>OX637267.1:3940000-5140000 GCA_951799465.1 Leptophobia aripa | reverse complement strand
GTTCTTTTCAATGCCTATAATTTATACTCTGTATTCTATATTGCAATACGTAATGTGGATCTATTTATAGAGAAACCTCCGTCAGAATCGATTGTTGCGTATTTAATACTATATAAATCAAATAGCTGCATAATATGATTATAACAAAGGTTAACCTTATGTGGTATCTAAGAATATATATATAGCTTTTTAATAAGGTCAGTGACTCTGTTTTTAATGCTGTGGTCAGTAGTTAATAGTGTCTCCTGCACATAAATTCTGTAAAAGTTAGCATTATAGGGAAATACTCATTTCAAATTATAATTTGTTATTTATAATAATATATAATTTTAATCACACCACAATTGTTTTTTTAATAAAAAAAATCAGTAGAATTTGGATATAAAGATATTTTAGGAACCGGCTATATTATATCGTACTAACCGGGTGACGTACAAAACGGACGGATTTTATAAGAATATAATGCGATACGAAACCAAACATGAGTAAACATTATAGTTGTTGAAACCGGTCGTTATAAGTGAATTCTACTGTATATGAAAAATGAAATAAAATTAGTATTACACAACACAGAAAAATATTTTTACCTTGCTTCATAACCTTAAGAATATCACTAAAGTTTTTTCTTAAACGAATCAGTCAAATGAAAATTATCAATCCGGTCGCCTTTATCAAGTAATACAGAAAATTCCGTGATAACAATTTGAAGTTTCAATCGACATGCGACCAGTTTGGTCATGCTTCAGCAGCGTGATAGCCTTGTCGCCAATGTGCGTTTAATTTTAAGTTGTTTGGAATATTATCAAAGTATTCGTCGCTTTCATATCTCAAGCCTCGTTTTGTCTATGGTACATTTCTGCCTTTGAGCTTCCTTTTACATTTTATTATTCAGTTTCTCCATAAATTAACAATATTCAAGTAAACTCAAGATAAAAGAAAACGTTAAGTTACATCAATCGTCGAATGTGTGTGTACTTTCAAAATAAGGTTAAAAAAAATTTTAATTAAGAATATGTATACGAAACTAATCCGCCAATTTTAAAATAGCCGCATTCAGTCCATCGTTGTATTAACAAACTCGTTATCATATCAGAAGTCAGACGCAAAGCAGACAATTTACATAACCCCTTACCTTAAGCAATATTTATAATTTAAGTTAAAACATTGAAATTCAAGTTTTGTTGTTACAGTATAAAGGTTATTTTTGTTTGACTATAATTTCACAGGTGCTGCGTCTGTGTGGTTGTTCGCAAACATTAAAGCAGTTGTCTCTATCAAATCATATGTTTGTAAAAGAGATAGATGTTCTTGCACTTAGTTTTGTTACAGATGTGGGGTTGTATTGTCGGTTTTCGGATTCGACCTTGTTTGCCACGTGCTTTAAACCGCACTGTTCCAGTTTTCAGTTTTTATTTTAAAACTCATTATGATTTATAGGCTTTAGGCATTAGGATAATAAACTATCAATTACTAAATGTCACGTTATTTTACTTTCTTCTTAAGAAACTTAATATTACTTTTTGATTTTTTTATACGTTTTCTTTATAGAAAATCTTCTAAAAAGGAAAAGCTTCGATAGATTAACAAAGGTGGCAGATTTCAATGACTCTAAAAATAGATTTGCGTTAGTGGTAAAGATTGTGCGTCTGCGCAGAGTGGTCACGAAATAGAAAGCATTAAGTGTCAACGACCTTGTCTAGTATCACTGCATAAGAAGAGACATTATCTACACGTAGCACATATGGAAGGTTAATTTAAAAATTTATTTTAAAATTTAAAAATACTTGATAAAACAATACCGAAGTATATACAAGTTGTTGTTAAGTAAACGAAATATGTTTGACAATTGTCTGCAATAGATTGGTACCGTTAAGTTTGACGTAAAATTGTAATTATTATTAATACAATGTCGTGCGCATACGTCGTTTATTTAACAAGTAGCGTCACAACTCAATTGACTTATACAATAAATTCTAGTAGGATAATTACTGACCTATCTTTAATAACTGGGATGGTTTATGCATTTTAACAATAGTGTAAGAATGCATAAGACCATCCCAGAAATTATCATTTTAAACAAAATGTGTGTTAAATAAAATCGTCATACAACTACGTGTAAGAGAGGAGTTTTCAACATTTTCCTTGTAGTTTTTCCTTATTTTGTGTCTAATAAAATGAAAATTCATTTATTTCACGTAACATATATAATGTACATTATCTATTGTGAACGTAACTCAAAGACACATGAAATGGCATATCGAACTAAAACTAAACATAAATATATTCATTTGGGTCTTTGCAAAGCCCCTTTTATTAAGTTTTTAAAATTCCTTTTTGCAATTTCCTCTGTAAAATGCATTCTTTACTATTGTTATATTAGAGAAATGGTTTACGTAGTTGTGGAGCTAAACGGATTTGACCGTTAAAGCAATTATGCAAGTTTCACGGTTGCTTGAGACTCGGCTTGCTAGCCGACACACTGCCTGTCTCTAGAGATGAGCTAGCGAGGTCATTCTATATCGATATCGACAAAATATTTTGATATTTTTATTGTACATTTAATTTTCTTTTTTTTTCAATATGTTTTCTAATATAAAATGCTCATCACATGTAAATATTTTTTTGTGTAAGGAATTTTAATATCTACTACAATTATGACCTATGCTTAGGTTTAGCTTAAATGCCCAAAACTATGTCCTTTAACAATCACTACGTATAGGCGCTGTGTGATCTATGTTATTAGTATTTTATTTACACTTCGTTGGTATTTTTGTATAATATATACACAAGTAATAAATTAAAGGGATGAGAATTTAATTTATAAAGAAAGGCAAAAACACTTTTTTGTTATATTTAATAAAAACTATCGATGAATTTACAGCACTGGCCAATGTTTCATCGTTGGCAGTGGAAATTTCCATCCTAAAGCATGTAACCATATTCTTTGCCGCTCTAACACATAGCTGATCACGTAAACGTCTCTCTTTCTCTCTAAATCGACGCAGGCGCTCTGACCTAGCTATTCTGCACTGCTTCTACTCACATACTTTGTATAAGGCTTTCTCTTTCGTTCGGGCGAGTTATGCTATTTTACGAATAGCTCACAGTTATGTATACTTCTCAGTCGTCAAGCAAATGATTTTTGTTAGCCGTCTTTCTCTACTTGAATGGCGTACAATATTTTGTTTTCTTGATGCAGAGCTACAGCTTCAAATCCAACTAAATACTACTACGACCACGTGCTTGAAGGTTAACGTCTGATAATGGAGATAACGTTTATAAATAAACAATAACCATGTTTATATTGATGTAAAAAGAAATAGAAATGTCAATTAATTCGTACAACATGAAGGAAGTTTTATAGTACGATAAGATTTATAGCATTTCTACACAGTAAATAATTTAAATTGTAGTTAAAAAGTAAAAAAAAGAATTTTACTGCTTTCGTTTCGGTTATAATTTTAGTTAGTATCCTTAATGTTACTTAATTTACACATCTACGGCAGTTCCTTGAATATACTGTTCTGTGTGCTTGTCAGCTGGTAAATTTTTAAGGTAATAATTAGTCGGAAATATATGTGGCTAATAATTGGTGCACATTGGTCAAACAGTCAATTACTTAAATTCTCAATTGCGATTCAATTGAATAAATTGTATGACGAAACGATGGAGCCAAGAATGGATTGAATAAATATTTGCAATCGTGTTTATCAACATTATACTTTGTGACAGATTTCTATCAACTTATTCTCATACATCTAACCAATCTTATCAATGAGAAAAACTCTATCGATAATTATTTTATTATATATTTAAAAATAATTGAATTATTTTTTCCATTAAATTTCTATATGTTCAAATATATACAATTAATTTAATGTTAGAATAGGCTTAACCATAATTAGTACTTGAGCCTCAATAGATCCATATAATCAGATATAGAACATCTAAATGTAATCTGGGGTTTTTCCATTGAGTTCCAATACATGCCTTTTGTAACACGAAACGTGCTTTAACACAGTCAGTGATATTCGCAACAGTTTTTAACGTCTATACCATGATACATTAGGATATGGGAAAATTAATTACATTATTACTAATAAGTAACATAAGTAAAACATTGCGAAATATATGGCGTCATTACAAATCGATAAGTATAAAAACAATTTTTAAACCGTCCATATTGAAGTGAAAAGCAGAATTTCTTTATCGTTGCTTCTGTTACATTACGTTATTAACAGTAATAGAATTATCAGACATTTTGTTTTTCATGAACCAACACGGTAATAAATGGAAATTCAACATAAAAATGGAATACATGTCAGTTGTCCATTTTCTGTATATTTCTGTTCTGCACTAAGGAAATTGATTTTATAATTTAAAATGCTGTAAATCGATGGTAGAACAAGCACTCGTAATTATCTTTAAGTTTAGTGTTATCAGGTAGTAGACAGATATTTTAATTCTGTACGATATTCCGTTTTAAATACAAATAAATGCATTATGCAGTTGCATATTATAATACTTAATCGAGTTGCATGCAGAGTTATTTATAGATAAGATACTTACCTATCTCACGCTTTTCAAGCTTAGTTATTACGTAGAAAATGTGTTTTCCACGCCGTTTTTACATTCCAATGCAATGTATGTGAATGTTAAATTTGAAACATAAAATTCAATAAATTCACGTTCCATGTAAAAATGGACTCATGTTGTGTAAATATAGGATTCCGTGACGTCAGCGTGCTGAAACTGCAAATCTTGGCACTGTACGCGAATTGTCGAATTTGTTTATCTCGTCTGACGGCCGTGAATTTTGGCAGTTGAGTTCACAGTCATGTTTATTTACTTATTTAAATTATGAAGTGCTTTTCATATAATTGGTACGAAATTCATAAAATGGATATCTAATTATTATTAACTCTTGAAGCTTTTATTAAGTGATGGTAATGATAATTTTGTAAAAAGGGTTTTCATTGTTTTAATAGTTAAAATAAAATTCATTTAACTATTAACTGTAGTAAAGGAATAAATACTTGGTAGCTACCATTTTGTCTCATTTTACTAAATTCTAGTGTTCTAGATACATTTTTAGTTTAACGCCACCTAGTGTCAAGTAGCACAACTATTATTTTGCTTCTTTTTCTTAAATCTAGAAGGTTCTATATGGAACTCGAGGAGGACGTTCGGTTAAGTTTATACAGATGAGAAATAGTTGTACATGTTAAATTATTAATAATTAATTCAAGTAAAAACAGCTCTAATATTTGAAGTTTTTTAAATCGTCATCCATTTATTTTTATGTTCTCCATAAAATACTGATATCTTAATTTCTAAGTGACTAAATTTAATATTTATTGGTAAAAATCATGTCATATTTTATAATTTCATTCTAAATGAATTTAAAACTGGGGCTGGATTAAAATAGTTTTTGAGACGGCCTTTAATTAATGTTTCATATTATTTTATGTTCCATAATTTCAAATGAGTGTCAAACAGGTAATCAAATCTGGTAAACATAACCTTCAATGTAATATAATGTATATAGGTTCAATATTATGTTGCATTATGCACTTATAATTTTTGATAATTGACAAGATAATTATTACCCGATGTCAAAAGTTATTGTTTAACCGATTGACCGATATATACATTTGACCGATAAATCAAAACAGTATTTTTTTAACTGGTATTTTCAATAGAATCATTCAATATCAATAGAATAATAATTATGATGTATTCCATTCATACATAATATGTAATTTATCTGCGCTTATAAATCGCCACAATGCAATTTCTATTTTCTGCCATCTTGGTTTCAGTTCTATAACTAGAAGCTCCTTAACCTGACGCTAGATGGCTACACACTCTGGTACCAACTGTCAACTGGTAATTGGTGCACATCTTGTTACAACTTAATTGACTGGGGCAGAAGGCTAGTAAAGTTACATTTATTTATCTTTAAAAAGTTAAAGTATATTTAAGATCATTTGTCAACTAAAATGCTGTAACTATATAGTTACCACAAACTTACCTTATACAATTCTACTTCAGCTGTATTTTCAGTTAGCGATTTTACAACGTAATAAATAGCTTTATGAAATTATAAGATTCAAAAAAGCACAATGCGGTTGCGGCATATCGTATTCTCTACTGACACTGGACACCCTAATCTTTTATTGCAATTAGCCCTTCTGTGGGAATCTAATAATCACCCTTGTATCAATTACATCACTTGCTCATCTAGATTTCCCTAGACAACGATTCAACCATTATCCATCTTATTAAACACGTGACTTGTCATCAAGCTATGCCTAAAGTGAATCGAAGTGCGATATTATACAGAATAGACATAAAACGCTTGTAACAATCAGGTGACTACGACTCAATCCAACGTATTCACTTTTTACAATTGAAATAGTCTTAATATAATATAATAAATATAATATAATATATTATTTGTTTGTTTTCGATGATGACAAACTTTAATCAACCTGATATATTTTTGAATACTAATTATATTATATTCATATAATTTTAATGTAAGAAAACAAATTACTTATTTTTCATAGACGTTATAGTTTAGGTTAAAACAAACTTGTAAATCATTATTTGGATCTAATATCTATAATCAAAACGAAATTCGACAAACAGACTCTATGAAATAAGTTTTATCTTCTAGCCATTGTACTTTCTGATATGATATCGATTGATACGAAGGGATAGTCCGTAAATCTAAGCCTAATTACTTTAGTATTCATTATAACACGGCTGGACGCGTTTATCATGTCGACATCATAAAAGTGAAATAAGCAATAACAATGAAACCTAAATTATT
This sequence comes from Leptophobia aripa, assembly GCA_951799465.1. Taxonomy (NCBI): domain Eukaryota; kingdom Metazoa; phylum Arthropoda; class Insecta; order Lepidoptera; family Pieridae; genus Leptophobia; species Leptophobia aripa. The sequence goes on along the minus strand of OX637267.1, from coordinate 5,133,162 downwards.
TTTGCTACTCTGGATTTGTTCCCTTGTGTGGGATACGGCTAATGCCCGATGCGTGTCTCGAGGTGAATGTATTAAAATTAATGGACACCCAAAGCCGTGTTCAGTCGATTCAACGGCAACAGCAATCCTAGAAGGTCTGGATGAAGCAAAACACGATACTATTCTCAATATTTTAGAACGACGATGTCCCCATATGGTGTTTAACGAAGACGGGACTAGGATTCCAGATAATGAAATATTGACCTGCTGCGATCCGAATCAAATTGAGATATTTGGCGAAAGTCTCTTACTCGCCGATAGTGTACTTGGACGGTGTCCAGTTTGCTTAAGAAGCTTTTCGAGACAAATATGTGAAATGAATTGTTCACCGGATCAGTCGCGCTTTGTTGATACAGTAGTTGAAACCGCTGCAGACGGAACGCGTTATGTGAATGAAATAAATTACAGATTACATCATGACTTCATGATCAATGCTTTTAAATCTTGCTCAGAAGTAGTGGTGCCTCAGTCTGGAATGCCATCTGTGAACTTAATGTGTGGTAACGCTCCAGTTTGTGATGCTGACGCATGGTTCGGATACACAGGTGACACTGAAACTAATCCATTCGTATCCCTTCAGGTCAACTTTTTGAGAGTTAACACTACTGATGATTCAATGCATGTAAACGCTCCATTGTGCCATGAAACGGTTGAAGGAGATATACCATGCAGTTGTATTGATTGCTCAGCAAACTGCCCTTCTAGTGAAATTGTTATACCACCTATATGCACTGTACTTTCTGTAAATTGTATCAGCTTTTCAGTAGGTATAACCTTTGGAGTAATAAGTATTACTATATTTATTGTACTAACGTTATTAGAATATAAAAGACAAAATAGGTTCAAACGTAATTTTAACGCAGTGGAAAATGAAATTAACTTATTAACAAAGGGCTTTCAAAGCCTTTTCAAAAATATCGGTAAATTTAGTGCCGATAATCCCATTATGATGATCATGTTTATGTCTTGGGTTGTATTTGGTATGTTGTTTGGTCTCGGTCAGTTGCAGTTAACTGCAAATCCATTAGAACTATGGTCAGACCCTCAATCGACTTCTCGTCAACATCTTAATTATTTCAATTCAAGATTTGGTCCATTCTATCGAGCTGCTCAGATATATTTAACGATGAAAGGCCTAGACCCTTTTAAAGAAGGCAATAATACGTATGGTCCTGCTTTTAGAGTGGAAGCGATAGAAGAGTTGATAAAATTAGAAGATGCTATTAAGAACATTGGTCGAGAAGATGGTTCTGTAAAGCTGGAAAACGTTTGTTACGCACCTCTTCGTGCTCCTGGATCTGAACAAAAAATAACTGATTGTGTGTCTATGTCTGTATCGGCCTACATACCAAATAGAATTGTTAATAACAATACGTACTTAGCAAATATACAAAATTGCCTAAATAATTATTTATCTCTTAGTTGCTTACAACCATGGGGTGGAGGAGCCGATCCAGAACTATCACTGGGTGGATTTGATGGTGATTTTATTACTGCGCATACACTTATTATAAATTTCCCTATTACAAATCATTTGTCTAAACTTGATCTAGAACCAACTTTAGCATGGGAAAAGAAATTTATTGAATTAATGCACGATTATGAACAAAATTGGAAATCAGATTTCGTAGACGTAGCCTTCGCTGCCGAAAGGTCTATTGAAGATGAAATAGAGAGAATATCGGAAGCGGAAATCGTTCCAGTAGCAATCAGTTACTTACTTATGTTTATCTATGTGATATTGGCTCTTGGGAACATAAGGAGAGTACAAACCTTTTTCCTCGACAGCAAAATAACTGTTGCCATAGCTAGTATTATTGTTGTTTTGTTAGCGATACTTTGTGCTATGGGCTTTTTAGGTTACATTAATGTTACTATCACGCTATTAGCAATTAATGTGATTCCCTTTTTTATTCTTTCCGTTGGTATTGACAACGTATTTTTAATGGTTAATTCCATACAATATATACAAACGAACCTTAACGATTACAGTGAATATAAGGAAGATATGAGTTTTGAAAGCAAGCGCCGCTTCGTTTTTTCGACAATGATGAAACATGAAGGACCATCAATGTTTATCTCGTCGTTAACACAAATCACATGTTTTGCTATTGGCAGTTTAGCGAGTTTTCCAGCAGTTCGCTCCTTTGCTATTTTTGCCGCTGTTTCATTGGCATTTTTGTTTTTATTTCAAATTACCGCTGTCGTGGGTATCTTGTCACTCGATTACAAACGCTCTATTAAGAAACGTTTCGATATATTCTGTTGTGTCCAAAGAAAAGTTGTAAACGACGAAGAACCATTACATTCAGAAATCCCATACGAGAGCGTCACCCAAAAATTGATGAAACCTTACGCAAAAATAATATTAAATTGGCGTGTAAAAATAGTTGTTGCTATAACTTTTATGCTCTTCTTATCCGTATGTGTCGTACTAATTCCACAAATTGAAATAGGCTTAGATCAGAATCTCGCATTGCCTGAAGATTCCTACGTTTATAAATATCTAATCGCCGTAAATGATTTATTGCCGTTGGGTCCACCGGTGTTCTTCGTTTTGAAGAGCGGATTAAACTTTTCTAACCCAGAACATCAGAACGCTGTTTGCGGCGGTCAATTATGTAATGTCGATTCTTTAACTATGCAGATATTTTTAGCCGTACAACAAGAAGAGATTACGTATATGAGAAGAATATCAAATTCTTGGCTTGATGATTTCTTTGATTGGTCAAATTCGCCCAACGTGTGTTGTAAATATAATAATACTGACGGTGGTTTCTGTCCAAGTATCTCAACTGAACCGGAATGTGATTATTGTTCTATTGGAAGGAGCGATTACGAAAATGGTTTACGCCCATCCAATGATGCTTTCGATCGTTACATTCCTTTCTTCTTGCAAGATGCCCCGACTGATACTTGCAATAAGGGTGGTTTAGCAAGCTATTACTCTAATGTTAACTATGTCTTGGATTCAGAGGGCCATGCCATCGTCCACGACTCTAACTTTATGGCGTACCATTCTTCACTAAAGACCTCACATGATTACATTACCGCAGTAAAGTATGCTTATGAAATAAGTGACAATATAACAGCTGCTATTAAAAATCACACCGGTCTAGACGTCGAAGTATTTGCATATTCTGTATTCTATGTTTATTACTCACAATATTTGACCGTGTGGTCTGATACTTTTATATCGTTGTTATATTGTTTTATAGGTGCTTTATTAATCAATCTAATTGCAACCGGATTTAACGTAATGACCACTTTAGCAATGATGTTTACGGTGGTGATGGTTGTTCTTGATATGATGGGTATAATGTATATGTGGAATATACAACTGAATGCTGTGTCTTGTACTAATTTGATTGTAGCAATTGGTATCACAGTAGAATATTGTACTCATATTGCATATGCGTACAATACTAGTCAGAAACATCCGTCAGAAAGAGTGGAAGATGCAATTGTTAAGGTCGGTGCTACAATCATTACTGGTATAACATTCACGAATATTCCCATTGTTGTCTTAGCTTTTTCATACACGGAAATTATTGAAGTATTCTTCTTTAGAATGTTATTTAGTATAGTAATACTTGGTTTTCTTCATGGTTTCATATTTTTCCCTGTTCTTTTAAGTTACATAAATAATGTGAGGTACAAAATTTGAAACAGATAATTCTTCTTCATTAATTTAAGTTGTTGCTGGTATATAATGGATTATCACTAAGCTAGATATCTAGTTTGTTAATTATTGAAAATTATTAAATTGTATCATATTAAAGGAACTTTTTATTTATCACAAGGTTATTCGCACAACATAATTTTTTAATGAATATAAAGATATTTATTTAAGTTTATTTAACATTATGATAGTCGTAACTTGAAATCGTTTTTATTATAAGCCGATTTAGTTTATTTAGATAATTGGGACTGTGATATTAATATAAAACATGATTATAACAAACGTTTTATAACTTAATCAAATAAATACATCAATATCGGCTATCGGGCCGAAAAAACATGAAAATAATGACAACCTTATTCTTACTTGTACGCAATAAAATATATTTTAATAATGAATGTTTTATTTCTAAACACTTATCAACAACATTTATGACATACACTTATAATAATTTTTATGTAAAATTATATTCATACAAATTGTACACAAAAAAACGGCGAAACCTTAAAAATTATAATTGTATAAATTTATTATTTTTATTCTAAAACGCGCTTCTATAATGTTTCATAATTCTCATGTTTGATAAGAAATTTAATGAAATATTTACATTAAAGAAAGTTTTGCATGTATTAAAATTTAATTGTTTACCGCTCTATAATGATTTTAATGAGGGCTTATCACGTTCATAAGCCATTTTTATAATGTAATATTATAATTACACAATCAATATCTATAGTATAGGCTGATAATATTTAAAAATCGTTTCCAATTACGTTTTATTAAATTTATTTTCTTAAGAATAACTATATTACAAATTTGAATCGTTGTAAATTTATAACTTTCTGATCAGTGCAAAATTATTAAATAATCAAATTAATGTATTAATATATAAAATGAAACGTAATAACAAATAAACCCGATAAATGTAATTCGATACAAACTAACCTGCGAGCTGCCATTAAACACGATAGGCTGTTGAGGCGGGGTACATTCTTTTTTTTTAGATTTTAGGTCGCCTCTACCTAAGAAGATGTCTACTGGGAAGAGGTCAACAGTTTGCAGTAGAATAAGTCGTCAAAACAAAACTCAGCGTTTCTGTTACCAACGCATACAAATCTTAAGTTACCAGAGACAAGTCTTTTCACCACAGGTAAAACTTTGGACATAGACATTTTGTTCAAGCGTCCAAAACATGATTCAAATACGCGATATAACATATAGCCAGTCGAAGGATTTCAATCTTCGACAGTTTTTTATCTGGTGGCAGAGTTGGGAGTAGTCTCCGAAGTGAAGCAAACGCTCCGTTGAACGCCTCAACTCTTATTCTTTCCCTGGTAGCATGAGCGGTTCTGTATTTTAGAGTAGCTCTCCTACGTCGCCGTCTCTCTTCCCGTGATAGACCAGCGTATGGTGATCCGGCACCACTTGATAAATACGCTTCTTCGGATACTGCGCACGGCTCCAAAGACCGATCTCTACAAATCGTAATAGATGTGAACGTATTGTTGCAGGTCAATAAGTTATAAATTACTTTTGTATAGTGTATAGTAGTCTAGTAGCATACCATTAAAATTTAAATATAAGTAACAATATAACGCGCAAGGATCATAACTATTAATATATAATTTCACGATTAAATTTGTTTTAATCATTATATTATTAATAGATAATATGATAATAATAATATAGAATAATATAAATTATAATATGCTTTGTAATGGACATACATACTGACATACAGTTCCTATTTTAAAAAGGTATGTTTTTATCTTAATTTCCGTAATTACCTCTTCCTGGGTGCCATGTTTTCACAGCCCGTTATCGGTAGCAATGCTTCCCTCGTCTCAGCCAGCATACAGGGCAGGGCTCCGTCCTCCATACTAGCCGCTTCCAGCCAGCTCTTCATCATGAGAAACTAGTTCTAATAGAAGTGGATAAAGTAACATATATATATATTCTTAACAACGAACCACTACCTACTACTACCATACCTTACTATATTATATACTCGGATAAAAGTGGTTTCTCTCATTCATTAATGTTAGAGACTCGTTATTTATTTATATTTTGAATAAAATCTATAAAACGTATTTTTATGTATCAAGTTTTTCAGTTTCTAAGTCTTATTTATTTTATTTCTTTTCTTTCTTATTTATTTAGTATTATATATGTTTAAGTATTATTATGAACGCTTATGTACAAAATGTTATTATTTAATAATCCTACTATGCGCTGCAACCTTTAATAGATTTTTAGATTTCTCAATGTCTCTCTCTCTCTGTTTCTCTATTAGTCTACCTCCTGCCCATTATAGTATTAATGAATTAGAAGAATAATATTTTGACAAAAAAAAAACAAAACATTAAATGGATACAGAATGTTTACACATATGAAGTATGTAATATATTTCTATGTCAAACACTTCAACTGTCAAAGGAAACCCTTTTAAGCCCCGGGCATGTTTTGATTCCTGATCAAATCTAATTTACTGGCCGCAGTACAAATAAATAATACATTCCACGTTCACACCTCGCTCTAAACGTAGTCTTTAGGGGATAATAAATCCGTATTTATTCTTTTTATATCTGTCTGCAACCCCTCGTAATCGAATCATGTTATAACCGTGTTGAATCGATTGTATCTGGTTATCGATAACTACTAAAACAGAGAACAACAAGTAACTATCGTTTTATTAATAGATGTGCCTTTCCTAACCTCAGATTTATCTTCATTGCTTAACAACCCGTGTCTAAGAACGGTTTCGTAGATACAGACGACTCGATGCAATTTTAATATAATCAAAATTAAACGCTATCTGCCATAACTATTAAGGTGTGGAGGAAATTCAACTTCAACGCGATAATTTCGACTGTAATCAATATAAACTGGTCCTACTTGACTGTTATATGAAAAAAATTGTATGCTCACTGCCTTGTTGGATCAGAGACTTTCTTCAATTTAATTGAATTTTGTATCTTAAATTGTCGTTCAACTTAATACAATTTTGGGTTAAGTTAGGGTAGCTTTGCTACTCTCGTTCCATTTCATTACAATTTTCATTATTCCTCAATTACCGTTGTATTAAGAGATTTAAAAGAGAGGTTTTTAGAAAAGTGCGCTTTTGAAATTTATATTACTGTAAATATTTTTACAATTTTACAACTGTCAAAATGAACTTTGATTTGAAAAATGAAAATTTAAATCATTTTTTATCTAGATTCATTTCGGTGTACAGTTTGTTTGCGGGTTGTTCCCACTATAACGTAAATGTGTGCACCTATTTCACTATGCCCACTAACAGTAAAGGTTTATTCATTGTTTTAGATAAAGAGGCATTTGCTGAAGCATGGTGAAACAGTTGCAGCTCTTTACAACCGTCTGGTCTACGCCGTTGATTTGGGAACTGGCACTAAATGTGATCGTGAAGGAAATGTTTTAAATAATTTTTCGTTTTTTATATCTGATATGATGGAAAAATCATACCAGTATAATAATCTTTTATTAGATAAGATTCGGGATCTCATTTCTAGAAATATTTAGATTATTCTTAATATCCGTGTTACTATATCAATTAAGTTTTTATATCACCAATATTGTGACAATATTTCTCATTATATCTGACTTTATTTCTTCATATTTAAAACATACAACATTCGTAGCTTGCAATAAATAAACAATTAGTACTTACGTTTTTATTAAAATAACTGGAACGTAACTTTCTAGCTACCATTTGTTTTTTAACACTTCACTAATATTCCCGTTAGACAGTATGAACAAATACTGGTATGGACTACAGCATCCCTCTCTTTATATGACCTCTGAGAGGGGTTGTACCTCAGAGGGCGGTGCCAATGTTTTCTCGTATTATTGTTAAGTAACCCTTTACAGGGTTTCTATGATTTTTCAAATATATTAAGAGCTGTATTTGTCATTGTTTCATAATGTTCGCCGCATATTGAATTTTAATGCCGCCTCTATACAGATCCCTAAAAATATTTACTATCTTATTACAATAAGATAGATAAAAAACTATTTAGATTGTTCGAAAAAGATATTTGCCAATAATTTTCACTTTGCACCATTATAATACGGATTATTTTTTGTATTGATTCACGTAGCGTTCTTTGTACCACAGTTATTATATCATATTTTATGAATATCTTAAATACGTTATTTTAAAGTTAACCAAACACATATATTTTTCCAAAAACTTCTCAGCATCTGTGTATCCGCCCCTCGGAGATCAGCCAATAGCAAAGCGACTCCGCCTATTGATCCAGGACGCAGGTGTTAAAGGGAAATTTACACAGCCTTTATGAAAATACGATATCGATTTTCCAACCTAAACCGAGAAGGAGTAAAATATAATTTTTTGCCAAACTGTTTTCGTATATGATGTTCTTACACATCCCGGCAAATTTCAAGATTAGTCTCATTGATCATAATTATTATTAATCATAATTACAGGCCAGTAGGTTATCATTTTAAAACAGAAAAAAAAGAAAAATGTTGATATGCCGATTCCTATATGTGCTAAACGATAGTAATGCTTATTAAAAAACACTTTGGTTTACAGCCGCGATCCATCAGACGACCTCAAGACCCTGTCTTGTTTTATTGTTTGTAATTAAGACTGTTTTAAAAAATATGAGTATTCCTATCACACTTGTTATGCGAAGTAGCGAGTGTGTTGCCAAAGATGGTAAAGAAGAGATGGTTAAAGATAGGAAAGAAGAAGGAAGTGCGACACTTCACCCATTTAGCCAAAGCTATGTATGTATAGTGGGTTGTCTGGAAGAGATCGCTTATTAGCGATAAGGCCGCCCGTTGCTCTTATATGTACTAACATCTATTAGCGTCATTTACTTTTACTGTTTAAATGTAAATAAATAAATATATGGCTTGTTGTCTTGAACACCGTAGCATTAACACTCAAACCTGAAACTAAAAATATGTAATGAATTTAAAACATTATAAGGTAATGCATAATCAAAATTAAATCGGACATTTTAACCTAGTGATATACAATGTATAATTCTTATTTAAAAATGTACGTAATACAAACGTTACAAGGATCATCTTCAAAATTATCTGGAATCTCTTTTCCTCCTGGGGTTTCTATCTCAAATGACAACTTATTTTTTTAAATATTAAGAACTGTAGTCAAATGTCATGCTATTTATAAATGACAAATGGCTTTTCAATCTTTCAACTTTAAATTCAAACGAGTATTACTTAAAATTAAAGTTATTATAAAATATAAGAAATATCATTATATATAAATATAATAGAATTTCCTCTCAATTATTTTAAATGCAGACAATATTAAGTGATGTAATTGCTTCGTATTCTTTTGGATCATTTTTTAAGGAAAAGCAGCCAGACATTGAATTTTAATTTGTTTTAGTGAATATAAAACAGTAATTAAGTTGTTTTTTGTAAAATATTAGTCTAATTCCAATCGTTTTATTAAACTAGTAATTGGTCTATGTGAAATTTTGTTGAGTTGGGAAGAGACAACTGAATACTTTACGAATGAACTGATTTTTTTATACAAACAAATATTTCAGTCTAAACATTCATGAATTAGTTTTAAATTTATGCAAAGAATCATGTACCGGTCTGAGACAATCTCCAGTTAATTCTATGTCGTGTTTAACTCGTTTAACCATTAATAGTATATAATCTTTGTAAACAAGTTTATAGAAGGTCATGGCAATGTTAATTTACGTCCTGTGACATCGCAATGGATCACGCAAGCTATTAGTTAAATGTACATGACCTTAATATAGTTTTCGAAAATGTATAAGAATTTTTATAATTTTAAGCAACTAAATCGATTTTTGCGATGTCATGCTACATTTTGATTAAGTCTAGAGCAAATTACATAATTTCTAAAAAAATCTTATTACTTTTAAGCGGTAAATTTTATGAAACAGGAGGACCATGTCACCTGGCATACAATTGACTTTCCGGCCTTTACGGGAAATACATAAAACTCGGGTAAATATTTAATATTTAAGTTTAGCTTAATAAAATAGTCTATAACATTCACTTGGCAAAGATTTATTGAGTTTCTTTAGTGAATTCCTGTAGCCAGGCAGGTACTCATGAAAATGGAAAATTGTCATGACGACAGGCGTCGTTAGGCCGATAGCGTTTTCCAATAATTTTACACAACTTTTCAGTCAACATGTAGAAAAAAGTATTTTGACGGCATTTTGATGTTTTTACAACATTTTTGACGATTTTAAATTGATTAGCCGACAGCTGTGATATTTTCGAGTAGTGTTTTACAATTTTCAAAGTGTTCCAGTTCTCATTTAAGATTTAGAAATATGGCTTTCAATTTCGACAGTGGACAGGTAAGTAAAATACATTTATTAAAGTGATTAGAAATCGTCATAATTCTACTAGTTACAAAGGAAACAACATTCCAATTGCTTGAAACTGTGTTTTATTGCTGTGTCCATCCCCATAATAAAACCAGTTGAGCCAAGTTATAATCCCATCTTTTTTAACACTGCACCTGCACTCCCATTAACTCCCCCTATTTTTTTGCACATTTTTTATTTGCCAACAAATTGTAATTCCTTTAATCCAACTTAGATACATCCAATTACATGGTAAACATCTTTAGGGCTTGATTTAAATGAAACTAGACCTTAACCCGTATGAGATATTGAAGTTTTTTGTTTGCCTCAATGCTTGGTGACAACGGGTCATTGAAAAAGGGGGTCGAATCTATTTGCGAGAGAATGATAATTTTTCACGGTTTTGTGTATTATACTAATCCCTAGTTGACGTCTGTCCTGGTCTTTAGTTAATAGCGTTGTATTTATATAAAAAATAGTTCCATAACAAAACAATTGTTATAAGTTTAAATGGTATTAGCTTAATATTTTGATATATTAGATATTTTTTTACATAGGCATATATTATTGTTATAAAAACAATGAGTATGCAACTAAGGTTTTCAAATCCATGTTAAAGGGAACGAAATTCCGTCTGTGGACGAATTTCTTAACTCACAATATTTGCAATGTATGTATGTAAAAACAGTAAGAGAATATAGTAAATATATCTAATTTACTTGTTTTATTCTTAAATTAAAGCATATTTATTGACATAACTTTGTGATAAATGCAAAAGAAAGTCTATCATCTGTAGCATGTTTACATTAATACATTGTAATGCCTTCTTTTTTCTGCTCTAGAATACTTTGTGTATGAACTGTGTAAGATGTTAATAAATATTTTTCCTTATTAAAATATCTTAAAGATTCGGTTGAAACATACAATATAACAACCATTATAATGATGCTTAGGTTAAGATAATCTCATTGGTATTAAAATCAGTTTAAACTGAAAACATTACAACTCAAGAACCACAATTTCGTATAGTCATCTATGAACATCGCGTGATATGATACCGGAAGGACGCGGGGTCTCATAGAACTGTTTTGTATACCTTATACTAAAAATAAAGTTGAAGGATATCACGCTACTTTCCTTTATGAGACAACATACGACTTTTAAATATAATTTTTTTATATCTTGTGATTGTTTTTTATATCTTGTAAATACTAAGTCAGAACTAACACCCTATAATGATTTCTTTAGTCGTATGAAACATCTATTGTATGCAGGTGTCAGGGCCCTTGAAGTGAGGCGTCATAATCAACCCCCAACAAAGGGTTGCAAATAATTATTTACCCCATATACGTCACACGCCTATTTGCCTCATTTAAATCGTGGTCATAATTTAGAATTATATTGTCAAGCCCTCTACAATTATAACTTGCATGTGATTTTGTCTATGTAGTCTGACATATATATAAAAAAAAACGTACCCAATTATTATCCCATATATTGAAAATTAATTTGAAATCTAGGTTTATTTCAAGTCGTGTAAATTGTGAAAATATCGTAGAAATTGTGACCCGTAATATGTACATATTGTAGTAAGTAGTTTTAAGCCTTTATATGATAAGCAAGGTCAAGAAATAAAAAAATCACTGTTAATAACAAAAATATTATATACGTATAGTAATATACAAAAAACATTACATATTTGATTCATAAGAAATTTTACCTCATACGATACGTGCTCATGCCATGCTGATTGTAACTTGGGTTATTTGGATATGCGTATTATTTAAAAAAAATAAACACAGTTGTTAGAAAATGATTAAAGTTTAACGGCGCGTGCGTCATTCCGCAGTCGCGTGTCTCCCTTCATCAACTCATTTATTATTAATACCATGACTATTTTATAACCGCACATCGTAATACTTGGGTTTTAGCTGTTGGATGTTAAGATAATATAATAAATATATTTAAATTCCTTGTTTATGTTGCAGAGTTAAATAAAAAAGAAATTATTTATTTATTTACACCAGTTTGTGATAAAAAAATAAAAGCCACGATATGAGTTTAAAATTTAGACAACAGTAGAATTATTATTCTGTTATTGTATGGCTGATACGATTTGACTCGTATTAATCTGTCAACATCACGACAAATACCATAGTGCCCTACTTTCGAAATTGACTTTAATTTACGTCTGTCTACACGAGTTACCTACTATAACTACTAGTTTTTGACAAACAAAAACAGGATCGTATTATCGTTTCAGTCACACCATGAGCTTTACTAAGATTGAATCTAATTAAACTATACGTATATATGTTTAGACATTTAGATTAAAATCTCTAATCAACGGATAAATACATTTAGAAAATTTTATATTTCATACACTCTGTGTATGAGTACTATAAATCTTGCAAAACTCAGTAATATAATTGTAATCATTACATTTATGATTATATAATAGTTCAATAAGGAAGCGACCCCGAAACGTCTCGGCAACTGGGAAGTGCCGCGTTGGGCGCCAACAAGAGCGCGGCCCCTCGAAATGCGGCCTGATCCAAAACCAATTTGCGACATAAATGGACACTTCTTGCCCGGCGCTCCCCGGGGGACTTCGAGGTGTTTCGGACATTATACCGGCACATGGGACTTGCCGAAGAAAATAAATAGGAAAGTCGGTATGGTATTATTGTAATTTATATATTATTAATGTATTTATTGCGAATTAAGATATTTTTAAAGTTATATCACAATACTAAGAGATGGTTGGCAACTTCATAATGGGAAGCCCTTTTGCGCCTTTTATTTCTATATAAAAGTACAGTTTTTGTTTAAATAAACCTTTTTTTAAGTTTACCAAAGAAAATTTTTGCACCTTTGTGTCATCTATACTAATAATAAGACAGTAAAAATCGAAAAACTGTACATTAAATATTTTTCCAAAAAACTGAAAGGAGGCAATTAAAGAAGAGTCATAGAAACCAAAAAACCAATTTTTGGAATTCTTGTCTGTCTGTCTGTCTGTCTGTCTGTCTGTCTGTCTGTCTGGTACTTTATAACTTGAAAACTACTGAACGGATTTGAACGCGGTTTTCACAGTTGGATTATATATAATTAGGAGCGTTGTCAAAAGTTTATTTTGTCAAAATCGGTTAAGAGAAAAAGAAGTTATAGTCAATTGAAAATTTACTTCAACCACTGCTTCAAAATTTTTAAACACTTATATTGATTGATTAGTTATATATTGTTAAATATGTTCTAATATAAGTTAATCTTAATATTAAAACTTATGAGAGGTAACAAAAATAACAAATAACGCAGTGCGCGCGGGCGCGGTTGAAGTGTTGAACAATGTGCTCGATAGATGGCGTTGATAAAATTCGTAGATTTATTTTATTTTTTTATTTCTTAAACCTATACAGCTTATCAAAAACAGTTTACACAATAAAAATAGATTAAAAATAAAGCCAAAATGAGGTTAAAATATAGAATCGGAAATATAATCTAAGATCAGGAAAAAGAATAACAAAAAAAAACACGAACAGAAAAAAAAAATATATATATATACACATGAACAAGTGGAACTATGTGAAGTACGAGCATTTTAGTGTGTGCAATGGTGTTGCTGTGTGAGTGAGTGTGCGAGGTTGAGTCTTACTTTTCTTTTAAAGAACTTCTACTTAAGCCAAATATATCCATCGCGGTATTAAGATGCTCCATTGTGTAATGACTACCATGCAGTTCAAACTTTCATTAACGTTTTACCCTATGATTATTTTGAGTGAACACTACCTATACCAACAAGTAAAAGGAAACGAGTGAAAAGACGTTTATCGTTTGTCCGCTCCCATTTTTCCATCTACATCCTTCTTAACGTTAATGAGGTTTACCTTTTATTATTTGGCCAAGCTAATAAGTAATACCCTCACAAGTACGTATTTCGTACTCAAAACTTCCTAAGAATTTTCTTTCAACTCTTAACCGCTGAGGAGTTTTACCTTCCATCATCAGCTCATCCACATAAGAAGATGACTATCAGAATATAAAATTGTCAGAATAGTAATTGCCTGTACGTTAATTTGAAAGTTGCCCTCGATTTCCCTGAATCATCCGATCCTGTAAAGCTACATCATCCCTGAGTAACACAGGCTATATATAATTCCAATTGTAACAAGATTTTAGCCCGTGAAAGAAAGCCCTGTCGAGATCATTAAAAAACGCTATATACTTAAACACGTGGGCGAAGCCGCGGGCGGAAAGCTAGTTCTTTAATAAAACTATTGATTTTAAATTTGTACATTCGACGTGTTGTATAAAGTAAAAATAAATACAACTGCAAAAATAAAAGCTAAACATGAAAATGATTTCTTTTACAAACTTTATGTCGTGCTTCGACATTGTTCAGTTTAGGGTTGACAATATTAAGAACACGCAATTGTTTTGTTAGCGTAATGTTTATGTTTTGTTAGCGGAAGAGTTGGCGAAAGAACCGCCAAATGGTAGATTCCCAGATTGGATTAATCTTCGTGTTCAGAGGCCTAAAGTTGTGAGTAAAGTGAAAACGCGCGTGCGCGGTACCAAAGCGAAAGAGACTACTGATGACGGCGAACAGTCATTCAAAGTAAGCTCGTAGTTATAGTCTTTTTAGTAAAAAGTTTTCATGTAAACATATTTTGCAATTTGGCAGTCAATGTATTAGTGGGTATTCAAGTACATACTTTTATTGATATCAAAAATATGCTTTGTTATGCATTAACAATACAGTGATGGTTTTGCGTCATAAAACCCATTAAAATTTAAAACATGGGACTTTACGACGTAGTATTATAACTAATTTTGTTTTTTTATATTCTGTTGATATAATATGATTTTATTAGTATTATATTTTAAATTGCGTTTCAATTTATTCGTAGGATTATTTAATTTTTGAATAACTATGAGTAATTAATATTGATAGTGCACCTGCACAAGATAAATGATAAGATAAACAATGTATCGACCGTCAGGTGTAAATGATAAAAATATAATTTATCTTAATAATAAAAAACACTTGTACATTTTTAAATTGGTCTAGGGTTTAAGAACACTTGTGTGATAGATGATATTCATAAGGACCATGTCTAGGAAATGAGATGAATCTTAATGCAATTTCTTGCAAACAATATTTATTAATATTTTCTATGTTTTTTAAATAAGGAATTTATATAATTTTGTTGTTTACAGCCCAAGCAATGTCCATTTCATGCACACAAGCCTAAGCAATCGCGATAAATACCAATTTGTTCTTAAATTTTTACATGTCTGTACATTAAGGAATATACAGGTCAAGCAAGCGATGAAGAATTTGTTCACAATAGTGACAACTCCGATCCCTTACTATTAAATAAAACGCTTGAACCCGTAGACACTAACGGCCACGGACCCTACATTCCAGGATCCGCCACAGAACCAGACAAACGCCACGAAAGCTATGATCTTTTAGTCGAAGACGCAGTGGAAAAAATTCATGGACCTCAAGAGGACCCAGAGGAAAAGTTTTGCCGACTAGTTGCTGCAAATGCCCAACATGCCACAAGGAATATGAAAGAAACGAAAAAGTGCTTAACATTGCCAGAAGTGAATGTTACGCAAAATTTTAGTTTTGCCAAAAATATGCATGCTGGTAATCTTGAACACCAACCTTTACCTGACACGTTGGGCTATAGGCATTTAACTAAGGTGGGGGAACATCGGGACTCAGATATCATCGTCAAACCTTATGCGATCGGATGGAAAGGTTATGGTGCATCTGGTCCGACTTGTTGCACTAAAATGCGTGTTCACAGACCGAAAACGAGTGATCCTAAGAAAACTGAAACGGAAGAACGTAAGCAACGCCCCACTACATCATTTGACCTTGGAGGGCAGAACAAAAAGCCTTTATCTCTCATGGATTTAGCGATATGCTGGGATTTTAAGACTGACGATCACCGCGAACCAAAACTACCAAAGCATATAGATGGATCTCACGGCTCTTCGGCACCGGCAGTTTTTACAATGATACATACTCCGAAAGAAGAGCAAGACTGTATAACAGGCCATTCCCAATCGATCTTTAATCAAAACCGGAATGGGCAAGACATTGGCCGTCACAGCGTACCGCATTTTGAAAAAGACATGACAAAAGAAAAGAGGAAGGATGCGTGTGATTTACAAAATTGTCCACAGCACACATATGGTAACGGGTTCAGATCCAAATCGTCCAGCAGGAAAAGTTCGGCACAATCTTCGAAAGAAGGAAAATGTGATGGTGTAAATGGATGCGGTACTCTTACGCCATCAGGAAATTCAAACCATAATTTCAAGCCTGATAAATGTGTAAAAGAAGCTTGGAATAACAACTGTAAAAGCCTTCGCAATAACAGTTTAGAATCATATATCAAAACACCTCTCGCACAGGGAAAATTGCACCAAAGTTCCCCGAACGAATCTCAAATATCCCATTCACCAAAAGAGAGTTTGTCATCTAACAATAACATTAAGCATCGACATTGTTATTCTTGCGGCGTTGACAAAATTGCAAAAGAAACAAAGCAGAAAGAAGACTATAAGTTCGCATTTAAAGCTGGTAACCCCAACTCAATTCAAAGCACGACTTCCAACGATTCCAAGGGAGTTAAAATGCCAAAAATGCGGCATACCTATACGAAAAAATCCTATACCATTCCCACTCTGGCACCACCATTTAGTATTTGGCGCGATGCGAATGCTACTGGATATCCTGAACATTGGAGATTAGCTAGTGTTTATCAACATGCCTATAAGCCACCCGAACAAAGACGAAAACCCCTCATAAATAGTGTATATCAATAAATTTGGGTCCAAAATAAAACATCTTAAATATTCTGTGTTTTATTTACATCTTATTTTAACCTTCCAAATTAAAATAAGTTATTGTAAGTTCCGTGCATGATCTATAGTAGTCTATACCAGGGTTTCCCAAAATATGCGCCGTAAAAAGAAGGGGTCGTGAGCCGATATAACTATTTCTTATCCGAACCAAATTTAGTCAATTACAATAATTTCTAATTTATTTACTATCAATAGGTAAATTATTCTAAATGCATATATTCTATTAACATTTAAAGCACCCTACATAGCTACCTACAGCTAATGCGGCACCGGCTGAAAAAGATTGGGAACCACTGGTCTGTACATATACTTGCCACGGTAAAAATTAATGTCATGTCATGTCATGTCATGAAACCATTTACGGCAAAAACCTTTCGTATTCCAAGAAAAAGGTGCACTTTTTAATCGACTCCCATGCTTTATTGCAGTAATGAAACCACCCCTTCTCCGATAAATTTGGCACATTTGTTATTTGATGTCTATTTACACCCATTAGCATCCATCGCAGCCTTCTCGCCAACTCTTCAAATGCTGGATGGCCCCTGTATATCTCTTTGTTATCTGCAAATTGCACATTAACAAAAACCAATCATAATATTTCCGCCATTTACAAAAAAAAAATACAATTTTTGATATACACTGTAAATGGTTCGTATACTTTGGGTTTTTTTGTATGTTTGGTGTAATGAAACGTTATGATGTATGTACATAATTTAACTTTAATCTGTCACAGAGTATTAATAATATTCCATTTATATCATGTGTTATCAAGTGTTTAGATAATTTGTAGAATCATGTTTTGTAGTCAAGAAAATTCATACAAAGGTTGTCTGAAAGAAGCTTACGATGATCAGATGCACTGCCTTTATATCAGTGTCCATGTTTTGTGTGCAATTTGTGAATAAATACCCACCATAATCTTCATACACCTCTGGCAGCAGAAACAAATTGATAGGGCGACCACACTTCACCACGCTGTAGGATTTGTTAACGCTATCTACGTTGACGCCATTTTTACTTGTATCGCTGTACAGGTACATGCCGGAATTCAATTGAAGCTTTGAGCGCTGAAAGGATTTTCTGAAATTAACAAAATGTATGAAATATATCCTTTTTTAATTTCACACAAGTTGAGGCTATAGCCTATAGGAAGCCTTAACTTAACCGATAAACATATATTTTTTAATTAATCAAAGTTAATCACAAAATTATTTTATATAATATTAAATTATGTGTATAGTCTAAATTAATAGAATACCATAGAATATATAGTATATTATATATATATATACCATTTGTATATAAATGGTAATATAATAGCATATGGCGCTTCGAGCATACTAATATTATAAATACGAAAGTAACACTCATCTGTGTGTTACGCTTAAACTACTGAACCGAGCTCGATGGAATTTGATATGTTGAAAGACGAAACTTTACGAAACGCTTTATCGCGTATATTATATCTTTATAAAAAGAGGCTTGAAGAGGTTTCATCAGAACTGCCATTTATAAACCGAATTTCCAAATTCCTTTTGTATTTAAACCACGCGGATGAAGTCGCGTAAGTTACTAGTTTACCTATAAAAGTCTTGCATAGTATGGATATTAGTATAAGTGAAGTCCTCAAGGTGACATCTATTATGTAACAGCAGTAAGTGTGGATGAACCTCAGTCTGGTCCGAGTCCGATTCTTGATTTACATTTGCGGACGAGAGGGATGGTTTTAACATTTCCGCCGCTTGTATGTATCTGTAACACTCTATTAATTAATCAAAATAATAAAAAAAATATAGTATTATATATAACTATTAAACATGAAATTTGATTTCATTCATATTTTAAATAGCGCCATCTGTCGGGGTTTTTTGGCATTCCGCATACAGTAGATAACTTCTGCGTGAATAATAATAATTGTTTAATTAGGACTGTTTAACTGAACACACAAATGTAATTACACACGCAAGTATTACGAACATAACTGTTATACCTTATGAAATTGTAGTCACAAAACCAGTCCTGCACAGCTATTAACACATGGCATACAGACATTAAATAAGAGGCCATTTGTAGACAATCTACGGTGACAATGTTAGCACTCCTAGATGTCACGGCATTTAAATTTGTGTCAATTAAACATGGTGACCATAGTGGTTGACAGTCAAGGAGGATTACACGGTCACTTGTTACATACATATCGATACCTGTAATGTAAGAAACGTTAGAGAATGAATAAATTTAAATATTATATCGAACCTGTATCAGTATACTATTATATGACACAGCAGATGTTGTTTTGCCATAATATTACTAAAAATAGGGGGTTGACTATCGTCAACCCTAGTTATCACTAGGATAGTGATTGAGGGTTTTATGTAATTTTTTAAAGGGCGAACAATTCTTATCACTTAGGGGTAAGGAAAATAGATAGTAGCCGATTCTCAGACCTATTGAATACGCTTATAAAATTTGGTAAAATTCGGTCAAGCCGTTTTGGAGGTGTACAGTAACTAACATTGTGACATGGAAATTTGATACATTAGATATGTCACCTTTGGTGCATTGAATCCCTTTTTCAATCTGCTCAATATCCTGCATTTTGAATTTGAAGTGAGCTTTATCTTGTTTCTGAGATATGTTAAGCTTCTCTATATGACTTTCGATACTTTCATCATAGTCACTTGTATCTGCCATTTCATGGGAATGAAGTATTTTATGGCAGATATCCTCTATTGGCAAGCTTTGGTTGATTAAATTAAGTATTAATGATTTTCCCACACCTTGCATACCTGAAAAAATAGGTTGTATTAAGTTCTAGCTGTAATTGGAGTTTTTGTATGTGCAAATAACATTTATGCTTGGACTATGGAACTAAAACCACTGTAATAGCTAATGGCAGAATTAGCGTTAATTAAGAGTTTTATTTAGATCTTAGGAGACATTACAAATCTTAACAGTAAACCTTTGATTTATGCAGGATTATTGTAGTCTTGTTGACCAATTCCCGCATAGGATTTCACAAACAGTTAAAATCTTACCAATCACTCCAATGATCAAATAGTTTGTGTTATTATCATTTAAGTATTCGAGAGCTGTGCTATTGAATTCTAAATTTTCATCAAGTAATTTAACTGGTTCTAACATAGTCTTCAGGTTATATGGCTTTTCTGAAAAAGAAAGTGATATGTTGAAATTAGTATATTTAAAAAAAAATAATTTTGCTTCATGAGTTTTGAATGCCCTTTTTCTCGTGAAAGTTGAGTTATCAACAAAGGAAACTAGAAGCAAATATAATTTAAAAAAAAAATATACTGCCTTTAAATATAGTAACCTTAGGTATAATTGCGTCTAACTTTTTTTTATTGATGCAAATCAAACTGGAACTGTAACCTAATCTTAGACATGCACTACTGAAAAATCATATATTCTATATGCAAAGTGCTGTAAAACCTTTTCTTTCTTTTGCCTCATTTTGTGCTATTTTACATGGTTGCTGAATGTCATCTGTTGATTGAGTCTTGGGGCTAATTGGCCTCTCATCTTTATGAGTACTTTGTTCACGAGTTTTTATTATTATTGTTGGTTGTTTTTCCTTCTCCAGTTTTTCTTTACTTTGTTCTTTTATCTCTCGATCAGACTTAAGAATAACAGGTCTTTTAGGAGTAGCCATAGTAACATCCTAAAATTAATATAACTTATATAGAAATAAGTAATTACTTAGTTACTTACATAAAACAGGATCTATTTGTTTCTTTAGATAAAAACCATTAAACTTACACATACCTTAGTCATTATAACTTTCTTTTTTTTGTCTGACATCTTGTTCAAATTTGTAAGTTTAACTAAAAGTAGGAGTATTGGTACTTATTATACTAGTAATTTGTTATGCATTCATTAGTTACCAAAACTTTTATTGTTTTATTTAATCTAGGTTTGTTAACTTTTTATCACAGATCATAAATAAACTTATTTTTATAACGTCAAATGATTTTAAGGGCATGGAAAAATAAAGATAAGCTTAGTAACAATGTAATAATCTTTTATTAGAGAAACTCATGTACGCGGCCCACAGCAGTTATTCACTTTTACAATATACTAGGAGTGGGTGATTCAAATCGTATCGTATCAATATAGTTATTGAAACGTACATTAGACCAATATCGTAATATCCGATTTCAGATCGGGTAAAAACTATATATTTTTGAAACTGTATATTGATGCGTAAGGTACGGTTCGGTTTCGTTATCGTAAGAACTATATATTTGAAGAAACAGTATATTGCTGAATCGATTCAGACGAATGCATATCGACGACGGGAGAGGGAGTAAGCGACTAATAAATCTGAAATAGCTATATGATTCTATTGTTACTATAGTCCACGCCACCAAAGTCCCGCGGCAAATAAATGAACTAAATTTGACAATTCGGCCATGTTGTGGATTGATTTTAATAGATTTTCTGCGTTTATATCCTTGTTTACCATGCCTAAAGTAATAAAAGGTGCGGCCCAAAATGTGATTCTCAAATTTAAGGAGTTTTGTGAAGCGGAAAAGATCAACAAAGGTGTTCTTATCCTATTAAATAATGTTCGAGCCCGAGTGGCATTCGGGTTGCCATCAAATTAATAGTTACCCCGATAGTTCAGAATATTAGAAATAATTCATAATAGAAGTTTATTCAAATGATTTTTAATGTATTATTTTTATATTAATACAAAAATTAATGTCATATTTTTAAGGTATTTCTGAAAAAACCGTGTCTAGGATTTCTAAAGAAGCAATTGGACGTAAAATTTTTACTCCTGGAAAGAGTCGACTATACCCGACTAACCCGTAAAAAAATTAACCTTGATGATTTTAATATCTGTGCAATTCGTCACAAGATACTTGAATTTTATTTAATTAATAAAACAAAAGATAGTTTCATTATCCTTTATCCTCGATCATCATCAAAAGTCCATGAACAAATGTTGTTCTTTAGAATTACTATATAATAAACTATAAAAAAAGCAACCGTAAGTTGATTGCAGTATGCAGCAATTTTGAAATACAAAAGTATTATTTTATATTTCCCTACTTTTGGGGTATGTAAGTTAAATAATTATATATATTTAATTGGTAACATTCCTTCTCGAGCTCACCGCGCCGCGGCTAAAGAACTTCTTTCGTGGCGCAGACTTTAACTTAGGATTTCAAACCTTACGACCAAGTAATAAATATTATTATGGGGTGTATGTTTTGAACAGAACACGAAGAATTTGGATAACAATATTTTTTTTGTTAACACTAAACTAAACACTTAAAAATAACAGCATTGAGCACATAGATTAAGTACCTAATTAAGATTAGGTACCGGTAGGTAAACGGGAAATTATCGTCGTACACGGCTAACATCAACAAAAGTTAATTGTTAATATATGGAATGTAAAATAATTGATTAATCGATAGTAAAGTAAGTTTTTAAGTGTACATAAGTAAAAAGCTAATTAATAGATAGACAACGTAATAACTTATGTATTAAAAAGTATACCAATTAGTTCTTATTTTTAATAAGAACAATTTTTAATTAGCTAACACCTAGCTAATAAAATAATATATTTCTACTTAATTTAACCTAACCTATTTAAAGTAATTTATTCACTAAATTAAAACATGTAATATTATTATGTAAAGCCGCAAAGATTTTCGTTGCGTTAACCATGTATATTAAATCAGCATTCGTCAATATATAGTTTCAGAAAATATAGTGTTTTGAAATCTGATGTCAAATATCAATATATAGTTTCGATTTGATATTGACAGAGAGCAATATTACCCACTCCTACAATATACATTATAATTGGTTTGGCGTTTGGCAGTTGGCAGCACAACTTTCATTTAATCAATGTACACATAGAGTCCAAATCAAAAGTGATTTCCACAAAAACTTTTTTGTCGCCCTAAAACACTAAATTGGTCATGGTTTTCATCGAAAACAGTAATTTTAGCTGAAATAACACATATATATTATTAAAATGTAAATAACAACCAATGGTTTATTTTCTATAGCTTTATTTTTGTGATTTTGTATTTATAATTTGTGTATTTCGTTAGTTTCTCTTTGAGCTAGTGCACGTCCTAGTCTGTGGCTTTGTTCATATGAAGTTATTCGGATCACAGATTCCGTTTTTTAATTTAAAGTGTAACATCTATGTCCTAATATTTCATTTTAAAGTTACAGTAAGCCTAAGTTGAATGATTTTCCTATTTGAAATAAACCCGAAAGTTAATTTTATTTTCTTTTACGAAATAGAATCAAAAAGTTCTTGGTTTATTAAAGTTGTCAGTAATAAGTGTATTAGATAAGTGATAAACTCGTTTATAAAACTAGTCATTGTTCAATAGGCATCTATTTGTGAAACTTTTGCGCAGTCAATATAAATTACTACTCATTTTTATTTGGTAATGGCATCGTTAGACGCAATTTTCGTAATTTTCTTAATATATTTTTCCACAATTTCGCCAATTGTTCTTACTCAAGATGTCTGCGTCAAAAAAGGGCCTTGCACTTGTGAGTATTCTAATGGGACCGGCGTTGATTTATCTCCTGCGGCTAAAGCTACATTTTATACTACACAAACTTTTGAGTTAAGAATGGCTGGCGCTGAATACGCACTTATTACATTTTTCTACCATCCATGCTACGATGTTACACCAAGTGTTAATAGCTCAAACGCGGGTTGCGACAGTCCATTGGCTGTAAGTATTTCATTATATCCATATCCAATTTAAATGCAATCTAATTTAACCCTTATCATTAAAGTCATTAAAATTACTAATGAATAATAACTAAAAAGTAAGTTTTACTTCCAAGGATTCAATGCTTCAGGTCACAACGTGTGCCTAATCTTCCCAATGAAATTAAAATTAAAAGAATAATTTGTGTGTGTATAACTTAAATCATCTTTATATGAGTATTTATTATTTCAGTTATGCAGACAAACAACCCATTTTAACTATTACGCTAATATTACTGGATTTATATCGGATGGTGGCATCTATGAAAAAATGGGAGATACTAACGGATCATCCTTTAGTGCAGATGGGAAATCTATTATTTACTCTAATATTCCATCGTAAGTAAACTGTTTTATGTGTTTTTTTTAAAATCGGTCTTATTGGTAATATTGTGATAGTTTTTATTGTTGAACATGTTTAAAACATCTGTTTTGCAAATTGTAACTTCCCAATTCTACAATAAACAAATTAGTATAATGTGTCAGATATTGTTTGTCCTGATAAAAATATACAATAGAACAGTGTGTGGTTTTTGAGGTTGACCCAAACAATATTATTTTCAGTTCACGTTACAAATAATTATTGATACTTTACTTGGATAGGCAGCCCACTTATATATTAATCACATCATTATATACAATAACTAAGAAATTGTTGACTAGTTTTGAATTGACTATTCTTGTTCATACAGTATGAATTATTTGATATTAAAGTTATTTAAAGAAATGTAGATCCTTTGTGTATTTATATGACTTTAAATTATTCATATGTATAAATGAATTGTTATTAAAGCAATGGCTAATGGGACTGGTTTAACCACTTTTTAGTGACCTTGATTTTTTAATGTAAATGTTTAAAATAAACATTGTTTAAATAGCTGTTTGTAACACAAATAAGTAATTTATGCTTAATATAAATATATGAATAAAAAAAAAGAAAAAAATTAAATAAAAAAAAACATTCTAGACTTGCTTACTTTGTTTGTTTTGCATACAGAAGCACATCTGAATATTTTATTGTTACAAGTGAATATGATCAGCCTTGGAACATTGAAAGCTACATTGTCTCTAATAATATAAAGCAGAAATTATTTCAATACAAATGAGAAATGAACCTTTTTTATAAGTAAATTCTAGTACCATAACACTTAACGGGGAAAACTAATTTGTTCTGCACTTATATTTATTCTGATAAATGGAGCCATTGTTAGATTTGTTAGAATACATTGTGAGTATATTATCAATGACAACCAAGTTATAAAGTGGCATATGTCCTGTCTAAGTGAGGAGAAGTGTAAGGATAGATCTAGATTATTAATTAATATGTAAATGATAAATGATAAAACAGAATAGCTATCAACAATAACACATTATTTGTTATCATTTCAGATCTACTATAGTAATGCTTGTTTGTGCTGAAACCGAGGGTGAACTTAATGTCTTCTCTTTATTGGAACCTAACAAAGTTGTAAGTATTATAAAATTATTATAAAATCATTCATTTGTATCAGTGTTGCAAATGTTAATTCTTAGGTGGGTCTCAATTTTAATGTTTTATACATAGGTTTTTCAAAGACTGCTTTTAGCTGTACAAAATCTTGGTGTTTTATAAATATTTAATTGTAATATGCATTGAGACCATTTTTTAAAATAATAAATATATAAAAAATAATAATTTACAGCATTGGCTTAACATGATTATTAGTACCAAAAAAATTGAAGGTTATTCTAAAGAAAATAATAGCCCTCAAATGTCAATCTAAAATGTTGTTTAAAATGTGTATGGGTTTCTTAAATGTTCATTTGTGAGGTGATAATATAATTGGTAAAATAAATCTACTTTCTGTTTCAGGTACTAGCATTCTATTCGAGACATGCATGTCTGAAAGTTATTGAAGAATCTGGAAGATCTCTCGGTTCTACACTTCTTATTATCTTCTTCTCCTGTGTGATTTTCTATCTGGTCCTCGGGATTTGTACAAAGAAATTCCTAATGGGAGCGACTGGATTAGAAATCATACCAAATCTCGCTTTTTGGAGCGATCTACCTAGTCTTGTTAGAGTAAGTTTCTTTTTTTGCACAGTTTCAAACTAATATTTCACCCTTAGTTATATAAAATTTAATCTGTTTAATTGTTAAAAAGTTAAAAGTTTGTATGCACTGTAATATAAAAAACGCTAAATAAAAGTCTTCAGAACGATTAATTTGAATGAAAAGGGATATCTGTGTGATGTATGTACAGGTTATAAGTGCTGACTTGTTTTTCATATAACATACCCCCCCCCATAGTCCCCCTTTTCTCTTTTTTTTTTTTCTCCTCAAATAGTTAATTTTTTACCAGTTTTTTCTGTTTGTAAGCTAAAAAATTGCTCACGCTCTGTATTGGCTAGATAACCCATGACTAACAAACCTGCAATATATCCCAAAAGGGCTTCGATTTTTTAAACAATATTGATTTAATAAATATGACTTGATATTATTAATAGCCCCATCAAAATTGGCCAGTTCACATAATACTCATTTAATGTGCATTTTTCTGTGCACAAATTATTTATTTTCTTTTCATAAGATTTTCAGCATTGTCATGTATTTTTACATACATCATAGTTTTAATTAATATCTAAGAATACATTGCTTAGTTATTTTAAGACTGTAGTGGTTTGTTTTTCTTTAAAAAAAAATCCTAATTTTTTTCAGGATGGCTGGGCATTTGCTATTAATGGATGCAAGCTGCCTATGCGGTCTGGTCCAGTGACGACTCCGGACCCTAACAGCTACGATAGCATATAACAGCAGGATCTCCAGGGCCTTCAGCTCCTCATACAGTAAAGAGCACCTCACTATAATAGTGCGGTCAATTGCACTATTTCTATGTATAGGTTTTTTGTATAGTTTTCAAAGTAAAGTAATAGGAATATTCTGTATCATACATTTTTTTCTTTTTTCTTTTTGAATATAACTAATACGTTTATCGGATATAACGACACACCACCATTCGACGATATATCAATTATTTGGAACGAATAACGTATACTCATAACAAAAATTTAAAAAAATACACAAAAAATGTAATCTCAAAAAAAAAAAATTATATATAAGTAAAAAAAAAATTAATGATTTCAACGGATTTTGCCGAATCGATTATTAGGAATTTGAGTGGATTTTACATTATTATAATTGTCTTTGCCACAATGAAAGTTCTTAATGAATGTTTGAATCGCAGTCGTTATAACTGATTACGTAATATCTGAATCGGGTCTAATTAATATTTAATATGAAATTCATAAGTAACTGATACCGTATTGAGACTCTTATATAACATATCGTATTAATAAAAACATATAAGTCTTAACCAAATGTTACCGAATGATTGACGTATATTTTCACTTTAATATTATTTATACGTCGAGAGGCAAACCTTCGAAAACGCAAAATTATTAAGTGAAGGTCGCACGCAAAATGCCAGAAAAATTATCGCGAAACAATAAAGTGCATATAATTCTTCCATAATACTATTTGACTGTTTATACAAGGTGAAAATATATTTATTTTAAAAATAATTATTCGAATATGATTTTGTACGTTACTTTGACCTAACATGTTGCGTAGCCAGGACGAAATGCAGGACGTAAATTATCAAATCAAGTATATCAAAGCCTACATCTTTTAAGTGAGTTTAAGACTGACACTGAGTTATTATCGACTTTTCGTTATTTTCAAATGATCTAATATGTCCTGTTAGAATGACATTGCAAATGTCTAAGTCATAGGCCATCTTTTTAAATTGTGAGAATTTTTACGGCTTAGAATGAACTATTCCAGCTTAATAAGCGGTTATTAACTATAACTGATTTTCTCTATAAGACAAGTTGCTCTGTGCTTGGAATATGGTGCAAATAAAATCCGTTGTTATTGAAATATTTAAATGTTTTGTTATGTTTTTTCATGATATCTCCCAATACTTTAGAATGATGTTGAAGAGTTTACCGTCCCCGGTCGTAATTTCCGAGATGTATAAAGCGGTAAATATTGTGTGTGTGTGTGTTTTTTTTAAGTCTTGCCAATATTAAATTGACTATTTCTTTGCCAATAAACAATTGAATATATTTAATTAAGTTTAGAAATGTTTTCATGTGTTTGCGGCATTGTCGCTTTTTGGTTGTAAGTTTTTGATTTGAAAAATGTAGTGTTTCTCAGTTAGTAAGAAGTATTTTTGTAATCATTATATATATGTATATTAGATGTTTTTCGGAATTTGTTAAAAGAAAAATCGATTTTCAATATACTTTTTATATACATTTGTGTACGTGCAATAAGATTGTTTATTTTGAAATTTGCACAAAACTTCTAAAATGTTGTATAAATTTGTGTGTATATGAAGTCTTTAATAAACTTTTGAGCATAGGAACTTTGTTTTATTTATAAAGAGCTGTCAAATTGTTGTTGTGTCAAATTCTTTATTGATAATCATTCAATGTGAAATTGTGAATTGTTATGGAATAGTTTTTGGCAAAACGTTTTTAACTTTATTAGTTTCTACGTTTTGCAAAGTAGTGGAAAGTTAGTATACTTGAATAAAAGTTTAGGATACTAGTATCTAAGTATACACTGCTGTTGTGTTAATAAATGATGACAATTTTTTTATAATTCGTATCATGATTATGTTTACGAGTTACATTATATTACAGTTTAATTCAATAAAAGGCGATACATATCAGCCAGTATTTAAAAACGTTTATATTTGACCTTCGTGTTAAAATAGTGTAATAATGTTTGTATAGCTGATTGCGTATCTATGGCATCACGTTGCTTTGTTTTTACATTACATATGTATGACACTAACTTAAAAGGTTAAAGAAATACAGGTTCATTCAATTTTATTTTATTTCGAATAATTTTTCTATTGTCAAGTTGTTACTGCAGAAGAAACCCATTCTGAAAAAAAGTTTATACATTTTTTCTTACAAAATGTTTTACCAATACCGAAGTACACTTGAGACATATTTGTTTTTTATTCTATTCACAAATTCAAGTCGTAGGTTTGGTATGAGACACCTTAGAAATAAGATAGATATTGTGCTAAACGAAGGTAATATTAATAAGAGAGAAAGATTACCTCTCCGGCATTTTGGACCAAACACGTAGCAAGTAGTGAAGCTCGTTCACATCCTTTTGTTCCGTCTCCGACAGTTTCATCGTTCACTGAATATATAGAAATATTTTATTCAATAATATATCAATTATATATATATTTGATAATATATCTGTTAAAGAGTATTTAGCCATATACTATTAATACTTAAAATGTGAATAATAATCCGATAATGAGAATCTATCGAATCTAGGTATAGGAAAAGGCCAGCGTGACATGAATTGTAAATGAGCAATAATAACAGAACAAATATCCTGAAAAAAGGTTGGAAAAACACTGCTATTCTGTTGCCGGGGAGGAAGAGATGAGGAGTTTAATGTGCTTATGTGTGCTGCCTACTCTCTCTTTACTCCAACATGTGAAGGTTTTGTCAACAAACCAGTATTTTTAGGGTAAATTCTTTAAACCAGTTTTTTGATTATCTCGTACTACCTAGTAATCGTATTTTGGTGTACTGTGTTTTTGCAGGTTGTATGCTAATAATTCACTATAGCGTAAATGTGTGCTAATAATTCATCTAGCCGATCGTGATATTTGGGGATTTAAAGATATGGCGCAGAGTTTCGTACCAGTTGTCCTCGTTCGCTCTTTAAGTAATTTTTGAATTTGAATGATTAATGAAAACAAATAAAAGCAAATGTGTTTGCTAAATTAAAATTATGAATACATATTAAAAAATAAGCAGGTACCTTTCATACACAATCCGAATAGCTTTTTAGCGTTTGCTAGTTTTTCTTTATCATCTGGAAACTCCTTTAGTGACAGTTTGTAGGCGTTTTCCTCGTTAAAAATGCCATTATCATCAATCTGTAAAATAAATCAAATAAAAAAAAAGTCACATCGGAAATATATATGTGTTTTAATTTAAGTTGATCTATTCGTCTTTCGAGTCTGCCCTGCCCTGAAATATATTGTACCCATTTAGCTTTCTTGAAGACACAGGCCAGTAGACACTTGGCGGTGTTGCTCTCTGGGAATTTGTGGTCCTTCAGCATTTTCATTTCCTCGCTGTTGACAGCATGCTCCTGACTACACTCCATTGCTTTTTGCAGGAACCATGCTTTTATGTCTGCTTCGGCTGCCTAATATTAACCAATATTAACGTTTCAGTAATGTTTCAGTTTATCACTTCAAACAAATGCTTATATTAGTATCTAAAAAATGTTTTAATATATATTTATGTTCATTTCACTTGCCGCAGTTTATTATTGATATTATTGAACACTATATTGATATTCTATTATATCACATATGTATTTGGATTTGGAATAATACAGAGAGTCACGAATTAAGCATTATGGTCAGTTTATTATTGATTTTAGTGTTATTCTAGTAGTGACTCTCATTACCACATGTGAGAACTCTCATGACGAAGAAACATGAGTGGCATTTTTCATGGTTTTTTTAACCTACATCAGTTATCTTTCCCGGCTGCAGTCGCAGGGAACGCGGGGAGGCCATCGGCATAATTATATTGGAATTGTGGAAGCTGATTTTTGGTATATTACATTATAATGTAATATCCTAAGAATCACCTTCAATAATATCGTTAATTTTCTTTGAAATCACGAAATTTTGTAGTTGTAACGTCACTGGATTATGATTATTATATCAAGATTTAAATAAATAAAGTTTGGTACTTACAAAAGCAGTCCCCACAAAACACACGCACAATAATACTTGGATCATAGCCATTTCAGTTTCAACACTGATGATACTATTTTAGAATAATCTTTATATATCCGATGTTTGATTAAAACATCATTATATTTTGGCTAATGTTTTTTAGATTAGTCGAATTCATGTTAATAATGACGACCCTGAAATTTACTAAGACTTTTTGTTGTTCGTTTTTAGTTGCAAAATAAGCTTAATGCACCGAATCGTGGAATGTTTGTCTGTCGGTTGTAAACAAGCCAAAAGTATATTTTTCATGTCTATAAGAATCTCTTGGACTCGGCGGATTTTACTAATACATCGAAAGTATGGGTACTTGTTTTTAAATAATTAAAACACCTCTTATACCCATAAGAGCTATATTCTCTGTTTATTACTTATTTAAAATAAGATAAATCAGTCTCTCATGTATCCCTTTATGTCACGGGTAAGTTTTCATACTTTTATTCCAATTATGTTGCAATATTCTTAAAAATTCCCTCTTAAGAATACTGACACAAAATTTCAAATCGTGCTTATATTTTAACAGCAGCTATCAGTAGTGCTATTTTAAAAGCACATCAGACGTCTTATTAAAAAAAATTGCATATAATTCTCATGATATGAGCCAGCATAATAGTTACGGAAAAATATTAGCCTGATGTATAAAAATACACCTTTTGTTCAAAGCGGAAACGATTATTATAGTAGTATGGTACTTGTTTGTATTAATTCAATGTTATTGTATTTTTTAGTATTTTATACATTATTCAACGATCATTTACTTAACTCTAAATGTAATGGGATGCATAGAGCTGAGCCTTATAATTACTAATTAGTAAGTCTCTTATCTTCTTTAGAGTACTATGGGCGATGTCATAAATTTGCAGATTCGGTGTCAAACATTGCACAGGGATCCGGCTCACATTCCACGGCAAGATTTGGACTGGAATCCTCAGGGACGCGGTAGCCAAAAACATTAACTTGTAGCGAAGCTTGTAATTTAGTAAAGTCTAATAAATATTACCTAATTTTCTTCTCATTCAGTATGAGTGATTGTAGTATTGAAGCAGAGTGCTTACAATGAAACATGCGATTTTACTAGACAATTTTAAATAAAGGACACAGTTAACATTTCTTTTATTAAGGGAAGAAGAATACATCCGGATTTTCTTTATAAATGCATTTTGTGACGTGGAATGAAGCCTCACAAATATCTTTGTACGAGTCAGCTGAAACAAGAATGATTTTAATAGGCAAATGGGCAGTCCGTCACACCAGAAAGGTGTATCATGAGTTCGTGTGTGCGTCGCCTTTTAAAACTAATTTGGGCAATCACGGTACCAAAAAGCTACTCACCTACTTTCCTACAAGCAGTAATCGCGGCTTTTGCTGGTTCTTTTATCTCCTCTGGTAAAAGTAAATCTGCTTGTTTCATAGCTGATTCGTAATTTAATTTGCCGTTCTTAATCTGAAAAAAAATAATCCGAAACTCAAATCGTCTACTATGCCCACAGCAGTAACGCTCTTTTAACTCTTTTTCTGGAAAAAGGTGTTTACGTAGAAAATACAGAGGTAGAGAGAGAGAGAGCTTTAGTTCAAACAGTGCAATTAGGTTAATTTATTTTTATTGATAGGTACGAGAGTAAAAGTCGACACAGTATTTAGTAACTTCTTGCGAAAAATCGAAAATGAAGAATTGTTTTGAAATAATAATATACCGCATTTGCCATTTTCATGATACACGCAATATAGCACATCACTTCTTTTTCTTCATTGAATTCACCTTTCGATATAGCCTCTATTTGTTCTGGAAACAATCGCTTCATTAAATTATAAATGAATCAAACATATCAGCACTAATTACGTATCAAATGATTAGTTATTTTAAATTTACCATCTTCAACATTATTCTTTGGCTGACAGGTTTTCCTCATCATTTTCCCGGTTGATTTCAGTTGTTTCATCGTCATCTGTATTATCATAATCTAATTAATTAAAATATAAAATACTTTACATGCTACGTCGATAGACTCTTCTATTGTGGGGTCCAGCGTAATATATACAAGATCATATTAATAAATATTTAACTATTATTTATTAATAACTGACTATACTGTATATATGTTATCTGTGGTTGAACTTACCGCATCACAAAAAGCAAAAACTATAACAACTATGAAGACAACAATTGAAACTGACATGGCATGCACTAGAATAGTTCTGGATTGGTGTTAACTTATATGAACGAGTGATAATTGATTAATCACATACTTCACACCTGCCACTTTATTGACAACGTTCAGTGAGGCCTGTTTAGATATCAAAAGACGAAACTTTAATTCTTACCTAATTTAATAATGCCGTTATATGAGAGTAGTGGTAGCCTAGTTGTTTAGAATGTTTTTCAACCACTTTTGTTAGTTAGCATGACTGAACTTTACATAACTAATATTGGATGCATTCGGTCTAAGATCATAGATAAACTCATAAGCGTATCTGATGAATTGAATGAAAATTACTTCATTACAAAAGGGTTGCACCAGCTTAATAGTTAAATATAAGTGGTAATATACTTACGAGTATCATAAATTAGACGTCATAATATGAAGTTATTACACAGTAATACCTGGTTTTTATTATCCAATGTATCACTTACAATCAATCAAACCGCCAAGTAGTGCAGATTCTTAAGTATAAATTGGCAGGGACACGTAGTTAGTTAGTTTTATAGTTTTGAAAAATGGGTGTCGGAAATGTATTGTTTTTTTTAATTTTTGTTTTTGCGCCATTTACTTTTGGGGTGAGTGATCTCAAAGTTATGAAAATGCGTTTTTAAATGCGATAAATAATAATAATTGATTTTATAGATGACCCGACAACAATTGAAAAATTCTGGCAAATTGATGAAAAAGAGTTGTATACCCAAAAATGATGTTACTGAAGGTTGGCGATGTTAATTTATTTACTTGTTATAATTATGTTATATATTAAGTTACATTTCTATTCCTGATATTGAAGTAAATATAAGAAATGTTATTTGGCTACATCAATTTCTAATGCCTACGTAACGTTACGTTTAACGTTACGTTTCTAATGCCAATGAGGTCATGGAACTATGAGGTCGCATTTCGATGCTCTACGAAAAGCATAATATGTTTAAAAAAAAATAAACGGCAGGTTAATGCATAAACCTTATTTTGCTTTAAATTTTTTCTATATAAGGCTTATTGTGTTTCAGATCAAGTTGGTCAAATAGAGCAAGGTAAATTTATTGAAGAACGAAATGTTATGTGTTACGTTGCTTGTATCTATACAATGACTCAAGTGGTAAGTACACTTTTAATGACATCATGTGTATGTAATATATATAGTATAATATACGTAAGTCATATATATAGATAATAACAGCCTCTTCAATCGGTGAAAATCGCAATTATGAATTAATATATAACAATAATATATACATAATAGCTGTCTCTGATTAGTAGTGTTTATTCCCAATGCCATACAAGATATGTAGAACGTTTAAATTAAATTTAGATTTTTTTTAGATTAAAAACAATAAGCTTTCATATGACGCTGTCATCAAACAAATCGATACTATGTTTCCGGTTGAAATGAGAGATACCGTGAAAGCTTCAGCGGCTCATTGTAAAGATATTAGTGAGTTTTACTTTATTTTCTTCATATACGAGTATATTGAATGTGTCTTAGAAGAAGACGGCTCTAAGCAAATTACAAATGTTATAACTACTGGAACCTACTGGGCATAGAACCAGTTTATTTAGTACGTAATCTACATAATGTAGAATAGTTGTTATGTTAGAAGAATTTCGTCGGAAAAGTTTGAGCCTTAAGAAGAAGAAGAAGGCTCACATGGCATGGTTCGAGAAAATTAAGACAGAATTAATAAAATTGTAATATGTAACGCGTTTATTTATAAAAGCTGTGATAAATGCACTTGAAGCTAAGAGAACTTTCTGTAAACTTATCTTTAAAATAACACATAATAATAATAATAATAAAACAAATAATAGTTCTGTCCAAAGTACTTTAGTTATAATAATTGTTGATGCGTTTGTGAAAATAAGGGCAAAAGCGACTCAATGACTTACACGAGTCTTATATTTTCAGGTAAAAAATATAAAGATATATGCGAAGTTGCCTATTGGACCGCCAAATGTATGTACGATTACGATCCAAAGAGCTTCATTTTTCCATAAGTCTGCTATGTTACCAGAAATAAAATAATTACTATCAACACTATATGTATGTGTTTCATTACATTTCCTATGAAACGAAAAGTTGGAACACTTTGAATGGGTAATATTTATACAAATGCTCAGCAATTAAAGCTTCACAAAATCAGACATACTATTATATATATTTTCTACGTCGTGCTAAAAAAACCCAGTAACTTATAATTACAACGTTAAAATTGCTTGAAACTCCACAATACATCAATTCAAAGGCTAAACCTTAAATTGTCATCTAATTTTCGTAAACGCTTAATGTAAATTACAGTCCTCGTCAAACAACCATTAATTTGTTAGCGGGTATTACTTAAATGAACTATATATAGACATTATTTAACGAAATCCGTTTTAGTACTAAATTATTTTGGCAACAAAAGTCCAATGTGTAAATTATTGTGTGTTTTTGTCACCTTTTTAGTTATATTGCCATGGATATTTGGGGTGAGTTATAACTAGTTTTGTTTATAATTATGTATATACAAGAACAGGTATTATAAAAAAAATAACTATCTTTATTTATTTTTAGTTTGTTTTCAAAATACCAAGATAGTGCCTCCATTTAAGTAGATCTACTTGTGTTTATAGAACACGCTCTCTCTCTCTTATTAAATCTTAACAATAACAAAACAAAAAAATGAACGATGTATATTATATAACTGGAAATTATGTGTTGATGTTTTAGGTAGTTAATATAGTTTTATAATTAATTATCAATTTTTGTTACTTGATAATTAATTCTATTTAGAAAGCGATACGAAAGAGTTCGTATATGTTTATCGTTATATGTGTTGTAACGTCCGCAAACCTTTTAATATTACTGAATATTTTAGATGTCCCGAACTCAACTTAAGAAAACTTTTACTATAATGAAGAACCAGTGTATGCCCAAACATGGAGTCGGAAATGGTAAGAATAATTGAGTAAATTGATCTTCAGAATGCTATCTTCGTGTTAAACACAGAAACGTAATAATATATTGTTTGACTTAATACTGTTTCATGGAATAAGAACAGTTCTGTTTTATGGTAGTTATGGTTTTATTGTATTTTTAATTAATTACAGATAAAGTAGGTGAAATCGAACAAGGTGTATTCATTGAGGACCATAATGTCATGTGTTATATTGCTTGCGTCTACAAAGCTGCTTTGGTGGTAAGGTACTTTAAATAAAATGTATTATCTATTCTAGAATACCTTAAACTTCCTGGGCCTGATAGACCACGGACCAACAATAAGCCAAAATAAGCGACATAGATTTTCTTATTAATTTTCTGAGGTTTACACACGTTTAAACTTGACATTGATTTATGTATTTATAATCATTTGAAGTTATTCCTATAATTCTTCAATTTTAGATAAAAAATAATAGACTTGACCGAGACCTAGTATTAAAACAAATAGATGTGCTGTATCCACAAGAAGTGCGTGGGGCGGCGAAGAAGGGGGTCGGCAAATGTTTTGATATACGTATGTATTAAAATTCCAACTTATCTTATAAAGTATGGTATAATTACTTTAAAGTTTCTATTGATATCTTTGTATCGATATCAGTTAAGCAGAATAGAGAAAACGATTTCATAAAATTATATTGACTTATTCAATATTTAAGATGACGTCATAAATATCGCGCTAACGAAGGTCTATCGCTATGCATGTCCATGTTAGCCACTGGGAACATTCAGCCAGACAGTGGTTTTACTGATAAAGCCTTTTCGTTGAGCATTGTTTGAAGCGTTGACGTTGATTTTGTTTCAGAATACAAATACGACGATGCGTGTGAAGGGATATTTTACTCAACAAAATGCTTATACGAAAGTGATCCAGCCAGTTTCATTTTCCCCTGACAGAATTTAATAAATTATATTTGAATAATATATTTTTTTAATGACCAAAACGAGATATATTAATAGCAGTCCCATAACATGCAAATTATTTAAAAAAAAATAACTTTCCATAATATTATATTGAAGAATTTCGAATGTGGAATGTTTAAAGCAGTTAAAAACAACTGCTGTAACAATGTGAATACATTTCAAGGTTACCAGATACAAATCTCAACGATTTCCTTAAATAAAAAACATTAAAAGGTGACTTCTTAACTTAAGAGTAAATCCGACATTGTCTGTTTCAAATTTTTGGATGAATTGCTTTTCTGCAAGTGATCACCATGACAATACCTTCAATATAAAGTTTTCGTATCACATAAATTTTTAAAAAAATTATATCTACTGGTATTGCTACCGGCTTTCTTACCAGCAGCCAGGTCCAGACGAATAATTACTACTTCGGCAGAACCATTATGTTTTTAATTGTTGACATATCTTGTTATAAACTCATAATTACTAGCACTCTACAATTAATCTGACGTTATATTAACTTGGAAGTACAAACTCGAAATTCATTTGTTTGTTTTCTCTGTATGGTTAATTATGGAAGGAAAAATATTTTGTGCTGTTATAATAGTCAGTGTATTAATATGTGAAATTGATTCTGTAAGTGGCCATTTTGAAGCGTCTAACATCTAAAAGTCTACCTGTTTCGTACACGACCAAGAAGACAAGAAACTCAGCTTGCAATTATTATTATTTAAATATATTTCTTTATTATTATGTGTTATGTAAATTACATTATAAATTATTCTAAAATTGTTTAAAAATGTAATTCATATCACATTTAATTATTTTAATGTGTCTATAAAATGTGTTGGCTAGATATACCACGTTAATATTTTCTAAACCCATATACAGAAAACTAACCAGAATAGTGAATAGAATCCAAACATGCAAAACAACTATATTATTATGCGCATCTCAATTATAAATTATTTGTGCCTGATCATGCGCAAGATTTAATGTAATAATGGTATATTCCATAATAATGATCACGACAGGAGTCATGTTGAAAAACCTTATATAAGTAGTTAAATTATTTGAATATCAAATGTTTAAGATGACGAGGCAGCAAATAAAAAACGCGGCTAAAATCGTAAAGAAAAATTGTATGAACAAAAACAACGTTACGGAAGGTAAATACCCAAATATACTAATAAAATGTCGATTAATTTGTACTTTGTAAATACATGTATATAATGTAACACTTACAAACTGCAGAATTTTCCTCTTTACAAAGTTAAAGTATACATTTATTAATATACATTTGCTAGTTGTTTCACGAAAATTATACATGATTCTTGTAAAAGAGGCAACACTTAGCTGATGTTTTAGAATTAGATCGTTTTGTTAATAGAACTTATTAATAACTATAAGTCACAGATGTGATCGCGAATAATGTTAAAGCAATAAAAAGGATTTATTACAAATATTTTGAATGCAATTTTGATTCCTTTAACTTTTTTGCAAAGTTCAAGAAACATAAGACGAAGCATAGTTCAAGAAACAAGTTAAAACACCTAACATATATAACACTAAGAAAAATATGATTTTTATGTTTTTAGACTTGATTGGTGATATAGAAAAAGGCAAATTTATTGAAGAGAGACAAGTCATGTGTTACATCGCCTGTGTTTACAAGACGACACAAATCGTGAGTGGTTACTAGGGTATAAGGCAAATACTATCTTTTGAAGCTGAAAAAGAAGAACTGCAGAAAGCTCTCTTATTCGAGTATATACCAGACTACCCTTCTGTATTATGTAAATTAATTAATTTGGTTTAGGCTATACTTACTCGTCATAAAAGTAATGTAATAAACGGCTTTATTGTCATGTAATGCTATATTAAAGCTGTGAAGCTATCTATTTTAAACATAAAAATATAATGTTATTGAATAAATTTGTGAAGTTTTGCATCATTTTGCATAAATACATCTAATTAGTGCATTTCACTTTTATAATTAATAATTAACATTTTGTCGATTACTACAGGTTAAAAACAATAAAATAAACTACGAAGCATCGCTTAAACAAGTACAAATAAATTATCCTGAAGATATGAAGGAAGGTATGCTAATTTCTATCGAGAATTGTAAGGGACTGCGTAAGTACCTAACTGTACTGCATATAATGTAATCACAAGAAGGCATTTATTAAAAATCCAACACTGATATGTGGTTGTTTAGGCGTCCACTGTATATAATAATTTTGACTGATAGAATAGAGAAGAACAAATCGTTTTTTGGGATATTGCATAAATGCTATCAGCACACACACATATATAGGTGCCTGGTGTGGATAACTTCTATTATTACAGGAAGCAAACTAAACTACCTGGCTTTGGTTTCTTTAGCTTGTATGCTAATTCTGATTTTTCTTCATTCCATTTAATTATCATTGTTTAGACATCATAAAATGCACAGTTCCCTTTGCAACGCCAGGAGGCTTACAAGTGAGTAGCCGGCCTTTAAGGAAGAGGAACGAAATCCCTTCAGTGCGGTTATGCTTCACTGTATTTCAGACGTTAGTTATAAAACTTAATAAAATGTGTCTTACGTTTTAAATTTTTATTACAGTTAAAAAATACAAGGACTTATGCGAGTCGGCTTATTGGACAGCAAAATGTATTTACGAAGATAATCCCAAGAATTTCCTTTTTCCGTAATAAATAATTTAATGCAGTAATTTCGTTTTAATAGTTACCAAAATGTATATTTAAAAAATGTGCGATGATACATTAAAATACTATTTACTGGCTTAATTATTATTAACAAACATGCGTAGAATCACTCAGATTTAAGACGATTCAAAATGGTCCTATGTACCTTAATGAATAAAGATATTTTGACTTTGACTTATTCTGGTTTACATCTTCTGTGACAAATATATAGTGACGGCTATAGTCTACAGGACAAAAACTGATTTTTTAAGTTTATAAAAACTTTATTTCCAAAAATACATGCAGACTATACTACGCATTAAGATCTGAAGATGAGCTCAACCGATGTTATAATAACATAACTTTTTTATAAAAAAATATATTTTTGTCTGATAATATGCACTATGTTTTCGCGGTAATAACACACTGGATAATTACACAGACTTTGATGGCCAGTTATTACGTTTCAAGGTCTCAGATTTAATGTTAGATAGACGCAATTTAACAATTAGATCATAATGAATGTTTTCTCAGAATTGAGTGTGAAAAAAATGCTATTAAATGTATGAATAAACTAATAATTCAACGTTCTTATTTAATCCTACCCACAAAATATAAAATAACAGGATAAAGCCTATACATATAAATATTCAATTATACTAAATAAAATGCATTATTCTATATAATGCGGGTTTTTTTATAATTATGCGTAAATTTATTAATACTATAATAAATATAGAATACTATTTTAAAAATAAGTACTATATTTAATTGAGTCCTCTCAATAAATACTATCTGCTGTCCAGTAAGGATTGATGTCGTCTTCTCATCGCTGCTCCGGTGTCCGGGGAAACGGATAGCGGACTTAATTAAAACTGTTTAATTTTTAATTATTCGTATCAATTTTACTTCTATGTGAAATGATTATATATTACAATGATGATCATGGTTTTTGATCGTAATTAATCGACTGACAGGTTTTTTTGTTAATGAACTTGGTTTTAGCGAATTACCCATTACTACGATAGCGTATCAGCCGATTGACAATTGTTTAAGGTAATGTGCAGATCCGACACAATTACTTGGGCATTAAAACAATGGAATAACTTTTGCATACGTGCGCTTTAGGATAATTATGTGAAAAATTACTTGACGTTAGTATAAATACTTGTTATTCTTCTTACACAGGTAGATACTAAATTGGATGGGTATAAGACGCCCGCGTATTTGAACATAA
This sequence comes from Leptophobia aripa, assembly GCA_951799465.1. NCBI lineage: Eukaryota > Metazoa > Arthropoda > Insecta > Lepidoptera > Pieridae > Leptophobia > Leptophobia aripa. The sequence continues at coordinate 5,092,550 of OX637267.1, read as the reverse complement.
ATAAAATTACAATTTAAATAATGTTTCGATACGCTTTACTGTGTGTTGGATTTTTGGCGGTGGTTTTTCATAATGTAGAAGTAAGTTTTATTTGGATCGTTAATATTTGACTTGTATATTTTTGAAGGTGTGGATAGGAACGATCCGCTGATTACATTTCATACATTATTTATTTACGCTTTATTGCACTAAAACAGTACAAGTAGATAATACTAGGTACTTATAAGAGCAACGGGCGGCCTTATTGCTAAGAAGCGATCTCTTCTTCTCTTACTATTCTTAAGGGTAGAGGAATCGTTCCTCTCTTCTTTTCAATTTTTGATCCCAATTTTATAAACAATTGAATATCTAGCTATAAATAGAGAAATATAGTTATTGAGTTGTATTTTATTGCATATTATTATGGTTATATAATTGTTAAGGCATTGAACCAAGTGGACAAAATGAAGCTCTACGCGATTATACTGCCCACCGTGCAAGAGTGTGGCAGTAAGCATGGAGTTAGCGAGGAGGACATCAAGAAGTCTAAAGAGACCAAGAATCTGGATAATTTGGACGATTGTTTCATTGCTTGCGTGTTTAAGAAGGCTGGAGTGGTACGTATTGAACAAGCAACGATAGAACAGTCTAGTTTGATCACATTTCATAAAATTAGTTCTGACTTGACAAACCCTTTGTACTGATTTAAATTGTAACATATATTCTGAAGTAGTCTTAGTCCCATAGCTCTAAATAGGTTTTTTTTCTTTTCCTTAAAATTACGGTATTAAAAATATTTTTTTTTCTACTGTAATCAGATCAACGACGATGGTCAGTTTGACGTTGAAAAGTCAAAGGAGTTAATTTCTAAGTACGTTTCCGATTCTGGTGACCAGGCTAAAGCACAGGAAATTATTGGAAGATGTGTTTCTGGTAAGAAATAAAGTAGCAATTTTTTCGAATCAAATTTTCCACCACAACTACGGTCTGAAAATGGTCAGAAAGCTGTTCTTCTATCGCTATACAGCCAAACTTGTATTTTATATATTACACGTATTGTACCTACATTGTTTTACTAAGAACAAATTAACATCACGGTTCATTTTTAACTAACCTTGAACACATGTGATCTTAACGGTCCAAGGAGAAGAAAAACAGGCTTATTAAAAAAATAACAATGTCTTATTTATCCTGAAATAAATCCTAACAAGAGATTTAACTCAGTCGTGTTTTACAGTAAACGACCAACCTGTTGGCGACAACGAGGGCTGCCAACGATCCAAACTGTTAATGGAGTGTTTAATACCATTCAAGAAAGAGGTAAATACGAAATAAATCCAACTTTTTGTGACAATATCCGCAACGATCTATAGTATATCTAGAAATGTTTGTGTGTTCCTGTTTTCAAAATCTATATTTCGTTTCAGTTTGAAGGCTCTCGTTAAGAATGGATCATTCGGAAAATTATATCATTAAAAATTACACCGGCTTTTCACATTACACTAAATAAAGTATGTTATCTATTTTTTGTCTTTTCTTATTATGTTTATTTATTTATTTACGGCCGAAGTCAAAAAACACATACAGTTTTTAATTTAAATCTTACAACCTCTCATATTCGTCCACTATCATTCCTAACCCTGTCATAAAAATGTCACATTCTGGTGCAGAGCTAATGAAACAATTTATTAGAGCGATCATACGCGGAATTGGGCTTTGCCGGCGGAGGCTTGTTCGAAAGCATACCTCAGCCAGCAATGGATGGCTCCTGAGCCGGTAAAAATTATCAGGGGCATGTAATCCTAGCAATGATTGCAGAATATTACTGCAATCAATGCCGCCCCTGATTATGCTCCAGGCAAACTTCACTAAAGCAATTTCCCTTCGCCGGTTTAGGTCATTATACCCTTAAATACATAAACGGATAATAACTATAATTTCTTCGGTAAAAATACCTTAGAAATGTGTGACATTGAATAAGTAAAACTAGCGTGAATGTTTCAAAAATTTATAGTCATCTTAACATTGTATAATTGAGATGATGAAGACACAAACTTAAAGCTCCAAGCCAAACTGAAAAAGAAAATGTATAATTTATCTTCACGTTAGACAGAAATATTATTTATTATAAGAAATCGTACAACTTCGCTACCGAGCTACCGTAGTGGCCTATAAGCATTACAATAAACTACTTGCACTTTTTAACTCAGTACTGTCTCCTTTTGACAAGTCAGCTTAAGCGTGTGATGAAACTAGATGTCTATATAAAATAGTATGTAAGATTATGTACCTGCGATGCATTGTCAATCATGCACTTGTAAGCAATTATTGAACGCTCACACCCCTTTTCTCCGTCACTTACATTTTCACTATTTACTGTAAAAAATAAATATATTAAATTAACACACATAAATAATAAGGGATTTGGAAAATATTATTGAAGTACCTGGCTATACCGAATTACTTTAACCATTACAATAAACGTGAAAAAAATAATGTTGTGAAGCGGATTCCTATATCTGATTACCTTACTTTCACCACGCTCCTAAATCTGATTAGAGTTAAGCCTAAATCTGAAGGGAGTTAACCCGGTACTAATAATGTCTTGTATTTTTATTCGATAAATCGAATTAAAAAATCTACATTTAAGTTTATGCGTTTATTACATCTGAATTTACTTACTGTGAGCACACGAATGAAGGTATTTCTCCATCATCTGAAGCTCTTCATCATCATTGAAGACCTGTTTAGCTAATTCCATTGCTGATTCTTTCTGAAGCATGCCTTTGTCATCCATCTACAATATTTATGTTAACAAAAAAATATATATTAACTAAAAAATCCGTTGAATTAAAAGTCGAGCAATATCGAGGATTTTAATTACAAATCCCGATATACCATTACCGCGAAAAATTTATTTGAAGTCACACTATTTTGATAACTTCCTATATAACTAACCCTTTTCCCATGTAAGTCTACAAGAAATCAATTACTTTGCATTGATTAGGTGTCTTATAACAGGGTATAAAAATAGCTTTCTAAAGCTGAACTGAAGTGAAAAAAAGGTGATTTTTATTTCATTTAACATTAGAACTTATAAGTAATTTAAATAAATATTTACAGAAGTGACATTAACTATAAATAAAGTATATATTAAGGGGAACAAATTTGTTCTTGTGTTCAATTTATTTTATATAGTGTAAGAGAAAACTTGAACATTAACTTGTGATATAAATAAATGATAACTTACAACACCAATTTTCTTCAACATGCAGGACAAGAAACACGGAGCATTTTCGCCAGTTGGCAACTTCTTAGCTCTCAAATTCTTTATATCGTCTGTGGATATTTTGTGTTCCTTGATACATTCCGCGCCAATCTTTTCAAAATGTGCATGTACCATCGCCTTTTGGTCTACTGTCATTGCCTATAAATAAGTGTTACTTAATATATTGTAATAATAAGTTTTGTAAGACTTTTGTACGCTCATGCTGGGTTTCGGTTATCACAGTTGCGGAAATATCTAGTTATACATATATGTTCTAGTTATATGTATGTTTGCCTTTGCCATCATTGCGTACATAGAAAATACAATTTTTCTATCAGACTGGAAGCGTGTAGTATGATTATAATTAATATCCCTAGGTAAGTGTGGAGGAAGGATGATATGCATTTCTTCTAAACAAAAGCATGGAGCAGTCGAAATTATTGGCCTGCCCGAATACAAGAGTACCTACTGCTCTAACTAAGATTCAGACATATTGTTACATATATACACGGCGTATATACATATAACTATGCTAATAGTAAAGTTGTATGATGTATAAATGTCAATTTTTTTACAAGTACTTACGTAAATTCCATATATGTATATGTTGAATACACACAAAATTAACATAACTTTATTTAATGACATTTTTATGCTAGTTGTGTACGAAAGTCAATACCAACATTTGGAACTGCCAGTATTTATAGAAGCTAAATGAAAATCACGTAAATTAATTACGTGTATTATTTGACGATTTTCGTCTATGACATTGGCAGGAACTGTAATTTGTTTCACGAATAATTGTGTGCAGTTAGCAATTGCCAAAAAAACGGTAGCGTTAAATTGCCAAATAAGCAGTATTTGTGTATGAACTTGATGATTATATTCCACACTTGTCAAGAACGTTAGTCACATTTCTTTTCATTCTTGTTATATCACTTTTATTTCAATACTAATTATAAACAACGTCCTTATATTTGCACTCCTTTATAACAATCTCGTCTCTAACTCTCGTTTCTGTTTACGCAGTGGCAAAAGGACACGTGCCAAATCACATTTACACATAGGATATACACGTAAGAAGTATAATAGTTGTAAAATAAGGTACTAAAATAAAATCTTACGTAACCGAGTGTTTTAAATAGAGGCTATTATAACAATATGATATTATTATTAGAAATTGTTTACTATATTCAGACCCAGATAAAGCGTTTTGTTTTTTGATTTCAATTAAAAGGAGCTATTGATATCACATCTACCTAAATGGTGTTGATGTTTCGCATCTCATCATTTGTGAACTTAATTGTACTATAACCAGAATTTGATAAAAGTCTATTTGTAATGTTGACATTTTCTACAAATTATTAGTGCGTGATACAAAAAAAAATGTCATAAAGTAACAGTAACCGTTAGTTTTTGACATTTATCCATTTTAATGTCGATAATGAGCTATTTCCATGTATTAATGACCTTATTGTATAAATCTTTTAAAATATATCTTATTTCAACAAGGTACAGTTTAAATTATAATAAACAACGTATTGTAACAGCTCACAATACATTCCTTTTGTAGTCCATTATAATAATAGGCAGAATGCTATATAAGTTATTTCTATAATAATTCACACATTTTCACATTACAACTGTGAAACTGTAGAGTGTTTACGTTCAACATGTACAAGTTTTGTTTTATTTTCTTTATTGCTATATTAAATTTGGATTTTGGGGAGGTAAGCAAATATATAGGTATTAGACTATTCTTGACATACACAAGTGATCGCTGATACGATAATACGTAGATATATAAAAAAAAAAAATTATAAACGAATTGAAGAAATTTACACTGAATTTAGAAAAAAAGCTTTTTTAAACTAGAATTGAGACACCGATGGTGTTATTGTCAGCGTGGGATGTCTTTGTCTTTCTTTATAATTGAACAGAAGGTCTGTTAAAATTTAGCAACATAATAGCTTATTTTTTCAAATGTCTTCCGAATTTTCCGTCGATTCAATTACTTCTCAATATCTTTAATGAGGTCATGAAAAACCGATATAGATTTTTTTGAGTTAACTTTTAACTTATAAAAACTACTATTAGTGCTTATTGTAGTTAGCTACTACTAATGTAATGTGTTGATTTTAGTTAGCTTTAAAAACACTACTATATTTATAATTTATATCGATGTTGTATGTGCCGTGTCTAAAATACACATATAATCTTTTTTTCTTTCTTTCTATTACTTTACTATTCCAGGCTGAAGACTTAGACGCTATAAAGCAGAAATATACGGAAATGGTAATAGAATGTATGAAAGATTATCCTATTGATCAAAGTGATATTGAACAACTGAAAGAGTTAAAATTACCTGATAAGGAATCTGTGAAATGTTTATTTGCGTGTGCATACAAAAAGTCGGGTGTCGTAAGTAACCTAGAATATTCGTGACATTAATTATATTGACAAACTTAATCGCTTAGAAAATGGTACATTAATACAAAGTATTTGGTCTTGGTAATGGTAATTCAATGAAGGTTACTATATAAAATTCAGGCACTCTTATGTAGAAGGCATACCAATAAATAAATTTAACATAACATTGTTTAGACATTTATTATGTTTTTTATATATTTTAGTTAGTAGTAAGACAAGCCAATTAGGTGACAGGTACACGCAACACAGCGCTGTAGCCATAAATTATTTACCACCTTTTATATTCATTTGAAAAGACGATTTTATGGTTTAACAACCTGAGCACGAAAAACGTCGTTTTGCCAAAAAAAAGTCTCTAAAACTAGATGTTGGCCGATTCTCAGACCTACTCAATATGCTCAGAAAATTTCAGGTGTATCGGTCAACCCGTTTCCGAGGAGTAAGAAACGAAAACTGTGACACGAGAATTTTATATATTAGATACTTAAATAAGTATAACACGATAAACTTTTTTTGAATCGAATAATTCAACTAATTGATACAACTTGTGAATAAAGATCCTTCATTTGAGGTCGCTTTAAAATCATTTTTATATATTGTATCAAATTCAGAGCACGGTTGTTAATAGCAATTACGCGAATCGCTGTCACAGAACGAATTAGAATTTCTACCAATTTATGACTACACCGGATGACTATTCTAATTCACAATTAGAGGTCCGTGATACGAGCAAATAAAATTTAATAATTTTCATATTTATGTGTAGTAAGTTTCATATTTGTGTGTTGTAGCTAAGTCTTACAATATGACACCGCTTTAAAGATAAGTTTAAGAAGCAGGCTTGTGTAGGTAAGAGAGGTCTCCGCTTACCAAGCAAAATATACTCCATATTATCCTAATTACAGATGACTGACGACGGAAAACTATCCGTGGAGGGTACAAACAAACTGACTGAGACTTATTTAGCTAACGACCAAGAACGTCTGAAGAAGGCTAAGGAATTCACCGAAGCTTGCAAATCTGGTAAGATCCCGTGTCTACATTATTTGTGTATGCTTATGTGATTTATATACTCGTTTTCATTTATTATAAATACAGTTAAATAATATTATTGATAAAAAAATCTTATTCTCTAAAGAGAATATCTTATGTTATATATCTAAATCTCCTGTCACGATGTTTGTCCCCGATAGATTCCTAAACTGCATAACCGATTTTAAATTAAATTGGCACACCGTGAGCTGTCGAGTCCAACTTGAGATATAGGATAGCTTAGATCTTTAATTATAGTCGCAATTTTATTTTATTGCAAATTATTTGTCTATGTAATTAATTGACAGTCACAATTTTCTGTTAACTCCAAAAGATTCTAACAGATGTCGATACTTTTCGACTGGATTGAGTCAGTAATCAATAGATGGCACTGCTATGGTAAACCGACAAACGTGTCATTTAAGCTACAATTCAATAGCATGACTACCACGTGTTATTGAGGCTAAAGTATAAATTAAATTTATTTTGTAGTAAACGAAATACCGTAAAATTCAATTATTTCTACTTTACCTTAAATTTTTATATGGCAAAACAACGATTGCCGGTTCAGCTAGTAAATTATAAAAAAAAATATACGAATTTAAGTACACAAGCAAAACATGTGTGGGCAAATTAAGCTCATAAACTGTTTTAATTTTCAGTAAATGACCAAGATGTAAGTGACGGCAATAAAGGTTGCGAGAGAGCTGCATTGATATTTAAATGTAGTATCGATAAGGCTAAAGAGGTAATTGATCTTTTAATAATAATATAAACAATAAAGGAAACTCATTCAATGTCTATACCGTATCGGAGTTTTTGAGAAACCAGCTTATTTTATATGTAAATTATAATAATTTTGGGTAAGAAACACGAATGCAATTAAAATAGCAATGTAAATCAACAATCCTATGATGTTCATACAGTACGTCAAGTTATGTATTTATACATTAGTAAAGACATAGCTTGTCTAAACACAAAAGACGATACACTGAGCCATTTTTTTTTCAGTTTGGTTTCGTGTTTTGATGTTACATAAATCAAGCAACTCCACCAACGACGCAACAAGCTCATATAAAGACCCAACAATCAAAATGTGTTTATCAATTTACTTATTTCAATGTTCTACCACAATTGTAATGAATACATTTGTTTCTAAATGTCTATATTTTATCTATCGATATGAAACTTTATCATTCCCTCATTTTTTATTCAAATATAATTTGTGACGAAATAATCAAACTTTTATTTACATATCACATTCATTAAAATAGAATAAAATAAAGAAGTGTTAATTAGACCTCAGTATAGTAGCGTGGACACTCAGGCTAGCTTAGTGACTACAGGACTGATTCAGCGAGGCAATTGGCCATAATATAACGGGACTAACGAATAAACAAAATATAATAATGTAATATTAAAGGTAGAACAGAAAAAAGTACCATACGATATTTGTCAACAAAAAGCCTATGTTTGTGGAAAATTTTTAGACTGAACTATTAAACCACTACTGAACCATTTTCAGAGTATTATTTAAAATAAGAAATAATTAACGTACATTATTATTAGCTAAAATTATATCTATTTATGAGATTTTGAAGATAAAATAATATGTATAAATTAGAGGCAAAACATGATTTGGTATACACATCAACAATGGTGAATAATATTGGTTCTATTTTGATTCACTATTTAGTGATTTTGATTTTATACAATGGTGCTACGGATGCTGTAAGTATGTTTTTAACTAAATTGAATTTTAAAAGTTGTGTTAATGAAAAGCTAACCGTACTAGGTCAGGCTTTTTGTGATCCTAAATGCCTTTGGAAGTTGCCACGTATATCGGTAATTTTATTATGATTTCCTTCAGCGTATATATTCCCTATATACTAATATACATATAATATTCATATTTTATAACAAGCAAAATTTTACGTTACGATATATTTGTATATTTGTACATTTTCTATTTATATATTTTCAGGCCCAGACCGACGAGCAAATGAAAGCTGATTTTACCAAATTATTATTAAAATGTGCTTCCAAATACAAAGCAAATATGAAAGATATAATGTCTCTGGCAACTCTACAAACCCCCACCGATCCTCAAGTTAAATGTATTTTGGCATGTTCTTATCGTGAATTAGGAACGGTAAGAAGAGTCCCTTTTTCGATGGCTGATACCAGGGTAGCAAAGCACACTTTTTTACTATTTTATTCTACGTCCGAGTGTTTAAAAAGAATATGAAGTGAGTTATTCAAGAGTAGAATTGATAGTAGCATTGCAGAATAGAATCTTAAGCGAAACGAGAGATTTAAATTACGTGAATCTCTCGTTTTGCTGAAATTGTGACTTCAGCTCAAAAAGGGTCGCTCTCGAGGAGAAAACAGTTTATATCTCAATTCTATAAGAATATAAATATGTACATACATTCTGCCGAGATAAGTTTTTAAGTGAAATTGAATTTATCAATATAATTAGAATAGTATTAAAACACTTTTACGGCCAGTATGGTTTCATATAATATTTATTTATTCACACTTTATTGTACTTAAACTGTAGAAGTTATTGACGTTAATAGATTAATATAATTATATAATAAGTAAAATGTAAATATAATATATTATAGTTAGTACATATAAGAGCAACGGGCGGCCTTATTGCTAATAAGCGATCTCTTCCAGACAAACCCCCCACAACACACTTCCATATTCATGATCGATTGCGATCAACACTGAATTTTGCTCTCTGGTAACATTAAAGTAATAATTCTTTTTAAATATATATTATATAAAACTATATTTAATCTTTCACAGATGAATGAAAAGGGGCTTTACGACTTAGAAGGTGCAAACAAATTGGCTGAAGAACTTCAGAAAGGAGATGATAAGAGATTGGAGAAGGCCAAGCAGTTATCCAAATTGTGCTCTATGGGTAAATCAATTAATAATACATACAATGAATCATGTAACATAGAAATCTCTAAATATATCTTAATAAATATAAATCTCCTGTCACGATGTTTGTCCCCGATGGATTCCTTAACTACATAACCGATTTTAAATAAAATTGGCACACCGTGAGCAGTCTGGCTCAACTTGAGATATAGGATAGCTTAGATCTTTAATTATAGTCGCAATTTTATTTTATTGCAAATTATTCGTCTGTATAATTAGTTGACAGTCACAATTGTCTGTTAACTCCAAAAGATTCTAACAGATGTCGATACGACTGGATTGAGTAAGTAATCAATAGATGGCACTGCTATGGTAAACCGACAAACGTGTCATTTAAGCTACAATTCAATAGCATGACTACCACGTGTTATTGAGGCTAAAGTATAAATTAAATTTATTTTGTAGTAAAAGAAATAACGTGAAATTCAATTATTTCAACTTTTTAAATAATTTATATGGCAAAACAACGTTTGCCGGTTCAGTTAGTTTATTATATAATAACATGAAGCGTTATGTATAGTTATATATTCCCAAAACAAACATTCATATTATTTGAATAAACCATTGTACTTATTAATAAATAATAGATTTTTTAAATTCTATAGTGAACAATGAAACTGTAAGTGACGGCGAAAAGGGCTGCGACAGGGCCGCTTTAATATTTGCATGTAGCGTTAAAAATGCCCCTAAGGTGAGGTTTTATTTGTTTCTAACAATATCAACATACATATATATATATATTTCCTTTCAGTTCTATAGACTATTATTAGCTGAGTTGCATTGTTTTTAAGGTCTTACATTTATCTACCATTAGGTACTCCTTTTGAATTTGAGTTGAATACTCAGATTTCTGTTTCGCATATATTTACATCGGCGTTTTTATCAATTATATAGATGGTCGCTTTAATTGCTCTGTATTATGTATACTGCGACACTTAGCACCGCCGCTGATAACAAACAGGTTCCTGCAGTTTATATTGCAGTCGATCATGTGGTGGATAGAACCTTGTGGTGGACCGCTCCTTACATACTTTTTGTAAATATATTGTTTACGATATAAAATAATAGTATGTTTTTTTCAGTTTGGATTCAAAGTTTAAAGCCGTCTTAAGTCTTCAATGCTCCACTGTATGATCAAATAAATTATATTATTCAGAAACAAAATGTTCTTTTTTTAAATTCCTGTAATAGAAATTTACCGTCACTTCAAGTGACCCGCATAAAACGGTAAATATAAAAAATATTTGTTTTAGCGACATCTTTTAATTTATGAAAGAGTTAATACAATAGTCGGTTATCATAGACGTACGTACGCGTTTGTGATTCTTAAATTGTAATAGAGATGGCGCTGTATACTACCATTTAATTAATTTAAGTGACATCTCTGCAGTTATTTAACATTTAGATATTGTTAATCGATAATTTTAATAAAAATTTGGCATTATTTCTAACAATGATGGCTATATACAATAAACTATTAATCTAAATCTAAAGAGACATAAATATATATAATTATATATGTATAATTAAAACTTACAACGGCCAATCAGAAACTAATTTAAATATGAATGTTATAATAACATTTTAGAGCGTTAAACTTGTGGGGACGGTATAATTAAAATATACACACACTTTTATACAATTTTGTCGGCTCATTTGATGCAATAATCACCAAGTCGTGCTGTACAGAAGGCCCAGAGTTCCATTCCTTGTACGAAATTTAAAGAAAACATTAAACATACCACATTTATACATTTCTGATCGACTAAAGAACACCTAAACAGGTTTTTAAAAAAAGAATTCGTATACCACCATTATGTATTATATTGTGTTATTCATAAACGCATGAAGCAAGTTTCAACGCACACGCACGTACACGGAGAGGGGTCAAAAACCAACATGCTTTTGACAGTTCGTATTGAGCGATACAACTTCACGGTTACGTTGTATTTACAAACAATGTTTTGTGGATTGTATTTGGTGTGATGTGTCTGGTGTTGATCTGTGGTTTCTGTGTTAATATACGTGTAAAGTATACTGTAGTTTGTAAATTACTCTGGCTTGAAAGGTAAGAATACAAAAATTCAAAGATTTGTAACTTTATGTTTCTTTTATTGAAAGTTTATTAATTGTGAGAATGGTGATTCTAAAGTATATTTAAAAACAAACCAGATGGTATTACTATTAACCAGATTACTTATAATTATTTATAATCGGTATTTGTATATAATCTTTGTCTTGGGATAGTATTTTGATATCTTCTACTTTCTTCTTGACTTTTATGCGAGGCAATTGAGCGGAATTAATTCCTGTATATGATTCATGATCCGGTAGTTTAGAAGTATTTTCTAACCAATCTAAAGAAATCTCAGGCTCTGAATCTGTATCCCGTCGTCTTCTTTTACCGGTAGCCACGCCTAGTTGTAGTAAAATGGGATTGGAAACCAGAGCAGCAGCGGCACCTAGGAGGGCAATCCCCGCTAAGGGCCACAAAGCTTTTGATGCTAACGCCTAAAATATAAAAAAAACTGTAGTGAATAAATAGTAGTGTTTCAAGGTATAGATTATACGATGACAATTTTAAAAAAAAATCTGTAAATATATAGTTGTAATATTTTATATTGATGGTGTGGTGATGAAATAATGCAGGTGCCACTTGTCTGTAATAAATAATTCTATTTGGCGTCTGTTACACGTAAAGTATTTACTGTGTTCCGCCTATAATTACTTTTATATGGAGTATATACGTGGAATATATTGAACGTGTAACTTGTGTACTGATTATTAAATACAAATTAGTATTTTAATTTTTTTACTAATTTAACAATAAAAATAGACGTCTAGCAATAAATATTGAACTAGTGAATAGCGATAAAGAAAGTCGAATTGCCAAATTTTGTACTAGTCCTATACTACAGTACACTTGTATAAGTGTACTGTAGTAGTACACTTATATATGTACGAGTATATACTATAGCTATGTAGTACCTACTAGTACTGGGTAGTAACAAATATGGAGAAATCGTAAAATTCGACAATATCTATATTCTGACAAGACATTTATGAAACTTACGTGATGATAATGTCCAACATGGTGACCGTGGTTGGCATGGCCATACCCATGTGACTCATAGTAACCATGCTCATAGCCCGGATTAAATGGTAAATGGTATTCTTGACCGTTGTAATATGGTGTCTCATCGTGATCGTATATTCCATTACCTGTGTGCAGACGACACAGCAAGAAATTAAGTTATTAAGAAAAAAGGTAAAATATAAGACTATAGACTACGTACTAGATGTGGCTCAATTATCACTTTACCAGCTAAATGTGGTTATCGTATTATTATTTTTCATTACATAAAATGCTAGATAACTTTGTACTGCGTATCGTAAATTACGACTACGACCATACATTAATTTTTAATCTTATATCAACGATTTGTTTAAAAGGCAATTGAAATAACATTTAACGGCATTTAACGTCTCTTTTCGGATGGCATTTACAAACAGTTAATTCATGTTTGACCACCGGGGCCATACAACAGATATCGTAAGTTCAAAGTGAATGGAACAACATAGCATAGACATGATTCATATAAGAATCTTATACTAAATCATTTTGATCTGTTGGATCGTTATACAATAAGCAATAGTGTTTTCTTCCTGATCCAGTAGTTAAATATTATACCTGGATATTCATGATGTGAGCCTCTGCTATAACTCGAGGCAGCTATGGCGTTATCGGAGAACTGAAAATAATAATTTAAAAAAATTGTAATTATAATTTTTTTCGCTGTTTATGCTTCTAGTACTATTGTGTTAACTATAGCTATAGTAAATTCAAGGAACAATGCTATTGTTTTGTAATATCTATTATTGATATAAAACAAGGCTTTATTAAAAACAATAGCGACATTCAATTTCTCATTGGTCAATTGAATTAGGGACCGCTATCAAGACGCTTCAGTGCCCTCTGTCGGAGCACTGCCCTTTTTTCTCACGGTCTTTAATGTCTTTTCCCATTGACTCTTGATGGTATTAGGACCTTTGGGGCCAGTTAATAACTTAAATTAGACCTTTAAATATCAATATTGGTACATAAATAGTGTTGTTTTCATAGATTATGTAAATTCTTAACAATGCATCTTGCGTATATTATAGGCACGATCAACATGCAATACAACTTTTTGGATTTCTATAAATATAAATTAGCAATTATTTATTACCAAAAGGCAATTTTGATCTAGTATTCCTAAATATTTTTTATTATTTTTTGTGAACTGAATATTTACTGTTATAATTTATTTGGCTTATTCTGTATTTATTTTTTACTTACCTTTATTATCTTTTAAGTGAAATCAGTGTATGTTTTTTGTTATTATACATTATTTAAACCTATATATTATTTATGTCTACGTACAGTCACCTGTTAAGAGAGTTGTTTTCCGAGAAGGCAATCGATATTTTTTGATGAATCACGGGAGAGTAACAGTGATTCAAACTCTGTCTCCACCATATTTGTTCTTAACAGTTTTCAATGTAGTCTTATTTAAAATAAAACTAGAAAATTATCCCATTTTCGAAAGAAACGTGTATAAAATTTGAAATTTAAATATTGTTTATAACATTAATTTTTGAAGCTTTTTGTCTTAATTAATTATGTTTTTTATTATTAATTAATATATCGTAATGATAATTCACTTACAACGACTTCGCTTTTAACAACGAACCGGTTTTAGCGACTATAATGTTTACTCAAGTTTGGTTTCGTATAGCATTATATTTATATCGTCCGTTTTGTATGTCATTCGGTATAGTATAGTATCGGCGGTAACTTGAATGTCGTTATATACAGATTCTTATTGTAATAACAATAATCAAAATATTTGTTGGCACTTAGTTGTTCCAGCACTCTTAAAACAGATTATTCCTTGATTAAATGACCTATCCTTCAGAAGGTCTGGGAAATCTTAAACAGCACAATGGAATGGTCATGGGAGGTTATTCTGAGGTATGCCGAGAACCATTTTGGCTTCATAACAATGGGAGTGGGGTAGAAATTAACTAACGTGGTACCAATTGTATACGTAATATAGAATCGTTCTAGTACGTATATTCTAATTGATATGGTGTAAAAAAAAATGTCGGCTACTGAGTACTGACTCACGTTTCCGTTCTGACAAGTTATCAGGAATGTGGGCCATGATATTCCCACCAACCTTGTGTTTCTATACGACGCAATTATAATTGTAATTAAATAAAACGCATTGCAACACTGTAGTTAAAAGAACTATTTTTTTACGATTTATGTATTTTGAGTACATTATTTCCATAATTTCTAACAATATTATGATGAAGAGCCTGAGTCCTGAGTTATTTTTGCCTCTCATTTATCCTACGAGATTTGGGCATATAAATCGCTATATCGTACTTCGTCATAGGTCAAATGATAAGGGGATGTTGGATGAGGGAAGAAAAATATGAGAAGCCTTCAAACTCTGCCGGATAAGCCAATTTTAGCCATATGAAAGAATATTTTTTGTAATAAAGAAGACTTTGGACTTTTACTATCTATATTATAAATAGTTTTTAGGTTATCCACAACACAGCACTCATATAAATTACAATAATACAAATGTAAGACAAAAAAATTAAAGAGAAAAGAAAGAGCACAACAATATAGACGATATGAAATCGTAACATACCGATCGATATAAATATCGAAATAAATATCTATAAGAATATATACTCGTGCTAGGTAATATTTTTTGGCTATATACTTTTGGATAATCCTTTCATTAAAAGATTATTTAAATAATTATTTAGTCACAGCGTAGACGAGATAATTATTGATTGATTGAATAATTGATTAATATATAATTCGCAGCATCTTAAAACAATCAAATCTTTGAAGACTATTTTTGAACGAATCAATGAAACGATATTAGCTATATACAGTGGCGTTACTACCATACAAGCCCAGAAGCCCGGCTTGCCCTACTAAGAAGTAAAATGCATGTAATAAATCTTAATTAGCACATAATTCCCGCAACGCGTAAATAAAAAGTGCGAAAATACTTCCGCGCATTCGATAATCGATATTGACCTTGTCACTGATGACCGCTGACCTCTATGCCATCTATCGCCTAACCTGCGAAGATATTGAAATTACCGACCGCCAATGCAACTTGTCCCATCTCTTCATACTAACACTGGAAGCCCGTCGTCCCATCTCTTTCACGCATAGGTAAAAGCCCAAAACAGTTCGGCTTGCCTTGCTTCATATAACCAAAATAAAATTCGCCAAACATTTCACTTCTATAGCAATAGAAATTGTAAAAAAGGGATTTTGATCGTCTTCGGCTATGTTCGGGTCTTTCTGAATACTAAATAGTTGCGCGCGAATCATTAAAACGATGTTTCAACTTTAACAGTTTGTTTATTGTTATAATTGAGCAAATGGCCGCGCATTATTGTTAATTTTTCTCTTAATTATCTTTATATAATTATTAGATTATTCTAATCTATAATGTCAACAAAATTGTTGGAATGTGTAAATGTGAAAGATTGCGGTGTGTGGACTTTTTAATTGGACAAGAAAAGGTAAAAACTTTAACTTTTGAAGAAAAATAATGTCGCCCAAGCCAACTCCTGACTTGTGTATTTTTCAAACTACACTAGTAAAACCCATAAAAGATGTTTCAACCGATCAGTCTATAATAGTAATTGAGTCATTGGGTGTTCATATACCAATAAATTGTTGGTGCTACACATTTTTTTGTAATGATGTAAATGTTTGGAATTCTGTTGCTTTAAAAAAAACACCAAAATGCACAACGTCGTCCAAGCCAATTCTTACTTCTGACGTATTATTTCTTTTTATATTTTTCAAACTACTGGTGAAAATTAAAACAAGATATTTCAATCAGTTTTGATGATATCTTCGTTGTTGGTTTCACATATCAATACATTGTATTTTTGGTTCAAGGTTATAAACAAACGACTTTTTTCAAGGCTATAGCCATACATCTGTCTAATAGGGATATTTCTGTTTTGATCACAACTATCGTTGCATAAAATTTGAAAAGGGGCTTAAAACGACGACAAACACAATAGAATTACTTTACTTTAAAATTAAGTGCATATACAAATTTTTGTAGTTCAAAATTTTGGGTTTGCCCTATAATATAACCACAGGTACGCCACTGGTTATATATCTAGGGACCATAGTTATTCCAAACATAAGCCTCATTAATTACTAAGCTGAACACTATTTTTAACCGCTCAAATAGTTTGTTGCCTTCATAAGATATATAAAACAAGCTTTATTTAACATCAAAGTGACTTACCTTAAGATATCTTACCTTAATGCTCCCAGGATTATTTTGATCGAAATTAGCATACCGTCCTAACCCCTCTTTATTCAGTGCTGTATCCTTTGTAGAATTCTGAAATAATATCATAATATCTTTAAATATAATTCAAACGTTGATGTTTCCAAAATTATATCTACTAAGAAATTGATTTAAACGTTTAATCAGACTTTTTGATCTAGAGACAAGTTTAGGTAAAAAAATGACGCATAGTTTGCTCACGACTATTCTGTTTGTTCGTAAAAAGTATTGATGGTAAATATTTTTGTATAGACATTAGTCCATACGTTTAGAGCCCAAGATTGAGCGTTGCGAGCCAATTAAAACATGTTTAGAAACAACTCTTTTCAACCTAACTACAATAATAATAACTGATTGAATGACACTCATACATTTTAATACATTGGCAGAATAGGAAAACAGTGGACAAGAGGTGGCCTGATCGCTTCAAAACGATACCGTTAGCGGAGAAAACTAAAAAGGATAAAGGAAACTAGTATAACGTAATATTTGACTAATCAGTTGACGGCCAGCTGTGTGCCTACTACTGTTCATGCTGGACTGCTGATCAGTAGGTTTCGTGTTAAATCTAAGTAGGGTCAATAATAATAGTTTTTGACGATAGTCTCAGTCCAATATATATTTATAAAAAGTAAATTTATATTGTAGCATAAACCTTGAACAACTATGTTTGTAGTTTCTCAAATATTAAAAAAAAAATAAAGTAGTCGTACAGATTTCTCAAAAAATATGAAATGTTTTCATGAAAGTAAAGACCAAACAATAACCCTATCTCATATAAATACATAAACTCCTATAACTTACATTATCCTTCAAAGAAAATTCCCTGATGTGTTCGTTGAAATTGGTATTCGTAATAGGATTGGATTTAGTTGAAGACAGTAAAAATCCGAACAGAAAAAAAAATCCCAGACTCACAGACATGACTGCGAATCAAAAGATACAATACGATACTTTATGAAGATGCTTTGTTTTATAAAATTGTCTTGGTGGGGTTTCAATTTAATACACAATGATCATAGTTACAGATAGTTGACTATTGCTGTAATTTCATTGTTATTATGATCTTGCAAATTTCTTCGCGGAGGATGCACATTATTAAGCATATTTTTGGTCTATGTGTAAGACTTGCTGCTGAAAGCAGTGACGTATTCTCCTGTGTCATATATTAATAAATTTAAACGACTTAAAGAAAGTATATTATTACTAAGTACATGAACTATCGGTAAAATATTCATAGTAAATATAATTATTTATTTATTTACACTTTATTGCACTTAAACAGTAGAAGTAAATGACGTTAATAGATGTTAGTACATATAAGAGGAACGGGCGGCCTTATCGCTAATAAGCGATTTCATCCAGATAACTCACATAATTAGGTGGTTTTTTAAACTTATTTGAAACTTTCTGATGAAACATACATAAAACAAATTTGTTTGCATTGGTATACATATTAATTTAAAACTAAAACAATATATTAATAGTTAAGTAATATTATAATTTATAGAATTTTAGATATTGGTATTTGTAACAAAATAATTTATATGAAAATCAATTTCATTGAGACAAACCATTAGTTGCCAACAAAAAGCCTAAAAACAACGATAAATTAAATTCGTTGTGATATGTAATGAATTTTAACCAACCCCCCGTAAAAGGCCAGTTTTATTGGTTTTAAATTATTTATTTCGCGGCATCAGATTTACGGTTGGCACCGCGATATATTTCTAACCCAGTCAATAAAATTCCTAAAAACAAAGAATTAAGACTAAAAAAAAAATTTTTTTTATTGTAGTTTTTCAATAACTTTAATGGCTTTATTTATTTAGATGACAATATAAATATTCCTATGATGTAGAAAGTAAAAATTATCAAGGAAGTTAGCTTTTCTTGCATACAAAAGGCAGAAAAATATCAAAGAATCGTATGCAATACAAAGCCAATAAATTAAGATTTATTTTCCGTAGACTTGTCTCTTAGACAAGCCTCAAAGTAGCAAAGCAGATAACAATAGCTACAGCATACAAAATTCCCATACATTTTTTAAATTGTGTTTTTCTGATCTAGATACAGAAAATGCCTAGGGAGGCTGATCGAATGTCATTATTATAATGGTACGTAGAATTCTTTCTAAAATCATAAATCTGTACAATTATGTGTATAAATATTTATTTGGCTTTTCCAGTATCACTAAGTCTTATATCAGTTTCAGGTGTATTCCTTACCCATTTCGGTTCCCTCTTATTTTATGGCTTGAATTCCTCACGTGAAGGTGAAAAAAGTACTAAGCGATTACAAAGGTTCGCATTTTGGTATAGTTATTGGAATTTCATTGAAAATTCTACTTGCATTTTCACCAAAACTATTGGCGGATTTAGACATGATTTTAAAATACAATCAAGTTGCACTATGTTTGTATGTTAAGTTTGTTTAAAAACTTGCATTACGTTACTACTTTTATGTTACTCTAGCGCGTTCAACCAAACAAACCACCAGTTAAATTTTACAGTCATAAACAAAATGAAAAGAAAATAAATGAATGTAATGTAGGTACAAAAGAATATAGATTTCTACCTAAATTGCTAACTAAATTTATAATGAAACGTGGAAATAAAAATTAAACCGTTTTCTTAACGCCGTAAAATCTAGGAAAAACATCAATCAATGCCTGAGATATCAGTAGGTGTCACCTGATGGATGGAGTGGAATCCAAAACTCGATTTGTTACGCCATGAGCCAGGTACACTTTGACTGATGGTCAGGAATTAGTTCTAATGTGTTCAAATTACTTGATTGTAGATTATCAAATTATATTTATGTAACGTACTATTAAATCTTAAATTTTTATCCCGATATCAAAAATTGTATACAATATTTATGATGTAACTATTCACCCAAAAAAATCTTTTTCATACATTCGAACTTCCGTTCATAGCTTTAATATAAAAGCTTTCAATGCATTAAATGACGTCTCAGAAATATGAGGAATTCATATGAAAAATGTGATGTTCCAAACATTAGCGCAAATGTAGGGGTGTAAATGTGTCGACATTTGAAATGAAAATGAGGGCCTGAGATATGAATGAAAAAACCAATAATACTGAAAGCTACGTCGATCGGTTTGAATATTGGACTGAAGTCACATAACTTCAAATTTGGAAAATTCATATTTTTTTCATTTAGTTTTACAATTTAACTTATATATGTGTATTGTAATTGTATAGGTTAAGGACAATAGCGGAATATATTTTTATCTAGCTTGTAAATTTATGTAAAGGTTTGAATTCTTCAATTCATAAAACTTTATATTTATTTATTTATTTACTCTTTATTGCTCTTAAACAGTAGAAGTAGATGACGTTAATAGACGTTAGTACACACAAAAGCAACGGGCCGCCTTATCGGTAATAAGCGATTCTATAATAATTTTCACTAAATAAAACATTTCGATTACATAAAACAATTAACGCGTAGTTGCCATGGTTACCATTGTTAAAGATAATCGTTACCATGGCTACACACGCGATGTTAAACCACGTTGTTTTGCGGCCGAAAGAATTTGTGATACAGTGCAAAAAGTAAACATCCGTAACTGATTGCGTAAGCAGAAAAACGAAAGCCTGCGGTTGGTGAAAAATTACACTCATTAGACTTCGAGGAATTGGCGTTAATAAAAAACCGTGTACTTGGGAAATGGTAGCATTGACAAATTGCGACTGGCTAATGAGACGCATCACCTGCAGGTGTTTGTTTACGGATTTTTTATAGAATAACTTTGCCCACATATGACATTTGTTGATCTTTACGTATACTAACCATTATGAATTTTCATAGAATTTACGTAAACTAACGTACTTAACATATACATGTAAAATATTTGTTATGCATTTTAGCAGTAACAGTGACAAGGTCAGTAATCTATGTGAGATTTATACGCCTTCAGAAAAACGAACGGAAAAACATATTACGAATATATTACTTTACTTGCATAACTCAACATTTCGAGTACGTTGAGTAATAATAAGTAATATTTTTATTTTCTATATTTATTTAAAATATTTTGCCGTAGTGACACAAATTGTATAAAACTAAATTTTATTTTGCTTTATTTCACTTTGTAAATTGTATACAAGTATTTAGTGACACCGAGTAGTATGATACAATAGATACATAAAAATACATTTAATGAAAAAATCATTTAATTAACTTAAAGAAGAAATATGTGTGCTATTTATATAAGGATTTTCATTTCTGACTTCGGCACAATCTAACGCTATTAGAGATTCTAAATCATTCCAAATTTGAACCACCAACTTTAGCCATACGCAACAAAACACAAACTTGAATGTTCACCAAATCATAAATCATACAACCCCAGTAGACATAAAATCTGTGATCATGCAAGGTTCAATTCAAATAAATCGCAAACCTAAAATGCTCCGGACAATCCTATAATCCTCACCTCGGACAGACGCGCGGATTTGCGCATGAGGCACTAAGATGTATTTATGAAGGCTTCTGCATATTTACTGGTTATAGCGGTTGTTATGACTAATATATACTGTATTATATAATAAATTTTAATATAAACCGTGTGAGATTACCTTTCTTCAAACTCAAACTCAAAATATCTTTATTCAAGTAGGTCTTTATTGTCAATTTTTACCACCGGTTCGGAAGGCAGTCCGAGAAGAACCGGAAAGAAACTCGATAGCTACTCTTTTAAAATAAACAATTAATACAAAAATTAAATCAAACATTGTAATTATAAAGTACTAGTAGCTTTTACCCGCGACTTCGTCCGCTTGGTTTAAATACAAACGGAATTTGGAAAATATATGTATTTTTTTATGTCAACCCCTTCAACTGTTTTTTTGCGATAAACAGTCTTAGCCTATACTGAATGAAGCCCTAAAGTTGAGTCTATCTCCATACCAAATTTTATCGCAAGCTGTTCTGCAGTTTAAGCGTGAAAGCGTATACAGAGTTGCTTTCGCATTTATAATACTAGTATGGATTTTTATATTATTTTTTAAGCTTTTACCACATACGATGATGGTTATAATATAATAATTGTAGCTTACTGAAGCTCATAATTAAAACAGTTGGAATAATGCGATAAAGTTTTACGAGGAGATCAATTTGAGTTAAATTTTAGCAACACAATAGCTACGTTTAATTTGCGGCGAGGATTATTGAGTGTAGTGCAATCGGCACGTTTCATATCTATGAACAAATCCTGTGGTATCCAATTTTGGGCAGGTGTTCTGTCGTTTGAATTAATATGATTTTGATTAGTTAAACGTTTTGCGTGTAAAGTCAAAGTCAACATATCTTTACTCTTTAAGGTACTATGACCTAATGACTACCTGACTAATGGTCCTATACCATTTTGAATCGTCTTAAATTTAAGTGATTCTACGCCTGTTCGTTCGCGTCCAAGCTGAGAGGAATCAGGCAAGAAACTCGGCTTGGTTGATTTACTAGTAGTAGTACACTTTTTAAGAAAAGGGTAAGCTGGAGCTAATTCATTCCCATACCTTTTCGTCATCAAAATAATCAGACAAAATGCTTTTTCTAAAAGCCTTCGTTTAACTACTTTTTTTTAAATTTTGTGCGTGTATGGTTTCTTATTCCCTCATATAGCATATATTTGCTATTTTTACGATTAGGACACTACCTAGCCTTTAACCATAGGTTTTTTTGATGTTTTTAAGAATAACTATCGCACAGATTTTTCTACAGTGTTGTTTAGACCCAAAGTAATCGATTTATAGCTTGTGTGTTTTGTTCCTTCGCCATTTCAAAGTTTAAAATAAAGCACCAAAATCATCTCCGAAATAAGCGTTATGATGAATGAAAATACGTGACTTATTATTGTGCGACTGTAAATTTGTTTATCCCTGTATAATAAACGCTCATCTCGAGAAAGCTTTCATCCTTTTATCGTACGGTCGTTATAAATCGTTACGGTTTATGGAAGGACTACATTCACGCACGGCCTGTGTATACAGTACGGTCATACTTGTAGGTTTTTTCAAGTAAAATTATTCAAAAGATATTTTTAAATTAATTAACGCCCACAGGGCCGACTACATACAGATTTTATATTTTCGTTAACTCCATGGTTTATCAATAAAACTACTACAGAACGCGTTAAATTTTATTTAAAAAAATTATATAGATATACTTATATTTGGTATTCTTTACAGCGCCTTTATTCACTTTTATTATGCTGCATTTAAAGAACACTCCGTATATTTCTATTGTCACCCTTTCTGAACGATGCTTATTTTTGGTAACAGGGAAATTGCGACAGCTAACTAGAATCCTTAAGCGGCACCACATAATTTAACATTTTTGACGTTGAGTTATTTACTATAACAATTTGTGGTGTAAGTTTAAAGTCCACATCGCAACAAAATTTAGTAGATAAAAGGGTTTGCTCAATAACACAATTAAAAGGTAGGGAGGTAGTCTGGCCAGATCGTAATCGAAAACTGACATAACACAAGTTAATGTTGTAATCACTTATAGTCACACCGGAAATTAAAAATATTTCCTTTAAAAGCATGGTCAAACTGTAAAAAGAGCTAAAGTATAAAATAGAAATACTAAGATGTTTTGTTTGAACTTATGCTTACCGGAAATATTGTTTAAAAATAACCGATTTTCATGCTTTATATTTAGAAAAATGTTTAAAAGTTCTCGTAGTACGTTTAAAAAGGATGGATAAAGGATGACGCAAGTGATGATTTTGATATTGAATTTAACATTCATCATAATGCTGTTACCGTTTAGTACTAAAACGAATCGCGTTTTCATTACACGTGGTGTAACATACTCATTTTGTAAATACCGCTAAGAGTTTAAAATATTCGATTTAAGTTAGCAAGCACTAATTGTCCAGAATTAAAAATGACACGGCGTTCTACGTCAGTTTCTACAAAACTTGTCCTAAGGTCTTAAGGCATTATTAACCAGTGATAATATTTGTTTCAGCGTTGAAAATGTCTAACATTTGTAAGCGGTACATACGACGGCACTCTGAAGAGAAGTCTGGAGGATCCTATATGAAAGTAAGAATTTCAAAACTCATTTATTATTAGCATAATTGATTTTCAACATTTTCAATTATATACAGGTTTTGCAGGACTGAAAGTCTTAAATTCATTAAATTTAAGATAATAGTTTTTAAATGTAACCAAATATTTACCAAACATATACAACTGGTTAAAATCTGTGTATAAAAACTTGTTTTGTATGTAATATAGAACTAAAAATATATAATCTTTTGGGCACGGGTCCGCCCGCGTGTACTTGACACTTCCATTTCCCGTTTTCAGTCTAACCTTGTGGTCACATGAATGACTAGATTTAATTTAAAATCTATAGGGTAGAGGTCGGAAGTTTAAATTACTTTTCATAACTATGTATTGTTTACTGATGAACCTCAATATCTTAAGTATGAAAAGGACGCAAAAATACTTCTTTAGCTTCATTGGACTTTGAGACATAAAAGATACTCGTATATCGAGTTAAACACTTTATCAGAATCTGAACAAAATCAGCGCCTGATATTTTAATTAAAGCAAAGTAGTGCCAATAGGAAAGCATAGAAGGGTATTCGTTCAAAGTTGAGTACCGAATATAAGCAATTCACAATGTATTTATAGACAAACGATACACTAGGATTAGAAATCGAACATAGAACGCGCGGCGCCGCTTTGTGGTTAAAAAGGAAATTGGCGTTGGCACACGATCCTTTACGCCTTGTACTTTTAGCCGCCTGGTAGAAACTGCAAACAATGTTAATAATTATATTTAATAATGTTTGTAGATACGAGCAATTGTTAATAAGTATGTGGTCAATCTGGACTCAAATCGTATTCCTCAATATTTACGATTTTTGATTACATGAGCACATTCTTCGGTAAATGATCTGATGCCGGTTAGTATTAAGGTAATATATTTTCTTCGGTTTATTAGAAAATGTAAGTCCTAATATATCGTATATTTAGCTCAATTAAAATACCGAGATTGGATGTCAAATTTTAAAATACCAAACGGTTCTTGGTAAAGAGGGTAAATCATCAACAGTCAATTATAACGTTTGTTTATAGAGCAAATTGCCCCGACCCCTAATGGACTATTTCAACGACTAAGTCAAAGTTTTAATGATCATTTTGGAACTTGAGTGAACTTTTAAACTTTATAGGATTCGTTGAATCTTGAAAACTTTCTTAATTTTGATTTACCCAATCAAATGTTGAAGTTGTATGACTGATTTACATCTAGCAATTAGTCTATTTTACTACTAGCAAAGTTAGTTGTTTGTTATTATTGCAAAAGGTACGATTATGCGTTGTGTACACGCATAAAGCTTTGAAAGAGTTGATGAAACTTTCAAATCTGCGTCTGAATAATATTCTGATTTACTGGAAATGTAACTTATCTCTTCATACCTAGTGTACTGTGTAACAAATAGATTTTTTAAGTTTAGTGTAAAAAATACTAGTAATAAATAATATTAATTATTGTTTGTATTTAAAAACCTGCCAATCGTTTTATATACAACATATATCTTGTATAGAAACGAGACTGAAGGCAATTTATTCTTATTTCGTCGCGTCAATAAGCTTATTATCTTTCTCCTCAGTAAAAGTTATAAAGAACAATTTTTATATGCATCAACAATACAAACGAGGGGGAATTCATAAACAAAAGTATTGCCACTGGGAAATTGGAATCAGAAAATCCTGTTTAATTAGAAAAATTCATTGTTTTCCGTTCGCATACCAGACGATCGGCACAACTTTCTTAATTTATGCTGCAACATTGCAAACAGAGGTTCGTTTTGCTCTGTTGTTTATTGCAACGAAATGAATAAAGTTGTTTACGCATTGATATAATATATTTATAAAATCTTTGTCGTATTTCATTATATTTCCTAATATTTTTTTCCTAAACGCTAACGACACGTTGTGTGTAAGGTGTGTAAGGTATATGTAACTATTTTTATCATAGAAGTTAAGTGTAACATAAGGTCGGTTGAGAAATTCTTTAAGAGGGTGTTATGAATCTACATTTTATTTGTTAAATTACACATATTCATATCTGTGGACCTTACACACATTGTCAAAAAATTTACCGATTAAAGTAATACAAATATGTTATATTGCTTTAAGCAATGACTCACTAACTAGAGTTGTGTGGATTTGTAACTAGACAAAGCCACATACCACTGTTGCTTCGCAGTCGGATAAAATAGTAATATCAACGGCGCATACTTTCTCATAGATTCCCAAGCGAGCGGAGCTCAAGAATAGATTAATGTCATCCATTTGTATTGATCGAACAAAGGTTTGTTATGAGATCTTAGCGGATGAGAATTATCTGTCACGGAAATGAAATTTGCTGTTCTCGATATTATTTTTATAAACGTTTATATGTATGTTAAACACCAAATAATTGATTTTTATTCAAATACATTGAACCACTATTTTTGCAGACCTAATAATTGTATTAAAAATGTTCGATATAGATAAATTTTGTTTAAGCAAAAAGATACAGATGTGATACGACACACTAGTTCAGATGTAATTTTATCAAGATAATCTGCCATACGAATGTTAGTTATCTACTCTGTAATCTTTGATTTGTTGTTTGTCTTTCGAATTAGTTTTGGCGCGAAGGTGAGTTTGACAGGCGTACTCTGAAATGAAATATGGTATGACATGTGAACAATAACAAATGAAAAGCAAATAAACATTATATTATTGATTATTACATACAATGATATGTTTAAAAAAGTGTTTATTTTATTCTGTTGCGCTAACTTTAAAGTACTGTCATTAAATGTCATTATATTTATCACGGAAAAGGACTCATTTTCACAGCAGTAACGAAAAACATTATTTATAATGCGATGAGTGTCGTGCGGAGTCTGGGGGAGAACCAGTTTCATGGCAGAATTTGCATAATTTGTATATGTTATGATAGCAGACATCTTATATAAATTTAAAAAACCTCGAGAAATATTCTATGAGTTTACTACCGGATCTGACATATTTATGGAATCGATGTAATATCAAGTTTTCTTATAAGATTATAAGATTTAATTAGTTCTATACAAAAAAAACTATTCAATAATTTCAGATTCAGTCTATGTAATTCCCGCGGTACTGAAATTGAATAATTGAATAAATAGCGGTGGCTTTATTTTAACATTTAAAAAATTATATAAATAAGCAGCTTGACATCTTTCATATACTATGTATTGTATGAAATATCATCTCATAACATTAAATGTTGAAAAGAAAAAAGTAGAGCCCGCCCTGGGTATTACGGGACACTTCCAAACAATTAGAGTTGCCTCGTTAGCTTCATACCGCTTCGGGGACCGTAATTTACTGTTAAAATATAAGTTTAGTCCATAATATACTAAACAAACAAAAATATGAGGAAGCGGTATTTACTTCGTGTTAATTTCGCATGCGAAATTTTCATGCTGGATTTACCATTTAATTATAGGAAAGGAAGTAATAATTGTATGAAATTAATTTTAAAGGAAAAGTGTATCAGGTATTGTTTAAAGTAAAGTCAAGTTCCCATTTAACTGTCCTATGTGTAAACCTAGTTTTGTTATCTCATAAGTTTATTGTTTTAAATGTATTTAGCACATAAGATGTCTGGGGACAAATGTAATAAAATTAAATAACATATTATATGGTTTATAAAGGATGTATACCAATTTTAAACATGTGATATAAAATTTTGAATTTCTGTGTATATTTCGCAATAATCACAATCTCTATTAATATTCATTATAAAAATAATTATTTATTTGGAATAATTTTACATTCTGAAAACCAATGTTACAAATTTAAAATACCGTTAAAAATAATCGTTGACCATAATTACGTTGCTTCCTGGTTTCGATCGTTTACAATGTTATATTTTGGTATCTAAGCAACTTGAAAACAAACAACTGAGGTCGCTGACCTAATTCCGTAAACTAATGAAATTTATTCCAAAATATTTTTCTGTAAGTAGGATTTGTATTCAGATTTTGGTTAGGGAAATAGTATGGATTAAAAATATTCAGTTGCTATTCGTAAAGTTACTACTACTATAAAAAAATATATTGCTTTACATAATGTTTATATAGAAAATCAGTGCTGATCTTGAATGATTCAGTATTACTGAAATATGCTTCCAATTCCAAGTCCATATATCTAAGTTTATCTAGTAAAAGTTATAAAATATGATGTTTGAAACTGATAAAAAATGATCGCATTCATTCATTCCTGTGAAAAATTTTAGCGTAATGAAAATTATATATGAAAATTTTGAATGATTCAACATGAGCCGGGAAATTATGGTAATTTGTCGTTTTATAGAAGGGAGGTGCGAGCGAAACCCCGAGTCAGCATAACACGTAGCGTCGAGTGGTTGACGAGAGATTTTTATTTGAGAAACTTTTTACGCTGCCACCCCGTCTGCGAACTAAGCAAATACCTAACAGATTATACATACGGGCAGAACGAACACGTTTTAAACAGGTCATTAATGTTATAATTTTGTAAAAAAATTGGTCACACAATTAATATGACCAGATTCGTTTTTCGTATATAAATAGACCCCATACGTGGCAACTGGTATCAAATTATTAATATAATAATTTTAAAGAAATATAGTGTCTATAGCGCTTTATAGTTTGTTTCCAAATGTTATAACGGTTAAAATATGCTAGTTCCTTTTTTGTGGAGCTAAGTTTTGTAAGGTTTTTTAACCTAAGGATAGGCTGTATGTCTGTATGTCCGTACATCAAATAGTTAAACCTGAAGCTGCGGTGAACATGGCTTAACTCATTTCCCGTTACCCACATGTGCCCAGGGGTGAATAGGAAATCGACTGGCCATGCCGGCCTCTAGACTACGAATTAACGCGACGTTTCATTCTATATAGTCTTCGTCTTAATGTGTAATTCTTTCTTTGTTTCAGTTACTGAACAAACTGTCGACGGACTTAGAGGATATGCTGACTGAAATATGCACAGATAAATGCAGGTATTATTTAATAGTAGTGAAATAATACGTTATGGAGCTTTTTTTATGATAAATTGATATTTTTATTCCACAGAACATAAATCTGTGGACGTGATTCCATAGGAATTTATTCGAATTATATAAAAAATTTACAAAAGAAACCGTGGGCTCGTCCGGGATTTGAACCCGGGACCTCTCGCACCCTAAGCGAAAATCATACCCCTAGACCAACGAGCCGCTTGGTATAAGAAATAAAATATCTGTCCAACTTAATTTTATCATACATGAGACTACCTTTCACTCACGACAACGTACTATTACGATTATTAATCGCTGTTTAATTATTATTGTTTCATGTTTTTATATATCTTATATATAATAAGGCCTCAATGTCGACCTCGATTATTTAAAAATACCGGGAATCGAATTCAATATCGAACAAGTTTTAACTCAGATCAGACAAAGATTAATTAAAAAGCATTAAATTGTTTAATTAAGTATATGAAAAGCAAAATGCATTTTAAGCCTTCAAACAATTGTACCATATCTCCAATTAGCTAGTACTTCTGAATGAAAAGCTACACAAATATTCATTGAAATACTAATGGCGCGTGTTCACCCCATTGTTTTTGTTCAGTGATAGCAATAAAATGGAATACAACAATGGGCATGAATCACGTGAAATCACTCTTGGAACGTTTATATGAACTGACAGGCGCGGGGCTAAAACAATTGGTTGGCACTTTTTGCACTAATTGAATTGATCCAAGATATATGGGCTGTGTTTGATTATGCGATGTTGATTTATTTTCATCAATAATTTACAAGTGATATAGACATGATAATTACAATACGTTTAAAATTATGTTTGCTCAGTAGACGATGACATCGTAAATTTAGACCAAAACATAGGCAGGCGTCTTCTAATAATACGTGTTTTTGCTACAAAGATTTTTCATAATATTTCACAGAATAGAGAGAGAGCCGAACATCACACTTAAACTCATTAGATATATATTTATATATATATACTTCTTGTGAGTCATAAAGTACTACAATATTGGTTAATGTTATGTTTAATATACTAGTACTTGATACTTGGCATAACATTCTAGTAACAGCCTATTCTTTCTGCACATAATTTATTTATCTCTACACTATTTAAACATTTTATAAGTAAAATGTTCTAATCTTATTACATTTTAAAACGTATACATTACTATACGTACGTTTCAAAATGTGATCTGAATACAAAGCGAGCGTGAAAAACAATATTCAGTGAGAGGTGTTTTTACACCTCAATAAAAACACCCAACACAGATTTTCATATAAAAATCTACGCAAATCTACCCGACACACCATAACATTATGCGACTGGTGTGGTGTTATCATAAACGAATATATTCCGGAGGTATCCGTGATATTACGTTTTATTACGGATTTTTGTGAAAACTTTATACTTATTAAATATACTGACTTCTGAATAGTATATTGTGTGTATAATTTTGGTTATGTTCGGAACATACGTGTCCACAGCAGATACTCAAGTTTGAAACAAAGCGTTTTGAATAACGGGCACCCTAACCGCAAAGCCTCCCTATCTGTAAAACTTAAAATGTGGAATAAAGTTCCGAGTGGAAATTTAAAAAAAGTGCTTCCTCAAAATGTTCTTAACGCGTGTTTATTAAAATATTTAAAGCGCAACTTTTAACGTGAATTTCCCAAAAGACACAACCAGCCCCTCACAAATGTAGAAGTTTTAAAAACCGGTGTGGGAATGATAAATTAAATGGCGGAGAGCGAGCGTTGACAGCGTGATTCTAAAGTGTTTTATGATTTTTTATGTATTGTGCTGCCGTATATTTATAATAAGAAGGCTAACGCGTTATATATTTGTATAAACCTTAGTGTTGCATTTATAATTACAAGCTTTTCTTTTGTAATATTTTTTATGTTATATTATTATGTGGATTTTATATACCTGTTTTGTAAATTGTCTATTAATGTGTAGTGTTTATGGATATGATTATTAATTAAATAAATAACATTATGTATAGGCTTTTTTAACGTAGTGATCAACAAAGACTTTTCATGCAAATGCCTGCTATGAACGGATGCAGTGTATAACTAACTTACGTATACCAGCCACAAACAGCTCAACACAAATGGTATGAACTTCATAGTAATATGATTTTTAACTACATTTTGAACCCAAAATGAAGCTTAAAATTTTTCTCTATAATAACAACAGATTCAATATCTACTTGACCATTAAACGCAGGCACCACAATCTGCTCGTGGCAGCCCCTTTGTCTACGATACTGGGGCTCGGTATGAGAAAATTAATTGTAAATATATTTTGTGATTTACTTTACTAATATTTATTTTTGTGATATACTTTTTAATTGTATGTATTATTTTCTTATTATATTTTATTTATTTGAATTGATAACAGTTTAAAATGCAACTAGTGTTACTTACGGATGGTTCTGGAACATGTTATATATTGTGACTTGCATTAAAACATAAATTATCCGTTTCATTAAAATGTAACTGAGCTTTACAAATACAAGCTTAGTTAAATAAAATAATTGTATCATAGTGAACTGCAGAATGACAGAAAATATAGTTAATTTTACTACTATTGAAAAAAATTAATCAAAACATCATAGTAGTGGAAACTATTGTAATATTCCTTTCATATTGCAAAGACCTCATTTTCTTTGTACAGACATTGTGACTGAGGCCTTTTGTGGTTTCCCGGGTACTGCGCTTTTAGTTCTTAAAACCAACCCCTTTTCTACCCTCTCCTTAGTGAAATAGTGATGTGCCATTAACATTTATCGATCTTTTTATGTTAACATTAGTACATCACCCTTTAAATCCTAAAAATATTTATCAAGTAATAAGAATTTATTCCAAAAAAAATTGTAATAATTATTATTAATATCCAAATAACTATTAGAACATTACATTTTATATCAACATTTGTGCCTTTGCGGAATCGATATAAAAACTATTTATACATCACTAGCTTTGAGTGATTGCGAGTGAACTTCACAAACAATACACGTCGAGTCAATCACACAATACGTATATAGATATCACAATATTGTGCTGCACATTGTTTATTCGACGCCGGCTTGATGGATTTAGTTTGACGCAGACACGGTAGCTTCTCTTTTGTAATTACAAAACGTATAGTTTCACTCTCTCGTTGGTATATACAGAACAAGTACGTATACTATTGACCAGCTTCTGTGTATTTTTCTGTATCTGACGGTTTTGTATTGGATGCAAAACTAGAAGAAAGCCTTGTTTTCCTATGTATTATATATTAAATTCGCTTTGGGATCACGGTGTATAATTATGTTAGTGTTTTTAAATGCTGCTGCGACTAGTTCGCGTTTTTATCAGCAATATTTGGCATCCATAAGCACGAGGACGAGGGTTGGAAGCGGTAGTTTGTTTAAAAAAAATGGGTTAAATTAATCATTTTGGTACTCTTGTCGTCAACGCCATCTAGTTACAATCGAGATGAGTTATTACAAGTAGCAAGTGGCTGTCTATATTTAAGTGAATACGGTCTAAGCGAAATAAAGGTAGATATAAAAAAATGGTTTCATATATATATATATATAGTACTTTAGCATAGATTGTAAGATATTGCAATACAATCACTCTCTTCTTTGTTTTCGGTAATGTTACATAAAAAAAACTCTATATTTATGTTGGGTCGCCGTTGGGAATTCGTAGTGATTAACTAAGACGGAAGTTTTACTCATTAATATGTAATGTCTTAGGTACTCTAATTAATTATTAGTTAGCCCATACATAGTTCTCAATTGTTTAGTTTTTTGTAATAATTGTAAATGTATACTCTGATAATATTAGGTTAAATGGCGAATCCATTGCTCGATTTTTTTTTATTAAGGTCATTAAAACATTGTCTATAGTCAGATACAATATACCAGGGGTACAAACAGGAAAACAGTCCGCGATTTTAATATTAGACCGTGTTTACATAACCACACACGCAATCAATAAGACATTAAGCAAGGAGGTTTTTTTTTTGCCAGGGCGAGGCAATAATTATTTCCAAATTAACCGTGGGGTAACCGGGTGTACGAAATTGAATCAGACGACAGGCATGGACAACCGGACCATTTACCCTAATAGTACCATTAAAGTGTACGGCAAAAATGTGTTGCAAATTGAGGGCCCGTTATTTATATTAATGGTGTATTTCAAAATGGCCGCTCAGTTTTAATATCAACGCCGTAATGACATCCATGGTATTTAGAAGGACTGCTTATCAGTTGCTCTACAAGGTATGAGATTTAATTACGTGGTATGTTTTAATATTTGTCTCGCACCTGTTAGTAATACAGGATGTCCATGGGCGGTTTGTATATATTTTTTTCAAGATGTTTATCACATTTTACGTACATGTTAAGTCGGCGATACGAACATAATACAAGTTTAGATGTATTCTACAGATTTTCACACCCCATACAATTTGTATAAAATATAGAACATTTTCCTTATTAATCTCGCACACAGAAAACCAAATTGTTTATAAACCGTGAAGTATTTATATACGCAAAACAAACAGAGTAATCCTTATTCCAGAGTCGACACTCCATTGTTGGAAAAACAGGGGTTTTCTTGAATAAACAGTTGAAATGTATGAATAAAATTTACACATTTTTCCGACCGACTACAGCTTTTCTCTATTTAGCGATACTTGTTTATGACCTAAGTTTTTTTGTACATAAATTGAAAAGGAGTACAAAATGATGAATAACAAACCAATCAAAATCAAACGGAACGCGCTTTGGCTTCGTCACTGTACCCATTGTTTTACAGACCAGATTTAACATAAGATGAACTCATTCCACTTACTCAGGTGAATAGCAGAACCATACTTTTGACTAGTATGAGTTATGATATCTTCGCTATATTCGCTTCAAATGGAAAAAAGTAGTGTAGTGATTTGGAACTTCTCGTTGTAAACAAATCAACAAGAATGTTTACGATAGTCTGATTTATTGTAACTCAGTTTGCACTTTTAAATTGGTACTTCCTTGGTATTCCTTGGTAATCTTGGTCTAGACATAAATTAGATGCTTGCGTTAAAAATATTTTTTCTGTTTTTTAAAATAAACTTTTACTATAAGTATAATATTTTACTGTAAGTATAAGTATATACACTTATAAACATAAAACACTTGAGCTGAAGAGTATTAAATATAAAGTAGCTATAACTCATATTTCCTTTGCTCTTAGAGGGTTTTAATATTTATGCTCATATGTAGGACATAAAACGACATGAACGTTTATATGCAATATTATAAAGTTCATTTCTATAATGTCTCTAAGATACTGTTTCGGTTTAATTGAAGAATATTATCAAACATTAATCAATTAATCTGTTTATTACAATAGTACCGAAATATACATACCGTGCTTATGTGAAGCATTAAGCGCGAACATTAAAAGCAGACACACAATTCTCTAACAATTCAACTCTTTTAAAAACAGATTAGATAGTTTTTCTAAATAAAATGACACACACCCATCAGCATATAGCTGCTAGTATTGTTAATCTATAATAAAACTAAACTATCGAGATACAAATTAATTAAAATTGTAAGTTGTAATTATTGCAACAATTCGACTTCTGGTCCACGGAGGTCCTCCGTTCCTCTATCATAATGACCATGGCTTACCATTCTATCATAATGATAAGAAGAGAAGTTATCTTATTGAAGCTAGTAACGACACACACACATGAGTATTATGCACCTTGACAGACAACACAGGAAATATCCTAGTGTGGCCTCCAGGATAGGCCTTATTTGGAACTATAATTCATGGTTATCTAAATAAAGTATAGTAATTGGTCTGTTTCCCTAAATTAACCGTCAGTTCTTGTAGTCGAGCAAAATTAATATTTATCCATCTGTTGGCTAATAAATACATATAGTTTTTCTAGTGAAGTGGTGTGTGAAATGTTGCGTGTCGTTAATCGTGTTTAAGGCTTAATGGGAGAGTTGTGTTTGTGACCGCATAACCACCGCTTGCGAATGATAATTAATCGATTTATAAGGTTGTATCTAGTGCATTTTCAATTTGAAATAGACCAGCTAGTATACAGTGATAAATGAAAGACGGGACATATTATCGTAATTGGATTTTCTCAAAAATATATTTATATGCGCTAAATATATCAATAGGTTATTTTCACATATTGGCCAAGTGCATACTTTATAAAGTTTTATTATTTATTAATAACACATTTTTACTAGTATATACAATGTATTTTTAATAATATTACAATATCGTATATAGAAACCTAAATATTTATTAATAGTAGCTCTTGCTTTTCTCTTTTATCGAATGAACAAGCAGTTTCTTGTAGACAACAAGTTAATTATTCTGGTCAGATATTGTTTTTTTTTATAGAAGAGGGGGCAAACGAGCAGGAGGCCCAACATAAAGGTGAAGTCGCCGCCCATAGACACTCATGTGGCTAGGAGCTCGCGAGTGCGTTGCCGGCCTTTTAGGGATTGGTACGCTTTTCTTCTTGATTTAATTTTTCAATCAAACTAATTATAAACTATATGAAAACGCAAAGTGAACGTTTATATTCTCAAGATTTTAGTAATAGATTACGTAGATGACTAAAACTTAAACAGACTGGGATACCCCTAAGTCAATCAAATACAAGTTTCAGGGTTGTATAGTTGGAACAAGTTGAGGCTGAGTGCATATCCTTGTTGGACACGAGTAACTTATAGAAACAACCTCTCTGCTTAATATATATTCAGTAAGGTAAAATAATTTAATTAAAGTAAATTAGATTTTTTTAGTATGGTATAAATGCTGTTATAATTTTTTTATAATAACACTATACAGACTAAAAAATATTAATTAAAAAAGAAGGTATAAAGGAGAAACAGGGCCTTATTAATGATAAGTGATCTTTGTTGGCATTCAATCATTTTAATTAAAATAGATCGTATTAAAATGGTTATAGTTATATTCGTGTAGTTATTATTTTGTGGTGAACTTCCTTATGATTTATGTCATCCTTGGTCAGGATACCCTAATTATATGCATTTTAAAATAATTGTGTTAAAAAAAATATACCTCATCTATTATTTATTATTAGGCCATATATATATTAAAGGCTGAAAGCCTTTTTTCTTTGGCTTTTTTCCGTATTAACTTAACAATATATGCTTAAATAATATTAATAGCGCACTCGATATTGTTTTAGGTTACATTTTTGTATAAGTTTAATATTTACATTCTGTATTTCCGAGATTTTAAAAACTTTTTGCAATATATTTTTGTAAGCCCGAGGCGTGTTTGTAATTATTCAGAAGGCATTCAAGCACATCTGTGAGGCTCCCACTGCGCCTTATTTTTATTGTCTCAAAAGTATACCTCTAAGGAAGCACGCATACTGAACATTAAAATAGGATATCCTCCTTTGTTCATATGTTGTATTCTTTTTATAAACAAAATTATCTTGAAGATTATATGCATGTCATTGAAAACCACGATACGATACGATACTTTACACTCAATAAAATATGTATGTGAACTTTGGACTTGTTCGTTATTTAAAACAAGTTATTATTAATAATTTAAGTAGACTTCTATTGTAAATATAACTTAAAATTAAACAAAACAAATTTAAAAAGTTTGATCCTTGTGGCAGAGTACCCATAGTGCTGGCATTTCCTCGCTCTATGGCGATGCTTATACGCTGAGCAAGAAAAGCACCAGCTATTGGATCACTGGTACTGACTTCCAGGCTTCTATTTGTTTTATATACGGAATACATGTTTTTTCTGACACTTCAATGTCTGCCTACATTTATTTATTTATCTGAAGGAAACAAAACTGACACATCACAAATAAAAACATAAAATAAGAGAAAAGAATTAGATACAATATTTGTGCATCCTAACACAGCATAGAGAGCATATTAATATGTATAGCTATTTATAATATTAATGACTAATACACGTCCAAAATCGTACTAAAATGTACTTATTCAAATAATTTTATCAATATAAGTCCTTGGGTAGTCAGCAATTTTTAAGGAACTTGTGAAAGAAAACTCAAGTAATGATAAGTATAGAGAAAGCTTTATAATTTTTTAAACAAAATTCGCCGACAACGTGCAGAGCCCTAAGGGGATTTAATTAGACATCCCATAGTTAAATGGAGTGTAAAGATAAAGAGAGATTTGAAATGATTCATGAGGGGCAGGATTATCGTTAATATTTTTTCCACGTTAAAATAATGGACTTTCAAAAGAAACTCATACCTTGAATGATAAATTATGAGTCTACAGAAATAATTTTCAAAAATGTATCTTCTTTACTTCTATGAAAGTCTATAATGTTTTTGTTGTTATTTAATCTTTGATTAATTAATCGGGTTTAATTTGGTATAATATGAATAGTTATAGTTAAGGTTAATGTTTTGATTTCTTTCTTGAATTTATTTTACGTTTAAATTTCAATAGGTTTATTTTACTTCCGAATGTCGTAGTAATGAGTGGCTGCGACAATGAACGCTGATTGCATCCGCAAGCCGCGGTCACCGCCCCCGACCGCACCAGACGACAAACTATCACGTATAAATAGTGATAGAAATTCCCTAAATTATATTGAGTAGAACGTGATATGTGAAATCACTAAACGGAGTTTAATGTTTAAAGTTGTGTAAGGAAATATTACTAGGTATATTTTATCCATGAAATATATAAAAGGAGTTTTTTATCGCGAATAATTTCCCTATCTAATTATTCAAATAGTTTAAATATAGAATAGAACAGTACAACTAGGCTTAGTTACACGTTGTTACTAAAGTATATTATATGTAGGATGTATGTACTATGTAGTAGG
Source organism: Leptophobia aripa (assembly GCA_951799465.1). Classification (NCBI taxonomy): domain Eukaryota; kingdom Metazoa; phylum Arthropoda; class Insecta; order Lepidoptera; family Pieridae; genus Leptophobia; species Leptophobia aripa. The sequence continues at coordinate 5,054,503 of OX637267.1, read as the reverse complement.
TATGTATGTAGCTTAACATTCTGATTGCGCCTTCTCTATGCGGTTTTGCTCCCTCGACCGCAGTAGACGCGTCCGTCTCTCTTGTCTTATACGTTGTGACGTCTCTCATTATCCTTATTATTTATACAGTTTTAATGAATTTTAATCTTTTTTAGCCAATAATAGTTACTTTTATCATTCAGTTTATTCATTATTTATACTCTGGGCGAAGATCGAATATAACTTTTATTTCGTAACCAACAATATCGTGTGAATGTAACAAGTTTATTATATTACTTAAAACACCTGTTGCTTCTAAATAAAAATTAAATTTACTCGATGATCTGAAGAGACTGACTATCTTTAAAGAAAATGCTCAAAGGCGATTTTTTACAGTCCATTCGAGCGTTGGCGTAATTTAATTTATTGCTACCCTCTTCTGGGGAGCTTCTAAGCGATAATGCCATTTGATTGAACTACTTATTGGTTCTTTACCTTCACATTACGCCGACTAAATTTCAATTCAATGAAAGCGTCCTTTGAGAGGTTTGTGTTGCGTGGAATAGAAACGTCGGTTTCATGATATTGTTTTTATTTTAATCTTTCAGCAAACTATATGACTATCACTTCAGATTTCAAGATATTTTTAGTGCAAAATATTTAGTAACGAAATAAATACTATTGATCATCCACTTATAATATATTTATAAGAACTGTTTAAACGATTTAATTTTTGGGTGTTATTTAGGATGTATTTAGGATTTTCTAGGCGTAAGTTTCTAACAAAGGGTTATTCACAATAGAAACTTTTGGCTTTGCGACTTGACACCCAGCATAGGGCGTGATGAATGGAAACATTTGCAAGTTGCAAAAAGTACTTTTGAAAATTTTGCGGTCGGCACACAGCCCTTTGTAGGATTGCAAAAGTTAATAATATACTTTTCGTTTAAATAACGTTGCTTTTTATAACGTATTTTTTAAAAAATTTAAATATAAGTCGACGTATACCATTCTATTAAATATCTTAAACTGGTATTACCATTATAACTTTGATATTCAGACTAGTTCATAATGCATTTAATATGATAACTTTTCAAGGAAGGTTCTACATCTTATATCCTCGGTGTTGATTTATGTTCTCAATTATAGAGCCTCCCGCTGCGTTAAGTCTTCTTTATAGAACGTCATCGAAAGCCTTAGAATTTGGAATGGTAAAGTAAAAGTCTAGTAGAAAAATCTAAATTATCTTAATTGCTATTTATGCAATGTTTTGAACTTATTTATTTAGTTGCGTTGTTATGAATGTTAAACTTTGTTCTTTTGTAAAAATCTAAATCCATATATGTAATATGTAATGTATATATGTATATCTTATACAATATACGTTTCGTACAAATAACAAATACATAAAATTGTAAACTCCAAACAAATATTACTACGTATTATTATTACCACTTATATATTATTTGTATTGTCTTTATTTACTCTACCGTGGAAGAATGTATATATATGAATACATGTATTGAAAACGAATATACAGAAAAAAGAAAGGTTAATATTTTTCAAAGAAAAGTTCTTTCACAAATTAGTTGGTTTTAATTTCCGTAACTTATTTCTTTTCGTCTTTTTAGACGAACTGTTGATTTTAATCTATGGCTTATCCAAATAAAACGCTGACGTGTCGCGGTCAGTGCCGAAATAATCCGCAGTATATTAGGGAATGTGTGGCTGAATTATGTCTCAATACAGCGTGGACCCTGGCACCTGCCGGTTTTTATCGCCTACTATTGATTCATTGTTAATGGAGTTGGCACGCGATCTTTTGTTCGGATTTTGCTTTATAACACAGCGAATATGTCTAATTATTGCAATATTGATCGTAGTTAGTTTAACCTGACATTTGTAGCTTCTTATTCGAATTTAAAGCTCGTTATTAACTAATTCTCTGTAAGACAAACTGACGACTATTTCTTTTGGTAGACCTGCAATTCTGTTATGGGTTAACACTGTTTGTCTCTAAAAAAGCATTTTTTATTTTGGTATTATATATCTATTTACTAAAACAATCTTTTACTTTTATTTATGACCTTGGATGTAATTGCTTTAGCAAACTGTAACTGACCATCTCAAACTATTATATGTATTTTTTTATACTATTCACTAATGCCATTGTGAAAACAATGAACCTCGCTTTTATGAAATTTAAAAACATCTATGTCATACTTTTTTTTAATACAGATAGGCGTGTATGTATATTTTACGCGATGAAACGGGGCGAATTTAGGTGGAAAAAAGTCAAACTACTTTCAACTAATGAAATTTGTCTGCATCACAGGTCTGCAACAACGCTAATACATTAATATTCAGCGTGGGCCCAGCCGTGGTCGTTTATTTAATCTATCGTAGTTTGTTTGTTTGTTTGTTCACGTGACGGGCCTGAGTAAGCATTGCAGGGACACGAATTTCGCTTTTGAGATTTACACTTGTTTCTTATCTGTTTTATGTTTTCATCAATCGAATAGACCCGTTATTTAATAAGTAAATAATAATGTAGATTGCCTTGCAAGTAGCAGCATCTTTAATCGTTATCAAAAACCATTTTGTATATAGAATACGAAATACTTTTCTTGATTACGTAGTGTACCTAACCTAAGGAAGGTTTAGGTTTTGCATACGAAGCATAAATTAAACTAGAGATTTTTTAGTATGTTATGTTGAAGTTGTCATAGTTTTTAATAAAAACCCCTTTGGTAATCCTGGCTGACTATAACATATCACATATAGACGATACGGTTGTCACCGTATCGTTTTGTATTAGAACCGATAAAAAATATTTTTATAACAGCGGGGTTATGTTATTTTTAGTTCTAAAATGTGCTTTGCATATAAGTCAGTGTTGAAAGTTTATACATATCTCACACAGTAAATGTAATATTAGATTGTACTTGGTAATTGTAAAATGGTACTCAGCTATGGAATTTCACTGATCATATTAAGCTTCTTAGCTTCTTAGTACATTGGTCTCTTATGTTAAGCGTATTTAAATCTCGAGAAACTCGAATTTGATTTCTGCTGTAATAGTCTAGAAAGATTCTAATTAGCCATCCCAGCATAAAGATTATCTTTTAAAAATCCTTTTCAATTTCCATCGCGGAAAATGTCATAATGTTGAACTCCATATCTCTCTGAATGGATATAAAGGCACTGGAGTTGGGAAGCTTTGAAAAATAGCATTTAAATAGAGCGAATTTTTCTTTAAATAGGTATACGCGAATATTTCAGGTTGTTAACAATAGAGGTTTTCAAAGGTTTTGGAGCAAATTTTAATTGGATTGGCTTTTCACTCGATTCTATTGAATGTATTGTTAAAATACAAAATTCTAGTTTATATACCTATAAATAGACTGACATTTATTTCTCTCGATAATATTTTATAATTTTAGTAGAACTATGAAATTAGATTCTTAATTTAACGTCTTAAATTATACGCAACAGTTTATACAATCTTAAATAAACCAAAGCTTCCAAACATGAAATTGAGTTTAGACGAACATTAAAATGTGAAGTAATGTTCAGCCGACTTGCAGTGTCGTCGCGGTGCTCTCGCCTCGTTAATTAATTAAACCAACAAAGTTTCGAGTGACTTCTCCATTACAGCGTTCATGTAATTAGATTTGCTCCCAGTATCTGATATTTCGGTGTCTTGTTACGAATATTGAGTCTATTAATGTCTTCATTGCGGATTATGGATTTTAACTAATAAATTAAGAAAGAAAAAGCTATCCGCGGCTATGTATAGAGAGATATGAGAGGGAGGGGTATGATAGAATAGGGCAGTGAGTGTGCTGATGTAACTTTATAATTATTATATCCGGTGTATTCTAAATCATGCTTAGAATTTTTAATGACTTGTATCAAGCGAAAAACAACTGTACGTATGCAGACACTGTCTACTTCCTAATTTAACTCCTAACATTAACTTAAAATACATGTAAACCTTAAATATTTTTGATCTTTTGTAACAAATAGTAAGATTAAAAACTTTTTATTTCTCTCCTTGGAGGAATTGAAAAATTTAAGGAATGCTTCGGTCAGCAGTATTTTAGTGAGGTCCAAGAAGGTTCGGCTACCGCACGTGAAAATTTATTTGCGGACAGCGTTACGAGTCATTGCTCTAAGTTTAAGGCTATTAAGATTTACAACCTAAGAGCCTCCAAGCCCGAATAATGTAACCGATGGCCCTTTCAATGTGGTTTGGAAAGTATTTTGGATCTTCTATAATGTTTATTCTCAATACGTTTAATATACAATAATAAATGCAGATTTTTTTATCAAACATCGTTTCTGATCTGCTAAATTGGTTAATTAGCAATACGAGATATAAAATTTGAACCTTTTAGTCTTATTGGGTTAAATAATTTGTCTTTGTCCCCAATGATATACTCGTTTTCAGTGTTTTAAATATTTACAATGTAAGTAAGAAAATGGTGTTTCTCTATAATAAAATATGTTGAATGAAACTAAAGGGTTTCAGGTTTCCATTTCAGTTGTTATTCCTTTTTACGACGTTACTGAAGTCTCAGACTTGATAAAGGTGTAAGCCAGTAAGCCTTCGAAGTACCTTCATTGAATAGAAACCCCTTGTTAATATATTTACCGACATTTGGTATCAAGATTTTGTGGATATTTTTTTTTCGATTTAATGAAGCATATTCAAAGTGTGGATAACATAATCCTTTAACACCATTGATATTACGTTTTTATAATCAATCATAAAAACGAATTTTTTAAAAATAATTATCAATATTTATTTTATATTGCTTAAACAAAATTACATAAAACCTTTTTAATGTTTTCGTAAATAAAAGATTATTTGTGTCATTTATAGACAATACCATAGACTACAGTAGATATAGACTTCTTACCTATCTAGAATCTATGAATTACATTGCAAATCCTACAAGAAAAAGGCGGGCACTCAACGACGCAGCAGAATATTTCTTTGCTTGCTCAATTCTATTCGATAAGATAATACTGCCACTTTCCCTCCTCCTTTAACAATTGTACCGTTTATTTTGTGTACTATTAGGGATAATGAAACTTCATGTTCCTCAAATCATTAAATTATTTTAAAGGAATATTTAGTGCAAAAGGCCGATACAGTTAAATTTGAGTTTTACGTGGTTCTGTGGTTCAAGCTTATTAGTTGTAATAAAATGAAATCGGTAGATAATTATACATTGTTATGTTAATATTTAGGGGAAATAAATACTTGTAAAAGTTCCGCAGTATTCCTGAATAAAGATGAAGGGGCCTTATTTATGAACATAACTTGGGTAATTTGTTCTGGTCAGACATGACACGGAAAATATGTGTTCTGTATGAAAAATTAACACGAGTGGGAATACATAAGTGGGTTGATTTGAGGGCTTTTGTCGTTAATATATATAATTATGAATTTACTACAATTTTTTCATAATCTGGAACTAACCAGTTCGGAAGTAATAGATATATGTTATTGAAACATGTTAAACAAATGGTTTACTTCTAGCACATTTCAAACCAAAATTATTTTTAACCAAAACGAAGGTTTCAAAGCAAATTCGAAATTCGTAAACTTTGTTATAAAATGGATATATACCGATATAAAACTTCTAACAAAATATTTTTTTAGAAGTATAAACCGTCATAATTCTAAAAAGAGACTTAAAAGACTCTAAAAGAAAACTATAAATTCTATAAAAGAAAAATGATCAGTAAGCTTAACGAAAATATAATGTTGCCATTGGTTATTAACTATCGATATATTGAATATTACACAGTGCAACCACCTCATAAGCTTACTCAATAATCCGATGATAAAGTAATTAATCGAAAACCCATTCACGTGTGTTTTATCTGTCATTTAAAACAAAGGCTATTGTTAATAATACATAAGGGTTATTATCGACATATAAGGGTGTCTCGTTAAACAATGCGATTATATTAATTTGAGGGTTGGTTATCCTTTTAAATGGTGGTTAAATGATTATACGGTTTAAGTTTAATGCTTTTAGTGATATTAGGTATATCTGTTTGAAATAATTCAAGAATTATAAAATTGATGACTACCAATTCGAACGATTGTTTTATTTTTAAGATACTTTTTAACTTGTTTTATAAGCACATATGAACTTCTTCAGGCATGATTAATTGAATTAATTGAACACCAAAACGGCATCTAACCGCAATTTAAAGTCGTTCCAATTGTCCAAGCATTGACATGAAATTCCACTAACGACAATCAATTTAACGTATTGATAGTTTCATATTAAATTTTAATATAAATATGAAAGGTTATAGGGTTATTCAAATTTCTGATGCGCTGTTTACATTTAAACAAAGTGCGAAATCTACACGGCATTGTGTAAATTGATACAATAACATAATAGAAGCGTCATCAAGTATGAATATTGAAACTGCATCTAATTGTTATTCTCGATACAAATCTACCTGATTATTAAGCCAAAATTATTGAGCAAGTATGACGAAGGACTATTTAAACGATTGTAAAAGGAGTTTAATGGCCTTAAATAATCTTAGCATTAAGGTTAGTGGGAAAAGATTGGCTTCTTCGAGTGTATGTATTTTTTTTCAAATAACCTTTATCATAACAATGCTTGTATGATGATTTTGAATACTTTTTGCGGATGTCTACCGTATGTATGACGCATATTTTTTTCATGTTAAGTAAAATGTGAATTTGGTTTTAAAAGTAAAATTTTTAACCTTCGTTATAACGGTTTAATGTTTATTTGGAAGCTTTAATATATTTAAGATTAGTTACAGAGAGTTCAGTCCAGTGTCCTATAGAGTATAAAGTAAGAGAAAAACAAAGTATATTTTTTAGTTAAATATTTTATGGTTAGTATAAAAACTCATTTATATAAACCTTTCTTTTATTAACATAATAGTACTGTGGTACACTTATTAATCGTCAAAAAAACAAAAAGTTATGATTTTTTTGAGTCTTCATTTACTGCCAATTCCCAAATCAAGGGCTTAGAGCGGAAGAGAAGAGATGGTAAGAAACTCTCCGCCACTCCTTTAGTTAGTATTTTTCTTAACTTATATTCTAAATCTATACTCTATTTATATATCTCTTAGTAATTATAAACTGTAGCGTTAGATTTCTCTGTAAAAAAGTTTAATGACAAACTGACGACGAATTCTGTCAAAAAGTTTTTTCGAAAGCTCCATGGCGCTTCAAATTATTCAGAGCGTGTACTGAAATGTCGCATCGTCTGAAATGCAAAGTGCATTAATGTACGAGACATGACCTACATTTATGGAAGTGTGTTAAGTCATACGAACTGCCTTTTCACGAAGTGAATCTGTGTTCAAATTTAGCTTATGTAATTTTTCTACGTTCTACGTGCATAGTTTTTATTTTTAAAATCGTAGTTTTTTATAATATATAAAAGCGCAATTAAGGAAACACAACGAATAATTAAACTAAAATAAAACATACAAAGGGCAGATTCCAAAAATAAAGAAAAAAATCAATCTAATTTATTCAGTTAGAACATTAAGGGATAGAAAACTTAAACTTATTACTAAACGTAACAATTATTTCAATTGTAGGTGATTAATGCAAGTTTACAAACAAGGTTCAACAGAAACAGGTTTAAAATGAAAATACACTTATGATCGTAACTACAACAAATAGTAGTAAGAACAATACTCAAATTATCGTTAATATATATACATAAATAATGCCACCACATACACATATTTAACCCCTACCAGTCAACACAAATGGTGAATAAAACAATTTAAGATGTTAACGATTCAAAACACGTTCAATATCACCTACCAACGTCACATTACTCATAACTAGCACATACCCTAATTACCCAACCCCGCAGTTTTAATTACTTTATACTTCATAATTTGTTTATGGTTTGTTAGTTCCAAGCCTAAGTTACAAGGGCTTTTATGTGAACCAAAGAATTGCTTCCTTTGTTATAGATTCTAATTATTTAAAAAAAATGTTTCTTAATTTTTATGTTTACAATAGTACCTGTTTCTGAATTTTCAATGTTTCTTAAATTTTCTTGTCTGAAATAATGCAATATGCCTGTTACGCAAAACTTTGTTAGATTATTTAATTAATTCATCAAAACCTTAATATATTCCTGTTGATTATAAAATTTGTGTGCATCTTAACCAATTACAGTGTTTAGCGATTTCACGCTTCTCTTGGCGCTAAATTAATTGAAATGTATGTAGACTAAGAATATAATAGACTCGATATAAGAGTGCCAAACCATATTTTTAATTTATCGTTTTGTTATAGCATACCTATACTTTTTTAAATTAGCAAAGATTCACCCTTGATTCATAAGACCTGATGTTATTTAAATGTAGGCTTTTAACTGGAGTACTCTTCCGTTTAATTATGTTTAAATATAATACCTTATTATGAAAAGTAGAGAGGTATTAAAAATTTGATACGCCTCTCTACAAGTTACATATCTATGGTAATGTCTCTATGGCAGAGTTAAGAACGGTGTTGATATTAATTATGCAGAATCATCGGTACAGTCTAATGCACCAATATGTATTCATAGTCGAGGGTTCATTACTCAGTCAGACCCTCAGGTGCCTCAGGGTACAGATGCAATTTTAATTAGATCCGGCAACTAAAGAATAAAGTGATTTACCCCAAGTTTAATGTGGACTGTTTCAACTGACCCTCGGGGTATATAGAGGTTCATAATCTTTGCTAGGTTTTTGGGTTGTATGGCTTAATTTTGAGCCAGTTTCTAAATTCAAATCCAGTAGATTGTAATTTAATCAACAGTGTATAAAGAATATAATCTGAGCCATTCTAGCATTTTTAAAAGAGAGCCTGTCGTATCTGGCTTATTTATTTACACTTTGTTGCTCTGGAATAGTAGAATTAAATAATGTTAACAGATGCTGGTACATATTCTTCGCTCTATTTTTGCTCGATTCTTATATAAGCTCTTGCTTATGAGAGCAGATCGCTAATAAGCGATCTCTTCCATGCAACCCACATACACGTGAGGCTTATACACATATTATGGAGTCTGTTTAATATATTGGCCTTCATGTAACATTTGACCATGTTTATATATTCATACCAAATAGAAAAAACATTCGGTAATAAAATTATATCTAATAGAAAATAAACAATTATAACCTAATAATACTACAAAATGTATAATTTTGTAAAGAACGAAGTTCTATTAAAGTACGTTTAAACTAAATACACGTTTTAGTATAAATATATATGTAAATATAAATTATCGTGTGTTAATGCGATAAAGTTAATGCCTGCACCTTTACACCGTTATGTGCATCTGATAAATTTAATGTCCTGGTGAAAGTAAGTTGCGTTTAAAAGTGTAAGGATTTTTGCACAATTTAAGTGAACATAAACTGCTACAGTACTTTAAAAGTTATACGTTTTTTTAATTAAAAATACATTTAAAAGTTACACGGCGCTTACCCACACACATTGAAGTTAACGTTTTTTTTATAAAATATGCTTTATACATGCCGATCTTATGGTCAAAAGTTAGATTTTCTTTTCTAATAATTTGCTACTTTTATGGGTTGTAGCCACAATCTCAATAGTAACCAACAATTGCTAGTCCCAAGATTTTGGCTGGCATATGCATTCCTGTTCTGGCTGGCGAGTATTTTTATTTTTTAATTGCCAACATTTTTAAATACAAATCAAATATACTATATTCCTAAAACAAAATATAAATGTTACATATTAAACGATAGACTAGGATATCTCTTCTGTGGGCGTCCAGTCTCTTCCGAGGTGCATGATAAAAGGAAAGTTAGTATAATGGCTCACTACACGTGTGTGAGTATGTTTGTGTGGGTGGATATTGATGTGTATGTATGCGTATTTGTGTGTGTGCAAGCACTCGTTTTAATTTTGTTTTTATAGAAAAGGGGGCAATCTATCGATAGTCCCACCATAAAGGAGGAGCCAGTTGCAAACTTTCCCCACAACTTTCGCATTTAATCGATTAATTTGACGGAATCCGGCTTTATTAAAATTGGTTAAATAAATGAAAGAAAAATTGTCCTCTTGCAAACCTCATTTCAAACTCGTACTTCAAACGCCGTAAAAGGCAGTGTCCAGGCTCACAATGTCCGAACCCTTTGAAAAGAAAAGTTGTATTTCAAAACCACTTCCATTTAGGGAAGTTATTGCAACTGGATGGGGAATCGCTATCAAAGGTATGCCTTTTTGTTTAACTTCTTTCATTTGAGTTTTGATTTGATTTTGCTTTTAGAATTAAGTTAATTATGATTTAAGTCTCTAAACTTTTAACGCTCCAAAAAGTCATTCATCATACAAAGTTCACAGATTTATTACACATATTTTCAAAAATATAAGAATAATTAGTATATGTGCAACGTCCTCATTAAATACTTTTTGTCAAGTATTCAGCTTTTTTAAATTCACCTGTCAAAACAATCAGCTTAGTCTAGAACGAATTATTTTATTGTGGCATAACTGACATATTTGCCTTGGAAATACACATAAAAGCCATGAAGCCTTTTTTTCTTGAAATGTAAAGTGCGCCAATATTCGCATTACTCATATCATTTTATTAGGAACGGTCGTCTAATCGCACCTGTTAAACTGGATCGAGTGAAAGCCCGATAAGAAAATAAAAAATGACAGGAGCATCCCGATCGGAAATTACCAGTTATAATTTCCTCGATGTAATAGTAAAGCAAAAAATTACGATAACGGTATATCTGATAAAACTATACACATCCTATATTATATGAAGCGGGAATTGGAAAATATAATATATTAATAGTAAAACGCTTATAATGACATTATTGATTGTTTATGAATTAACTTAACTTAACATTTAACCAATATTATTTATATGTAAATACAAACCTGGAACCAATTCTCCATAAAGCCCAGATTGTATCAAAAAGATTAAGCAATAAGTATTTAACATACAATAGATCGCTGTTTGTATTTTTTGCGAACGGATGGATATGTTAAGGCAAATCCAACAAAAGTTTACTTTTATCCTTTAATAATTTGATTCCTGTTTTGTCTGCGTTAGCGGTAATAAAATGTATTGGTTAAAACAAATGTAAACAAAAAGAAAACAATAAAAAAAGGATCGGTATAACTATTTATATATTACACAAAACACAATCTTCACTTGTCCCTGATAGTACACACTAATATAGAATTTTAAATGTAAAATTATCGTATCGAATTAAATAAACAAGGATTTAACCGGACACAATGTTTGGAGAAATGGTCAGTCACCTTAATTTTCATTAACTTGTCGCCCAATAAAACTCGCGGTCCTGCTGGGATACTTGCGTATGCCAGTGCGCGGGCGCCGATGGTTCCGTACGGTTGTTTGAGGCGTATTCGCGAATATCCTTTATACCCACGTGCATAAAGGTTGTACACAGTGTGTTTGTTCTGTGCTTATTTGGGTCAACGTGTGATCATTTAATGTGATTAACTGATAAATGGATTTTGTGCTAAAAACTAGTGAGTGAAGGATTCTTTAATTTATAGAAGAGTCTTTGTGTGTATTACTTGTGTTATGGGTAAAACGTAAATAAAAAAACGCAAAATACTTATTAAGTTTTATGCTCAAATTGGTTAAATAGAATGATTCACTATGAATTGAATGAAGTATCGATGATCTAATACAACCCACGAATATTGTTATTTTGATATACGATTGATTTGTGCGTAGATTACCTATTTCGTAACTAATTTATGTAGCAAGGCGATATCATTTAAAATATATTATTTATGTTGAATTGGAAGCGGCCTCCGCAACTTAAATAAGCGAATGTCCTGGGTTACATTTCGTGAACAAATTATTTATTTTATAGTATCAATAGACAGCATTGTATTTTCTTACCACATTAAAAGCAATCAATATATATTTAATATAGTATCAATTGATTGATTACGTGAGTTCAAATATAAAATCTATCTCTAGTTTTTAGTACACATTAAAATGTGTCTGTATTTATTTTAATTTTATTCGGATTAATATAGAGGATATGTTATTAAGTGTTGCGGTAAATATGTTAAACATTCATTGGCGTCTTGCCATCGTAATGCATCGTATGTCATTTTAATGCATTTGACAGTTAATCGTTAGTCTTTGTTTTATTGTTTATACTTCTTGTTACAAGGATAATTATGTCGATAATTTTCACTACGCAGACATTTTTAATCTGAAGTTAACAATCAATTTCGTACAGTTACAAAAAGTTGATTTGTTCTTAACGACTTTGTTTTGATACAGTTATACTAATTAAACGATAAAACCAGTCGAAAATCGAGTGGCGAATATGATTTCAAAAAAGTGTCAAACATCTTAATAAAAGTTAAATTTAATTAGGACATGTTAAATTGCACTGCTGAAGCCGTGAACGAAATAGAAATCTGTGGACACAAACAACAAAAACATATATTTCCACGTCAATCAGACACTTTTACTGTAAGGCATCTTACAACGCAAATGTAAACGAAGCTTATCTTGCCACTTTTAGTGGGATATAGGCAAACTATTAAAAACTTATCTCATAGATGTTACCTGCGCACTGCGTTAGTCAAGGTTCTTTTTATCACTTCTATCAGTGAGGTAGCTTGTGTAAACAGAAATGTTTCATAAATTATTACTCATATTATAGATTTTATACAACCATGTACGCGTGGCTTCAGCCGTGAATTAAAAGATGGGAAAGCGATTCGAAGCTATTAATTTACGGATTTTGTAGGATATTTTCATAGATATATAAATAAATATAAAAGACATTTTATACAGAAATCACTGATACAAGTATTTATCTGATATGCAATGGAATAATATTTAGCAGTCTGATGCGCCCGCGCCGGTAGTAATTATGCGTCAGCGTTTATCATGCGTACTCGTCGTATGGAATTACCTACATTCGCAGAATGGAATGTTATGTCTACAGCCAATGGGCCGTGTAGATTTCTTCATATAATGAGCAATATGATTTTATTTATACTATCGGATTATCTGTGGATAATTTCATTACGAAAAACATTATATTATATATAAATAAATATTGAATAAAGAATATGCGAAGTAAAGGTAAGTTGCTCGGTATTAAAATTGTTGAATTTCTTTGCCGCTCACTGCAGCTATTATAAAATTGGAGCAGAATTTGTTCCGCTACACAGATAATCTTATGAATTAGTCACGACATTGAATTTATTATGTAGAACACTGTTTTTTGACCTTTAACACAGAATATGTTCATTTGCGATGACTATATTCTTGCGATAAACTAGTTGTATTGAAGTAAATGGCAAACTCCATTCCGGTAACCTCGAACTTGGTTTTAAATACAGTGTTAACTCTATATAACGACTAAAGGGACTGCATTTTATGGCGTTATAGAGACCGGAGGTTAAATGGAGAAACCAACTAAATTTCGACGCTGACGGGACGTTTAATGGAGTTTACCCGGTATGTTTACTTAGTTTTGATGTAACCTTTGTGGTTAATAATTTATTAAGACATTTAAATAAAACTTATTCTACCTCTTAACGAACTCGCCATTTTGAGTTTAGTAATCGCGGGTAATGAGACAATGTCCCAATACCAAAGTGTCCCATTTAGGATTCAATAGAATGGAACGATCTTGCTATATAAAAATAATATTTGACTTTAACGTAATGGATATTTACCGTAATAAAGCTAACGATGTGCAGACGCAGAAGCAAAGGTCTTCTTGATAAATATCTCAGGCTTCTATTAAGACCCATAGGACCTACTTCGCATGACCTTTCACTTCCAGTTTCCGTAAACAATATTAATAATATATTCCATTGTAAGATTAATAAATTGAAATACGAAAATAGGATTGTTAACAAGGAATTCACTATAACTAAGTTAACGTGGGTTCACTGTTCGCCCTCTGTTGTGATGAACCCACAACAAACTCAGTTAGGTGGTCATTGCGTTTCAGTATGATTTTTACGTATATTCCAACATAATCTCGAACAATGCTACGTATAATAATAACTTGTGTTATACTGAATAAGTTGCTTCTTTTAAACCCAAAGTCAAAATCTCTTTATTTAAGTAGGTCTTTATAAATACACTTATGAATCGTCAATTTTTACAAAACTACCGGTTCGGAAGGCCGACGTCGAGAAGACACGCCCAGAAACTCGATAGCTGCTCTATTGAAATAAATATTTCAAATAAAACTACGTTACTTACATGGCCAATTCAAATGACTAAAGCATTGTAAGGCTACTCAAGAATTAAACTGTCCCGATGCTGAGCTAATTGCCGACACATTAAAGGGATCTTTGTCCTCTAAATATTCGTTAACTATAGTATGCCTTTTCAACCAGAATACTCTTCACTCGCGTTTTAATTTGTTAGATGTTGATTTAGTTATACGTGCTGGAATTTTGTACTAAAAAGGATTGCTCATCCCTACAAAAATTTACTAATGAGTTCTCATAAAAGAGATCAGTTCCCATCTCAATTCACAATCTAGTCTTAAAAGTTGTCAGGCTTGTAACCTACTAGAGGAACATATCATGTCTTGGTATGACTTGATATTGCTTTTTTATATGTGCTGTACGGAGCAATTACTTCTAGGTGTAAATTAATAAATTACACCGTATAAGCTATGAGACAACAAATGTAAGGGATATTTTTTCAATTAAAATATTGTATGAAGTCAATACGTTAAACAGGAAATGGTTTATGAGTAACATTAAGTTCAGTTATTGGATATAAATCAAGATATGAGATAACAGATTATAAATTATAATTGCAAGAAAGATTGTTTACATTATTTCATTACGATGGAAAATTTCTTGTAAGTTCAGATTGAATGTACGAGAATCGATTGTTACTTCGACCAGTTATTATAATTTCTACTTGCCATAGTAGGTACTTTTCGTATATTTTAATTTATATATTCAAATATTTTAAATACGAAAATTGTTTAATTTTAAATTAAAAATTGAAAAGTAGCCTTGAAATGAAATTCATATAACCGATTTCACGAATACGTTTTTTTTCTACATCTCAAATCCATATTTAGGCAGTTATCTTTTCATGCAAATGGCCGTAAGTCTAGTTTAAGTACGTTACCATTATGAGAGTTAATAGCAAAATTGTAATAAAGCTAATGGTACCCTTGAGCTACGAGTAGCTGGGCTATTTCTACACTGTTTTATTTGCAGAATTGCGGGGTTAATGACCTCACTTTTGTACCACTGTTTTTTTTTACTAATTACAGATAATGAATTGTTGTTGGTAAAGTGTATTTTTGTTCATGTGTTCTGCTAATGCTCTAGATCCTGGCTTCAACGTCAGCTGGACACTGGAGTTGTTCAATAAGATATTACCTTAAGAAGGACGTTGTGACGAAACCGCTGTTACGTCTCAAAAATAAATTTAGAATCAACTATATCATTCATTTAATACAACTTATTTAACGGCAATAAACGCGATTATAAGATGCAATAGATTGCTGCAAGAAAACATTGTGTTATGTAAATATCCTTATAAAGTCGTGCTTATCTGTTGATTTTTTAATGTGTGCTACTGTCGTAAACAAAATAATACATTTGTATAGTTTTGGTATGTGGCATTCGGGTAAAGATTTTAATAGTTGTAAATGTCAAAGTAGGAAAAAACATAAGAAGAATTTCATCAAAATATCTTTATAAAGATACTTAAATGGTAATTTTTTACATTACCATGTTTACTTCATATAAAATAGGAGGTCTATTTATTATGTAACACTTGTATGAATTATAGTCAGAATGCTGCAACTGATGATTATGTTGTGTAAAATCAAACGATTATTGATGAAATGTCGAAACGCATCTAACTTGAGAATGTTGCAATATGTAAAATATTGTGTAAGAAACTCTTTTTAAATATTTTTGTTAAATGTTTCGAAACTATATGAAAATACTATAATGCTTAACACGGTATAACTATTACTTCAATTGAACCTTTTAACTAATAATGTAATAACTTAATATTTTTTTTTAATATGGCAAGTTGCGTGGGAGTAACATAATGCACAATATCCCGTTGTTAGGACTTTGGGAGGGTAAAATGATGGTCAGTGCGTACCGTCGCATGACGACCGTCAGTCAACTCATTTCCTAACCAACGATCAAACGTTTTCGTTATTGAATCGTAGTTAAAACTACAATTATATTACTGTGTATACTTATTTCTGTTACTTATTAAATACATTGGCACAGAGCAAACGATACGATAAATTCGAAAAATGGAAAAGTGTATCTGGTTTACCACAGAATAAAAATTGTAATCGAATTTTGCTGAAATAAATTGTTTGTTAATATTGGAAACACAAGTGTTACAATGAGTGAAGTGCAAATGTTAATAACGAAATACACAGCGATTCTGTTGGAGAGTGCTAAAATTTCGGAGGCGCGTAACACCACCCCATCGAGGTCCGATGGTAACTGGTCGTCGTTGGAAAACGCCCGCCGAAGGCCCTGCAAGAGGAGAACGTATGCTTACAGGTAACTTATAATTTCAAGTAGTATATTTGACCATACTTGACAATTTACCTTGTCATAAAAGGAAATAAATCATATAGTATACTAAAACTTGTAATTGTCAAGTCAATGTACTTAATTATATAACATACATAGTATGGTATTTATACATGTTCTTGTAATATAACAAATAGCTTAAATTAGAAAATATTTTTAAGCTAATCTAACTATGTATTATTATAGACATATTTTGATTGTATGAATTAAAAAGTATTAATAATTTCGTAGTTCTTACACTCAAAGGTGATTTAATAGGGAATGTTCAGTCTGGTGAGTTTTGAGCAAAATGCAATAACTAGATTAGGTGTACAAATGTACATAAAATAATCCGTGACCCCACCAACAAGTAGTAAAACAGTATAATATTTATTAACTTTACGGTATCGATAACATAATATTTCATTATTTATATGGAATATAAAAACCCCTTCACACATTCCATTTTTCATGCAATTTCACGCGATAAAAGAAAATTCTGACCTTGAATTATCTACGCTTGATTATAGTTACTTGTAACTACAATTTCCTATTACATATACTAATAACATGATTCCTTGATAAATATTCATAAATAGAAAATATGGTAATATATATGCAACAAGTATTTATGGTTATTAAATTGTACCTGTTTATTGAACTTGATAACTGTGTGGGCCCTATAAGTATATATTCTTATAGTTTTATGGATTTTTAATAACTACTATTAGATAATAGATGAGATATGAAAGGTTGGTTAAGTATAAGGCTTTGGTATGTTTTTACTTATTTATTGATTATAACAGTAAACTTAAATTATCCTAATTCGTATAACGTTGATGTTGATTTATTTATTTATATTTAATGTTGTAATACAATCCAAAGTGACGTGTACATAAATCTAGTACAAAATCGAACGGGTGTAGGCATTTGTCAGGTATTTATTTAAATTACCATATAAAATGGTTATTAAATTCTGTTGTAACTGCTATAGTATTACTATTAACTTTGATACGAAAAACACAGTTATATTATTTCTACTTACCTTAACATGACTCTCAAATTAATCAATAGTAGATGTATTTTTAATGTATATTTTTTTTTTAAATTTGCCTTTAAACTTTAAATGGCTTAAAGCCTGTGCTTTGTATGAAAACTAAGTTTGGTCCAGCATTGAGCTTTAAAGCATTCAGAAAATTTATAGGCATTTATTTATTTTTGGCATATCAAAGTTATGACGACATAGAACTACGTCTCCTTCCGCGATCAACACAACGGTCACAAATAGCATTCAATGCACCAGCATGAAAGGGTAGAAAATAGACGAGACGTATCACTAGAATTGCATTTTTATTAGACTCAATTGCATTGAAGCGGCCGCAGCCGATTGCTGACCGATTTTGAAACTCAACCAATTTATTTTATTGAATTACGTTCATTTAATGTCTCAGAAATGTGAGTTGATTGCTTTTATTGTTACTTGGAACACAGCCTGCTGTTGGATTTTCAATGTTTACAAATAAAAATAAAATAAACTTAAAATATATAAAAGTCTCATACAATTTCAATATTTATTAACACTTTTTTTAAATTTTCTTACAGTAAATATGTGCTTAAGCATATATGGCTATTAAACAATCTCCAGGGACCCACAATATATAGAAATCTTACTACTTAGAACTTCAAGAGTATTATTTAAAAGAGAAAAACATAGAAATTAACAAAAACAAATGAGCCAACAATCTTTGCTTCGTTTCCATGTGGAAAGAAGGTCAGAAATTATCACCTCTATTTAAAAATGGCCCTATAAATTTATAATCTTAAGATATATTATATTATGATATTACTTAATTGATTCATACAATGTACATCATAACATTCATTTTGTTTTAAATCTATCCATACGTTGACTATTTATCTAATTTATCTTACAGCATATGAGACGTATATCTGGTCTATATTAGATTTATCATCCAGAAAAGGAATACAGAGAAATACGGACGGCAGATAAATGAGTAACATCCGCGATCGTTTACATTCGTTTGTCAAGTTCGTGATACGCTTCATTGTTAGATTTATCTATAACTTGACGTATCAACTATATCGATACTGCAAATAATACCGCCGAGTAATAAATACCATTTACAAATCATAGATTATAGAACACTTTTTTCAATATTCATCTATATACATTAATTTTACGTTATATAATTATATAATCTGTATTATTTAAAAAGCTTGGCCCTTGTAGCGTTTCCTCGATTTACCGAGATCCATATACGTTGAACGAAATGGACCACCTCTTTGGTCAACAGACCTGCGATAATTTAAAGTAATGTACAAAACACGACAATTTTTTTTATTAGTATTTAATATTGTTGTACTGATTTTCGTCGGACATCCGGGCGCAATACAAAACTCCACCGTGCACCACTATATTATGGAACCAGTTAACTGTATTTCCAAACCAATAAGACGTAAGGTTCTACCGGAGTGAGCTTACCATTTGTTAAAAGTCCGGCAACGAACTCAATGACTGCAAACTCTTGAGTGCAAAAAATTGCGAAAACAAATCTATGTTTTCAACTATATATGAACTACCGATTTCTAGTCCCTACACAACAACTCAGTCAGAAGTAACGTTCAACAAATTTTTGCATACTACTAAAAATAAAACACTGTCTACGACGAATCGTCAATTAGTTAGTGTAACAATCCGTAATTCCTGAGGGTCGTCACTTCGTCAAGTAAGCGATGCGTGATTTTGAATTCCGAGTGTACTAACTTTGACAATTTACCTGCTTATATCAAAGATGATTTTTTTCTATAAAGATGTGCTAATTGAAAGTATGAAACGCAATAAATATATTTCATTTTAATCTAATAACGGATTAAATTGCCTTAAATAAATCATTTATTGACATGCTGACCACGATTGCAGCAAAGCACTCGGGACCTCGAGTTATTTAAATGTTTTTTTTAATTTGTCATAATGTTCTACATACTTGTTTTGTCTGTAGTAGCGACATTTTGCGGAAGCTACATCAAAATAACAGGATGTTTTGTAATCATTTTTAACCAATCTAATTAAATCAATTTTAACAATGTATTTTTGTACCGTATAATTATAATGCGATAATATATTGCATTAAGCTCAGATAAACGAGCTTTCAAAAGATCGTATCAGCAAAGAGATTATAGTCTTATTTCAAAGTTCGCCATCTTACATAACCATAAGGTTGTGTAAATATGCAAAATGTCAAATAAATTTATGTTATTCTGTGTGTAACGAGATTGCGTTTAAGTAATTAACTTGTTAATATATTCTTATCGGTTACGTATTACTCAGATTTTTAATTAACATTTTACAGTTAGAGCTTAACTTGATATTAAAATAGTTATATAGGGCAATGTGGGCCCTACTGGCTAAGTTCGCGGAGCCTAACGGTTGTGCGTTTGAGGCCCGGACCGCAATAATTACTTGCTAATGCAGTTATAGAATATTTAGAGAAAAAGATCCTTTTATTGTGTTAGCGGGTCAGTTAAATTCTTGAGTAGTCTGAGAATGTTTTTGTTATTTGAATCAGTCATGAAAGTGACATAATTGTATTTAAAATATATATTTTAAAAGAGCAGCTGTCGAGTTTCTTGCCGGTTCTTCTCGGTAGATAACTGCCTTCCGAACCTGTGGTAGTGTAAACATTGACGTTTCGAAAGTGTCATTACCTTTTAAAATAAAGATATTTTGAGTTTGAGTAATGATGGCAGACACAACAGATTTACCCTATTTAACTTTTGACCCTATATATATATATATCTTTAAAAATCTTGACAAGTAAATAGTTAATAATTAACAGTATGGTAATAACTAAAAATGCATATTTGAATTTAATAAAAAAGAAATAAAAATAGATATTGGCAGATTCTCAGACCTACTCAATTGCTCAAAAAATTTCATGAGAATCAGTCAAGCCGTTTCGGAGGAGCACGGGAACGAACATTGTGACACAAGAATTTTATATATAAGATATATTAATTTATAATTTACCTCATCAGTTAATAATAGCCTAAAGCGTAAATGTTCACATTTCTATCACAGTTTTTATCTTTATAAAACTACATATTTCGTATTATTTTGTGAATATACTTCTATATAAATCGTATAGGTGTATCGTATTTTATTAGTAAGCAATTTGCTTATATTGAACTCGGAAAGCTAATAAAGATATAACGCGACCAGTCTTCAATTCTGATCGAAAATATTTCAAAGCATTTATGAGATTATTCACAAAATGTATATGCAAAACAAATTACGCATAAAATATTTAAGTGTGCTATTTAGAAGATACAATTTTGTTTTTGATATATTTTGTTAAAATGTTATAATACATTATTCTTTTGCACACAACATTTTTAAAACAAGAAAACAGTGAACATAAACTTAATTTGTAAAGATTAGTGCAACAAGCGGCTTTATCGCTTGAAAGCGAAGGCCTTAAAAAGTCTAAAAAAGTTAATTTTTATTTCATACGTATATCTATCTATCAATACCATACAATTAGATATATCGGTTTGAAGCTTCGTGCAGCTTTACACCACAGGCGTTCATCATACAAACAATCTTAAATCAAATTCATAGATTTGATTGAGTTAATTTATTCGAAGCGAAGTTAAGGTACTAGAAAAATATTTTACCAAAAGCTCCAGATCCTAAATGTTGGAAAAACAGAGGTTGCTCTTTATTGTAATTCCGTAATGCAACACAACGTGGTATCCGTGTATATAAGTAATACATTTAGTAGTGCAGTCTGCTTTCATAGCAAATACCTTTGCATGCAATTCAAAATATTTAAGCGTAGCAATAAACATACTCTATGGTCATTTATATGTATGTATGACCGCGGAATTTATATTACAAATTAACTATGCGTTGTGGGTGGTAGGTTTAGGTATATTCACGATTGGGCACTTTGTTATAAATATTTATGTGTTTTTTGTTGTTTATCATGTTATGTTGATTTCTGATGTATCATGAAGTCATATTAGACATTTTTAATTGAGCTTTAATGTTTTTTATTTATAAAAAATATATCAGTTTTTGACGGGATATATTAGTTTTACACAGTTAACATATATTTTGTTTTTCTATAAGTTTCTCGTGTGAGACTTCTTAAGCTTAACTACCTAGTTCAGGTATAAATTCTTAGGTTTATAAACCTAGGTTTATATAGCTGGGTAACCGATTACGGTAAAGCAAGGGACGCCCACGCATCGCACATAAAATTATACTTGTGATTAGGTAATAAATGCTAATCAATAGACTGGCGTCGAGTCTAGCTGAATTAATCAAGGTGAAAACTTTAACTACATACAAATTACACAAAGAACTTATACGCAAGTAATACCTTTTTATTTATCAACATGCAAAATAAGTATAAGATAATGGACATGGTAACATATTTAGTATTTCAATCTTGTAATTGAAAAATATTTTTTCAGATCTTTTATATTAAACGAATATTCCCTAAAATACATTTTTAATATAGTTTAAAAAAAACCCTATTATATAGGGTCGTTATTATATATGTTATACTCAATATTAATTTATATTGAAGTAAAAATACTTTTATGTGCTTATACTTCATTATACTGATCATGACTTTTTCAAAAATCTAATTATTAAGGATTTGTCACACCATTTGTAGAAAAAAACGAATCACGTCTAGCATACTTCAAAGAGGTTATGTAACGTATGTATGAAGGTTTTTGCATTTAAATTAAAAAAAGGAAATACCTATCTAGTGTATATATACTAGACTATATATAATAAGTACTTTTTTCAATTATTCCGCTATGTCATAACTATGTATACATACCTATAGCCGTGAAAAATATTCATTTTTAAGATTACATGAATTAACCTTACGGGTCATATTCAGAACATACATAAATACCACGTCGATGTTTAAATTTTGTGACATTTTTATAAATATTTATTTTATATCTTTTCCACATAAAATCGTATTACTTGTGTATATCAATTTTCTTCCTATATAGGCTTCCTAAATAATCCATTACACACACATTAAATTCTCGTTTTTCACTTGAAATACTTTACTTTGTTATATTACTATGATTATTGGTTTTATTCTTGTATAATTTAGCTCACTTTTAAGTTCCATGTTTTAACCCAATTACGGCCTTGTTTTATAATTAGTATGTAATCGGTGGTATTGTGCTGTATGAGTTAGATAAATAAAATAAACCGGTGTGTGTGTGTGGATTTAACAAACTGAGCTGGTCAACTATTATTTTAAAGCAATAAACATCATTATGCTAAAAAACCTATATGTTAATCAAAATGGCTATGAAATTGAATAGTTCACGGCAACATTAACAGATATAAGCTGAAAATTATTCTCAGACAGTTTGAAAGACAAATTAACAGATTCACTGCGCTATAAATTTACCTTCGACTAATGTTTATTATGCAGTCGTCATGGATGTTATGAATATTTAGTTGAAAGCATTTAATGAAGGGATATTATTAAGCTCTCAGTGCACAGTGAAGCTGTTATTATTATTTGAAGTAATAATTATATATATTAAATGATAAATATAAACATATGGTATGTTAATTTGCAGTGAATATTTGTTACATTGAGATGAGTAAGTATTCCTTTCCAGCCTAGCCTTTGGTTTCCCGAATCCAATTCTGTCCACGTACTAACAAAGAATTTCGAATAGTTTAATGTGTCAGAAATGATAAGTATTAAATTGACACTATGCAAGCTAAAAGTGTGCAGTTAGTTACAATTTATTGTTATTTCTATAGATAATAAGAATATTATCAGGACACTCTTCACAACACAGACGTGGTCGGTTAGACAGAATTTAAGTAATTTCTAGATTGTCTTGTAGGTGATATCACAACTAATAAACTACATATACTTACAAATAATAAACTTTAAATAAATACACATTATTACAATCAGAACACATCCGGGATCGAACCCGGGAACCTCTGGTTGGCAGTTCGTAGTGGTGACCATTGCGCCACCTGAGTCATCAAAAAATATAATAACACCTCTAATCTCCAATAGGTATTTTCAATAAATAAACCTTATATGTATATTTTGTATAATAAATCAATTTCTATTGTTTTCTTATTTGGCGTTGGCATACACCTTGGTGAAATCTTATAGTAGTCACCTTTTGCAAATGGTTTATAGACCTACATTAGTTTAATGAGATATGTCTAAGGGCCAGTGTATAGGGAAACGTGAAGTACGTGTAAAGGTCGTCCCAAAGTTAATTGTCTAAATAATTGGATTGTTGTGAATAGTTTTACTCCGGGGTGTAACATACTTCAGTTTTAAGGGAACTTAGCTTTGCAGACACTTTACAACTGACTTACAAATGTAATATTTATAATATTTTGGAAAATATACGCATTTTACGTATGTTCTAACTTATCACCAGTCTTAAAAATTACGTACAGAGTCAGATCAGTGACAGTATCGTTAATCATGGTGGAAAAGATACATAGTACTTACAATATTTATTACAGGTTATTTACCTGGAACGTGAAACGTCTTAGATGGACTACGGATCATTAGCATCAATTAAAAATCTCTCAGATATCGCATAAAACATAACATAATTAAATTATAATGAGTGAATATTTCAATATATCCTAATTAATAAAACTGCGCCGGCCGGTTATTAGTTGATGATATAAAAAAATAATCTTTCAAATTAAAATAGCTCAAGTGGTCTTTAATTATTCCAATGCATTTTTACTTCGGAAACATATGAAAGGTTTGTTGTGAATACGTAAGCTGAAACACTCAGTCTCATTAGCAGCCACTTGTCGTCGTAATGAACATTTCCTGATGCAGAACCTAGGTAACAGTGCAGGTATAATGCTACTGACTTTTATAACAACATCGGCTCACCTATCTCATAGTCCTTTATAATTTACCACCAAGTTGTACCTTGGTGTACCAAGAGTCTTTTGGGTGGGTTTTGATACTATTAGTTTCCAGGATATAGTGAACAAATGCAGTATAAAAGAAATTTGTTTGCTGAATGTCAATTCGTGTTGATGAGTTGTGATTGAGTTTAATTAAAAGTAATTTTGTTGAGAACTGGGTCGTGATTTGTCTAAACGCCACTTAACTTGATTGACAATGAATAGCCTGTTTGAATGTTTACTAACCCAGTTACTATTGTACGAAAGTATAATGGTACCTCTTTTTATAGATGCTACAATAACTGTATGTAACTGATGCACTTTTTTCAAATATGATATACATAACGTTCCAATTATGTATATCTTATTCAGGTCAGTATTACCATGAAAGCAATTTATAATTTTTTTTTTAACATCGAATTATACATTTGTAATGTATTTAAAATTGAGTTGAGTTAACATTTATCTTAAAATTTACCTTATTTGTTATCACAAAGTCTAGACGTAATTTAAGGTCTAACGAAAAAAACTATGTAAGAAAGAGATAGCGAAAGACGTGAAGCCATGAGAGGGTCGCAAATATTTGTTTCAATTAGCCGTCTACAAGCCAACTCAAACAAATGGTCACAAGATTGAGATTGACATTTACTGTGTTGCTATATCACACTCGTTGTTTAATTATAAATATTATATAAAAAAAATACGAACAAATATAAAATTTAAATAATTTGAAACATAATCTAAAATAAGGCAAATCAATATTTTTTTGAAGATTATTAATATCCAATCCAATCCATGTTATCATAGTTTTTTCTCTGTACGTTAAAAAAACATACTCGAATTGTATATCTCCTCTTTTTTACATAAATGGTGGTAAACGAGCAGCAGGCGCACCGGAAAAGTGTTGCCATCCGTGGACACTTTCACTACCAGATGGCTTGAGTGTTGCCAGGCATTCAATAACTTGTACGCTTTATATTTTGTATAAATAGACTAGATTTATATTATATTAGTATTAATTATTAAGACATTTGATAATTCCGATTTATTGTGCGTCGAATAATGAAACCAGAAATCACTTACGTACTTACACACACAAAGGCTTGAGTTCATTTTGAGTTCATCGTTTAATTACGTATTATAATTATACATTCATTATTTTTTATTTCATGTTTTATTATAAAACCAAGAAGGTTTTCTCTTTATGTGCGTAATATGTTGCACAGTGAAGGAAATATCTGTAATAAAACGGCATGTCATAGATTTAAAATGTATATGACCTGTCAGTGACAGAAAGTAATTTACATAGACATAAAATGATATGTGAGTTATGTTTTTATATTTTTTGTTTCATATATGAATGCACAATATTACGTTACCAAAAAAAATTGCTTGATAAAACTACAACTCTCGAAAACGAGAACACGCCACGGAGGGAAATGATCCGTCCCCTTGACAATGTGACCAGCCTCGAGCCGACAGCTTTAATTAAGCACGACTTAAGACTTTAACTACTTTTAAGAATATTTCTACGCCTACATTTTTAAACGCAGTCTGGAAAGTTTGTCATACCTATGTTAATTCATTTTGGATGAAGAGATGTTTAAGTTCTATAGTTGGAATCCCATTTCAAAAGAATTAAAATCTCATATAAATAAATAGTTTTACTGACGTCAATGACCTTTCCTACTAACCGCTGGATTGTATACAATAACTCTCCGATTGACTGTATAAATGTACTTTAGACTTATTTTATTTATAATTGCATGGTTTAAAACGCAGGGTACATCCAGGATATAGGATGCAATTTTATTTTATAAATTCCTATTTCCGATATTTAAATATTAATTATAATGTTGTATTATATAATACGACACTATCAAAAAAAGTTTTGTCATTTATTTTAATTAAATATTTAGATTATATTTATTTATTTAGATAAATTTTTATCTATATATCAAATATATAAGATATCAACATACAAACTAATGTACCTAATACAAATATTTTGTATGAAACTTAAACTTAAACTTTGTATAAACTAGGCTAACGCATTTATAAGCCTCACTCAGTCCGATATGGTGCGCCTAGCACACAACATTGAATTATAAAAGCGCACTATTGCTCTGAATAAAAGTTCAGGCGATTTAGTTGGCGTAATATTGAATAATATCATTTCTCCCGGAAATATTTTTAATTACATGGGAATTTTTTGTTTCAGGTATAATATTTTTTACATCGGAACTATGGATTATGGTAAGGTTTAGGTATTTTCAAAGTGTCTTTTCTCAATGTACCGGATGCTGTTATATTCGAATGCATACTTTTGTTTGAACAGTGTATTTATTTGATTCGCAACGGTTGTGTTTGTCGAACAATTTTAGATGTAATCCTTAATTAGAAAATTAAATACTTTTTTATTTCTAAGAGATACGAGAGTATTGTTCGGTCGATAGCTACACAGACTGCATTACAGATACAGTAACAGTTACAAAGTAAAAAAAATACCGAAAAATATATATATATTTCGCTGACTTTATGTGTTTGTGCCCTGCATAAGTGATTCTTTATTCTTTTTTATTGTTAAAAAGCAAAACAAAAACAATTGGTTAAAGTAGTTTTTATTGTAATTACATCTTAAAAGGAAGCTGTACTTTAATTTAAGTGAGACATTCGTTTGAAATTGTTCTTATTAGCGAAATGATACTCGCTATACAGAATTCTGTAAACGATTTTAGATCTTACGCTTTAGAAGTTTTGTTCTACTATGCCTTAAAATAATTATAGGTACGTAGTTTAATGAATACACTCTCAGGTAACAAAGGATCCATTTTGTACGTTCTATTGAATAAGCGAATATTCTGAGAGCGCTTTCGTGGTAATAAAATTAAGCACTACTCCAGCTTTTAAGTATAGGTGAGACAGGATATTAAGTATTTCTTTCACGAATAAGTAAGTATGATGGATATAGGAGAAAACATAAATATATTTAACTATTATTATTATGTAAAATTTTTAAGTTTGCTTAGTTTAGGACTGGAGCGGACCTACAAGTGTGCTAGGACAATTTCATCAGGCGTTTATAATTATAATGGAGACGTGGTTTTATCTAAGCGTATAAAACTTTTTAAGTTTCAGTAGTACAATATTTGTCGTATTTGACTGTACAGAAACTCAATAATTTAAAACAACATTATAAGCAAATTATTACCGTAAAATTAATTAAAATACCGATGACACATAATTAATCAAATTCTTTTCGCTTGTAATTATTACTCATTAAGAAGATGAAACCCTTATTGATTGAAACTTTTTAATTGGTTGATTTGTGAAGTGAAGGCTATTGAATCTTAATTATTCTAAAGACCTTTTACTTGGGAATTTCTAATATTGTTCCTAATTGTTTCCGACTTTTAAATTTTACGCTAAAGACAGTTTGACAGCTATTATTAGTTCCAAAGTCTTCTGGGTTTAGATATGAATAATTTTAAGTTACTTATATTAGTTAGGTTAATATTAAGAATATTTTGTGTTTACTTACTAACTTTCCTACTAATAAGTGCATATAATTCGTAACAATACTTTGTATTATCTTTAATTTAGCCGTGCCATATCGCGGAATATGGGGAAGGCTTTACCCAAAAAAATAAAGTGTCCTCTTTATTGCATAACTGGTAAGTGGGTAACGATAGTTGTTACAAAGTGCGCCAATTTTGTCAAATTTATGATATGGCTCGCTGCCTCCGTTTATGGTTTTACAACATATTTATCGTTTTATGACGTAATGGGGTAATACCGCCATGATTTTTACTGTTTGATATTATGATAAGTTATGAAAATTATTGTATTTGGATTGACTTTGTGTTTATTGGTTGAGGGATTTGTTGTTTTGTTAAGGGATCGTGACATTAATCGGATTTAGTTCGATCTGAGGCAACCCAAATATGTAATTATAACTTCTCGCCGGTTATGGTTATAGCACAAGTAGCAACATATATAAAAACGGAATATAATAAATGTTGCACGTTACACTAAAATAAAAATAATATAACACAATAATTGACATAAATTTACAACAAAAAAAACTAAACAATACACTCTGCTATTTCAGTCAATATTATATATTGTTGCAATTAAGTGTAAAAAAAATTAATAAATGATTTGCTAAGTTAAAACCTCTAGTGATTTATGGTGCTTATAGCCATGCTTGTATTCCTTTCTTAATAAAAAAAGGTATATACACTTAATAAATGTAAACACTTATAATCCGAGATTTCTACACCTGATGCACGCGTGTGCGCATCGAATATTCACGGACGTTCGCCTCATACGTCTCAATGTCAGTTCGTGAGGGAACTTTCAAAGTAATTAAAGTAACTTGTTAAATATTTAAAAAGCATGTAATTATGTGTCTACCGCCTTGAAAAAAATTTTTAACGAAACTTGATCCTTTGTTCTATTTCCGAATCAGATATTTCTAATTAGAAAGCGTATTTGTCTATGTGACAAATAAATAAATGAAGCCGATATAATGTGTCTCTATGTACAGTAATTATATGTAATACCTGGGAAAAGTAATGTAAAACTTATTCAATAGGAGGAAGTGAAAAGTGCGCATTCTCATGTTATTGAACTAGGAAAATGTGGAAAGTGCCAGTAAAGGTTTATAACCTTTGTTTTATTTTATTATGACAACATTCGTAATTTTATAATAATCTAAAAATATGTTTTTATATGCTAAAGGTATATTATGAAAATATAGTATATTTATTCGATTTTATTAGTTGTACTAGAAAATTAAGTATTCACCACCATAATCAAAGTCTATTTTTATTTCCAATATAGTTATCAACAACCAACAACTTTTGAACGTCTAAGTTAAAATGGGTTCACGGCGCTCCAATAGAAGAACCCACAAGAAACTCAGTGGGGTTGTCATTTTATTGTTGTCGAATTATTTTACTGCAGTGATTAACATCACTTAGTAATGTTTGAACTAGAATATTACTTTCTTTAAATACTGAATATTTATTGAAATGAATCAAGCAACATTATACGTAAGTGGCCACTCGTTACGACGCGTAAGCTTGTTTGGTTTATATATATGTATAGTTTTTTAGTAGGATAGTCTTTGAAAACTAGAGGTTAAAGTACGTTTAAGCCTACAAAGCAATTTTAGGTCTTAGATAATTTATGCAGATCACATGCCCTTGTCATGTTAAATAGTTTCTCTGCGTTGAAAGCGTCGCTCCCATTGTGTATTGTAATTGACACTTTGACAATAATCACTTTCCAGTCCCATAATATGTGATATCCAGTGAAAGTGTGAAAGTGTTATTAAACTTGCGTAATAAGGTGAGTAATAGGGATTATACGAATTAAAGTGTCCCTTGGCGATATCGGGTGTGACGTTTTTGTAGATTAAAAACGATAAATCGATAATTAATTTATCACAATTGGTAATTAATTAAATACCCAATTCTTAAGAGAGATTAAAATAATGGAAGATCACATTTATTGTAATCAAAAAACTTTAGTATAATTATTTATTTATTTATTTACACTTTATTGCACTTAAACAGTAGAAGTAAATGACGTTAATAGATGGTTAGTATATATAAGAACAACGGGCGGCCTTATCGCTAATAAGCGATCTATTCCAGACAACCCACCGTACCCGTTCCGTAACGTTCCCGTACGTTACCGTACGTATAATTGAATAAGCATTGTGATACTGTAGCATTTAGAATTTTTGCATCAGAGTACAACTGTGCGTTTCAGAGAGTGCGAGTGAAAATTCAACTTCTTTGTTAACAATTCACAGTTATATAACACGTTCCTAAAAATTGTCAGAAATACGTAGGGTGACGACGGATAAGGGATTACCTAATCTAAACCACATTAAAATTTACTTAACTGTTAACATACTAGCGAACAAACATTTTATTCTTTAAAATGAGACCAACTTGATATAATCATTGATTGCAGGGGAGATAATAAGAGAAACTTGAAGAAATAAGAAGAGTTAAAAATTAGAACAGAACAGAATTAGCACAATACAAGACTACAAAGTACGCATTGACAAGGTTGAATTGCTTTGTTTATGCGCCATAAAAACTGGACCAAGTTTTTGCGATCGCTCCGGATTACATTATCTTAAGCCAGGTGCAGAACCTGTTTCACATTTGCAATCGGAACCTTCGAATATTGAAATTATATCATATTTTTAATTTTAAGGGTTACTGAAAACCACGGACATGCGTATTCGAGCGAGACAGCGAGCTACTGTTTTTTGTCGGCAGTCTATAGTCTATGCCTGTATGCCAGTTGCGCCCCGGCCGTCGCGTGTGCTAGTCGTTTGTCACATATCAAATTTCAAATACGAAATTTTGATTTTGTCGTCGAATTGTGAAGTGTATCGTGTTTTTATTGGTAATTGCATTTATTTTGTGCTTGTTATGTTATAGTGTATTATTTGTGATTCAAATGTTACAACGGTTCGTAGTATTTTTATTTAGTGATTAGATGTAGACATATATTGAATGTCCTTAATGTTATTATCAACACAGTTTTATCATTGATAAGTCTTATCATACATTTATTATTTAAGTATTGGTTATGCGTTGCACGACGGTAGTTGGGATTCATTTGAATGCATAGTCTTTTGAGTTTTTAATATATGAATTTCTTATTAGTAGTTTTTTATATTAAATTAGTCTAATTTTGCCGTCATATGTAATAAATACATATCATTAATTGTAGCTAGGCAAGTTACGTTAAGTTACAAAATGGTACCAACCAATCCTTATTCACAAAATCCATACTAAATAATCTTAAAGTAATCAAACATAATATGTACTTGAAATCAGATATCTATTAGCATATTTCAATATGCAGCTCAGTTCATTGAAATCTTAACGTAGCCCTATATGTTGGGACCTCAATCTGTCAATACCTCACTGGGTGTATGAAATAATGATCAGAATATATTTCGAGTGTAAGGGAGGCGAACCCTAGAAATTGATCGTCCCCAAGCTCAGCTTACCGATCCCATATTATGAGATGGTCTTAATTCGACAAATTTGATTTTGTTAAATTTACATACCACTGAAGTTAAAGCCGAATTTAAGTGTCGCTACTCTCGTAATGTTTTTCGTCGTGGCGATGTATTTATAAAACAAAATGAATTAATAAATTAATATTTAGGGAAATACATTTTTTATCAGACATGTTTTCACTTTTCATGAAAATACTAATCCTCCTGTAATAATAAAAGCACAATTTACCCCCAATAAAAACTTTTTTTCTTTTATTACTAAATCCGTAACTATGAAAGTCGGGCACGACTTGCGCACGCGTCAATAAAAACAGTTGTATTATCATCTATTCACCATGGAGTACCAATTGTATCTTTGTTAGACCCTTTTTTTTGGTCCCATTGTTGGGTTTGGGGTGTAGGTCGTTGACATTGGCCTTCCCCTTGTTTATGATTTGCGAGGTTTTCAACGCATGTCGAATTAGCAATATATCATTTCTAATACGATTTGTGTTAATGTTTCCATAATCCTTCTCTTATAAGTATATAGTCGTTCCAAGTGACCTACAGCTGTCCAATGGACTCGTAAAATTATTTATTGCCTTTTCAGTGTCCATTAAGCGGGGTTCGTTCTACAATAACTTAAATGTAAAATATTTAAAAAAAAGTCTTAGTTTATTCAATAACCATCTCCATATTAATAGTTACATAAATGTAATATATGTACATAATATATTCTTATCTAACACGCATATAAACATATTAATCATTGATTCTATTCTTGCGTTGAATAGATAATATTATCAAATGATTACAATATACTTTGTGTCATAATTATGCAATTCTCGAGAGAAATTTTATACACGCGTTGTTTATAAATAGTGTTCTCACACAATAAAAAACAATGACACTGAATTAGAAGACGCGAGAGAACGTTCTCGCTTATAAAAATATTGTATAAATTAGTAGTTACCACATTAACCTCAGTATCACGATTTGGTTAACGTTTGGTTCGTCTAGATATCGTGTGCTTTTATCGATAAGTGTTTATATCAGATTATATGTAACGCCAATGTCCCGGTATCTTCAGACACATTAATGGACAAAACAATGCGAGCGCAAAAGAAGCCGTTATTTTAGAGAGGCGTAGAGATTAACTTGTGAGGGCAACAATCTATGATAAATGTTGCTACTATGGATTGCGCAAGCGGCCTACTTAACGCACGTGTTGTAAATTTTGCAACATTTCAGTCAATGACGATGAGACATTTCCTTTAAGCAAAGCTAATTATGATTCTAGATTCAAAATCACTAATATATAAAACGCTGGCATATAAACTGTTGGTATCAAGCTTCTAATTCTGTAAGTAGTATCAGCATATATATTACGAAAGCTAATCGCATTAAATGAATGCTAATTAAAATTTTCACGCATGTTGTTTTTATTAGTGTGAAATGTTTTAAGAAACGTAAATATTGTCATTTGTTTAATGCTATCTTGTTTAGTTTTCTTTGGCTGATACACAACATTTATTGATTCTTAAATATATGTATGAACCTGTTTAATCAGTAAACGGACCCAGTCTATCTTGGGGCGTTGCACTGCGCGATGGAATGTATTCGATTGTTACGAAATTCCATGACATACTATCGATGTCTCTGAATATAACATTATTATTTATCGACTGTTTATTTTTTATTTTATCACACTGAATTAAAAGATATAACTTTTCGACTTAATTGTGCTACAACCACATGAATACAACCACATGATATATGAAGATTACATTGAGAATTTAGTCATTGTTTTTTTCATATATATAGAAATAAAAAAACTACTTTTATTTGTGTAGGGTTAAGGACTGATTTATAAACTTGAATAGCCTAGTTATAGGCGATTTTATTTTCATTGTGACTATAATCACATAATATGGTTTTAATATGACTTATCATTAAGGGCAGTTAGTACTTACTATAAAAAGTTGTAATTAAAATAATGTTTGACCCAGTGACATGTGGTAGCGAATGCGAGACAATGCTTACGTAAAATCAATTTGTTTAAATTTTAAATTGATTTTTCCTTAACTTTTTGCTTCAATTCCTTATATGGAGCATTCACTGTTACGTTTAAGGTCGGCACACAACGCTCTCCATTGTTTCATCTCCATATACTGCACATAGCGGTCTTGTGCCAAGACTGGCCAAATTCTTGGAAAGATTTAATTGCTTGCTCGCTGTCTTTAATATTAATAAGATCCAGTTTAGAGCTTGTTCTCTCAACAGAGTTTTTTGCAGTTTAAATATAACTATGTTATTGTGAATTCATTTTTTTAAATGTCCCTGTTTGCGATTAGTTTTTCTTGGAGCATTTCGTTGTATGATAGAGCGTTTACAAACGATAAATTAATTGTCTGTCAGAATAGCTGTTAAGCTTTTAAAAAATAAACTCGCTTAGAATAATAAATGCTCTCAAAAGGATAAGAACGGCTCGTTATTTTCTTTTCAATGATTAATAGCGAACACTTTTCCGGAAGTTACATCCTTCAACAAATTGTGTTGTTTATCTTATTTGAGGAGTTTCTTAACTTATAATTAAGTTTGTTTTACAATTCGGGAATATTTGGTTTTGTTCTCAAATTAACAATAACAGCCATGTACATGGCACCGTTATTTAAAAGTTACGAAACATTAATTTACGTAGGTACGTTTATTTCTATACTTTTTTCAAAATAATAACGACTCACTTAACTGACTAACTTATGTTTGTGTTTAGGTCAAAATATCTTTATTCAAGTAGGTTTTTATAAAGACACTTTTGAATCGTCAATTTTTACACCACTACCGGTTCGGATGGCACTTATCCATAGCTGCTTTAAAAAAAAAACATTTCATGAAACATTATGTTACTTACATGACCAATTCAAATAACTAAAGCCTTAAGCCTTACAATGGCTACTCAAGAATTAAACTGTCCCGATGCTGAGCTAATGCCGACACATTAAAATGATCTTCGTATTATTAAGCAAGCAATGTAATAATTGTATAGAAAATCTCGTGTCAACTATTCCTTGAAGGTGTTTCTCAAGTCGATATCCAGTCATAAAAATTATAAACTACAAACAGAAAGGATCTCCAACACACAGTCATATATAAAACATTCGGTTATAAAATAAATATTTATATATTAAATAACAAAATCAAACCATGATCTCCGCCGCTGATAGTTATCATGATAAATGTTGATGACATTACGTAAGAGGTAGCAATAATAGAAAATATTGGACAAGAGTCGGATGTCGCGAACACATTGAGGCAAAGCCTTCCTGCCTACACCGTGATCGGAATACTAATGATATACTCTGGTAAAAGGTTTTGGGGGTATATACTTGTCAGTTTTGGTCAAAACACTATTTTGTTATTCAATTTGTATTGTTACTTTTGAAAACATCACGTACGGTATAATGTTTTAACGTACGTTTATGGTTTAACGTCGGAATTTTTTGGGGTTACAGTTTCTATATTTATTTATTTAACAAATATATCACAAGAATAATATATTGAGAGCGGGCTGTATATTTTTATCTAAAAATAAAAATCTTCGTTAAGACTGCAATTTAAGTTCATATAAATTTGACCTTCCTTCTATCATTGACACAAGGTATCGTGTAAATTTGGGTATAATTTATTCAAACTACCGACTCGAATGTTTACGTATTAATTATTATGCGATATAAGTAATTAATTCATTTAGAGGAATTACATTTTTATTATGTTATACTTATAAACATCGTTAAGTAGTTTACTTGTATGAAAACTGTGCAATTAAACTTATTTAGGTCACGTCGTATCGGAAATTGATGGGATACAAAAAGTTAAAATTAAATAAAATTTGTAGGAATGATAACTAACCTACTAGTAATCAATACCATCACATTTAAAACGCTACTCAATACATCTTACTCATACAGTTTTAGGTAAATGTAATCTCCCTGTAGTGGAATAAAAACCCCATCCCGATTTAAAATTGAATTGAAAATTCTATTGGGGAGCGTCTCCCTTACTGGTAAATATTTTTAAGTACGGTAAATTATTCAATTATAATAATAAATGTATTGTACTTTTGTCCTTGAACATTACGCACATGCTAGGCGACGTATACTGAAATCGTATTAACAACATTTAAATGGCTTTGTCCGGCCACACGTCAGCCATCACTTTATTTAGTTTCTATGTTACCTCATTTACCTTTCGATTATGTCAAATAACACTTCTTTTTTTGTATAAATAACCGTAATAAACCTTCTTATTATTTATTAAACGAAAGAAGATCCTGTTTTTAAGAAATTAGTCGTTTTTTAGAAGTCCAAGCGTAGTGTGAAAAAAAAACTTGTAATATTATTATATTTTAAGAATTGCGTGCATTTTTATCGTAACAATCCTGAATATTTCAGTACAATTGTATTCAATAAGTTAAATTTATGTTTTGACACCTGCGTACTTGTCATTCGTTTTACATAACTGAGTGTGTTCACTCGTGAATCATGAAAGAACCTCGTCTAGTATTATAGTATGTCCTTATTCACTTTTAATAACTTACTTTTTGTAGATACACCTACAATAACCTCTATAATTCTACAATTTGTATGAAAAACCAAATTAATCTGTTCCAAGCATTAAGGCATATTAATTGATTACCTTATTCTATAGCTTATGTGTTTCAATAATTTCGTTACACTAAAACTAAATTATTATTATATTGTACTAACAGTTTACTATCGATTCATTCGTTTACTAAGTCCTAACGCGTCTCTTAATTGCAATGTTACTCAATAGTATTTTCTTAGTTTTTAGTAATTGTCTCACCATCGTCTATGCGAATGTCTTTCGAAAATATCCAACATACATTTAGAAGGGATTACATTGAAGTTGTGGTATATGAATATGACTCAAAGCGATGAGTTTAAAATGCTTTTCAGGATAACTGTATGAAATCTTCCGCAATAAATTGGAAAACGGTGCAATTCTCTCACAGACTTGTGAGAGGTGGTTATACGTTTTTTTACTTATTGAGCCGGTATTTATTGGGCAATTGATAATAGATAATTTATTTTTCTAGGCGTGTATTATAAAAATGGATGTTTAATTATAATAAAATATTATGTCTATCAACCATGCAATCGGGTCGTCAATATATTACTAATGTGAGTTGGCATTTTTATAATTAAAAACCAGTTGTTGCCTACACAAAGTTACGTAAATATCCGTGAAACAAAAAAGACCCAGGTAATCCTAGAAACATCCTGTAATTATTCCATGTTAGTAAACTTTTCTTCAGACAACTTTTTTCTTAAGATCAATCAACTCTACGTAATATTGATCGATCGATTGAAAGCGTACTGTTGCTAAGCATAATAGTTCATTGCAGTTATGCAATAAGGTAAAACAATTACACCTGCCTGTTAATAATATGGATAGCTGTTTTGCCTCGTGAATACTCCTTTTTTACTTTAAAATAATTCATTTTACCCTTATCAAAACGTGTCACAAACTCAAATTTTATACGGCGTAGTTTATAACAATTGTTTTATAAAAGCATCGGAAAAATAAGCGCAGAAGTTAAGCAAGCACTGCATGTGACTTGTCACAGTTTCTGATTCTAATAACAAAGAGCGTTCGTCATCTTTTTTGTTGTATAATTGTAAATATACATACTTATTTTTATGACATTTCCTATATTATTTAAAGTTTTCGATAATGGTCGTAATACGTATAAATACGTGTTCCTAGTAAAGACTTTACAGACTGGACTTTACATAACTTATCCGTAGATTTTCGGTAATCATTTATTTATTCTAAAAGTACTCAAATATTATAAAGCGACTGTTATTTTATGTATTAGTCACGCTCACGATCCATACTTTCAACAGCTGAATAGAGTTTGTATAAAGTAAAATTTCATCATCAAGCAAAAAGATTGGTTGCAAGATTTTTACTCTAAGAATGTTTACAAAAAGTCGTTGAATGATGATCAAAATGTTTTTTTATGGAAAGTATTTTATGTTAAATCTATTTCCACGTTTATATTAATATTGTCAGATTCTTAAGTGAAGGCACTTTGCCTTCGCAATAGTAATATGGAACTACTTGAAGTTTTATTTAATCTCGTACATTTTATGTAATTATATTAGTATTGTTTCGCTTGGAATACGACCCGATTGCACTTAAAAATATTCAACTCGAGTAAAAATTTCAAATCCAATTAAAGCTGGCGCTATGAATAGCATAGCAAAGTTTATAGTGGAGTTATAGTTAGGTTGAACCTAAAAAATTGTAGACGTTGTTATCATTTCAGCTCCTTTATCAGCTATCTGCGCAAGCGTGAATATTTTAAGTGTTGCAGGCACTCACCGCAGACAAGAACTAGACTTAAAGCTAGGGGAAAACGCTTTCAAGTTTTTCTTACTACAAATGATGTTCTTACTCATACTCGTGTGTGACTAAGAGAACTTCTTAGAACGTACTTTTTATCTGGAATTGGGAAAAAAATTACTATTGTAATAATACGAATTTCTCAACAACAACTTAGCTTTTTATTATATTTGCGAAACAAATTTTAAGTGCGTGAGCAAGTAAGAGGAGTATAAAAACGTAATAATACCCGCAAACCAAAGAAATAGTAGATTTACATTTTCGTTTATTTTTTTTTTATTAATTTTTTAAAATCGTAATCAGCCCTAATATTCAAACTGAAACTCATAATATCTCTATTCAAGTAGGTCTTTATAAAGACCTTTGAATCAATGTTTACACAATGTATTGAGAAGAACCGGCAAGAAACTTGATAGAATTTCTATTATTACTGTTATTATTATTATTACTTCTTCATAATACTAAGACACAAGGTGTTTGCGTATTAGAGCCTGTTACTCATGACCTCTGCACGGTATATACATACGTAAAAAACAAAAAAACATGTTTTATATATCATGGTATGAGCAATATTTACAACACTTATATAAGTTCTGATCTATCTATAAACAGGCTGGTGTAGTAATAAAAAGAGAGATTATGCAATTCTTACACAACGGTTGCATAATCATAAGATGACGCCTGAATGGTCAAGATGCAAATTGGTTGCGTCCGCGCAAACGGTTAGATCTCGTTAGCTTTTTGTTGCCACGTTAAACGATTCCACTCTATCATTGAAATGGGTTACCATACTACTTTGTATTTTGAAGAATAATGTTAACAAATTGTTTGAAAACGAACAATAATCAAAATAATATCTATTAGATACTGTTGACGAATAGAATTTGGGTTAAAAATTCTGGATTTATTGAATGTATGAAATACCTCAATAGATAAAACATATGAGATAAATTGACATTGAGTTTATTATAGACCAACCCTTAGATAACTTACCTGCTAATAAAGAAACTATAAATAGAACCTTAGAAAGTCACTCGGGCTACTTTTTATACCTAGACGTAAACGTAGACGCAAGCATGAACAAGTTATTTTAATAAAGTCCCTTATGTATTTTTTGTAAGAATATTTTTACCTCTTAAATAATACACGTAATATTTTTTCTTCCATTCTTCAGATCAATTAGGTAGAGTATAATAGATCCCAAAAGCGACGTGTGAGGTCTGTAAAGAATAACAGCGACTAATTTACGGTTACAAAAAAGTTACACGGTCTTATTCACGTTATGTAAGTTTTGATTGCTTAAATATTTTAACAAAACTTTAAAGCTGCTTTTAGAAGCAAAAATGTATTTAATTTTACCTTAATTAGTGACTTCTAAGTACAATTTAACTTTTTTCGTAATTAGTTGTCGGTTGTAGGATAACCTGGCATAGAACCGGTGGACAAAAGCTGCTCTGTGATACGGTTTAAAAAAAGAAGAGGTCCGTAATTGAGTTGATAAGGGACATTACCTGCTGATCACAAAACATCGATGTCTTTGACGAAACCAACTCGTCAATAGAATAGTCGTTTTGCATCACAACACTAAAATAGTCAACAATTGTCAGGTTAAATGGACCAGACTACAATATGCTTCAAGGTCAACAAACGCAAGCTTTTATCATTCAATTGAAGCCATTTTACATCGGTGATAGCGCGACTAATTGAAAAGTTACGAAGAGAAAAGACATTTGTTTTACAGTAGCTTTATTTAGATAACAATAGTGGCTACCGGCAGTTACTTCTTTAATTTGTCATTATATAGTATAATGTATCGTTCTTTCTTTACTTTAAAAGTATGTACAAAGTGCCTATAAAACTGCACTTTGAGTAGAGAATATAACAGGCAATGTTTTAGTCCGATAGTACTTACAACTATTAAGGTGTCTAAATTTCTATGTTGCACATATTTTTTGAAAGTGTAATCTTTTTGAATAGACATTAGCAATTCCTCAGTTCATTGACCTCAATTGACTTCACAAATAATTAATGATTTTACTTGTTGAGTTCACTTCAATATAATTGTCCACATTCTTTAAAGTATTTAGAACTATTAGCTGGTTTAAACATGACTCATGGCTACCCCCAAACTAGGTTAATTCATTCTACGGAAAACTGTGTTGATGGTACCATTCGTTTTTACGTTTTCGCGTTTTTAACAATACGTTTATTTTCTTTACAGACAAAATGTAGATAGAAAAAAGTAGGTTGCGTCTACTTTTAATAAAGTACGATGTCTGTTGACCAGGCTAGCCCATTGGTGCCGATCAAACCTCAGATCGCGTTGCAGAACAGTGCGTTCATAAAAAACAGTCACAATCGCAGTAGTTTCTGCGGGGCGACGCCGTCCCCGACGAATGGGAACAGAACGTTCAAAACATTTGCAGTAAATCGAAAGAGTTGGAGTGGAAACGTGAGTCTTCCACTCCAGCAGTTCCTCGAAGAGCCTCCGCAGTTGGGAACATTTCGATCGGGCACTGGAACTTTCCCTCGGAATCGGGAACGAAACAATAATACTTCAAATGGAATATTAACACCTAACGGGAACGCGCAGACGGTTAGAGGAAATGAAGTTAGAAGGAGCGGATGCTCAAACGGCCGACGGTACGCTGAGATCGGAAACTGGAACAAAAGGTGAGTCTGCGAAGTTACATTCGATTATTCTAATAAAGGGTTATGCTAGTTCTGAATTAGATCAAGGAATACGTCGTATTGAAGTTCCTTATTTATATAAGCCGTGATATACACTGTATAAACGTAAAATTGATAAAATAGATTATTTTCAAGGTTTTCTTATCTACAAGCTTCTGTTAAAAAGGTAACATGTGTCATACGCAAAAAATAACTTATTCAGGGACCGATTTTAAGTATTATGTTAAATACGGGAAACAGAGCTTTTCTTAATCAGAAACGAAAAATGTCATAAATTCATCCCCAGGTAAACAAGAGTGTCTAAACGGGGCACGTAGCTTCAACTTTCCTAGGCTTATTTATTTTCTTTTTCATCTCAAGTAATTTTGTAACAAGTTTTCCAATTTCATTCTCTCGTCGCTTCCATTTCCTCCCGTTTGGGTCCCCTTAATAATACTTTTATTAGCTGAATCGTTTAACAAACATTGCTTTTTGAATCAAATAAATAATTTAAAATCTGTTAGTTAGTCGTGGTTTTAAAACCGTTGATCAATTAAATCATGCGTCAATCAGGATATCGAATAGTTGAAACTAGTAGGCGTAAACGATTATTTGTCAACATTGGCCTCCTGTTTACATCTAACTCATTATCTTTATTTGCAATAGAAAGTTTATCCATAATTCCTCCACTCAATTTGGGGCAGCGTTCGTTGATAAGACTATCTTATTATCTGCCTCTTAGTACTTCGGATTTTATTATACGAAGTTTATCGCAGACGTCACTAAGAGCCTTTATCGCCCTATTTAGTGGTTTCCCCTTCGCAAGTGTTTATGTGTATAGAATGTTTGTTAGTTTTTTATTACATTCAACGCAATGACTTCAAGGCTGTGTGAATCTACATTAGCTATTGTTTTCGAAGCGTTCTATCTACAAGTTGGCACGATATACCATGACGTTTTTACATACAATTTATTTTTTAAACAATCATTTATATTAAGATTAAATAAGCTAAATTCCCGTAGGATAGGTACATCTTTCCTTGATTTAATGGCTGTTATTTTACCGCGACTAATGTCAAGCCGATCTATGACCTTAAAAATATATTTCTGTCCATTTTCCGTTTTATAATCAAATAACTGTGTATCACTTTGTGATATTTTTTTTATAATTGGATACGTACTATCAGTATTGTGAGTGACTGTTCAAAGTAATGTAAAGTAATAGATATATCTTTCCGTAACAATGCAGGCTATCTCAGTTCTGTGCCCAGCTGGAGTCGTTTTATGCAATTTCATTGTCTTTGCCGTGCCTCTTAATAATCATAATGACTCTTCCGTTACGAGAGGTAATGTGAAGTACATTCTTATATACTTTATTTATTGCATGTACAATTTAAATTAGATTTACGTAGATTCAAATCAATTAATTACGGGAACGGAATGTGAGAAGTTACTCGGCCTGGTATTTTTAACCTAAATAAATGGTAATCATATAAGTAATTAAGCGTTATTTTAATTTTATTAAGCCTTAAATAAGATTTTTACCCCACTTATCAAACCTATCAGTTTATAAGGATACTGTTTCGTCATTTTGATATTATTGTGATAATTAACCATTTAAAAAAAACCTTAGTAATTTTTCTCCAATCGTACTAGTACTTTGAAATAGCTTTTGCCAAGAGAATCAAAGTGGCTTAGTATATTATAAGAGAAGTATGCTTGTGGATAGATGTTGAAAGTGAAAACGCAATAGCCAATACAATTTCTCGGCAGTTGATATGATTGAGT
Organism: Leptophobia aripa; assembly: GCA_951799465.1. Classification (NCBI taxonomy): domain Eukaryota; kingdom Metazoa; phylum Arthropoda; class Insecta; order Lepidoptera; family Pieridae; genus Leptophobia; species Leptophobia aripa. Next base: position 5,012,011 of record OX637267.1, on the reverse strand, counting down.
AGAAACTTTATATTTTTCTCGTTGGAAAGTTCTAAGCTCTAATGTATTTTAAATATAGCACGTAGATCACGCGTAATATTATCTTAATTTCTCTTGACATAACACCGGAAATAATATATAATGCCATACGTCCTAAAATACATTCAATTGTACATTTTTTTTTTACTCCTATATTATGATATTTTATTTATACGATAAAAAAATAATTTAAAACATTTAATCTAATTTCAAATTATTATAAATACAAAAGTAAGTATGTATCGTAGTTACGCTTTCACACTTAAATTACTGAACCTAATCCTAATCCCCTATTTCAACCTTTTTATTGCGAAAAAAAGGTTGAAATAGGGGATTAAAGTTTGTAGAAAAATGTCACCAGAACTCTGTCATTTATAAACCGATTCTCTAAATTCCTTTTGCATTAAAACCCCGCTAAAGCTCCTTCATTTTCATATATGCAAAAATCAAGTATGATTGTTCAATCATATTGTACGACACATTAACGGCAACTGAATGTCCTAACATCCAAATTTATCCATTCCGTGTTGTAAATGTATAGCTTGTTCTAATAAATTAGGTTAGATTTATCTAGCGTATCGTTTCTGAAAAACGAATCATGACTCGAAACATCTGACAACCGCAAAACTTTTCATGTTAGAGTGAAAGCAATACGAAAAACCACATTCAATTTTACAATTTGTTTTCACTTTAACCGACAGAGGATTGTCAAAAAAGTTTTGACCACAGGTATCAATTTCTCGATACATTTTTTCTATTGTTTTCTTTTGTTGTACAATTTATAGTTTGCGAGAGCGGTAATAAATTTCAATAAAATGTAAATCGAAGAGTTTACCTAAATTCATAGGAAATTCCTAAAATTACTCAAATTATGTTTAGTATAGGCTATGGATATTAAGCGTTATCTCTTCTAGGCAACTTATGGAATAAATTTAATATTTGCAACTTTACGAGTATCAATTTAAATATCTGGTCATACATTACAAAGGCTGTGGAAAATAATTTTCCGACAAAGAGGCATCTTTCACTATTCATAAAGGAATTTCAAAGACCCTTTTCATGGACCTCCGGGCGTTTACATTCTCTCAAGGGACATCGGCCCACATACACTGTTTCTGCTTTAATTGCTTCTAAACTATTTTTTTTTTACAGCAAAATTCAAATGCCTTTAAGGTACTTACAACCATCTCTAGGTCGATGTTTTATTATTTTATTTTTGTAACAACTCTTTACATTCATTAAGATTTTACCAGTGTTATTATTTTTAAGAGTGTTTCATATATTTATTAGTAGGAGGAACCAGCCAAATTCTAAATTTTGACGTTTCAACATTACGCAAAAGCGTACATAAAATATATAAAATTTAAACTATAACAAGCGATAAATAATTGCCATAATTGCCCTAGATTAATTAATGTGTCTGAACATCTTTGTCATAAGAATAAGAGAGAGAAAGATATATTTTCATCGAAATGATGTCATTGTTTAATTGATATTATGGCTCATAATGTTTTAACAGTTTACATAAGCCACATATAATCTGTTAAACCATGTCAAACAGGAATATTCTGAAATGAAAATAATATCATTTATATTATCATAATGTTAATATTAATTACTAGCCGACTTGGCAAACGTTGTTTTTATATAAAATTTCTAAAAAATAGTGGTTGATTATAAAAGGGTAAAAATTTAGGCTTATATGTATTTTTTGAAGCGACATAATAAAAAAAATAAAGATGTTTCTTTAAAAAAAATGTTTACTCAATTTACTCACAAAATTTCATGAGAATCGGCAAAGCCGTTTCGGAGAAGTACAGGAACGAACATAGAACACAACACGAGAATTTTATATATAACATTTACTATAATTGAACTGAAAGTAATGATACAAAGTTCCAAAACCATATCTCAAGCGTATACAACTCACTGATTTTCCACTAAAATGGTGACTAAGACATGTATTCGGTACATTGAACACTACCTGCGTGGCATCTAAATTGAATCCTTAGCCGGCAATCCGTGAATAAGGAATTATTGATCTTTGCTTTCGTATCGTTCATATTCGGAACGTTGTAAGTATTCCCTTGCTCATTATAATTTCGTCTCCTATATCCCACGGGATATTGCTAATTTATTTAATGGTCCTTGATAAGTTACTCATGGTAATATTTAGAGAAAGCAACCGGAAATTCAATTTACTTATTCGTTATTATCAAATGACATTTAACGGATAATTATTTTTGTATTTTAATATTATACGTTACATCGGCTATATAACTACGCCAGAGATATGGTAGTTTGTGAAACTACAACTCAACTACTAAAAAAATTATGTAACCAGTAGAGTTTGTTGTGGATGTCTTGTCAGACCGGTCTTTCGGAACCCTAAGACACATAGTCTTAGCTAAAAAGAAAGTCAAAACCTGAAGTGCGCACTTTGATACCTCATAACAAAATTGTTTATTCAGCCACTTAGTAAACACTAATCACAGATACAATTCTATGAGGAAAATATATAAATATATATAAACCTTATTGGAATTCGTAGAAGGACTTACGTGGCGTTTTACCAGATAACAAGGTGTCTATAGTATATATACTTTAATAGTTTAAGGTTTTCTGTACTCGTAACAAAACAAAAATACGAATATGTTTAAATTTAGAACAATATTGTTGGAACTAATTATTTTTATACGTGCGTGCGTGATTAGTATAAATTCAGGATCAATATAAGTGTCGTGAAAAGTGATTTGGACAGCTAGATATTTTGTTTCCCGAGAAACTCGACACTATACCGACGGCACGCTATGACAGCCGTATAAAACAAGTTTAAAAGACCTCTTTAATATGATATATTATTATAATTTTCATAAATATTTTTAAAATTTCACAAATTGTTTCGAATATAACAGAAAATCATCAAAACTCACCAATATTATTTTTCGTTGATATTTTTTATTTAGGAGGCAGACAAAGAGTCCAGTACAAAATGTTGTAGCGACAGATTGTAACAGCTAACTCTTTAAACTTAGTGCTAAAGAGGCATCCTTATCGCACAAACGATAAAATTGGGTGCATTTGAAAGTGGTGGTCACGGTCTGGTGAGCACAGGCTGTGTGGACGTGCAGTTGCTACCAAATGGGATCCGGGATACAGTAACTCGTGTTTGTTATGCTAATCCTATGCACATATACTATGTAAACTGTCTATTGGGGACATACTTTAAGGGTATGCTTAATGCATTTCTAGTTCAATGATTGACAAGTAGTAAATACTTAAACTATTTTAATATATACAAACATTTAAATCAAATTATGTCCGAATGGTGCTTGAACACTTGGCGATCGATAGCTTAATGTTGAAGTATGTATGAGCTTACAAAGGAAGATTATAAAATTATTTCAGTTTTATCACTTATTAATGAGTTGAACTACTAGTAGACAAAACATAAAACTGAAGACTTAAGTAATTCTTTATAATCGAAAAGTTTCTCGGCTTACATAAATTAAACGTAGACTTAGTTATATCAGAGGTTATGGGTTTAAAACTACACCTCTTCATTTTCTCTTCTCTAGATAACTTCTTCTCTTCTTTCAACCTACTTATCTTATTTATATGGAACATGCAGCGTAGTTTTGTGTTACGTTTTCTCTTTTAACGAGCCAGTGTCAATGATTATTATGATTGGTGTAATACGCTCTAATTTATTCTCGAATGGTTACTTAAATTACGGACTACCGATAATTACACCGGAACATTCAAAGTAATTTGAATATAATTAGAAGCCTGTTTATCTAAACGAAAACTACTATTGGGAAACATATTAAAATTTTATTCGGTAGTCGTCATGTTTAGTTTCAATCAAGCTTAACCAAAGAATCGTGACATTAATTGAATACTCGACGTCATTTTCGTCTATACATAGTTTCTATATTTTTTTTGTAACGCTTATTAAAAATATGTACGTATACCGTATGTAACATAACTCTAATTTAAGCACTTTTGATCCTAGTGGCAATACTGCCTGCAGCAATTCTTTGCTGTATGTCGATGCGATCTGATTATGTGAAAATATAAGTTATTAGCATAGTAACATGGCATTTCTATAGTTTAATACTGAAACGTATGGCCATTGTAAGCATAATAGTGTTGTTTTCATATTGATTTTAATACAATGTGACGTTTCTTTCATTCCTTAACGAGAGTCGCCTGTAGAGTATACGTCCAATGCTCATTGATTTGTCAATTGGCGCCACTAATTATTATTAAGTGGTCGTCACTTTCGGTAGACGCTTTAGTCCATATTTATTGTCAGTTAACGTTGTGTTAGTTTTTTTATTTATAAGAATCTTTACTCTATGATAAACAATATACACTAGTACAATATTTGGTCAATAAGTTCATGTTAGCCGCAATAAAACGAACCCGTAAAACCCCCGTCCGTGATTTATTCAAATTGTAATTTTTGCTACATCGTTTTCCAATCAATTCACCAATATTGCTACATTGTTTCAGTCAAATGCACATGTGTTTCCCTCTGTCCCTATTATCTCTGTATAAATTCAAGCAAAAATCATGTTTATGCTGGCGTGAAAAAGGTCGATATGGCTTGAAGGTGCATATGCAGTGAGAACAGTCAATCAAAAGATAAAGGTGATAGCTGCAGGCCTTAATTAAGACCCATTCCTATTGCATAGAATATATAGGCTATATAATATGATATATATAAACTGTTACATATATAATTAATAGCAGTAGTATATAAAAAAAACAATAATATTTCTTATAGTTATTGATAAATTCGTTATGTACTGAATATTTGTGTGATTATATTTAATTATTTTATAACACAAACGATTATACGTATTTTTATGACACTTTTTATATACCTTGGATTTACAACCCAGAGGCTGGGCTGATGGCGGCCTTATCGTTTATAAGCGATCTTCAAGCATTTCATATTATTTAAGTGGTTGTAACTCAACATAACAAGCATTGTTTACGTAGCTTAATTTATAGAGGAGTCTTAATGATGTTCATTAGTGTTAAAATATATGAGGTATTATTTTCAATCAGGCCAGGTATGATATGAATAATTTTCAACTCGGTTAGTGAAGAGTTATTGTATGTTAATTAAAAAGAGCGCACGAGTCCCGTTCTGCAAGTAATAATAGGATGTTCATTGTCTTCTACTATATCACGGTAAAATATAGTTTAAGTGAGTACTAAAAAACAAATCAATTGTGAGCAGCTTATGTTCGCCCCAAAAAAACCTGGTTGTTGAATTTAGTAGGTATGTATATGTATGAATAATAAGTTATGAACAACAAATTGGTTAGTGGTTAATATTACAGAAATAACGAAAGATTATCATTATTTGTCCGTAGTATTATCTAGACTTTGCCATTTAGGTCAAACATATGCTAGTGTGAACCATTTAGGACCAGCAACCACTCGCTTTTATGTCTTCAGGCTATTCTATGTCAGAATAGAATATTCTGACTTATATATTACATTATATGTATTATTTCACGTATAGCTTCCTGGCAACCCTTAGAATTAGTAATACGCAGGAATTTTAGTTAACTATGAAGCTTTTTGTGAACGAAATACCATACTATGCCACATGTATTGTAGTTTTTTTCAAGAGTATTTCTATTACCTAAGTACTTCATCCATTACTTGATATCGTTGTTTAAAATGGATAACTGTATAAATTAAATTCAAGCGAATGCTGATCGATCAGTCGACGTCCGCAATAATTGATCGAAAGTGGAGTGTTCTCAATTTAAAACATTTACATCAATTTCTTATTTAATAAAAAAGAATGTAAGCATCTAGACAAAAATCTATTGTTAAAATTAATTTGGCGGATATTAAATCTGAAATTAATAAAATTTGTTAATAAGCATTAAGGACTTACAATTGTAATTGTAACTCACTTGTAAGCCTCCTGGCGTTGCAGGTCACATCAACAGTTGGCACATCACTCGAAGTGACCCGTATGCTCGTTTGCCTCCTCTTACATAAAAAAAGCATTTATTTTAAATTAGAACTTGAATTGCTGAGATAAGAAAAATATAAGATTACATGGTTTATGTCGTCAAAACACCGTTTATAACACAAAAATATAAAAGCCTTTGAGATGGATGACAATGTTTCTAGCACAAAGCTATAAGCAAGATTATTTCATACATTATTCATTAGGTTTCAACCTAGAATAGAAAACAAGTTGTAGGCTTCTATCGTTCTAGGCATCGTCTAGCTTTTATGTCTTTATAGTTCAGCACGTTTTATTTTCTATTTGTTTTAGGTTAAGCGAAACTGCATTAGGATAAATATGTTGATAATAAGCGCAAGTATGAAATTTTACTTCGAACCGTCATGGTTTTTTTAGACTTTTGAGTAAAATTTTCATATTTTTATTTTAAATGCTACATTAGATTATTGACTTGCAGTTATCTTTTTAAAACAGCTTAGACAAGTTAAATTGATACATAGAATACGAGTTCTAACGCGGCAAAAATAGCTCGCAATGTTAATTTTGAGTTCGAAGAGGGGACTGCTAATGAACGTTCCTCTCCCTTAAAGGCTGGCAATTCATTTGTAAGCTGCTGGATTTCACTTGCTGGCATTGCAGGTACCCATGGGCGGTGGTTAGCACATCACTCGAAGTGACCCTGCTCGTTTGCCTCCTATTTCCAAAAAGAATATAAATAAATAAATATGCTTGCTTTATAATTTAAGTGATAAATAGAAAGACACACACGTTAAAACTTGTGGTGTGCTGTTCAGAAATTAAGGAATATTGGATGTATTTATGACTACCTTTGTTTCGTTATTAAAACATACTCATTTCATATAAATAAAACCCCTATAATTCAGGCTTAATTACATTAAATTTCTATGAAATAAATAATGTTAAATGATAGAAACAAACTTCTCGAAACATAAAGTGCTTGGATACAAGTAATAAAAGAATCCTAGACCAAAGCGATCGAAACTATCGCCTTCAGCCTTACCGATATAACTTACTCTATTTTATTGGGAGATCGCTTTCTGAAGCGGTGTTTTATTGTTGTACCGTGTAGCTAGTTTGAACAAGCGCCTATAGTGCTTGAATGTTTTACAATTCAATTATTTATTTATTATTTATTTAAGACTTTATCGCACTTAAACACTAGAAGCAAATGACATTAACAGATGTTAGAACATATAAGAGCAACGGGCGGACAACCCACACGATAAAAGAATACTTAAAATAATAAGACAGGTGCAAAGGGTGTGAAGTATACAAAAAAAATAATAATAATACATAAACAAAACACAACATACATAAAAATAAGAAAAACCGAAAAATATGCTAATTTAAATCTAGAATTATAAATAATTATATTGAAGACTAGCTTTCTGCCCGCGGCTTCGCCCACGTGTAATTTGGTTAAATATATAGCGTTTCTTAATGATCTCGAAAGGGCTTTCATTCACGGGCTAAAATCTTGTTACAATTGGAATTATATATAGCCTGTGTTACTCAGGGATGATGTAGCTTCACATGTACAAATGTTATCAAGATCCTCTGTTTCTGTGGACTTGACAATTATTTACCATTTACGTGATTATTAATTTGTTCGTTGGGGGGTACTTTTAAGGATCAGGATCCGATGATTCAGGCAAATCAAGGGCATTCAAATTGGGGATGAGCTGATAATGGAAGGTAACACTCTTCAGCGGTTATGAGTTGAAATAAAAAGTTCTTACGAAGTTATGCGTATTTGTGAGGTCATTACTTTGACCAAATAATAAAAGGTAAACCTCATTAACGTTAAGGATGTAGGTGAAAAATGGATGCAGACAAACGTCTCTTCACTCGTTTCTTTTAACTGTTCGTATGGGTAGTGGTAACTCAAAAAAGGGATTTAAAGGCATGATGTTATCAATGTTATGCATGTATGTAAATAATATTGTATGTTTAACAGATTAAAGGGGAGGTGACACGTGACCACGTCTGATAGTTGTCATACAAAGTCTGACCCACGAAAGGGGTTAATTACAAAGTTTCAAGTGAATCTCTTGAAGAAATAATATATACTTGAATATCAGTTGATCCCCCCCCCCCATCTTTGGGGCTTGATATTCCAAAAACTCCTTCTTAGTGCTCACTTATGTTACTAAAGGAACCTTTGTCAGACTCTTGCGGTCTCGGATTTGCGTTAATCAATCAGTCACCCAATCGAACCCCTAATATTACGATTGGGGGTAGTTTGAAAAAAAAATTTCAAACTTATTTACAAACTTATGTACGTGTTAGTGCCAAGTTACAAGTAAATAAACCCAAGAAATAGATTTTTACTCCTCTTGCATAGGCTCCCTTACATATCTCATGGAACCTACATACCAAAATTCAACTTTCTACGACCAGTAGTTTTGGCTGTGCGTTGTCTATCAGTCAGTCACTCAGCAACGGAAGAGTTTTATATATGTAGATTTAATCCTCCCAACGATTTATTATGTGTGCAAATGCAAACACGCACACTGTTCGAATTCGAACTCACTTCACTTGATTCGATAGGAACACACTTACATCCCTTAGACAACATTAAACTTTATATAATGGCAATAAAGCTAAAATTGATAGAGTCAATTTTATTTAGAAAAACTTTTATATGGGAAGACGGAAAGTGCTGTTTTTAGACTTTTCCCGTCAATTATTCGAATGTTTCACCTTTTAAACCTTCCCTAGACCTCCACGGACATTTCAAGACCAAGATAAGATAAATCTGTTCAGCCGTTCTTGAGTTTTAGCGGGACTAACGAACAGCAATTCATTTTTATATATATAGATATATATATACATATATACGCTTACGTAATAAAGCATACGAATCCTACTAATATTATAAATGCGAAAAATTGTTTGTTACTCCTTCACATCAATTCAGCTGAAGGAATAACACATAGGGTACTTTTTAAGTCGCGGGCAGAAGCTAGTACGCAATAAGTTTTACTTACTGTAACAAATACTATATTTTTGTGTGATGCTCAATTAAATAATTTCTTTGTAGACCACGTTAATAGTTCTTCCCTCAGGGGCTAATAGAAATAAATTTTCGGCCCTACTGACCCGCGAGCAAGCCACATATAGTTGTCCGTGCGAGAAACAGCTTAATCTTAGGTCTATTCCAGCTGCTTTTAGGGTTTGTCCCTGTGATTTATTGATTGTCATAGCAAAGCATACAGCTACTGGGAACTGGGTGCGTTTAAACTGAAAGGGGTAATTGTTGGGGATGAGTGGTATTCGAGGTATGTACACCGTTTCGCCTGAACCATACCCTGTGAGAATTTCGGCCTGTATTAAATTACGCTGCAAAACCGTTACTTTTAGTCGGGTTCCGTTACAAAGTTTAGGTGGTGAAAGATTTCTTAGAAGCATAATGGGAACGCCGACTTTAAGCGTAATTTTATGTGCAGGAAGGCCACTCGCAGCCAATGAACTCAAAAACTCGATGGGGTAGGTTGTAGCGTCATCCTGATTTACAACACAGTCATATGATGTGTAAATCACTTCATCCCCAACGATGTCCGCCAAAACATTTTCATTTATGGCTACAGCTTGGTCATTCCTAGGAGTAAGAATAGCCCGCTCACATAACCATGAATTTTCTTTATTGATTATTTCAGAGGGATCTTCGAATACGGAAGTTATGAGTTCGCCTTCTGAAAATACAACTTTGCCAAGTATATCCGGAAGGATTACCTGGCCGTCTATCTCAGGCAGAATACCATCTCCTATATTTAATAAAACGTTAGAAAATTCTTGTACATGTAAATGACCTCCCAATTGTGCTCGCATGTTTACTGTCAATTGTAACTTTTGTATTTGAGGCCATAAATAAGAGCGCTTTAGGGATGCTTTAACCTCATCGGCTCTAGTTCCCCTAGTTATGACAGGAAGGGTTTGTCGAAAATCTCCAGAAAAAAGAAACGTTACGTTACCCATTGGCCTTGCATCACGACGAATGTCTTTAAGAGTTCTGTCAACGGCCTCGACAGCTTTTTTGTTTGCCATGGTACATTCATCCCACACTATTAAACAGCAATCTTCGAAAACTTTAGCGCGGTCACTATTTCTAGTGACTGCACATGTTGGCGTTTCATAGTTATCTAGTTCGAGGGGGATTTTGAACATAGTGTGAGCTGTTTTGCCACCAGGCAATAAAGTTGCTGCAATTCCAGATGAGGCCGTTGCTAGAGCTATTTTACCCCGTCGCCTAATTTCGGCAAGAATAGCTTTAGTAACGTATGTTTTCCCTGTTCCACCAGGAGCATCCAAGAAAAACAACTTGCTATCATTGTTAAGAGCACTCTGAACTACCGTCTCAAATATTGCTCTTTGTTCCAATGTAAAATTTGTTAAATTTTCGTCGACTACGGCCCTCAATTCGGCAGAGCTATAGTTAGTCTCGGCTGTATATTCAACATTGGCGCGAGGCTGATGCGATTCTGTTTGAGGAACAGGAAGGCCGTAGTCACTCAAGGACTTGCCCATAATTGAGTATATGGTAGCCTGAATGGAACAAAGAGCACGATTAATTGCTCTTTCGTCGTTTGCATGAATTTCTTGATGGCTGTTAAGCGAATGTACAAAATCTTCAGACATATGCACATTATATTTCTCCCATAAGACTAATGGATCAGAGAGACTACAAAAAACTAACATGATTGAAAACAACTGTCGCAACATTTTTGGGGAATCGCTGACACAGGCCTCCTCAAGGGTGTTATCCCAGTGCTGATCTCCTTCAAGCAAGTGAAGTGCTCTAGATGCCGCTTGAAAGGTAGAATGCTGTACACCATCTACCGTTTTTAAATATGCAAATGAAGTGGGCCCAGGGACAGTGTGAAGCAATAAACGTAAGTAATAGCATTCGCCATTGCTGGGATGCACGGTGTAAACTCTACCTAATGCCGCATCTTTAAATACTCCAGGAAATCCTTCAACAGGCACACCGCGGCGTCGACGATTAAAAATACACCTCTGCTTGTTGTAAGTGTAATAGGATGGCACTTTATCGTATGTTAGCGTTTCAGCAAAATCATCTTCCTGGCATAATTTAAAAAATGCTAACAACGTTGTTCCTCTTGGGTTTTCCACGCGATCTCTGACATTATCAGGATCAAAGTAAATCCTTTGACCGTTTTCTAAATGTACACTCAAATGTACGATCGTTGGATGGCGTTCATGGATGTGAAAGCCCAGTATCCGCCATATTGCCTCTGAGGTGCTAATATATCGTCCCGTCTGATACTTTGTTACTTCGTTGCGATCTTGCAGAGCAAATGTTGCTTGGTCACTCCCTTTGTTTACGTATTTACACACGTATTTTATTGCCTGTACACTATTGCACATCTCGACGTTAATATGTGCTTTAAATGTTTTAGATAGCAAGGGTGAGTAAGGGACGACCCAACTATTGTTGATTCTTAGCTGCTGGCTTCCAATTACTGCTGTAAATCCACCCTGCTCTGGCGAACGACGACGATGTAATGGATATCCATTCTCGCCCGTCTTTGTCTGTTCCGTTAATGTTCGGGGATATCGCTTAGTGCAGCGGCCATCTTTCATACAGGGAGAGTTTCTATTAATTGTGCCACATGGCCCATGAACCATATGTGTCTTTACAACATCATAAAGTATAGGGTCTTCTTCCGGGTTTGGAAACTCTGCACTAATTATGGCATCAACATCATTTGGGCGTATTTTTTCTTACAACCACAGAAGTATATGTGCGTGCGGCAGTCCACGCTTCTGCCACTCGACGCTATACATAAAACAGGAAGATGGACCAAAAACGTTTTCTTTTGTAAGCAGAACCATAAGTAATTTCAATTTTAAATTGAAGATTCTGGCTATTATATCGTGTCGGTCATATGATTTTTGACCTGGCAATAATTCGTCTTTTATTTCTTTCCACTTGCTATTAGTAGTGAAAGTAATAAAAAGATCTGGCCGGCCAAAATTCCGCACATAGCAAAACGCATCCTGTGTTCGCTCGTGCATATAGCGCGGTCCGCCTGTGAAGCTGGATGGTAAAATAATTAATTGCCCTAAATTGTCTGTACTTCCGTCTTGTTGCATAGCATCTCTTAGGTGTACATATTCTTCGGCGCGCAACCTCCTTTGATGGGTATTTATATAAACTAACCGCTCAGTTTCAATTTTAGCGTACATGTCGACAATGAACTGGCTGAACAATCCCCGAAATCTTTGCAGGTAGATGAAATTGTTGCGTCTGATTTGAAGTAAGAACGCATACATTTGTTGAGCAGAAAGTTTAATGTCATTAGGCTGCCTTGACACTGGATTTACTTGATGTTGTTGGAAGTTATAGCCGTCTTCACCTCTGCAATAAATTAAAGGATACTGCAAAGCATCGTACGATCGATGGGTTTCCGAAATGCGTTTTAAACGGTCATCTCGAGTGTGTAAAACCACATCACGTCGCTCACATTCTTGATCGACTAAAACAACTGCTACTTCATCTACAACAGGGGCGTTGTATCTACCAGGGTGTTCGGCTACGGGTCGTCTGTCTGCATTAATGACGAATTTGTAGTTACTATACTCTCCATGCGGTATTGTTTCTAACGCAGTTTTGAAACTGTTTACGTAAGGATTTACTTGATGAAGCATGTTCTGAAGAAGTATGATTAGATTACTTTGAAGTTGCGGAAAGTGCTGGTTTCTGATGCTTGCTTGTTCTTCATAATCAGACACAAAATAAATTTGGAGGAATTTAGGCTCATTTTCGGGCAACAATGAACCAATAAGGTGATATATCTGACCCTGAATTTTAAAAGTTGGCATAAAAGGTCCATGTGAAATTTGTTTTGCTCCGATAGAAGTCATCTGGAAGGCACTATTGTATAAACGAATGTTATCTAAGAAGTGTTTTGATAGTGGATGTTCGCCATTCAGTAACGATTTCAATATTTCCGGAGGATTTTGAAACATTTCAAGATAAACTTTTCCATTTGAACAACACATTCCATTTGTCTCTTTTTGCCATTTAATAGCCTCACAAAATGCACAAACTACTTTTTCTTCAACTGAGGCAAAAGTAGCATAATCAATCATAGGGTAATACGTAAATGCACTTCTTTCTTTAACAACCCAAGGAAGAACATTGTGACCCGCTGTTAAATCATGGTATGCTTCCGAATCTTCTGAGGAACGCGAGGCCCTATTAAGCGAGCGCCGTAGCCTATCAGCATTCAAACGAACTTGACGTTGTTCTTCAGTTTCCTCACGCCGATTTAAATTTACCCTATCTCTTTCATTTTCCAAAAAAGTGTAATGATCATGACGTGAGCGATTGTAGTTTTCTCTAGCTACTTCTAAACGATGTAAGTAATGATCGTCACTCTCTGAAGCTCTAAAATTATGATGGCGATGACGATCGTTACTTAATCGTTTTTTGTACTGGGTAAATGTTTCCGAAGCCCGAGACAAAGCATGGCGCTCACGATCTGCACTCAATCGAGACTGCGTTTCGGTAAATGTTTCTGAAGCTCTCGACAAAGCATGGCGACCACGATCAGCACTTAATCGAGACTGCGTTTCGGCAAACGTTTCTGAAGCTCGCGACAAAGAATGGCGCCCACGATCTGCACTCAATCGAGACTGCGTTTCGGTAAACGTTTCTGAAGCTCTCGACAAAGCATGGCGCCCACGATCTGCACTCAATCGAGACTGCGTTTCGGTAAACGTTTCTGAAGCTCTCGACAAAGCATGGCGCCCACGATCAGCACTTAATCGAGTCTGCGTTTCGGTAAACGTTTCTGAAGCTCTCGACAAAGCATGGCGCCCACGATCTGCACTCAATCGAGACTGTGTTTCGGTAAACGTTTCTGAAGCTCGCGACAAAGTATGGCCCCACGATCTGCACTCAATCGAGACTGCGTTTCGGCAAACGTTTCTGAAGCTCGCGACAAAGCATGGCGCCCACGATCTGCACTCAATCTAGACTGCGTTTCGGCAAAAGTTTCTGAAGCTCTCGACAAAGCATGGCGCCCACGATCAGCACTTAATCGAGACTGCGTTTCGGCAAACGTTTCTGAAGCTCGCGACAAAGCAAGACGCTCGCGGTCAGCGGACATCCGAGACTCTCTTTCTGAGGAGGTTTCTAAAGACCGAGACAGTGCATGACGTTGCCGATCTTCGCTGAGACGCAACTGTCTTTCCGCATTAGATGCCTGAGATCTAGCTAACCTTCTGCTTTTAGCTATTCTTGAATAATGCGACAAATTAGACCGTTTTCTCCTAGGCATTATTTTAATTAAATTATTTAAGATAGAGATAGGAGATGACCATATGTTCTGTCGAACAAATGCTTAACTGACTGTCAGATAAGTTTGAAACCAAAGCGAAAATACAAAATCGAACACCAACCGAACAATTAAAAATAACCAAACAATTAAATACAACCAAACAATTAAAAACAACAACCAAACATTTCAAAACAACCAAATAATTCAAAACCATATACAACACAACATTGAACAAAAGACCGAAAAAGCAAACCTAAACCAATCGAGAATCGAGACTTATGATAAATAACCATACGATTAATTTACAACATTGAAAGTTTGAACCGCACGGTAGTCATTACCCAACGAAGCATTTTAATACCGCGATCTACGTTGATGACGAATTCTATCAACGCCATCTATCGAGCACATTGTTCAACACTTCAACCACGCCCGCGCGCACTACGTTATTTGTTATTTTTGTTACCTCTCATAAGTTTTAATATTAAAATTAACTTATATTAGAACATATTTAACATTAACAGTAACAATCTATACTAATAATAAGACAGTAAAGCAGTTGAAGCAGTGATTGAAGTAAATTTTCAATTGACCATAACTTCTTTTTCTCTTAACCGATTTTGACGAAATAAAGTTTTGACAACGCTCCTAATTGTATGTAATCCAACTGTGAAAACCGCGTTTAAATCCGTTCAGTAGTTTTCAAGTTATAACGTACCAGACAGACAGACAGACAGACAGACAGACAGACAGACAGACAGACAGACAAGAATTCCAAAAATTGGTTTTTTGGTTTCTATGACTCTTCTTTAATTGCCTCCTTTCAGTTTTTTGGAAAAATATTTAATGTACATGTTTTTCGATTTTTACTGTCTTATTATTAGTATAGACAAGAAATGCTTACGAAGAAGTGATTTGAAAGATCAGAATTACTATTGTTATAACGATTTAATTTAACACAGCATTACAGCAGCAAAATTAAATGTGGTGTCTGATAATATTGTGTACAGTATGCTAATCGTGTAGGGTATGTTGTTTAGTTATAAAGTTAATAAGATTGTGTTAGTGTTCGCTGTAGTTGCTTGAAGAAAACAAAATACAATAGCACATACAGCGCTGAAAGTGTCACTTTGGTATTAGGTTTCGAACGATAGCGGCTAGACACAATGTCTTCGTTTTATTTTTCGAACATAATTGATAGAAAGTATAGACGCAATTAGATCCCGAACAATTAAACAATTTTATTCTCAAATGTGTATAAAAAACATACAACTGTTTCAATATTGTAAGAGGATACCAATATTGTTAAGAAACCAAACAAAATCAACCCTTTGAAACATTCGCCGGTAATCCAAAACCGCAAAGCATACTTATAAGCATTCATATAATTTCAATATTGAATACCAGGGCTGACCCTTCCGGTAAGGATCGAAACCACATCTGATTGACGGCTATTCCCTGGACAACCCTAATTGTCTGGTCGGTTATTAAACAACTCCTATACGCATACAATTTAATAATGTTTGTATTATCCGCGGGCTTTGATTGAAATGAGATCATTAAATGCAAAATTTCATTTTGCATTTAATGATCTCTCAAAATTAATACTAAATAAGCCGTATTGTGAATGTTGATTTAAATAAATTAATATAAATCATACTTAATTACACAAGTGGCAGTTATTTCTCAGTTAATTAACGCTTTGATGAAAGTCGAGATAGACTTTTTTAATATTTTGGCACAAACAATCAAACTACAAAGCATCTTCATAAGAATATGAACTTATATATCAAATAATTACAAGCAAAAAGTGCCGAAAATAATTAACAAAAGCTTCATACATTTGTGTTAGTAGACGATACAAGATTTAAATATCCATGAATAAATAAGGTACATCAATGCACTTACATTTATATAATAGTGCAACGGAATAATCATATACCAGAGTTGTTCTTATAGTTATTTATAAGGAATCGGGCTATGGACTCGTTTATTGTGTATAAAATTACTAAAAATAATTCATACTCACATAGTTTTCATGTGATATAAATAAGAAAATAAAATATCACCGCATATTACTTAAATAGAAAACGCTTCTGAAAATATCCGGAACGGCGAGGCGGCTTTTCCACAATGAACGTATACGAGTGGAAAGTTGATTCGGTTTGGCGTATTATCCCCAGAGTATAGCCAAATACATTTCACGGATTCAATATCATCCCCCATAACGAAATTGCACTTTGAATGCTGCAGTGATTTTGATTATTAAATCAACGTTCATATACGCAAATTGATATTACTCACCCCATATTTACTTATTGTTTCATAAGTATCAAATAACATTTTGGTACATACATGGTCGATTAAAAAATTAGGAATAATTTTGATATTTTTTTCATACTAAGTCATTTGTATATTGAGATGTAAATAATGAAATATGCTGATATAATTAGCTAATAGTCTATATATTTAAAATGCTTATGTAAGATAATGCAATGAAATATGTATTGTAACTGTGAGGTTAACGACTTCTCAAAATGCATGTTTATTCAATGCCTAAATGATAATTTTATTGAATCAAATGTGGGAAGGTTCCGTTACATTCATTAGCGGCAATTGAGAAATACAGCCTCCGCATTATGATTTCTACAATTTTCTTTTTCATTCAGACTAGTTGCGTTCGGTTGTTTGTTTTGATTATACATATTTCTATTTATTATAATATTGCATTAACATTAATATATTTCTAATTTAACGATATATATATATTTATGTACATCTATCCATAAATTTCGTTCGTGACTTGGAGAACCAATAGATTGAAATATCTTAGAGGGCTCCGATTAAATTGCTATTCGGAATTCGAAGCTGTTAGTGGGCAATAATTCTAAGTGTTCAAATCTCATCGGAAGTAACAATTCTAAATCAAACATGGGTTCTATCCTCGGTTCGGTGGGATGCATATTTAATATATATACCGATTTCCATTTCACAACGATTTATTAGTTTTATTGTCGTATAAGAAATTATTGAATAGCAATCTGAAGCTAAAGAAATCGTCTTGCTTCAAATCAAAGTTGTAGTTCGGTTATGTATATTCAAGTAATATGTAACGTATTACCTTAGTATTTACATAGCAAACAGTACTTCCTTATTGAATTTTAAATAAAAAATGATCAAATCAAAAAAAAAATACAATGATTTATGAATTGCACATCGAGAATCCGTTTTAAAAGCTTTTATTTCGTATCCGGCATTCGTTTGCATAGTTTTGTCGCAGTGCAACAATCGGCACCATGAATAATTTATGCATGCATGCAGGACTGTTGAAAAATTATGCATGCTAATAATGCAATGTAATATGAGTCCACTTTCGATTTAATTGGGCTCGGCTTGACCATTTTGGTAGTACGCGGATAATATTTTGCACGATTTGTTTTACCAAACATTTGGCAGAGCGCTGTTTTTCAACTAAGTTTTTATAAGTACCTCCTCAAACCACCCACGCACATAAATATATCCATTTTGATTATATACGATAATGGAATATAAGACATGTTTAAAAGGGAAATATATCTTAATTAAAACCTTTTAAATATTTCGACACATTTTTACATATGTCGATATTATTTATTATATATAAACACTCTTAGGTTGCTTCTAACACAATATAAAAAAACTATAATACCTGATAAATAGTACCACGAAGCTCCTAAACCGGTTCATAAGTTATGTTAAACGAGCCTCTAAGTTAAAGAGGTATTTAATACAATTTGCATAATAGTCCACGATGAAAACAACACGGCGTAATGTTATTGAACATCAGGTGTATCTAAATGTGGGGGGAGGTGTAAATATTTAAATCGGTAGCGTAATACCGTTCGTCTATCGCTGTATCGGCCGATGCACGCACTCCATTTCCATAAAAGCCTCTTCAATCTCCAAAAACGGTACGGGAATTTCAATTCGCGCTTAGCATTTTTTATTTTGCTTCTTAAGAATTTAAAAATAGAACGTGTCGTGACGAAAACGATTCAATGAATTAATTACAAATACGGAGAGACTAAATTCTTATATACAAAATGGTTTATGTGCGAAGAAAATCTGTTAAGTTTCACTAAGATAATCTTTATTCTTAGGTAATGTGATATACGCTATATATAGGAAGTCTTGATAAGTACTTACATGATAAATAAACCATAGACTTCCTTTCAGTTTGCGGATGTATTCATTACGCATCACATATATAATTACGTCTAGAGGTGTATAACCTTTACTAACATTTGATATTTTAACATTTACACTAGAATAAATATTAATGATAGCTACAGTCGGTCTAAATCTCTCTATATAAATATAACGCTGGCTGTCAAGTCGACTTATAGACAAGTCTTATTTGAATAGAAGTGCACCCACGGCATATATACCTATATATTAATTTAAGTAATTTGTTTAAGTAGTTTGATTTTACTTGTACACTTTTTATATTAGAAACAATGTTTCTTCATTCTAAAGACTAAACTCACGCATCGCTAATCCACGCTTCACGACGCGTATCGAAACGATATTATAAGATCGTAACACGGGTCAATGACCTTACCGAATTCAATAATGTCATGTCTATTTGAGATAAGGGACACGTTAAGTAACAAATCGGGTAAGTTTTAAAACTAAAATTGACCCTTTTTTAAAGGAAGAAAGGGACGTTGTTGAGACATTTGTTAAGTTACGATCCCTCGAGAAGGGTTAACATCGTTCATTTTAACTCAGCGATTGTTGTTTGTAGTCTCGAAATTTGACCGCACAATCACCACAATTGTTTCATTAATATTTTAACGACAAGTAGATCTGTCTTAACCTTACGTGCTCCCAGCCACGTGGTTATGGTGGGCCTCCTAATCGATTGCCCCCACTTCTATAATAAAAATATTATTTCAATGGTAATTGAATCGAGGGCCTCTAAACGACATTTAGTTAGACTACACTCGTTTCAACATAATTATTTTAGTGTAACATAAAAGGCGTATTCCAGTACGACACCATTCCGTTGTTAGTTTTCGATCGTACTATAATTATTAATAGTCGATCACATGTTAGTAAACAAACTTCAAAGGGTCCACTGCCCTACAATCCGTTCTTGTTAAGAGCCTATAAATCTTAAGTGTTTCACTTGCCTCTCCATTTTTTTGTTGCGTCACCTGTTTATGGTGCGAATTCATAAGAAACACACGGCAAATCGAATTGGGACCATTTGAAAGTGGTTTCGTTTTGAGTAATGGTGTACGTAATAAAAATATTAATGTTATTATAGAACTTATTATATATATCGGCGCAAATACAACAATTAGTATTAAAATAAGTAGAATATTCAGTTTAGGCATTATTTAATGGTCCTACAATAATTTTAAAAACATAAGTTGAATACTTTCAAGTTTATTACGCTGTGAAACGTAGTCTGTGAAAGAGAAACAAGTGCGGACATGTCAGCATTATAAAGATGCCTGCATTATAACTGCACGACAGCTAATAGTGAAAACCTGGCAAATATCAGCGAAGTGTTGTTTTTATGTGTAATCGTGAAAAAACCCTGTGGAGCTACTTATTTCGTTTTATATAATATGTATCTCGCTAGAAACTAATTTGAAGGTAGACTTTAAATATGTAAAATAAAACAAAAAATTTCGAACGTGGGTACGAAACATCATATTTTATTTACGTTGACATTTCAGACTGTTATATTTAAATTTTCGCCAATTAGGAGACGAGTAATTTATAATTATTTTACTAGTTAATAAAATAAGGTCATTTATATTGTAAATTAGAACAACTAACAATGATTAATACGAGACTTATACAAATATTATATAATAAACAGTTTAAATATTATTACTTTACTTAATATACTGTTTAAATAGTATTATTTAGGTCTTAATAATTTAACAAGCAATTGCACTTCAATCTTCTCAGGAGATGAGAATTAAGTACATTAGAGGATTTAACTTGCCATAAGATTTTTTAAATATTGTTTCCTTTCCTTCTAAAGACATAGCTTAATACATAAATTGAGAAATATCAACAGTTGTAATATATTAGTATAAAGAACAATGTATTTTTGGTATAAAGAAAGTATACTTTTTTGTACAGATAAACATAAAAACATTACCTCAAAAATACCTTCCTAATGTAGAGAAGCTGTTGTTCTCATAAAATATCTAAATTAAGGACACGTCTGCATGTTGGAAATGTATTCTACAGTGTCTTCTCTATCTTTAAATATATATATATACTGAAATGTATAGAATCGAATTAAGAATACATTATTAGTTACCTCTCGGGTTTTAATGTGCTGATAAACAAGATGTTATCAAATTATATTGATTTTATGGACCATTTATTGATTTTCATTTAAATAATAATGTTTTGTTTTTCAATTTAAATTTGCTTATAATTATTTTTCGCATTGTTCGTATTTTACTGTATGCCCCAAATTTGTTATAATGATTATTTCATTTTGTGGATCGCTTATTAGCGATTAGACCGCCATTGCTCTGTAACATTCACTAACAATAATTAACTCCTACTATGATGTGCAACAAAGTGTTAATAAATAATTATAATTTTCATTAATAAAAGCATTTCCCACTGACTATTAATACTTATTTCTTGTAAAAACTGTCAAGGTGCATACGTCTCACCTCGCTTTTCACAATACGTGCCTAATCTACCTGTTAGTGATCTCGATAGCCCCGTTTTCGCTGGCAAGGTATCCTGAAAATATGAATTTATAATTTATTATATTGCGAAAATATTGACTTATTGAATAATTCAAAAGTCAGATAGTTATATAAATTATATATCAATTCATATCAGGCCCACACAGCACACACAATTTGACAGAAAAACAGACGAACTTATACTCGTACAATAAACTGGCACCTTACAATATATTTATATCCGTTATCTGCAAATAATCAGGCTGCTGTTGTTTAAACAAAAAAAATGTTGAAATAAAAGTAAAATGTTATCTTAATATAATCAAGAATTTAATCTAGGACGTCCAGACTATCGGTTATCGTAAAGTCGCTGTCACTTTAATAAGTTTTCAAAATATTAAGAACTCGCGTAAAAGCCATGAAATTTAATACGCATTCAAAATAATTCCACAGAGAGTGTCCGATGTGCAAAGTTCTGCGAAGTGCACGATATCGAGTTAATTGCTTCGATACACTTCCAGTGGCGTAAGGAAATTCATAGAAAGTCGCTTATGCCAAATGCATTCCGCCTGTGTACATGCGTTAACGCATGAGCTTTCTGTTTGATGCCGGAGATGCTATCTGAAAGCTTTATAAAAGAATTTTACTGTGCATTTTGTTTATAGCAAAGACGGCTGTTGTTACATTACTATAGGTAACATAATAAGTCTACAGCGTAATGATAATGTTATTATGATGAAATTAAGTCTATAATTAAACTAAACTAAAATTAATGAAAAATAAAAGCACAAATATATTTCAATTGGATGGATATTTTATTTCCATACTAATCGTCGCGTTGAATAAAATATATTGTATTATTTATAAAGTATGTTCAATAGGAGATTTTGAATACGAATAAACTGGCTATAAAAAGGGCTTACAGAGTTTTTATTTTAGATTGATAATTTCAAACGGCTTTAAATAAATCGATTTTTGTAGGTATGAAAAAGACACTCGAACAGATTTCAAGGCTGTTCACTTCTATTGATAACGATCATTTTATTGCCAAGTTTGGAGTGGCTGCGGTAGAAACTAAAATGGCTAAAAGATATTTTCGTTAAGTATACTCTACTAAAGAGCAAATATTAAGCAATTTATTTTTTCATAGGTCTTTAAAGACATTCGCCAATCTTTAACATAAGAAAGGGTCAAAAAGCTGTTTGCATTGTTATGGTAATTTTTATTGTGTCCTATATCTCCAGGGAGGCGAACGACAAAACAAGTTCTTACTGAATTTTCCTGTACCGGACAGTTAACATATGAAGAGACAAACTTTGAGAATCTTCATTCAATATTCAGGCACTGTGTTTGTGTATTTGAACTTTGAGCCAATTCACCAGACTGCTTTTAAATTTATTCTTCTGCATTGAACATCTTTAACATTGGAAAAGAAGCTATTTTTGGAATACGTAACTTATATCAAAATATTTCTTATGAATTAATAAGGTTTCAAGAATTAGATCTTTTGAAAAACATAAAGGTGTCACTTAAGAGAATTTCAACTTCAAGTTATAATGGGATTTCACCAATCCAGTTCATACAAACGTATAATATATAGGTTTTATAATAATATACGCATTTAAATGACTATAAACAAACTCTGATAGTTTTTAATGATTTTATTTTTCTTGGAAGATAGGTAATGAAAAATGATCAACTTATTTTAATAAAATCATTTCTTTATTTATGAAATTAACTTGTTTAATTTAAATCTCAAACTCTGATTAAATAACCCAAATCTTAATTTAAATAGGCGAGAACAGTCTGTGAACTCGGAAATTTAACGCGTGCGTTCCTGGACCTTAATAAAGGAGTATCCTACGGTAATATTTTGAGGAAAAAACATTTTTTTATCTCTTTAATACGGCTGATTTTGTTTGTATGTTTATCAGTTATGTCAGCCATAACACAAGCTACGTCGCTTTACTTGGCGCTTACCATGTGTGAAATGTGTGATATTTTTTTAAATTTAATGTGCAGGGTTTGCTTAGTAAGCGTATTCATTGATTTTACGCATACCGCTTCTTATAGCTTATAAATAACGACATAATGAAAGCGTTAAAAATGGAAGGGTCACGGCAGAATTATATAAACGAGGTCGTATCTCGATAATCCGAAGGTCATCGACTTTTCAATTTTCAATTCACAATCATTACGTTTGAGAAAAACACACATACATGCGCTATTTATGTGTGTGAGTGTCCATTTCCATCCATTGTTTAAAATACATGGAATTATTATGTACAATATATGGTTCACGGTTTTGTTTGTTAGAGATATAAGTTTCCAATTTTTTACTGTAAAAAAAAGGTTACTTTTTTCCTATTCGTAGATTTGGTTGTACTTATTTAGCCCCGCGGCAAATTCCCCTGTATGTTTGACAGATCCGAAACCTTTTACAATCTATTTGTAAGGAGATGAGTGTATAATTTTCCCCTAACATGAAGCGACGTAGCGTTTTTGATTCCCCGCAGGCAATGCTACCCTTTCAAAGTATAAAAACGGGTGACTTGTCAATCGAGCTTTCTCTCTTTGAAATGTGATCAGTGAAAAACCAGCTTTTAGGTACTTTAGTGTTACCCACGCAAAGCGACATAGATTTGTTGGCAAGGGGCATCCTAGACAGTTCTAGAAATATTAAAGACAGTTCTGACTAAAACAAATGAATTAAAACTAATTGAAACGCAACGAGCCTAATACTTATTATGGCAATATTAATATGAGTGATCAATTAATAAAAGTATTATGGTAAAATAAATAATTTAAATATATCCAACTTTTGTAATGCACCGTCAGACGGTAAAGCCTAAACAAAACAAAGTGATTGATTTATTTGTATTTTCATAATTGTATACATAACCAAACCTAACCCGGCGTTAATGATAGATTTATCGATTGTATATTAGATTATTGAATAAAAAACTTACGTAGAGTTTAAATAAATGTTACAAATTATATATTATTATTTATCTAAAGTATTTAATTATATATATTTTCATATAGTATTAACTTTATATGGAGATATATTTTGTTGAGATTTTCTCATCGCCTGATCACAACAGTTGTTTGTATAATTAAAATTATTAAGATATCTTGTTGAGTTTTTAATTATTCTATAAACATGATTATTTATTAGCAGTGTTGTTGTCCAACCGTGAATTGCGTTTGATTCAGTTTGATCAGGCACAGAAAGCTTAATAAAGATGATAAATGAAATTCAAGATTCACCGGACCGCCACTGTAATAATATTTATACAATGTGTTTCTCATTCATTATTACTTTTAAACAACAAAAAAACACTTTCGCAAAAACATAATCACGGTTTAATCTACCTCCTATAAAAATAACAATAAGTTCATTGAGTCAGGTGACCTCGAGCGCAGTTGCCAAACAGTTTTTTGCGGTCGTATCGCTCTAGTAATCCTCAAGGTGATACACAAGCTAATCATAAGATGAATTATAATAATTGTTTGGTTATATTATAAGTTGTATTTCCGGCAACACTAATTGTATGTATGAAAAATATAAGTGGTTAAACCAAGTATCTTACAATCAAGTAATCTAAAAAGGGTCTTTTCTCATTTTTCATCCTACCTATGTTTTTTTTGAAATGATATATGTGGGACTAAATCAACCCACGCTGACTTCTCTGCTTTACAGAGGTGGGTAATACCCTCTAAATCCACCTCAAATGGTACTAAACCAGGGACCATTACAACCACCTTAACTCCCTCTCGGCTATACATATGATACTTATTGAATGGACATATTAAAATTGTCTATTAATGTTTTATCTACATTTGTGCAAAAACAAATTAGTTATAACATATTCGAAAGCCATACAGTTCCGTGGTTCACGCTTGGCATGCTCTGCACTATAGCGCCAGGTGTCAACGTACCCTGTGACACCATATGGTATTGTTTACGGCTTGCATTTAAAGGAAATTGTTTATAGATAACCAATATAAAATAACGAATTCAATTGTTTAACATGTTGAAATTTGAACACATTCAACATATATGGAATTGTAGATATTTCATATTTTTTACAAAAAACAACTGTCGATTTATAGCTTATTAGCTCGTATTATTCTAACAAAATTGACAGCTAATACATATGTCCTTCATATTAATATTAACTGTACCGAGTATCGAAGTCGGCACCCTCTGTTAGAAATCCGGCATAGTGAACACTGTAAGCCAATTAAGACTAACGATATTAACTAATGTATATCTTAATATTACCCAATTAATAAAAAATAAAATTTATTGACATTCCAGCATGCAATAATTATACAAAATTAACTTTCTGTTGAAATGAAATTTATTCGTATATTATTCTTGATTAATTGTTAAAAAGGCTGAAAGCCTTAAAGAATAAGTGTGTCACTTGAGTCATACAACAATTAATATATTAATACATGTCTGTATCGTTCATTACCCCCTGCATTTTACACACTTCTGTGCAAGACATTGCGTGAGAGCGTCTCCAACATCGCACGTACCTCTATTTATTTTCGCTTAAATTATTTTTTATTACGGAAAAAACGACGCTTTTCCAATAAACCTAAGTGTTATTTTCAAACGCGGAAGTGCTACACTCGCGGCTGGCTTAATTACTCGACAGTGACGAATAGAAGCTGCGTGCCGTGCAAAATTCCAAGGAAATCTTTTCCAAAGCGTGATAGTTGGGCCTGGATGTTGCCTAATATACTTGTGTCGTAGTTTTGTTTATCAGTGGTTCGTTAGCATGTTGTAATAGGGTAATCAGGTAAGTGGGTGACATTGATAATCCCTATATTATTAAGAAATACGTTTCACGTATCAAAAGTGTTACAGTTACATTGGAGATAGTTTTCTATAGAAAAACTGGCATACATTGGAAAATCTTTCCACTAACGGATTGTATGTTAATACTATGTTGTGGTTACATTATTATAGACTTTATGGCGGTATTTTCCTTTGATGCTTTAAATCGACATATCTAACATATTGAATGTTATTCAAACAGATTCATTTTTATTAAGGTATATTTTTTCATACACACAACGCAATTCGTATGAGCTATGATGACATGTTCTTGACAGGTTATCTATTTTATGACCGCCGAATGTATAAATAAAGTATGTTTAAGATCTTTCAAATACAGCATATGCTATTATTCGATTTATAATCCACGCGATGCCTTTTTTAACCAATATTATGTCATTCCCCTTAATTACATTCTATCTTAAAACAAGTCTAGCATCCTAATACATGAGTAAACGTGCCTATTTTAACTTATGATCGATGTCTCATAGTCTAGATAGGCTCATACTTAAATGAATAATTTATATATAATTCAGTTAAACAACATTTCATGTACATACTATTAAATGAAATCAAAAATAACTTTAACTATGATACACCTATGAATCCTAAAAAAAAACAAAAACTTATAAAAAGTTACATTTACTACCCATTCCCAAATCAAGAATGAAGCGGACGAGAGGAACTGGCTAGAAGCGCTCCGCCACTCCTCCAAGCATTGCCAAGCATGTTTCACAGTACGGTTGTAGAGAACTGAAAACATTAAAAGTAAACTAAAACAACTAAAAATAACCTTTACCATAGGTGATAGGAGCACTCATTTACGTTATAATGAGAAGTACCCGCAATCATACAGTACACCGAAACTAATACAGGAAGCTTACAGGGAATATATACTAAAAATTGTGGTGCTCTTACCATTGTAATTGGTAAAGTTTTAACATATTATAAAGTAAAAAAAGTTTATGCTCTTGTGATTGAAAATATTAATTAATTTTAATTATACTTTATATTCAATCTACTTTATGTTGCAGGTATGTTCTTCAAGTCCAGTAAGTATTGTTAAATTGTCTTTTGTATTCAAATACTGCATCTAAAAGAACCATAGATCATTTTGAGTAATATCAAATCGCCAGCAGGCCCGTTTAACATAAATATTTGCAATTAAAATTATTCCCTCTCGCCCTATCCGCGTTATTATTCAAATTGCTCGCCACGGGAGACCTCAGAAAGTTCCAAATTAATTAAGAAGCCCATAAGACGATCCTTAAGGAAATAATGGTAGCATCCTTATTTATTGCTGTCGTGAGTGCTATTAGCTCTCCCTGCCTTGTGGCCAACCCCTTTGGCTCGTATTTGCTTGATATGCATGCCTTTGGCGTCAAAGACAAGAATTTCTAATATATGATGACAAGGAATTCGTAATGTGTACCTGAATGCACTGATATGTAATATGATAAAACGAGTTTTATCATATTATACATATCACCTGTTCCAGTACTTATTAGTTACTTGTGTATTAGTCCGTTACCACAATTTATTCTCAAATATGGTCCCTCTGATTATCAACTACCTTAAATTCGTAAAAATCGCGTGCAGTGTTGAGATTTCTTCATTAATATTTTGTTTGTATGCTTTTGTGTGAGACTATCATCAACGACTTTTGGGTCTTAGGCATTCCGGTTTTTTCTCAGTTACCTTTACCACTAGGAACCCTTAAAATACACTTAAAAATATCGTCTTTACTTACACAATTTTTATTCCTTTCAGTCTTGTATTCTTCTGTATCACATAGATCTGTAATTTTTCATATTGTTTGAAAAAGTGTTATCTTTAACGTGAGGTTGCAGATTTCCCAACGTTTATAAATAAACAGAACTTGTGTACCGTTAAATACTGATTTATATTCTGCCGTATATCCTAAGCACATGCAAAATGCCGTAGTAAAAGACTAGCAGTTATGCTTTGTCAACAGACGCTCGCGGCCGTTTGGTAGACAAAACGCATTCTTACAATATTGCACCGTCTGCAAAATTACATACCTCAGAGAATTGTGAAGGAATCTTTAATGTCTTCATAAGGCTCTTATGTGACTGGGCATTTTAAATTGTCTTTTGTATGCGAAAATTACGATAATACATGGAAATAATAGAATCATTGAGATTTAATAATACGAAAATATAATATCAAATTGATATTATAATAGATTTTCTTTTCAAAATGTTATGTATAATAAACTAAACAAATGTATTTTTTTAAATAATTTCCATAAAAGATCGATGACCTTCTCTCAAGATTTATGAAACATATATTTTCAGTTCAGAATACCTTTTAATGATTTGTTATATTTGTTGGAAATTCTTGAAAATGGTTTTATCTCCAATAATCTCATGTTATACATATATAAATAATGACATAACTCTTATCTTATTGAACTTAATGCCAATGAACCATTGATGGGAATAGGAAGTGGTATAGTGATAGGATAATAATATAGGCTTGTCCGGTTCTCAGAAATGTGATTTTGACTACTTTTAAAATTAGTCTTCCAGATTTTTAATCTTCCAGATTAAGAAGCTTGTATTTTAAAAATAATAAAATTGAATATACAATCAATATCATTCATATTTCTCTTATTGGTTGGTTTTTATTTCCAATAATTGTCACAATAAAATTTACAACAAAATAATTCATATTACAGCAATATAAACAAATAAAAAATATGAACAATACATACATATTGTGTCTATACTTTCATATTTAAAACCCACATATGACTGACAAGGAGAAAGTAACTTTGTAATCTATGCCCTAGTCCAATCACTATCGCTTGATAGCTTTATAATAAGGGGTACCCTTATCGATACAGTCATTTGCGTAGTCAATATTTGCGTACAACACTCATCGATGAGATCATTATTCGTTTCATTTGTGCAATATGCGTTTAACATCTACAGTTACTTTAACATTAACGGGTGAAATATTATAATTGTACACAAAATCATAGAATAACTGAACTAACTTGTTTAGTTATATACACAAGAGGCTACGGCAGGCGAGTTGCCAAACCAATATCTTACAACTTACAGCAACCAGGAACTATTCATAGCAGGTGTGTTGTGTTATTAATGATCGACTGTCGATGTATTTCAGTAATATCACATGCTCTGTAGTCTGTGACCTATTACAATATTCCAAAATGTAACTTAGTTTTGATTTAATTTGGGCTAAACTTTATTTAATATGGGTTATTTATACAAAATCCAGCTAATTGCAAGTTAGTACCTTATCTATTTATTTTATAAATCGCAAGAGAGGTTAATCTAATCTACGCATACTTTCCTATCATTTTTCTTATTAAAACCATTATTATAAGAAAACACTACATAACTAATTAATACTATTTAAGGCATATTTTAACTTTATTTTCTTAATTCTTGCTTCTCCATTTTTTCATAGATATTTTCCATTTTATTGTTGTATTCTAAGTATTATTATGGAACTATTTATTTTTCTTTATAAACTCATATTGTGAGCGGCCTGTATTATCTAATACCTGGCAATCGTTATCTCAATGGCCGCAAGTGTCAAGTGACACCGCGACTCGGCCTTGCGTATCGTAAATATTTATATCTCAATGTTTTAAAACGACCTAATTTTATTGCAACGATAAATGCGGTGAATGAAACATCAAAGGAGGTTATGCCAATATTCGGTGAATCAAAGGCTTTGTTACGTGAGATGTCTATGACCTGAGTACAATAAGGCTGTAGGTTTCATTAAATTTTAGGCATTAAAACTTCTTGTGCTGATAAAAAATATTTATTAAATATACGTCATATTGTTATTAGTATGCATATACAGCAAATATTTTGTAACAATAATTTACAATGGACCATATTATGTATTACTTTTGCTAGAAATATATATTAAAATTGTATTTACTTACTATGATTTGTAGCTAATAGCCTCATCTACCTTCATTTTACAACTCTTTACAAATAATCTTGAGGTCACAAATCTTGACACTTTTGATGTCTGTGTGATGATGTGTCAAAGACATGCCGATTTCCTCGCGACAGCTGCTGAAACTATTGCCTTCGTCGTACGATCGTTGTCTCTACTAACAACGCTCAACATATCATAACACGTTAGGATTAAATAATCGAATCCATTAAACACATTAGAACATCGAAAACCACTAATTACAGTGTCAGTTAGACAAGAATTCTTGCACGAACGCAACAATCTAACTTCCTTCCTTAACAACTTCAAAGTTTTGCACACAATGCCGTAGCAATTTACGAGTGAACCGCAGTCTTGAGTTTTGCGTAAACAATATCTCTTATATTAAAGTTCATTCACCTATGCTATAGTCTGTATACTGCATGCGTGTATTTAAACACATAATTAACGACTTTAATTTTGTAAATGACTTTAATGCTACTTTGTTTATATCGATAACTTACTTTTCGAAATGTTACATACAATTTATAACAGCTTAAAATAGAAATTTATCAAAACTTAATTGTCTTTTATGTTTGACGTCTCTGTTATTGGACATCTGTGTATTTTGTAGTTTTTATTAATAAAAAGGCTTCTAAGTCTATCAACCCTAGAGGGAGCGCTCCCCCTGCTCGCGACACAGCCGTCCTTTCGAAACATTCTGAGTAAAGATTGTTAAAAGATGCAAAGAAACTAAACAATAAAATAGACACAATATTGCAGCCAACCCCCGCCGCCCCTGATTACTATCCCTTGAGATTTTTTATAAAACTACAAGAAAAGTGGATCCCACTGGGAGACGTGGTGAAAACTGTAATAACCCAATGTAACTCCAATCCAATTCAAGGTATGTCAAGAAACTGTGAGCATAAAGACATCATATAAGGCTACCAATATTTCACACCATGCTCACTTATAGCATGTACTAGTAAACTAAAAAGGCGGCATATAATTTTAATCTATTTTAAATTAAATAAAATGACACACTTATATCTATAATAATCCCTGCTATAGCATGTTATACACAAACCGCATTCGTAACGGTTTCAGAGACAGCCGTATCATAAAGATCTTAAAATCTTCCCGACATGTTGACAAGTCGCATTTATCTACAGAACCATGCAAAGTGTACTGTTGTAATTTTGTTTTCATTCAACTAACTATATATATGTTGGGATAGATCGAATACAGCCTTAAAATTCTACAGACCCCGTGTAACCGGGATATATTCGGTATATACTAAAACTTATGCATGTAACTAAGTGTTCTGCATTATAGATTTTCAAATTCAAACCATAATGAACAAACTGCTGACGTTCAAACAATTTTTTAAAAGTTCATATCTAACGATATAGTCCATGTTTTATCATTATTCCTTGTCGTCCTAATTCCTTGTAATATTTTGCCTCCCATATTTTATTACTTTGGCGAAAGTGATCCGTTTGGCTCGTTGCCAGGACACGGATATCGCGACAGACAAATATTTTGGGGGTAAAACATTTCGGTCGGCTCGACCACATAAATTAAACACTATTTATGTATATTCGTTTTATTAACATTCAGTTTTATTGCTTTTAACGCCTTCATCAGCTGTTCACTGAATGAACAATACTAGAATAGAGTGTATACGGAAGGTGAAACTTATACCTAAGATGACGGTTATAAATTAGCTACAAAAGTTCTAGTTTGTGCTGTTCGATATTATATGGATTTTTGCTGATCGACACATGCCATTTATTCTAAACCCAAAACACATGAGTGTTAAATTAAGTTTTATGTTAATTGTTTGAGTTAAATTAATTAAGTTAAATGGAATATTTAAACAAACGATAGTCCTATACTCCTCTAAGTCGCTTTACCTTTGTTCTAAATAAGGTGTTTTCTATTTCTCCGTATAATAGAACGATATTGTTAATAGCAATTTATTTAAAACACTACGAAGTGTCATAATACTTTGTCTTTGTTACATATTTTATTGAATTAGATAACCATATAATAAAGTTGGTAGTTTAATCTACTTACTGAACATTATATAAAGAACGTAAAGTGGAGCTCCATAAAATTATATGCTATAACAAAGTTTTAAATGTTAATATTATGGTTTTGACTGTATTCCAAACAGTAAACTATGCAAACAGCGGTTCGCTATGAGATTATATTAAAATTCCTCTCATTCCTTACAACGGGAACTAAAATTTCATTTTATTAAGAGAAACACTTTTGGGTTTACGAAGTATTTACTGAAAAACGCGAGCTTGGTTTACGACCGTGCCTCGGCGAATACAAATGCTTAAGTGTGTGAATTATTAATTTATGATATTGAACAATTTTTTTTTATTTCTACAAACCGTCATACCTGCCTGCTGCTATACCATAACTTATTATTATTATTATATATTTTTCTGAGTCGTACAATACTCTTATTAACTTATTTTATTATTTTCTATACTTATTCTAATTAATATACAAATACGTATATACTGAGTTTTCAAGCATGTATCAGTCATAGTGCGTTTACTGGAATACAAACATTACCATAATAAAGCAGGTGTAGACACTAAAATTTATGTTTCAATGACATATGTGAATTTAAATTATTTCTATTGAAGATTGTTACATTTTAAACAATATCTACTAATGTTAATTAATTTGTGTATACAGTGCTGTTACATTTGAGAATTGTCTATAAGTTAATGCAGTTGAAAAAATTAATAAATAAAAATAAATATAATTTCTCAACATGATAGACAGCCAACGTATTGCTTAACTATATTCCTACAAGTAATATTTTAACATAAAACATCGTCTGTATGAGGATATTTCGCAACGCAGTTCTTTTGTTTACAAAGATCAGTGTGAGCTCCGATCACTATCTCAAAGTAGATTAATGCACGGTTTACGACGAACGTGACTTATAGGTTATGAGAAATAACATTACATTGAACGAGGAAGGAACAGCTAATAATATCTGATCTAGATCACAGATTACACTTCCTGCCTGGTAGAGCTTCTCACATCAAATGCGAGTTTTGATAGACACACAGATTTTAAATTCATAAATCGCACACCATATCCTAAATTCACAAAAGATGATTTGAATTAACGCCATCTAGTTCCCGTGAGAACGAAATAAGAAAAAAAAATATTTGCTGTAATATATACGCTTTAAGCGAATAGACACACGGCAATACTTGTTGAATGAACGAGCACTAGAGAACATCAAAGCTGTCCTTGAGATAAAAACGAACATTTAGTATATATTAAGCCAGCGAAGCCGAAAACAAATTCGACTTATAGGGCCATCGAGCTTTGCCTTTGGTCGTCTTGGGGCTCACAGTTTAGGGAGACATCCCTTCCATTAGGAATGAAAACACTTCTAGTTGCACTGTGGCGGAAAATCGCTTTCGACGTACGTCGTGTATGGGAGGAATAACGTAATTCGAGAATAATTTTTACTTTAACGCATTTCATATAAACAATATAAATGTTAACAGTGACGTGTTCATTACGATGAAGAGTTTATTCCATAAATGTTCAAAAGGAATTTCATTTCAATATAAGTTATATTAAAAAAAACATTTTTGAAAACGGATACAAACATGTCTACCTAAATTTAAAACGTCACACACAAAATTAATCGGTTTACGGTTTACGGTTTCTCGACAGCATTCATACGATTAATATCAGATATTCTTAATTATGTATTTAAATGAAATTCGTTGCTGTATATCTATCTTATCGCTCTCAGGATCTCTTCCAGGCAATAAGGAGAAATATCTAGGTAATAAAAATAAAGTGCAAATAGAGTGTTATAGAAAATCTTAACCAAGGTAACAAACTCAAACCCTATATAATAACCCTAATTGTTCGTCATATAACGTGTGGAACCCCAAAGATTTCACTATTTGTCGAGGGTGGATAATGAATCCCACTGAAGGTCTTTTCCGGAAATGAGCTTAAAGTGTTTTTCTACTTCGCTAGACAAGTGAAATGGAAAATATTATTGCAATTATACTTAACAAGGAAAGGATGAAAGTCAGTTTTATTGAGTTATATCTTCAAATAAAAATTTGGTCGCCTATGATGACCCAAACTTTGAATTTGGTACGAGATCACTTGTAAAAAAAGACCAGGTAAACTTAAGTTAATAAAGTGGTCCCAACTTACAAGTAAAGAAATAAAATGGAGACTGCATTAAATTTTCTTTGAACTAAACTATTCAATTGAAATATTCCATTTAACGACCTGCTAAAATTTATGTTCTGTGAATAAGACGTTATACAAGGGAGTTTTAAAAAGGGTGAGGATTCCCCTAAACTGAAAATATCTCTATTCCCTCAGAGTTACTTTGTCAAGGAAATTGTACCTCAATATTTTACAACCTGAAATTACTTATGAGATATGGTATTTTATAAAACTAAAATTTCATTTGTCATTTCTTTTGTGTTGTTTACCATTCAAATTTCTTTAGCAAGTAATCTGTGACTTTCATTGAGGTAATACAGAGACTATTTTTTTTTAATCTCTTCCAGCTTTACCGAGAACTGTACTGTTCTACATCTACATTTTTATTACCATAATTACATTTTCTTTAAGTACTCATTGCTAGTTAAGTCGCCTTTCGTTTTTTATTGATCATAATGATGGCGATTATATCCAAACCACCGAAGCGTACGCAGTGGTTATTATAATGTAGTTATTGTTTGTGGTATCTATGATTATGACCTCAATATACTGTTGTAATAATATAATACTGCAATCGAAAAGTTTGATAAAATTATAATAGTACAAGTGAATATTACGAAAATGTTTCAACACTTTTGACTATAAATATATACACAGAAAGATTAACCCCTACTGTAAAGAGAATGTGACATATGTTTTTGTTCAATTGTATGTATTATATAAGGTGCAATTAGACACAGCGTGTTTGGATTACTGATTGGAGGCACCATTCTTGTATTTTGTCAAATCAATTTTAAATTATTGTATGAAAAACACAAATATGATGATTTGTGTGTATAAATTATACTGTGAGCAATAAGAGTAACTGTACACAATACATGGCTTATCAATTTGTAAATGCGTCGGTGATAAGGATCTCTCATGGATTAGTTTGGATAATGTCACTAATTCAATTATGTGTTAGGCCTTGATTCATGTAACATGGCGCTATAAATATATGGTATTACTGGTTAATAGTTTATTATAGGATTACGAAAACAATAGTTTTAATTATTTTCGTTTGCTCGCTATAAAAAAGTAGTAGCGTTCAGTCTTTCATAATACTCTCTGATGCATTAACAAATTAATATTTAAAACGGTGCAACTTAGCTATGAGCTTTTTTACCCAATAACTCTTTAACTATCCCTTAACGATTTTGATCATAAAAATACAATACTATAAATGTTGCAAGAAATATATTTAATTCATTTTTACTTACCTATATAGACAATACATATTTTTAATTGTTATTTATAGAAAACAATGGAATGAAGTACATGATAGATTAGATAAAATATTTTCAAGCATGTAAATAAAAATTAATCCCCGTTTGCATTGATTTATTTGTGATGTTACGTCAACAGACGTCAGATTGATTTATATAGATCTTTGATCTTAGGTGTTCGCATGTCAATATAATCATTAGTTAATTTATTAGCATTGTCCAGCCTAATAAGTAATTTACACCGTATGTACAGTTCCTCAAGAATTCATCGCGTATGTTGAAATAAATGTTTAAAACTGAAAAGGTTAATGTGACAAGGCAAAGGTAAGATAACCAGAACGTGTCGAAATAAAGAAATTGAGGTAACTTGTTCCGTTTAGTTAGGGTCTAGAAGCCCCAAGTGACAGGTTCTTTGGTCCTATGCAATTCTATAAGTAATTTTTAAGTATGTTTTTATTAATTATGAATATATAAAAATCGTGAATTTTTTTCGTTAGAATTACTGTTGACCGAATGTTCGCATGGTCATTGCAGAATAGAACTATTTCTATTGTGTAAGGTTTAGTAGAAAGTTAGGTTAGAGGAACTTCGTCACTCACTTTCCTAGGAATTTGGTCCTCTAAATATTCTTTAACGGTTTAGTAAACTTTAATTAAAATAGTATGCCAGTGTATTTTCGATCAGAATCGACACTTGGAATTCTAATATATATTTGACAACGTGAAACTTATCTCAAATCTAATTCCCAATGGAATGGCTAGACTGCCTTAAAGAAAGAATCTCAGTTTAAAATTAAATTCTCTCGGGAGTTCCAACTAAGTGGTCTGCTTAATTTAGATGGTTAAATGGGTTTATATAGGAAAACCGGCATTTT
This sequence comes from Leptophobia aripa, assembly GCA_951799465.1. NCBI lineage: Eukaryota > Metazoa > Arthropoda > Insecta > Lepidoptera > Pieridae > Leptophobia > Leptophobia aripa. Next base: position 4,975,765 of record OX637267.1, on the reverse strand, counting down.
ATCGCTAAATCTACAGTACTAACTATTTCGTATATACAGACTTAGTCGTAAAACATCTGAGGATTACAGTCGAGACTAAGCGCTAAGTATGACTTCCATATTTGGTGCAAAACTCAAGAGGACTTACCAAAATCCTACTTAGTCAGTAATCATAATAATTCTTGGACGTCTTCCATCAATTACTTTACTATTATTTGTTAACTGATATTAACAATTGCAGAAAGATATTTGTAAAAACGACCACCGTAAAATTACAATACCACTGAGTTAGGTGTGGGTTCTTCTCAATTAAGGACGTGCAGTGAACCCATGTAAACTGAGTTTTAGTGACGTTCAAAATTGGTTCTTTATATTCTTTCTCAATTTGAAATTTGTCAAATAAACACTACATAAAAAGTCCAAGTCGACTTGAAACGTTAACCGAGGTTAAAGTGTTTCAAAGTCTTTAGACAGACTTGTTTAACTCAAGAGATTGCCTATCAAGGCGACGGTTATAGACTTAACGACATTTTGAACTGTCTCCTTGTGACTCGGATCAAATCGATTGACGGCTAAGTGCACACCAATCCATTACATTACAGTATAGGTAAAAGTTGTGTGGGTTTTAAAACACTCTACTGAACATTCTTTAAAAAAAACGTATATATAAAAATCTATAATAATATTCCCTAAACACCTTTTTTAACTAATAAAGTTAAGGACACTAAAATCTAAGACAGGTTTTCTGAAACCATAAACAAATGACAAACGCCCCTATTTAAATTAAGCGTCGGTTTACAAACGCAAATTGATTTTTTAAACCTGATATAGCGAATAATTATGCAAAGTTGAAACTTGGTAGCTCCTTAATCCTGGCTTAGTACGAGGGTCGATCAAAGAGGAGCAAACGAGAACATCCCTTTGGTTAATATATAATGAACCTTACCTTACCTCTGTTTACATTAATTTACTAAATGTCTTGTACTATAATGTATTTTTATTTATTTATATAATACAACACTTGTAGTATTATAAAAGATATTTTTAATTGATTACGTATAGCAAAAAATTGCATACAACTAATTTCGCGTACATTTTTACCCGTGTGAATTTAGCTATTTAACACTTAAGTACAACCCGTTTAGAATTTTTCTTGTATCTTATGTTTTTAGCTGTATTATAGCGTTAACCTACAGGTCCTATACCTATCCATTATGAATGTTTGGAAATAAGAAAATAATCTACCTAACGATATGCAAGAACATGTTTAAGATTTGCAATTGTAACTTAGCTGAGAATTTTTAGAACCCGTTAAATTATTTAAAGTATACAAGAAAACGCTGACATCTACTCTCCACATTCCCGTATCCCGGTCGAACTTTCTAACATTAAAATCTATTGAAATTTCAAAATTCCGAAATAGTTCTCTCAAATACCGAATATTACTGGTTTGAACCTTATTATTGAAGAATAGACCACCATTTTGCAGTATAGGTACTGGAGCCATTAGCTATTCTCAAACTTAATGCCTCTGAAATGCAAATTTAAAAAAATCACCTACACACGTTTTGATTTTATACATAAAACCCACCAATACGTTGGTGCAATTGGCCAAACATATACTTCAATATAATAAAACAAACAACTTACATATATATATTTGTTACGCACGTGTTAATCTAAAGTGGATTAGGTGATTTTAGGCGAATTTTGTCTGCGAATAGCTGATAAGAAGCAATTTAGACAATTACTGTTCGATTTAATGGACAAATCGGGGGGGACAATTGAATATCGCGGCCACTAATGAAAGGGAATTTAGGTTAGTACTTGATTCTGTGGCCATAGATTTCCTACTTATTATAGTTAATTGAGTATTTACCATTTGAATTTGAACAGTTATATTAACTCATAGGCATTAAATCCCAGCGAAACAATATTATAACGTTCCATTTAAAAATAGCCTATATTACATTTTACCATACTTTTATTATATAAAGGATATATGCCCAAGGAATACTAGAAATGTCTGACGGCTAAGTCGTTAAACAAGTTTCTAATAATTATGTGCGGACACTTTTCACTTTCTACAGGAAATACTATAACTTTAATTGACAAGTTTTATAAGAGTCAGCATGATTTTGAATATTATTTATAAAAAGTATAAGTATAATAAAACATTGCTTATGTATACAGTATTAAATATATACTGCGTGCGTGTAATCACATTTTTTTTCTGCCACCGACGCACTTGCACGACTAGGTGTCTTGCAAGTGTCAAAAAGCTAGTCGAAAAGCTTCGACCCTATGACATAATATCGTCTTGCGTCTAGACAGAAACATCAGAGTTAGTATCTTTAAAATAATTTTCCTTTCGACAGTTATAAATGGTACTACGTGGAAAATTTAATTTTGCACGGCATTTAGTTAAAGCTAAAATGTTCATAGAGCGACGTTGACTATACTCTAGTTGCTAGCATTTATAATCGTATTAACAGGCGTCATCCTGTAGTCTTATTCGCGTAACTAAACGTTTAAATTGCTAAATATTGTTATTATAGTAAAAGGTAAACAATAATCACGGTTATTACAGTTTATTTGTTTTCTGACTAAAAATTTATGCAAAATCTATATGAAAAATATATTTTATATGTGAAGACAAGATTCCAATGGTTAAACTTATTCATAATGTGTGATAGTTTTTGTTATTAATATGTTTATTAGCGTAATAAAAAATAGAAAAAAAAACAAAAATATCTTTACTTACACGTCTTAACACTTTTAAATCGTCAAAAAAACTTGTAAAATTGTTTGACCCTACATTTACATTTACTGCCAGTTTCCAAATCAAGATCGAAGGGATGAGAATAACTGTCAAAAAATAAATATTAAGAGGACAAAGATCCCTTTAATGTGTCGGCAATTGGCTCAGCATCGGGACAGTTCAATTATTGAGTAGCTTTACAATGCTTTGTTATTTTAATTGCCAGTAGCACAATTTTGTATTAATTGTTTATTTTAAAAGAGCAGCTATTTTTCGGGTAAGCATTTAGTTACAAGAATAGCACTGTACAGGGACCATACTATGAGTTCTCATCTCATCTGTTTAACGTTTATTAATGTGTTGTGTCTACGCCTTCAAAATATTGCTTGAAACGCTACAAACTACATAATAAACTCCCTGCGAGAAATATTAATTTAAGCGCAGAATATCTATATACTATTTAATAAGAGTTAGATTTTTGTAGGTATTTAATTTAACCATTAGAGTTTTCACTTCTATTAGATATTTAGATGTTATTAAAGACGCCTTGTACGAAATTGAATTAGTCTTAGGCTTATTTAGACTGTGTTCTCGTTATAACTTAAAATGAAACAAAACTAAAACAAATTTAAAAACTTTGGTTCTTGTGGCAGATTACCCACAATGCTGGCGGCATTTCCTCGCTGTATCGCAAAGCTTATACGCTGAGCGAGGAAAGCACTAGCTCTTGGATTACCGGTACTGACTACCAGGCGCCTACTTTATTCCTTAATAAGCGCCTGTGCACTTGTATAAAGCTTTGTTTAATTATATAGCAATTAAACATAGAATATTGTGTAATTGTAAGATATTAAACGGCTTTATAAATAAACATTACGTACTAAGTGAAATTAACGATAACATTAAAAATAATTATATGATATAAAAATATTTGTTTTTTAATGAATGAAATCCCACATTAAATTTCATAATACAGACGTGACTTAGAATAAATTGAGCGTGGGAAAATACTTATTAGTCGCCCAAACATAATACCAACGTGACAATCTTCAGTCTATCAAGTTAATCAACTAAGTGCACAAGTATCCATGTATTTTTGAAGACGCTTCAAATAAATAGATACTTATACTCGTCGGGTAAGCAGTAAGACAATAAATCGCCTGCATGTTATCTGTGATCGCTAGAGCCTTCAGAGTGTAAATGATGTTCTTGGCAAGGAATAATCGCACTTAAAGTGGCTAAGCGCTCGAGACCAAGTGAGATATATCGTTTGTATTACACATGACATACATCGTTTCAAGATCTTCTCAATAATTCTCAAGTGTTTGTCGTTCCAAGTTGCTTTATGTTTTAAGGATGAACAAATTCACTCATAAGCTTTATGAGATAATATCGACTACACCTCCTAATACTGTAGAACGAATTGCGTCGCAATTATAGTTAATGATTATAGATAAATTAAGCACTACAGTGGGCGACTTGAAACGGTCCGATGAACAGTGTACAACGTTCGAACTTCAATAATGTACAAAAAACATGTTTGACATATTCGCTTTGATTAAAGTAGTCTGCCCACTGCACGCCCCACACCATCACCATATTATATACGTAACAATAATTGTTTTTAAAGCAAAGAATATCATTAAAACATTCCTATTATAACCAATAACTTTTGTCTATTTTATGAGGGTAACAGTTCAAAACTGAACAGTCCATACACTGTACATACGCATGAGTCAACTATCGAAAAGTTTGTAAAGGATATACGAGTAATACATTAGCACTGGCTTATGTATAATCAAAACAGGAACAACTGGTTGATGGCAGTTGAGAAAGTAATTAAATTATTAAGACAATTAAAATGATTATAAGAAGTACTAAAAAGCCAAATATTTTAATGTTTGGTTTTTAGTACATAAATGAGTAGGCACCATGTGGGTGTAAAACTAGAAAAGGCTGTGTTTAAGTGTGATTATTTGTTTCATTCTTTATTGAAGAACTCACAGACAATGCATTACTGGTATTCCAATTAAAAAAATATTTAATCAACCCAGATCGAATGCGGGGAAAATGTTTTTCAAAAACTATGTCAAGCTTATTTTAATGAATGCATTTCGAAATATCCCAGCTCAGCCCTAATTAACATTTGACCTGGAAATCTTTTACGTCAGCTCTGAAAATAGGTGAAAAAGGTATTATTGGTGGTTTTATTCTGGTTTAAAGCGCATTTTTTAATAATGAATGTTGAAATGTTTACTGTAAACATTTTCAGGCTTTTAATGATTAGATGTGTATATAACAATTGTGTTTTAAATATAATCTATACTAATAATAAGACAGTAAAAATCGAAAAACTGTACATTGAATATTTTTCCAAAAAACTGAAAGGAGGCAATTAAAGAAGAGTCATAGAAACCAAAAAACCAATTTTTGGAATTCTTGTCTGTCTGTCTGTCTGTCTGTCTGTCTGTCTGTCTGTCTGTCTGGTACTTTATAACTTGAAAACTACTGAACGGATTTGAACGCGGTTTTCACAGTTGGATTATATATAATTAGGAGCGTTGTCAAAAGTTTATTTTGTCAAAATCGGTTAAGAGAAAAAGAAGTTATGGTCAATTGAAAATTTACTTCAACCACTGCTTCAAATTTTTTAAACACTTATATTGATTGATTAGTTATATATTGTTGAATATGTTCTAATATAAGTTAATCTTAATATTAAAACTTATGAGAGGTAACAAAAATAACAAATAACGCAGTGCGCGCGGGCGCGGTTGAAGTGTTGAACAATGTGCTCGATAGATGGCGTTGATAAAATTCGTAGATTTATTTTATTTTTTTATTTCTTAAACCTATACAGCTTATCAAAAACAGTTTACACAATAAAAATAGATTAAAAATAAAGCCAAAATGAGGTTAAAATATAGAATCGGAAATATAATCTAAGATCAGGAAAAAGAATAACAAAAAAAAACACGAACAGAAAAAAAAAATATATATATATACACATGAACAAGTGGAACTATGTGAAGTACGAGCATTTTAGTGTGTGCAATGGTGTTGCTGTGTGAGTGAGTGTGCGAGGGTGAGTCTTACTTTTTTTTTAAAGAACTTCTACTTAGGCCAAATATATCCATCGCGGTGTTAAGATGCTCCATTGTGTAATGACTACCATGCACTTCAAACTTTCATTAACGTTTTACCCTATGATTATTTTGAGTGAACACTACCTATACCAACAAGTAAAAGGAAACGAGTGAAAAGACGTTTATCGTTTGTCCGCTCCCATTTTTCCATCTACATCCTTAACGTTAATGAGGTTTACCTTTTATTATTTGGCCAAGCTAATAAGTAATAACCTCACAAGTACGTATTTCGTACTCAAAACTTCCTAAGAATTTTCTTTCAACTCTTAACCGCTGAGGAGTTTTACCTTCCATCATCAGCTCATCCACATAAGAAGATGACTATCAGAATATAAAATTGTCAGAATAGTAATTGCCTGTACGTTAATTTGAAAGTTGCCCTCGATTTCCCTGAATCATCCGATCCTGTAAAGCTACATCATCCCTGAGTAACACAGGCTATATATAATTCTAATTGTAACAAGATTTTAGCCCGTGAAAGAAAGCCCTGTCGAGATCATTAAAAAACGCTATATACTTAACCAAATTACACGTGGGCGAAGCCGCGGGCGGAAAGCTAGTAATTAATAATTGAAATGCATTGATAATTTTTACATTCTTCAAAGTAAGGTTGATTGGTACTGTCTGACACGGATTGTCGATTTTGGGTCTCAAACATCGACACGTGTAGTTTTATATTTCTTTTTTTTCAACAGTCTATAATAACCGGCTGAAGACAAACAAAAACAACAAAAACAACATAAATTCCATTGAGCGTTAATAAAATCGAGTCCAAGACGCTCTTTATTTCACAGTGGAAGTGGATAATTATTTTTAATTGTCGTCGAGTTATTTTTGCAAAACGAAACAATGGCGTCACCCCGTCGCCAAAATATTATGATTTTTAATAATTTAAGACTATTTAGCTTTAGTTTATCAATGCTTTTTGATCTACTTTTAATTATATAAAAAAAGGCTTAAGTTATTAACAAAGGTCTTTATAAATTTCACTCGTAATTCAAATGTTGGCTATATATACTTAGTCTTGCCATAAATATTGTTATAAAGAAAAGCACGATTTTTTTTTATACGTAACATTTATTCCTTTCATAGTGAGTTAGTTTAATACATCAATATATAACTATTAAAAATATACAATGTTTATTCGAAGTGATCTCCATTGGCTGCAATACAGTCTTTTAAACGTTGAGGCCAGTTATCAATAGCAGCACGAACTCTTTCTAGAGGAAAATTCTTCACTGCCAACCGAATGGATCGTTTTAGGGACTCCAAATTATCATGGCGTTTAGAGCAAGCCTTACTCTCTAAAACTGACCATAAATCATAATCCAATGGATTTAGGTCAGGACTTGACGACGGCCAGTTTTCAGTGCTGATAAAGTCCGGAACGTTAGTTTTCAACCAAGATTGGGTGGATCGAGCTCTATGACCCGGTGCCGAGTCTTGTTGAAAGCACCATTCTTTGTTATTGAACATGGTGTTAGTTAAAGGCTTAACTACCGTCTCAAGAATGGTATTTTGATAAACTTGTGCCGACGTTTTAATACCTTTTTCACAAAAATATGGCTCAGTCACCCCTTCATAGCTAACACCCCACCAAACCATCACTGAAGTGGGATAATGCCCACGTTGTACTCTGTTTACTAATTGCGAAGCTTCTTTAGAGCTTCCAGCATAAATACGGTCATTTTGTTTATTAAAATACTGTTCAATTGTAAAAATTTTCTCATCCGTAAACAAAATTTTTTTGTGACCTCCCTTTGCGTACCGCTTAAGTAGTTGTTTGGATTTTACCACCCTATTCTTCTTTAAATTATCAGTTAAGAAGTGACCAGTACGTCTCTTATAGGCTGCAAGTCCTAAGTCATCTTTTAATATACGCGACATGGTTCTAGGAGCTATCTTCATCTCCCGAGATAAAATCTTTTGCTTACGGACAGGATTTCTTCGAATTCTTTCCCTAACTGCTTTAATCACCTTTTTCACACGAACGGTACGTGGACGGCCAGATCTTTTTCTGTCACAAACAGAGGAGGTATCATTGTACCTATCAATAGCCCGGTAAACAAACATTTGACTAATACCAAGCGGGTGGAGGGTTTTAAAAATTGCACTTTTCTCCATACCTACTTTATGTAAGGCAATCACAGCGATTCGGTTCTCTTTATCACCCCACTCCATTTTAATATAACAAAATATTTAACAATATAATGGCGCGAAAATAAGAAAACACATCAAGCAATCACATAAAAATGACAGATTCCAAATTCAAACGTAATATTTTCTTTTTTTGAATAGTAACAGTATTTATGGCCAGACTAAGTATATCGATATATAGATAGATTAATTTATTTAACAAACTAATCAATTGATTCATTTGAAGAAAAAGAAAACATCGGTAACTCTAACATAATTGGCGTCTCCCATTTAAATAAAACTTTTGAACAGCTGAACAGTATCTTAACCTAGGTTCAGAGGCCACAAATGTTGTTAGACAGAAATAATTTGTCATCTCTTGTTACATTTTGTAAACCTCGTAAAGTACAAAGCGTCACTTTAATATTAATCACGGTTTGCCCACCTGTGTCCTGACTCCTGACATTTTAATAATTAATGACGGATAGGCGACCGGCTGTTGATGACGTCACAACTACGTAATGACCGAATGTGACGTCATAGGATAGATTAATATTTGTTTATTTATTAGTGGTTTAAAGTGAAGTCTTAAAACAATTGTTTATAGAAATTATACATATTTATTGTATTAATAAAAGCCTTGCATTAACGGTTAATCAATACGGTATTTAATCAGCTATTGTTTTTCTTTTAACCAATAGGTACTGACCGCTTGACAACGACTATATGAAAAAAGAGTAAATATATTTCTTGACATGTCTGGTTCAAAAATTCAACTCGGGCGTAATAGAAAAAATATGTATGTAAAGTTAAGGTGTACACATATATCGTTCAAATGGTTACCACATGGTATAAAGCGGAAAATTAAAAGGATTAAAAAACTTTTCCATTCCACCGCCCACAGCCACCGTTCGCCCATGTTTGCCCAACGTTGTACTAGACATTGTTCGGTAGAATTTAATTAAAATCAAGTTATCCGTGATCGATGGACACACGATATTCTCGTTATGCTTTAGACAAATTGAGTGTCACCGTGTCGAGGGACGGTCCTATTACTTTTTAATACTCGACCAGACGGGTTGTGTTAGCGAATTGCTTTTTCAGAAGTGAATGAATTTTGCTACATTGGGGTACGTTTTAATCGGACTGTTTACGTAGAAGACTTTCAAAATAAACTTTTTTTTATTAAAATGTCAAAAGGATGATGATATATATTACTTGCAACGCCATGTATTTAATATATCAATAAAACGGAATATGTGTCAAATTTAAAGGTAAAAAACTGAAACTATATACATACTTTAGTATGCATTGTTGTTCGTTTTTAATTTGGCATTGTTTAATAAGTGCGTACAAGAGTTTTTACTATCGTCGGGGTGGCACTAGGGACAAAAATGTCTCATTTATTATAAATACATCTATTCTGTTTTACTAAAAGGCAAAATTCACTACTAACACTAGAAATTTAACTACTAGTAAAAAATTAATACAATATTTACCACCAATATTTGACAAAGTCGAATACTTTATATACATAAAATAGTCATTTGATAATTGCGTCCAATGGTAACTCCAGTAACAGTTGTACATTCCACTTTTAGAGTGGTGTTTAATTAACACGGCAGCGAAGCCTGTGAAATAAATCTTAGTTAATGTCCCTTTAGTCTGTTCAGCTGGGCCCATGCATGGACTAAAGAGATTACCGAATTACTGCGCGTTCCTAAATCGATACGGTTTTACCTGTGACTGCCTTGCCAAACCAAATGCATTCCGATTTATAGGTCTGTAGGCTATCTCAGTAATCTGTAGAGTAATCTAATTCGATAATTCTAAGCTGTCCGTTCTAATCTGAAAGCAGTAATTTAAATTACTTAAATTTTTTAAGAACTTACGAAAGTTTAGCTTATTAATAGATACTTTGTTGTTTCAGAAATGCAACCTTTTTAGAGCCCCACCTACAAGGAGTAAGACGGCGTGACAGTCGAAGTTCAGATTCAGAGCACGAGAGGTCCACTGAAGATGACGAGAGGTCTCTCATTCGTTCCTCTCCGAGAAGTAGACACCCGCCTCCTGACAATGAACCACCAGCGCCCATAAAGCCAAAAGAATTCTTTGAAAGACTACAGAGTCAAGCAATGAGAGAGATTCAAGGGAAGACGAAACGAGATCAAGCCATTAAAGACGCAAATCAACTGTTCCGACCGCTGGACACGGACGGCAGCTTGGTTGATAGTCTGAGTCAGGTGAGTTTTTTATTTATTAAGTTTTACGCCCATCGGTACTTCACAAATTATTAGCCATAATCTTATTTAAATTTCTAGTCTTAGCTTTCAAGACGAGCTTAAGTTTTGTTATACAACAAACTTATTGCACGCTATAACTTTTGTTTAAATTAAAGAAAATAAAGCTTTCGCAACTACTTGTGACCAACAAAGCGTAAAAAGTTTCAGCTCAAAGTTTCAGATCCGTATTTAAATTGGAGATTTGCGAATGCTGTATTGAAGTAAAATTACATTAACCCGTCTATTTGCGCCGCTTTCAAATGTACAGAATCTGAATGCTTGCCGGAACTGTAAATTCGCTACTTCCTTCTATACTTATTCTATTTTGCTTCCATTAACATATGAATATCGCGAACACGAGCGCAACATCTTTCAATTCCATTCGCGGAATTAAATTTTTGCTTCTCAATTTGAATGGGCGTTCCCTAAATGAGGTATTACGTCCCTTTGTCGCTTGTTTTTATTTACTCGAGTACGAGGAAAACGTACTAACGTTATTAAAGATAATGGTCTTGACATTTCGTGGTCTTTATTAAAATGTTGTATAAAAGGAGCCCGGGGTGCTTTGTGCGATCCGTTTAAATTAAACGAAGTCTCTGAGTGCTTCTTAGGAATCGAAATGTTTATGATTTTGTGGTATCGCAATATTTACGCATTGCGCGCCAGCTGCACTCAAAATGCACTCACGGTCCGTGACAAAAGCGCTCTTGAGGTGTACAACTCTAGTCAATTGCTTGAATGCTTGAAACCCTCCCTTACAATTGTTGACGCGTTTGTGAAGTGCTACATTTTGTCACTCTGATACGATGCAACATTAAGCAATGCATTTAATGGCTCGGCTCAAGTTAATGCTCGCAAGCTAAATGCAAATATTCCAATCAAGATGTAATATATTAATAAAAAATTCTTAAATATTTATTCTAGAAGTATCTAGAATAAATGAATTCACCGTAACACCTTATATCAACGCCACTACAAATATTTAATCTTTCAGTCTCAAGGGTAAAAATGCAAACTCTAAATGCAGTTAACGAGCGGTTAATTTCAGTATTGTCAAGAAGCCATTTTGTCCGGGCCCCGTCACTTCCGGTGCTCGCCCCCCGTAATCGACGCGTGAAAAGAAAAACCCTGAATAATTTTCAGTGCAGTCGATTCAATGCTCCTGCATTCCATCGTTTAGTAATCAGTGACATTGTTGTCAAATCGTTAAAAAAAAGCTTTTATCGACATCGCTGTTCGGTCTTATGGATTGACTGATTTTGATACTTTGTTTCGTTAATAAACTTTTAGATATTTAATTTGAGAAATATTCTTTATTTAAAGGAAATCACCAAATATGCGTATGTGTGGGTTTTTCTAATTTTTTATACAAACTTATAGTTTATTTGTAAGTAGTGGTTAGTAGCTGAAAGTAGTTTTACTTAGGTTATATAGGTATGCTTATTACAAATTAAGAAGGCGCCGTCTATCATCGTCATACTCATGACACTAAAAGTCGCAGATGACGCACAAAATCAGGATTAGTAAGAATGCAAAGCCTGAACACTTTTTCTTTTAACAATACATTAAGAGAGTTTTTAAGCTGTAAATAAATATTTGAACATAACATAGCCTTCATAAAATTTACCATGTAATTAAACGTCAAAACTAATTTGGTTGGTTACCCTAAGAATAATTATCATGTTAAGCCCTCAAAGGACCCCAGTACAAACGGTTAATCGTTATCACTCGCTTACAATGTCACATGTCGTGTTGGTCTCTTGTGGATATGATACCCTTGTCATTTACCTTTTTGACTAATACACTCTATCGTAAACCATATCTAAAATGATGAATCATGTGGGATCCTGTTGCGGATTTAATTGCCTGAAGTAGTGTTTTCATTGCCTCGAGGTCAAATGGCTAACCGCAAAAAACTAACTAACACGCTTTTACCTACTGTATATAATATAACAAAAAAATTACTTATATATAGTCGTATTGTTTAAAGTGATGTTAAAACTGAGCTATTTAAAATTATATTTAGTATAGTTGGTAATAAAGCTGGCCGAATAATAAAAGATACATTTTGATATTTTTTGAAAAAACAGAACGTTTTTCGAGCTCTTAACTTAATAGACATTTTGGTGTGATTTACGTAATATTTTCTATAACTTGATAATACATAAAGTAATAAATAATGAGTCGCGAACATCAATGGCGGTATCCGTTTGAGCTACCTTTTAGCGAAGAGGAAATGGAACTATGAATGAATCAAAAAAGGCTTGTATTTAAATATATTTACGGTCATACGCCGCATTATGTCTGTTCCTAGAAGACCCAGTTAGGTTTGAATTGATACAATTATCAATAAGTTTTAACGCATTTTACACCTTGAACTTACAGATACATTTAATAATTCATATGTATAAATTAAAATACTCTTCAAAAAATATATCCGTTAGAATAAAAGTTAATATTTTTTGTCATATAAAATGTTCTCAAAGTTTAAATTACACATGGCTGACAACATTAACGGGGTTTTAGTAGGTTTACGAACACCGTAAGGAAGTCATTAGTGATTGTAGCAGCTGGTGCAAATGAACATAGATAGAACTATCTGTTTTATTATTATCATTGTATAATATAAGCTTGTATGAATAGTACCTTTCAAAATCAATTTTGAATCTATGACATGAACATTATTTTGCACATCATTGTACGCACACATACACACAATTAAACGAGTGATATTCCATATTTGAATAATTGCCAATCCAAAACAAACTACATATTCCCAATTAGTAGGCTAAGCGATTGTAAGAAAGGCAAAACGGCAATTGGACGAAGAAATAAGAGCAATAAAACCGTCGTTACCACACGCGGGAAGGACTTATTGATTTTAATCGTGAGTGAACGCGGACCTGTGTTTGCTTTGATTGAACTTATAGAAACTTATATGAACTTAGTACTTGGTGGTTTGCATATATTTTTTGCGACGTCTGCTCTCGATTCCGCTCGTTAAAACTTTGTCGCTTTGCGTCGGGTTTTCTAGTTTTCGCAAAATAAATTGCGGATGTTTTGATACTTTTTTAACGAGTACTCCATTAGTTTCGTGGCGTTAAGTCATTTTGCTCCAATTTAAAAAGTCCTTTCGATTTAAATTTCATATTCCGTTAAAAATTTTGAAACATCTTCTTTTGAAAATTTCAGTCGTTTTAGTTATACCGACCTTTAACTTTCTTTTAGATTTCATTATAATGATGAATATCAATGGCTTTACGAGGAATAATTTATTGAAAGTGATTTTCTAAAAAAAAAACAACGACAACATAAAAAACTGGAAACTGTAATACAAACAACCTTAATGTTTTGGGCGAAATGCTGCTATAATTCATAACTTATTACGTAATAGGACTATTTGCTCAACAAATAATCAAACTACTTAAATTAATACCTAAGTGATTTATTTTCACAGCGCGTTCCAATTGACCGTTAGGGCTGTCATTAACCTAATTAAAAGTCTGCTAAAGTAAGTAAGTGATTTGGCACCAGGTGGCCAAAGCTCTCTCCTTAAAAGTCTCTCCCATCACCAGAACTTAAACACGTGTGACCACTTTGCACTTAGTTCTCGAGTTGAACGACACTAACCGTCAAGAGTTGTATATTTTTATGAGTTTTGGTGATACACAGCTGCCTCTTAAAGAGATTGCAAGGGGCCGAATGACATCGTTGATAGCCCAACTTTGTAATTGCTGGAACAAATTTTACGTAAACGCTGTAATACTTACAAATGCTATTTTATAATTTTACTCAAGTTTAATTAAATTATTATCATAAATAACAGGAAAATTAAAATATTATTCGCAATAAACAATGCCATCATAATGTAATTAAATTTTAATGTAATACGAAATGCTTACCACAGGCTATAACATTCACCGAGAACAATCTAACAAAATTAATGTACCACAGAGTACATTCTCACGTAGCCGCTTAGCACCATAGAAAACTAATTGCAATCCAACTTTCCTCATAAATCCGTGTATATAGATGCTATAATTTCACCATAAACGATGCCCTTTGTGTAGGATTTAACACCTTACCTCGCGGACGCCTTTGTGGCATGATTCATAGCACACCATTATTGTTACCGATTTCCAAATTAATTTCCCGCCAAATAATAGAAGCGTCTAGCAATTTTTTATGTACCTACCTATATGCATTTCATTGTCGCTCTAAATTTAAATTGAATGTAATATCTTGTACATGGACCAGTTTTATTTTTAAATAATTGTTGATTTTATTCCATAATATGTATATTTACGAAGGTCTTCGTCTACGTGTATAAAAATATAGATGTGTTAAATATAAATGCTGATTCAATATTCATGTGATGTGTTTATATTCGGGAAATTGTATATAATTAACTCCGAAATGTTCCAAATTTGTATTTCAATAAAACTTTATTAAGCCAAAATTTTTGAGCAAGTCCTTTTATAGTGCAGGACTATTTAAACGATAAAAAAGCTTGGGAATGATATTGACACAAGGGATCTCTCATACGATTCTATGTGGTGAATATATAAAATATATGGATTTTAATTAAAAATGTTTACTTTGCTTAAGTATTACGTAATTTTATAATTATCCTGTTCTATTTCAAAAGTATTGAATTAAAATTGAAAAAATCGCTATACGTTCACATACTCGTCTCGTTTGCCACTTCATCCATAAAAAATCTTTCGACGTCTTCTAGAACAAAGTGCGAATAAGAAGAATCATTTGTAAAGATGCAACAACACAGGAAATATGAACCAAGTACAGTATTAACCGTCGCGTGTAGAATCCCTCCAATTGATTCACGGTAGAGATACGGGCACTCGCAAATGTTGGTTCACTGAATCGTTTATTTGCCGCAGACCATTAATTTATAGAGCAATAACGCCGGCTACGATTTTTATTTATCTCCCAATGCATATTTGGCTAAACCACTGCCTGTTTACATACTCTGTGTAACACGATCGAAAACTTTTTGTTTGTTAAATTTCGTTTAATGTTTCCTGGCCTACAAAAATAATATCCGTCTTGCCTTGAGAAAAGTTTGGCTTTGTTCTTACTTTACATGAAGATATAAAACCTTATATAACACCAAACGTACCATAATTCAAGATATACTTCATTTTTAAGTTTTAATTGTAATATGATACATTCAATATGTTTTTAATTTAAACTTAACATTTGCACATATCTAAATAACGACTAATTGTAACTAATGTTTCTGATTTAAATTTGAAATTAAATGCGGTGATCATTAACATGCGACGTTATGCACGGGACTTTGTCTCAATTAACGAATACGACGTCCCCTAGTGATACATAAAACCTCACTTTAATAAAAGCACTCATAAACTGCAACAAATCATTTTAAATTTCGAAATCTTGTGTGTATTAGTTGCGTTATGTTTATAGATTTGTCGTGGATGGCCTATATATATAGTTAATATCTATTTTCTTATAAATAGAACTATGATTCTTGTATGCATTTTCATAGTATGTAAATTGTCAACCACCAAACAATTTAAAATGTGTTTATTGTCACTTCGGAGAGAACAACATTTGTAGGGAAAACAGCTGAACACAAATCAAAAGAAACATATAAAATTGAATAAACCATATACGTAGCGATGTATTAAATAACATAATTTTTCTATATAAACCAAAACACCAATAAATTTAAGAAATTGCGCTTCCTCACTGTATGGCATAATTATATTTTATAGCTCAAATTTGCTGGCTGAAAAGTAGCAAACAACGCAAGAAATGTACAGCTATAATATAATTTCTAGGACATCTCTCAATAAAGTAATTTTTAAATCATACCCGTCCCTCTTATCTTATATACAAGGTCTTTGACCTCTAGAAAAAGGGGTAAAATATAGCCTCAAACAAAACGTACGGAATCTAAACGGGAGGGAATGATACGAAATTGCCGCCTTTGTACTAACAGAACCTTCGAATCGAGAAATAATATTTCCAAGTCCGTGAACAAAGCCGTCCTCCGTTTGAAGTGAATGCCAACGAAATTTGTCGCGAAACATCTTATCGCCATAAAAAAGTATTGGGATTCAACAGTTATTTTATTGCGGTGAAACATATTTGATGTTTATTTGAATTTTTTGCTTGCCTATTTTCTTTGGGTGTATAATTTAAAAAGTTTCGCTTGTTTTGTTTCAATTTACATAAAGAAAGAATCCAACACATATATATCATAAATCACTCATAACATATTAAAGAATTAATGAATTATGTGATCGACGAATCTTAATATTGTTAAATAGGTACACAACGATCAAAGTATTAGAAACAAGTAACATATAATGTGCCAAAAATACACAGTTCGATTCATGATTCGTTAAATTCTCGCTTCAATATACTAAAAGTTTAAACTCAATAGTCTGAATCGTAGTTCTGTAACAAATAAATAACGGTCTGAACAACGTTAGATACTCGAGGGATGGGACTAAGAAATAGCGACAGATTTAATCATGAGAAAATATAGGAAGTGTACGAAGTACCTAATTCCCTTGGTCGGAATGGGCACGGTGCCCAGCGTGTAATTTAGAACAACTTATATTTTATATTAATCGGTTTGTTCTAATATGATCGGATTACATGACTTGACTTCCTCAATTAATTTTATTCTAATAGGTTTTGTGTGTCGTTTATCTTATGTGTATCCTGCCGGTGAATTTATAAAAATATATGATATTTGCTTCATCTTAATATATGCATTATTGTGTAAACACGTTTCATAATTAGCAGCGTCTACTGACATTTATCTAGCTTTGCAAATAATGATAACATGGCTTTCATTTACTTGAATATTTAGCACAGTTTATGTTGTCAAGAAGCTATCCAAACATTGACACTGCCCTATAAACTTCGCATTAACTCTGTTGTTTTTGTATTACATTGCCTTTGTATTACTAAAGTTAATAAGTTACGCAAGACGATAAATAAATTAAATTTCATTTCTGTTTTAACGTACAATGATGTTATTTAGTTGTCACGGCGTAGTCAATCCACAAATGCATATCGAGACAAAATATAATTCGATTTTCTTATAAATCACGTCACATTACAGAGTCAGGGACTCAGTCGTTTGACAATTGTGGATATAAAAGTTCATCTATTGGATTCGAATTTATTCTGTGAATTTTTACAGATATTAATTTTGTTATGTTTATATCAGAGGTTAAATTTCAGCCTAGACTAAAATCTATGATCTGAATCCAATACATATATCTGATAGATTAATTATACTCATACATATATCTGATACGCATAAATAATACTGATTTGATTTACCTGATATTTTCAGAGCCGCGAAAGCCTGTCGTCAGATGGCGAGGGTGCTAAAGGCGACTGCTCTTCAGTGGGGTCTTCAGGGTCTGACTCCGAAGAGCAGCCGCCATGCGACATTGGTCTCTTGGAACGGCTAATAAGAACACATCCAGTATGGTTTTTGCCTGGTATACAACGAGCGGGGGCCTTTCATCTATTGCAGGGAAAAGAAGAAGGGGTAAGCAATTTAACTATAGAATTCAAAAAAAAATTATATGTAAACAATTTAAATAAACAAATATAACTAACAAATCACGTACGTGTCTGTGATATTATTTCAATATAGTATTATGGCTATTTATTTTCGGCCAAAGCTGTTATCAATAAGCATGCACAACCAAAACTACGAGCAAAAATATTAAAGCATCTTGAGGGCTTACAGTGTAGTGATACTCATAGATTAAACAGGAAGAGCAGAACCTACACTAAACCGCCTGAGACTCCTTTAATATACTTGAAAAATAATGTCATTATCTTTTTATGCGCCAGACATTAATCACGGACGATAGATTTCACTAATTCTTTCTCTGACCACAATTCCACTAAAAACGTCATAGAATAATGTAAATATACACGTTTATATCCGTTAGTCTAATTTAATTGCTTCCTATTACTTAACTCACAACTTAATTTATGATATCTTGTAAAACATTAGCAGTTAATAACACTATTTCAAAGACTAACAATCCTTATAGACCGATAACTGTCTCTAGCTCTTTATTTCCCAAAAATAAATTAAAAAATTTGGTTATATTAAATTTAAAATTGTACTAATGCTTTCCAGAACTTTGTTGTTCGACAATCGAGTCAGCCAGACACAATGGCAATAAGCGTCCGTCTGCCGGCCGACAAAGGACCGTACATTGAGCACTACCTCATCCAGGCGTCGGCTGGTCGCATCGGCCTGGAGACTTCCGCAAATCGCTTCGATAATATACCTGAGCTGATCGCACACTATTCGCAATGTTGGTAAGTCAGTTAATTTTGTCTTTACATTCCGTTCCTACTACTACTACTACTATGTATCAAAAGTAAGGTTTTAAAATGTTATGAATTTATAATTAGACATGGTTAAAAGCATTCAAAGGATTGATTATGAAGTTTGTGTATAGCGAAAGGTAGATTGTTTTCACTCTTTAATTAATCCTGAATTGAGAGGGCGTTCTTTTCGCGTCTTGTTACTCTTTAGTTTGATTATCATGGACATCTTACTATATATAAAACCTTATTAATTAAATTGTATTTTAAGAAACATTTATAACGTAGAATCAATAATCATATGTCAATAAATCTATATTACGTCTCACAAACCCCTTAAAGGACGTAATCCAATCGCACCGGTAACTTAGACACTTAGACTTAACGAAATATTATAACAATTTTAGTGACGAGCTGCCAGTCCAGCTCCAACTTCCAAGGCCTCTTCGAGATGCCAAAAGCAGACATCAGCTTAGCTCTCTAGCGCTCCTAGGCCAGGAGTTCTGGGGATATCCGATGGCCAATCCAAAGAACACGAACATATTATCTCCTGGTCAACTCGCATCTGGCGTTGTCCCGATGGCTATCACACCTTCGGATACCGGGTCTAGTCTTAGCAGTTTTAATCCAAGTGAGCTCGTAGATTAATCTTCTATAAAAATTAAGAACGATAATAAACTTGAGTGCAGTTTCATCCTAATTATCCGTTGTTGTAATTTATTCACATTAACTTTGGCTTACGGAGAAGAAAAACATTCAATTATTCATTGACTGTGGGCAAAACGCGGTGATCAAATTATCAATCTATTAATTGACTAAGATTTTAAAAATAACAATATTGATTTTAGATACGAATTCTAAGGAGAGAATATTTATTCCTGATAAAGAGAATGATTTGAAAATGTCAGTAGATACATCCCCAACGCAAAGTTTAAGTACATTTAAAGGGAAAAATCCTCCGTCACCGCCAGCCAAACCTGGGTCTTTTGTGAGGGCTCCAAGACCCACTCCCCCTAATACGTTAAATCTTATGACTAGTACCGTAAGTAACAAATTTGTTTACTACATAAACTGGCGTTGGATAAGGTTGTTGCGCGCAAAGATTTAAAATTGTTTAAGTACGGTTACACAGGATTTTTATTATCTTGAGTAAGGCAATTTTTGGAAAGTAGCCTTTTCTAGAAGAGCATAGAGAATTAAAATTCTTCTGTCATTCACAATAGTTCTTCACAGATTAAAAATAAATTTTTGAAATAATTTTTTTTTTTATAAATTAACATTAAGGTCGAGCAAAATTTTTAAAATTTCCAGAATTGTTTCTAAACTGAACTGTATTTTTTATTCTCTGCTCGTAATTAGGTGTTAATTAGTTGATTACACAGTAACAGAAACTCAACCTTAGCGCCTGTATATTAATTGTTATTTCATCGCTTTTTTTGTTCTAAACATATTGCATATTTGCAGGCGCACATAACACAACCCCACACTTTTCCCACCACAAATCCCCACCAACTCTCCCCCACCCACCCTAAATCCACTCCGCCCCCTCCACCTCCTCGGTGGGCAAAACCCCCCTTTCCCAAACTTTCTAAGTGCGAGTCCCTAGCTTTCAGCCCTATTAACAAATCGAACGGAATAACTGTCACCACGACAGTGACGTTTAGCGTCAATAACACACAGATACACAACCACCAAATAAACGAGAACATTCAAAGTGATAGACTGCAACTAACGCTTGCTAATACCGACAATGCATTCAACATAGACTCAAAGGGCGATGTCATTGATCAGGTGAGGCATTGCATATTTACCGCATGGTGTGCGCGTGAGCATGATAGATTAGACTAGCTTGTGCATATACTAACATACTGTATAAATATTAAAAATATTCTTGTTTCTATATAGAGTATGTTGCATCGTTTATCGCCAGAAGGAGAATGTATAAGTACAATGACAGCTAGCTTACACGGAAGCTTTAAACGACAAATAGAGACAGATGCCGGATCGCCAAACGACCAGAACACAGACGTAGACCCTGGTGTTAACACCTTCACGAAATCTTCCAGTAGTTACATTCCCAACCAGTTAGTTTCACCCAATGGAACCAATTCGGTTACCAGCGGTATTTTCTCGCCCACAAGTCAAATTAATTCGCCCGTCTCGAACGATACTATATCTTCTAAAAGCGGTGTTTTCTCACCTTTAAGTCAAACGAATAAGAGTGATATTTTCTCTCCCTTGTCGAGAAGTTCACCTGTATCAAATAAAAATATTTTTTCCCCGACATCGAATGTTATGTCACCCGTGGGTGGTCGTGAAAAGATATTATCTCCCAATACCAATACGGCGAGCACAACGCCTTCTGGTCGATCGAGGAGAAGTAAACACTCCCTACGAAAGGAGTCCAGACATTATCAGGTAGGGGCATCATATATTTGCCTAGCTGGCGAAAAGAATGGACTGATAGTGGACTTTTAAAATATAATATTAAATAACATGAGCTTTCATTAACAGCGTTGTTATAAGAAAGTATCCAATCCTCAATGTCGTATCTCACTTCTTTATTTTAACTACGGGCACTTTTAAAATTAGCAATGGTACCTTAAATGTGCTGGTCAAAATGCAAAATTCAACGGATCCGAAGACTACAATATCCATTTTTTTCTCTGTAATAATATGCTATGGATATATTTGACAGTTAAGATCGTCCACACTCAGTTCATTCTTTGTATAGCCTAGCTGTAGTGTAATGGGCTACTTAGGATTAGACAAAACAATAATTATAGTATTTGTTTGACTAACAGCATGCATAGTGAAATATTCAATAATATCCTGAATTACAATTGATTTGTTTTCTAAGTGGCAAGTTTTTTAGGAATCAGACATCCTTGAATCGCCGGGAATATATTGTCGTAGTTCTTTATTGGATAAAGTGAGTGATTATGAGGATATATGGGGACCAGATGGAAACAATTGTACGACATTCAAACCTAAGACTGATAATGATAATATTAATAATGGTTTAATGAGAAGCAAGAGACCTGATTTGTTACCAGACACATTGCGTAAGTTTTTAACATGTCTTCAACCAAATGTATCAAATACTTTTGATATTTTGAACGTCAGCCGCGTATTAAAAAGAACTGGCACAACAAAAGACCTTATCATTAGCCACTTGTATTAAATAATCTTTTTTGATTTTAGCAAAATTAATCACAGCAAAAAGCACACAATCAATACTCGACAAAGAAAATATGATTTTATTAACATCATCGGACAGTTTGGACAAGAAAAATTTATCTGACAACTCATTGAAGAAGAGTTTCAATGGATCGAACGAAATTATAGCGACGACTAATAGTAAAGGTGACGTGATACCAAAAAGACCAGACAAATTAAATATCGCATTAAATATGAATAAAAAACTGACTGAGGAAATCGAAGCTGCCTTAAAGGATAGGAATCACACGACAGAGAGTATGGAAACTGTAAAACTAGAGGATGATAGGGAGAATGGCGATGAGAGTGAAAAAGATAATGCTGGAAGCCCTTTCTATGCCGATCCTGTGGATACGTTAAAGGAGGTTGGTCATAGACTACTAAATTTTTTTGAGTGGGAGTGCCATGCTGTTGCTTAGAGTTTCAGCCGAATGGGCAGGCACGGCCGGAGAAATACCACTCTCTCACAGAAAACCGGCGTAAAGTGATACAATTGGACTTTGTTCATTTTGTACTCGCGTTTCGTTCGGTGAGTGAGATCTTCCGGTGCCCATCCTTTCCCCTCCCCCGTCCTATTCCCCCCCCCCATTTCATAATTTTCCTATAAAGGCCGGCAACGCACTCACGAGCTACCAGCCGCGTGAGTGTCTACGGGCGGCGACTTCTCCTATATGGTGGGCCAGCTGCTCGTTTGCCCCCTATTCTATAAAAAAAAAATGCTAAATGATACATATATTTTTTTCTCTGTGTGAAATAAATGTCTTACGTATTACTATAAACCTTTTCAGGCAGCAATGTTGCCAGTGCAAAGACGAAAGTTGCTGAGAGTGGGAATGAGTTTGTCCCAAAGATATTCTGAACCGCCCACACAGAATCACCCGTACTATCCATTGAGGGATATGCATAGCATAGAGGAACTCTCTCGTAAGTATTTTTTATAAGATCAAACTATCGAGCGAAAAAATTAACAAGAATAAAAAATCTTTTTGCATATAATATCATTCCAAATTATGAAAATCGAAAATTAGTCTCGTTAGTTATTTTTTGTCTTCCAATTTTATGTTTTTCTTTATTTGCACTTAGTTAACTAAAATCACTCACTAATATGTATCATTTGATAAAAACCATGTCAAGATTATTTTTTTATTATTAATTGAAATAATTTATTTCTTTTAATAAAATGTAATCATTTCAGCGTGTTCCCCAAACACATCGACATCGGTCGATAACCTCATGTCTCTTCGATGTAAGCCTAAAATAAAACCAGTGGAACCACCCAGGATTGGGGCAAAACCACCCAATGGAAAAGAACAGACCTGGGCTGTGGATTCCAGCTGGCAGTTTATAAGTGAGTTTTAAGTTTTTATGTCTGAAATATTGTCCAAAAAAATACCAAATATTGGATCACGGTTTTTAGTTAACACATTACAGTGGAATTAAAATAAATTAGAATATAATCAATTTTACGAATATTAATTAGATTATTAAATATTTCAGATAAGAACGAAGACAGTGTTGATAGTGGTACATTCCCATCTCTCGTGGAGCAGGAAACCAAACTCTGCACCGCAGATGAAAGTCATCTCTCTGTTCACCAAGTGGTTGCCCAGAGGTATGTAAAATTGAAAAAAAAATCCGTAATATTTATTAAAGTAAGATAAATTAATTGCTTATCATAAATATTTTAATGCGATACGGCTTTGAATTTTTATAGATTCCCAGAACTCCGTTTAACATCAGAACCGACCAGTCTCCCCGAGGAAGTAAGATCTCCGCCCCGAGCATCTTGTTATGATAACGTGAATGACCTTAGACCACTATCTGAACAGGTACATATGCTTTTATTATATTTAAAAATACGTTAAGTTATTACCTTACGGCACATATCGTCTTGCAATAGTCTGTAGCAGAAACATTTTGTTTTGCGCCATCTATTATGATCTGATGAAAGTGTGGTTGATATATTTTAAAGCCATTACAAAACTTTTAATGCGCGTCATCCATTATGTATGAAACTCAAATAAAACATTCATTTAAAATACATACATAAAGTCTAGAAAAATAAGTAAAGGAATAAATAAGGATTTTGTAAAAAAGCGTCAATAAACAAAAAAATACGTATATGCTCAGGTTTTGTGTAGTTTTTTTTATTAAATCAATTATAATCGTTTGTTTTATAGTTACGAACTATGGGCAATTTTGGTCTTGATATATTGTATTATTGTATTGTAACTAATATTTGAAACCAATTTTTGTATATGGCATATGTCTTCAGGCCAGCGATGACGGCACAGTATTCTCGGAACCATGGGACAGCACACAATGGGATGGCCTTTTACCTGTAAATGGACAAGCTCAATTCGAAAATGTATGTATATAAACCTAAAAATGATACCGCTCTAATGTATGTATATCCTCAAATTCCTCGGAGAATAGAGTATCCTTTATCCAATATTTCAATTCGAACCCAATAAAACAAAGACAAATAAATTTACAGTCTACTCAATAGCTTTACATACCAGCCTGTATCAACAGCGTCCGTTCAAAGTAAACAAACTTAATTTTATAATATTGGCATAGAATTTTGGTCAGCGTATAATTTAATATTTCAACGCTTGATATGAGGAGTCTAAACTACAAAAATAAACTTCAATGTGTTTTATATAAAATTTACGCTACTTTTATTTAATTTCTTACAAATCAAAAATTATATTGAATCTTAATTTACCGCTGTGCACAGAATCACACTTGGTGTTCTAACCCTTGCTATTGATATGGTATGGTTTATTAGGAAGAGGTATGCGAATGGGAGTCCCCATTACCCCGTCGAGCTCCGGCAGCCGCCGCCCGAGCCAAGAGCTTCAGAGACCGACTGGATCCACTATTAGGTAACTTAATAATTCACATTATAGTCTTATATTTTTAAATTTAATTAGTAAATAAACATAACTGTACTTTATTGATTTTAATTATCTTTATTATTTCTTCGTGAGACGGTTATCCTCTTTCAATACTATGACTCCTTATTTAGGCTAAGTTGTAGGATGGCGGACCATTTTGAGTCTTAAATATAAATTTACCATTGTTTACGTTCCACGGTTATTTAACTTTCCATTCACCTGGCAAACGTGTCAAATAGCTCGTCTTAATCTATACCTATTTTTTTCTGTATTTCATGTACCCCAAATAAATAAAATGAAATGACTCTACGCGTATCGTACGCGACCAGAGATGAAGCAGGAAAACTTAGCTTGTTATGCTAATTACAATGTTTTGGTGCTAGACCAAGCTGTGGCAAATTCCAAACTTCTATATCATTAACATAATATATATATATATATATATATATATATATATATATATATATATATATAACAAAACGCATTAGATAATCATTACTTAAATAAAAACATATCATGTATATCAAACCACTTAACGAATCAGCAAAGTTATAATTCACTATTCTGGCTATAACAGAGACAAACAAAATATTATCATGTACTTTTGTGTCCTATATCACTTTGATTGTTGATAATTTTAGCGCAATAATTAACATTACGTATCCACATCTTAACACGTGGCATATGATTAACTTATCAAATGCGGAGTAAAATTACGCGATGGAAGCGCGTGTAGCACAACAAACAATTAAATAATAACCTCTACGTAGTAATCCTGATTGTACCGGTATATACGTTACACTTGATCACTAACTACTTACTTATTCACTATATCGGTACAAGGATTACTACGTATGAGTACAATCGCATGCCATATTCAATCCATACTAATGTTTTATATACGAAAGTAAGTTTGTATGTTAAGCTTTTACGCTTAAACTACGGAAGCGATCTCGATGAAATGTAGTATGGCTAGACTAAAAAAAGAGAAGGACATACTCTTTTTAAAATAGGGTTGGAATAGGGGATATAAGTTTTTTAAAAAATTTCACCAGAACTCTGACATTTATTATAACGATTTTCCACTATCCTTTTGTATTTAAATAATGCAGACGAAATCGCGGGTAAAAGCTACTAGTATAATATAATCGAAGGTTTTTACAAATCAAGAGATTTGAAAGTAAGTCTTAAGCTTTTTAATTGAAAAAAATATTTTTTAATGTTTATTAGTTGGCTTTCCTTTTAGTTGACTTTCAATATGGTAAGCAAATTTAATGCTTAGAAAAACACAAACCAAAAATTTCGGATTTTATTTAAAAAAAAAACAAAAGATTCATGTGCGTATATAATAAATCGCTCTGGTAGAATGCAAACGCGACCCCAATAGTCTCCATATGCGGAATCGTGGGTTACACCCGAGGAGTGGTTTTAGTGGGGATGGCTCACCGGTACCAAAAATAAAATATAATAAATCGGTTTACACTGGCATCACCTATATTCATCTCTTTCATACAACATCGCAATAGAGCCTCTGAACCTCTGCTACTTAAACCGCCCATAAAAAAGTTCACTAATAGTCCTAGTGTCAATAAAAACAATATTTTCTAACTCTTACTTCTTAAACAATATTAACCAGAAGCTCTCAGAAGAATGTTTATGTATCGGCATTTCATTATTTATGCGATTTTACTGCTTTATGTACATAAATTCTTAGCAAATTAATAAAAAATCAGAATAAAAACAATAACATAAAAGTGTTACATTAATTTTACTTCATAACTTCTTTTTAGCTTCTATAATCTTAATAATAATAATGACGCGAATATGAATTGTAAGAAACTTACCATTATAAACCTGTAATCTTCAAAAAGGGTAGGTACATTTATTGTTCGGCACTAGATCATCATTTGTCGGTTCTAGAACATAACGGTTTTCTTTCTAATACCGGTTTTTCAAATAATCGAGATAAAGAGTTCTTAGTTCACACCAAACATAACCTCAATATTGCTGAGTAATTACAACAACGTGTTTATGGTATAAATAAATTTTATGTTTCATAATTAAAAACCAAATTAATAGCCCAGTTCTACCTGCGATTTCCGAGTAGAGTCAATAACAAAATATTAGTTTTGTTGACAGCTGCGTTATTTCCGATTATGTTTAAAAAAAACAACTGATTCGTCAAAACAATATAAACCACTATTGTTATTGTGAAAGTATAATACCAAAACAAAATATTATTGATTCCAAAGGTAAAAAAGCAGGTAAAAACTTTCATGTGCCATTTACTAATTATATAATTAGCTATACAAAAAAAAAACTTATCGTCTTTAGTATTATTAGCAGACATCGTTTAGGTATAGTGTTCGAGTCGTGATCGAATTAAAATTATGAGTACCAAAGATTAAATGCCATTATTATTAATTACATTACAACAACATATAATAAATCAAGTGAATGCTATTAAATTAGCAACAATGAACCATAAAAGTACCTCTATCAAGATAACACTTTTGCAGTTTCCCACCCGTTGCATACAGATAACAAGTTAACGACTCATTACGAATAATATAATTTATATTATTCTAAATAGGACACGGAATAACAATTGCACCTCTGTGCACTGTTATTATCGGTGATTATAAATATTAATAATTAATACACACTACACAGTAAATATAATTGTGGTTAAAGGGTAAAGGTCTGCGCGTGCGACAGTTTACTACGAGAGTAGTCATTAGTCAGTCCTCTGCCGACCGTCGTACCGGCAACAGCTTAGCTTATTTGAATGAGAAATCATCGTTTTAGATCATTCGTCGTAGCGGGAAAAAACCGCAGAGACATCAGCCATGAAGTGGTTCATAAAATTGTTCAAAGCAAAGTCAGAGAAGCCAATGGAGAGGAAATGGAAGACTGAACAGTTTGATCCTGAAATATGTTCAAATTTAGATAGTTCATACAAAGAGATACCTGTGACAAAAGAGGTATACGCGTTGACAACGATCAAGAACTTCCAGTGTGATACAATCAGTGAATTTGTCTTACAAAGTGAATGGGTATTTGTGTCGAAGGATATGTTGATGGAGCCGAAATATCAAGAGCGCTTAACGAGAATGAGTACCTTGACGGAATTCCTTAAGAAGTTAAGCGATAAAAGATGTAGAGAAACGACCATTGTAGTACAACCCCCTGGGTGTCACTGCGCAGATCTAGCTGAAGAAGATAGGGAAGAGAAAATCAGTGATAGCAATTCATTTAAAAGTTTTTTTAAAACTATCTGTGATTTGTGGAAATCACTGTGTAGAAAGATTAAGAATTTCTTGTTTAAAAACGATGAAGTTATCCTCATCGATGAATCGGATTTCGAAATTACTAATTCGTACCTGTGTAGGTAAAGACTTGTTTTTTATTTGGGTTTGGTTTGAATTCAAGGAGCCATGTGATTTATGTTGTTAGATTTAGACTTCATCTAGTAAATAAACAATATAAAAATTTCACGCGAGAAATATTATTCTGATGAAATATATGTGACTAACAAGTTAATACTACATTTTTACATTCACAAATCTCTTGTTCATTAATACATTGATTTTCAATCAAGTATTTATTATTATTCTCCGTTTCTTTCTTGATAAAAATTATGATTATGTTAAAAAATATGTATATATTATAATATTGTTTGGAGGTTCAGTTTATGATACTCATATAATCGAGAAATACAGTATACTTATTACAAAGTGTTTTAAATAGCAGCGGGACGTGTGCGCGCCCTACGCGGTGGACGAACCTCCCTTGGGGCGGGCGCCGCTCTCAGAGCGTATGCCTTACATCTAGCCCAGGACAAGAGCACCACCTTTGCCCAAAACGTTGATAACTTCATCGCCTGTACACTGGACTCCAAAGAAACTTGTCCTCAGGTAAATATAACTCCATTTTACTGTCCGCGAAGCTGGCCAGTGATATTTTTGTTTTAAAGTATTTTTATAAATTGCAAATATTTGACTATTATATCTAAAATCTTTTAAAATTCTTGAAATATTGGTTTTGTTGACATGTATATGCTTTAAAATTGCAGGTGATGATGCGCAACATGCGTCAGTTTATGTCGGGAATGAAGAACTATCTTGTGAAGCACGGCGAGAGGGAGTTTGAAAAAGAAGTTGAGAAGGAGAGGCTTAAGGTAAGTTTGATAACACTTATTTCCCAATATCGTCCTTCGAAAAACGCCTACCTTACGTAATTTTTTTTTATCACATTTCAGCTGAAACCAACAGAGTTCCTAAACATCGACGCGATACTCGAAGGCGTGATGCATCGACTTGTTGTACGACCTCTACGATCAAAACTGTATACATTGCTGGCATCTTGGCACGCAACAGACGTACGACAACTTCACGCAGCAATAGAACGAGCTCAACACGCTACGGCATTACAGCTAGGGGTTAAGGTACGTAAGAAAAATGATTTATAACTATATTGATTATAATTCAAATCATACAGATAAAAAAGAGCTCAGTAAATTCTATTATTAATTAATATGAACAAACAATGATTTCTGTTACGTATCAATACTTATTATATATAATTGAACAAGCATTAAATGATTTATAGGCTATGTAATCTTAAAAAAATTTGTTATATAGCCTACAACACATATTATTTACAAGTATTTGAGTATTAAAATACATATTTTAATATCTTAGGAGTCTACAAGAGTGCCCTCTTCAGCAGTGCTAGCGGTTATCTCGAAACATTTTCTCAAAATGCAAGAAGCGGATTCGCCTTTGGACAAACTTGAAAACCTCCTCGCAGCTATATCTGCTATGTTCAATGCGGTAAGAACATTCAACAACACTGAGGTGGAACTAAAACTAAAACACATTAATTAATACGCCATCTGTTAGGGATAAATTAATTTTGTAACGTTTACACAGGTAGCGCGAATGTGAATTCGAGTCAAGTATGTTTAAATACCGATAGATGGCGTTCATTGCATTTAAATCGCGGTATTATGTCGTTTCAGCGATGGCTTATATATTCTCGTCGTTGTAAACTAATCATACTTACCTGGCGTAGGGGCAACCGTGATCAAAATGGCGGTTCCCCCAGAGCGAGACTCTTCCATTGCACTGCGGTAGAGTTGACCTTTGCGATTATTCCTAATGTGAATAACTCGGACGCGTAATTTTTGGTAGTGGGGACTGCGTACGCGCCGTCCCCTTTTTAATACGCTTTTAATTACTCATTTCATTAAGCGCATCTAGATATTTTAATTTCAAGAATATAATCCTCACGGAGCAGACAATATGATTGTTATCGAGTTTAACCTATAATTATTACTTATTAAACTTAAAGACGGAGGTTTTTCACAGTAAGTAAGAACAAATCCACAAGAATTGTATTAACAAACCTATATTGTGTTCCAGATCCGTGGCGAGCGAGCAGTGGGCGCAGACGACCTACTTCCAGTATTAGCATGGTGTGTGTCACGTTGCCGGTTAGTTTGCGCTGAATTGGAAGCCGAACTTATGGCCGGGCTACTCCCACCCGCATTGCTGGCTGGAGAGGGAGGCTACTACCTTACTGCCCTCTTCTCAGCTGTCGCCGTACTCAAGAGATTGGCGCCAGAGGCGGGATCAGATAGCAGTTCTTCGGTACTAATTCCTTTATTTTATTAGCTAATTTGTAGAGTCTATATAGGATCTAGATAATATTCTACATAAAATAGTAAACTAGAGCAGTCGATTTTCATACTAATGTTTATGTAGTGTCGTCGTGGCTCCGAATGTAATAGTCGGGAAGCAGCAGCCGTAGTACGTGTGGCGTTACCGGACGAGTGTCGCGGTTGGATTCGCCGCGTAGCGCTTCCGTGTCGTCCCGCGGCTCGAGTCCGGGACCTCTGTCGGGCGTTAGCACACACCGCCGCCATCACTAATCCACAGGACTACGCCCTTTTTGCCTTACATGACGGGCACGGTAAGTTACCACTTAGACGATATAAGAATCGATATATTTCAAAACTAGCTTTCCGGCCGCGGCTTCGCCCACGTGTAATTTGGTTAAGTATATAGCGTTTTTTAATGATCTCGACAGGGCTTTCTTACACGGGCTAAAATCTTGTTACAATTGGAATTATATATAGCCTATGTTACTCAGGGATGATGTAGCTTTACAGGATCGGATGATTCAGGGAAATCGAGGGCAACTTTCAAATTAACGTACAGGCAATTAATTACTATTCTGACAATTTTATATATTGATAGTCATCTTCTTATGTGGATGAGCTGATGATGGAAGGTAAAACTCCTCAGCGGTTAAGAGTTAGTATAACGTATCAGACAGACAGACAAGAATTCCAAAAATTGTTTTTTTTGGTTTCTATGACTCTTCTTTAATTGCCTCCTTTCAGTTTTTTGGAAAAATATTTAATGTACAGATTTTCGATTTTTACTGTCTTTTTATTAGTATAGATGACATCGTTTTAAATACTTTTTAACTTACAGAGACAATGCTGAACGAAAACGATTGCCCGCAAGAGGTGATGTCTGAGAAAAGTGGTCAAAACTTTATATTGGCATACAAGAGGATAGATGCGAAAATCGCGTGGCCCCAACAGGCACTACTATCCTACCCTTAAGCATAAAACTCTAATCTCACTTATGAAACTGAATTTAATAATAGTAAGTTCATCTCTCGTCTTGCTCATTAGTGTAAACAGGATGAATATATTTTTGTCGAGAAAGTATTTTCTACGATATTAATCATTTTGTAGCTTCATCGCCGCGGGATATTTGTTAGCGATTTTATAATATTCCATTATTATTGAGTATTTCTCGCGGGATGTTAAGAGATTCATCTCTTTCTATTTACGCTCATTCAATAACGTAGCTTTTTTACCTAATTAGCCAGTAAGGTTTCGTAACGACTGAATGATTCATCACCGTTTTGACCATGCGATCGTAGTGACCATTTATTTTAAAAAAAAACCTTATAAAGGTATCAGGTGTGTTCCTAAATTTCAATTACCCAGACCCATCACCAAATTATAGCCTATTCGTAGTCAAAGATCATTTTCATATTTACTATTGTTTATTGAACTGTGATGTAATTTGTATTAGTAACGTAAGATTTGTATTAATTTTTGTATATTCGTAGTGTTTTTAATAATAATTTATTATAGCTTAAGTACCACTCAGTGCTAGCTGTATTTGATTTCTAGGCCTAATTTAGATATGCGTCTCATATTAAAATGAATCTTAACAAAATGCTTTGTTAATAATTTAAACCGTAATTGTAATCCTAGTCACGATTTTTAAGTTATTTATGGTTTAATATTTTAACATCGTTTGCCAATGTCTGTCTGAGATTTAGTCTTGTTTCGCTTAAGCGGTCTCCTCTGAATATGTAAAACCCATTTTTAAATATAATTCGTCTTAATTGTGATTCATTAAATCAGCCTGTGTGTTGCAGCCCCATTATTTTCTAATAAAGTACTTACGCTCTCTATGGTAGAATTGAACAGTGAACTTGTTATATATTGAGTGATACCCTAACAACTGTAGTATGAAGCTAGAACTGGTTCGTAAAGTTTGTATGTATGACTGAAACGGTTCATTTAATTATAAACTTAAAATTGTGTTTACAAACTTAATGAGTATCACTCGCGCATTGTATTTTATCTTGTCCTGTATTTAAAGTTAGTAATAATTTCAGTCATTGTCAAAATAAAACGATTTTATACCAATCTCCTGTCTCTTTTTTACATCTCCATTCGATAAATGGAGTCCATTCTATACATAAAATAAATTTTATTCCTATTACAATTTTCTTAACTTCATCTTTTTCAATATTTTTTTGATCCGTTGAGTTACTACAACTGAAGATAAGAAAAGCAATTAAGTGCAATAAAACAGTAGAAGCTTTAGAACATGAAAAGTTATTGAACTGTTTATCTGTATATTATTAAATTTTATTACTTTGGTTAAAGAATAACTGATGAGGTATCAAAGCTATGAGCCTAATTCTTAGCACACACTTCTCTAACACCGTTTTCAAAAAGACCTGCGAAGACTAAATCAACTGAAATTTGAAGATATTTTAACGTACCTTTTAAAGACGAAAATAGCGATCGATAATAATGCGTTTCCATGGCAATAATAATCGAACTTCAAACATAATTGAAGCCAATTTTTAAAACAAAATGACAACAGTCTACTGGGATACGTTAAATACAAATTATCCTGTAAACAAGTTACACACAACCGGTATTTCAAGTGAGACAATCGCTCGAGACGCGAGAGGCGTTCCTGAAACACTTCTGCATCTGCAGGTAATTTATTATCTCAACAACAGCATAGACACGATATATATAGCCCAAACATCCAGACATTAGAAAGATTTTTTTTAAATTAATCGAAACATTGGAAAACGATTTAAATTTCTAATTAACAGGATAGTTATTTTCAGAAATCTCCAAATAAAGAGGAATTCAATTACAGTAGAAATTACAACTTAACAAACGAATTAACGAAATCACAATACACCCTTGATTATGGAACGAAGCAAGGTGAAAGAAAAAGGTTTAATAAAAACAACTCGTGTACAGAAAATCTATATGTTTATCCTCCAAATAGAAAGGTAATACAAGAACAGCGTTCCGCGGTTGTTACTGAAACTTATATATAATGTTCTTAATTTTAAGGAGTATATTTTCCTAATAAACAACTTTGGAAGAGTAGCGAGTACCTATAAACAATTTGTTTTACACAGTTCCTCACGGTACCTATATTGTATCAAAATTACAAAATTTCAGTTATATAACCCACCAGATTTGACGGCGTTTGGTCTATCTGAAACAAAAAATGCATATTTGAAAACGTCTCCACCCAGTCGCTTAGTGACTGATAAAGACCAATACAAACATCCAGCCAGTTTACCTATAAACCCAGTAAGTTTTATTTCAAAGGCTTTTTTATTTGTATAGGACAAGCAGCGCGCAAGGTAAACCAGATCAGAATTATACATTTCTTGAGATGTTTAAAAGCTCTTGATATTTTTATTAATAAAGGTTTTATTTTGCTCTTTCGACAAGCTGGAATATATATAAGTTACCTTGTTATATGTTTCATAGATAAGCTACCATTTAGCATCAAGTTGATATATGAAATATGCATGCTGATCAACTTCAAATAACTAGTTATTTTTGTAACAAATTAGCTATTATGATAATAAATTGATTTTTACGATCTTGATTTATACAGCCTTCAATTGAACCATTTCCCAAAAGCATCGAGGCATTAGACACGAGTTATGAGGGATTTGAAAAATATTTAGATCCCTATCTAACGACCAGTAGACTTCACCATCGTCCATACTCAACAGAATATTTGAACAGGATTTCCAACTCTAAAGACGTGATCACATATTACACTTGTGCGAAACAACCTTGGGTAAGATTATCCGCTTAAGCGTGTATCAACTAAATTTTGTTAAGTTATTTCGCCCTATGATTTTTTTAAAAACTAATATATAATTTTTACTTGAATAATGTGCGTTGTATGGAAGAGATCGCTTTTTAGCGATAAGGTCGCCCGTTGCTCTCATTTATTCTAAAATTACTCCTACTATTTTGCGCAACAAAGTGTTTATAAATAAATAAACAATTACCCAACATTGACACTCAGATTAGTGGTGCTAACAACACCATAATGTGTTGAAATGATAGTAGAAGAATGTAAGCGGTTGTTAGATAAAATCTTATGAATCATTTAAGTGTATTGTGTTTTTTTGCTTCAGCCGTAAATAAATACTCAATGCTATCAGTATTTCTATGTTAATTCTATTTGCTATCATAGTTTCTTTATCAGTCCAATATAAGATATATTATAGAAATATTAAACATAACTAACATTACCAATATTGTCTTTGAAATAATAGTAATATAATATATTAATATATATAATATGTAAAAGAATAAATTTCGAAACGAAAAGATAAGCTTACGTTAAGTTAATATTATTTGAAACTGCTCTGGTTTATAAAACACGACCTCAGGAAGTAGGCTTTTGTTTGGAATTTATTCAGTATTTGACGGATGACACTCATATCACAGGTCCGATCACCAAAACCAAATTTGGATGAGTGGCGTTTACCTTTGAGAAGACCTAAATCTATGTTCGACAGGGAAAAATTCAAAGAAGACTTTAGAGAGATTCGGACCCACAATAAACTTATATGGACCCCAGGGTACGACTTTAATGATTTCATAAAATAAACTAGCTGACCTGGCAAACGTTGTTTTGCCATATAAAGTAATTTCTAGTGTAGACAAAAAGTCCCTGTCACTAACACAATTATATATCTAAATACAGTGGAATTCACTTATAACGACGATGGTCTTGTATCGCATTATATTCATATAAAATCCGTCCGTTTTGTACGTCACCCTGTACAACACAGTATCGCCGGTCCTTGCATGTCGTTATATCCGGATTTTACTGTAAATATAAATTATATGTATTTTTAATGCAACATGATAAAAACTGTCTAATAATTAAAAAAATGGATGTTGGCCGATCTCAGACCTAATAAATATGCTCATAAAATTTCATGAAGGTCGATCAAGCCGTTTCGGAAGAGTACGGGAACGAACATTGTGCACACGAACACGATAATTTATTAAAAGATTTCTTACTTTATATATATATAAATATATATATTAATATGTGTTAAAATTTCTAGATCATTCAATACTGAAACGAGAGACAATTACAAACGACACGACATGAGAATCCATAACTATGAGGAAGATGTACAGAATTACTTTCAACGGAAACTAGCCCATTTACAACTAAATGCGTAAATATAGCTACGAACGAATGGCAAGGTTTACTCCTTGTTAACCTTTCGGTAGCGAAAAAGTGTTTACAAATATCCTTTCAGTATATATAATGATCCAATTAAAACTCATCAGCGGGCCACATTAGTTAATATATGAAACAGAATATTTCAATTAAAGAATAATTTAATTTTTGAATGCTGGTTTTATTTATATATTCCCTTAATGTTACGATTTGAATTTCTAAAATAAGTAAATATTTTGCCGCGTTGCTTCAATTTTTTATTTTATTTTTTATTTCTTAAACTAGACATTTTAATAAAACAGTTAACATAATAAGAAAAGATAAAAAACAAACAAAGCCATAAGAGGGTTAAATAAAACAAGAAAGTAAATGTAAGATCATAAACAACAATAATAACAATATGAACAAGTGGAGTATAACAAGTGAGGAACGAGCATGTCATGTTGTATGTGTATGGAGTTGTAGTCATGGCTTCGGAAATGTTATAACTGTTGTTCGCACACATGATTGAAGAGACTGCAACCAATATAGGGAGGTCTTAGGATCCAAAGTCTGCTTTGTATGCTACATAAATTTTGCAGTTTAAAAAAATCTATACCTTAGGTTATTGTATAGTGATAAGTATATTGTTGATGTAGAATCAACATTCACTAGGAAACAAACATATGAATTATAGTATCGTTTCGCAATGTCTATTTGTATAAAACCTTGTTCTTAAAGCAATAGTTTAACACTACGTCAAATGCTTAAGTCAAAATAACCACAATCCGTCACAAGCAATGGAAATTAAAACGTATAGAAACGCGTAAAAAATGTTCACTTAAGCAAAATGTTTGTGAACAATAAATGGAAATTTTGTACTTCATCTGTGTCATCCTCCTAATTTCATATTTGATTTATTTAATACAACCTTACTGGATATTTATATTATCGTTTGCTGTTGTTTACACACTGTATAACCAAATATGTATGATATTTTAAACCACAGATAGGTGAGAAAACAATTCATATTTTGTATGAGTTCCAAAAATAGCATCAGATCAAAAGATCTGTAAGTTACTTCAAACCTTTCGCTGCAGGATGATTTAGGTTGCAGCTCTTTACAATCTTGCTGTAGAAGATGCTTGGCGATTAAAATTAGCGGCAGAGAATTTCTTGCCAGTTCTTCTCGTCCCGCTTTACGACCCTGATTTGGGAAGTGGGAGTAAATTTATTGTAGAGTTATATTTTTTCGATGATTCATAAGTTGTTTCATATTTTGAACTGAAAATTTCATTGTCAACAATTTTATGGTGTGCCTCCTGCTTGTTTTCCTCCTCTTTTATAAAAAAAAACACTTAGAAATGTTATTACATCTAAAAGGATGTGTCTTTTAGTAAAATCCTTTTTCTATCCCCCAGCTATTAATGTTCACACGCAATAATCAAACGGCGAGGAATTGGCGGATGTTGATATTTTCTAGGACACTTGGAATCCTTGTGATAACATGAATACAATTGAAGGTACATATTAGAAAAGCTTTACGGTCCATCGGACAACTTTACATCACAAAAGTGTACTTTGAAGATTTTTAATACAAAATGCTCTCATAATATATTATCATAGTTTATTGTAGCCTATATATATAGTATTCGCCTATAGTTGTAATGAAGGCATTCCCTAACTAATTCGGGTTTTTTAACTTAGTTCTTTCAGAGTTGAGCTATTCACCTGATAACCAGATAAACATACAAAAGAAATGATTTTAATATTCCAGAAATATTTCAGTGTCTAAGTAAGGTTGAACAGTATATATCCCATATCGAATCAGATTTCAATATTTAATTTTACAGTAATTTTAAGGCTCGCGAACTTAGCATGAACTTTAACGATAGGTTCGTCAAATAATTCTGAATACGATAATTCCAGTTTTGAATAGAGTGACTTTAGACGAATAGAACCAATCGATTTTCATTATATAGATGTATTCTATTCGATGTATATTCGTGTTACCAGTTATTTTCATACAAAAATTATTTCAAAAATTAAAGAATTTGTTTTCTGTTTTTTTGTAACATGTTTTTAATAAAAATGCACTCGCTAAATAGCGATTGTGAGAGTTGAGTATTTCAAATTAGTTCTGTTCCCTCAACAATGTTCAAACCCTGTAACTACTACAACGTTAGCTTCAAACCTTTTTAAGTACATAACAAAGTTGTAATACCCACCGAATTCTGAAATCAGTTAAAACGTGAACAAACACTATGTCTAGTGCTGAATAAATAACATTTAAGTGTCAATACATTAATACGTTTTTAGTATTTGTAGAGCATACACTGGGATCGGACGTCGAATTTCGGATCGTATTTTTTTCTCACAGTTGATATGATTTTAAGTGTGTTAATTGTATTGTCAGTGCTCTTAATTAGTCCCGGTAATGGAACTGGACCGAAAAAGGTGGGCTAAATGTAGTAATTTAAGTAAACATTTGCATTTATTAATTTTTATTTTATTTTATTATATCTGTCCCCAGACATCTTATGTGCTAAATACATTTAAAACAATAAACTTATGAGATAACACAACTAGGTTTACACATAAGACAATTAAATGGGAGCTTGAGAGAATTTGTTTGATTTATGTTAAATTAATCCGTGTAAACAAGCGTTAAAATATATAGTCACGTGATGTTCTGTTAAATTTTAGTTTATCGCATCGTTACGTCAACAAATAGCCGGTAAATGATGTAAACATTTTCAGCGGAAATAATTTTCCGAAACAATACCGAAGGTTGTTTTACATTTAAAATATTCAATTACATATTATTCACTTTTGAAACTATTAACATACGTGAAACGCATCGTTAAAGGTGAATAACACAATAGGTCTTAATTAATAAATAACGATACAGTGTTTAATTATTTTTTTGTAAATTTATATGATATATTAAATCGTGTAGGTAGATGCCTACACGACAAGTTTTCTATATTCTTCAATATAATAGTAAAAAGTAGGTCCCTAGTGTTTGCAATTTCTCAGTTTAAACCAGTAACTATACGAGGTCAAAAAGACGCATGTGGGTCAGTAAAAGTGGTCCTACCTCTCTACTTCAATGCTATTTAATAATGCATATTTATCAAGTGCAGGACTAAGCCAAAGTTCTGCCAAGTGGCTAAGCTTAGCAAACATCGGCAACCGAAATATTTAAATCGGGACTAGAGCGGTTTCGGATTCCAAAATTCTGTATTTTTATATAATAACTAGCTTTCCGCTCGCGGCTTCGCCCACGTGTGATTTGGTTAAGTATATAGCGTTTCTTAATGATCTCGACAGGGCTTTCTTTCACGGGCTAAAACTTGTAACAATTGGAATTATATATAATTATGTGTTACTCAGGGATGATGTAGCTTTTCAGGTTCCGATGATTCAGGGAAATCGAGGGCAACTTTCAAATTAACTTACAGGCAATTACTTTTCTGCAAATTTTATATTCTGATAGTCATCTTCTTATGTGGATGAGCTGATGATGTAAGGTAAACCTCCTCAGCGGTTAAGAGTTGAAAGAAAATTCTTACGAAGTTATACGTACTTGTGATGGTGGTTATTAGTTTGACCAAATAATAAAATGTAAACCTCATTACATTAAGGATGTAGGTGGAAAAATGGAGGCGGACAAATGACAAACGTCTCTTCACTCGTTTCCTTTTACTTGTTTGTATGGGTAGTGTTAACTCAAAATAATCATAGGGTAAAACGTTAATGAAGGTTTGAACTGCATGGTAGTCATTACACAATGGAGCATCTTAAAACCGCGGTAT
Source organism: Leptophobia aripa (assembly GCA_951799465.1). Taxonomy (NCBI): domain Eukaryota; kingdom Metazoa; phylum Arthropoda; class Insecta; order Lepidoptera; family Pieridae; genus Leptophobia; species Leptophobia aripa. The sequence continues at coordinate 4,936,319 of OX637267.1, read as the reverse complement.
ATGGGATATATTTGGCCTAAGTAGAAGTTCTTTAAAAGAAAACTAAGACTCAACCTCGCACACTCACTCACTCAGCAACACCATTGCACACACTCACACACTAAAATGTTCGTACTAGGCATAGTTCCACTTGTTCATGTGTAATAATATATATATATATTTTTTTTATTAATTTTTTTCTGTTCGTGTTTTTTTTGTTATTGTTTATTCTGATCTTAGATTCTATTTCCGGTTCTATGTTTAACCATACTTTGGATTTTTTTTATTGTGTAAACTTTTTTTAATAAGCTGTATAGGTTTAAGAAATAAAAAAATAAAATAAATCTAGGTTGATGACGAATTTTAGCAACGCCATCTATCGAGCACATTGTTCAACAATTCCACCGCGCCCGCGCGCACTGCGTTATTTGTTATTTTTGTTACCTCTCATAAGTTTTAATATTAAGATATATTAAACATATAACTAAGATATAACTAATCAATCAATATGTGTTTAAGAAATTTGAAGCAGTGGTTGAAGTAAATTTTCAATTGACCATAACTTCTTTTTCCCTTAACGGATTTTGACGAAATAAACTTTTGACAACGCTCCCAATTTTATGTAATCCAACTGTGAAAACGTTCTGTCACCTGTCTCCTGTCTCCTGTTGGCTGTCACCTGTCATCTGTCATCTGTCATCTGTCATCTGTCATCTGTCATCTGCCATCTGTCATCTGTCATCTGTCATCTGTCATCTGTCATCTGTCATCTGTCATCTGTCATCTGTCATCTGTCATCTGTCATCTGTCATCTGTCATCTGTCATCTGTCATCTGTCATCTGTCATCTGTCATCTGTCATCTGTCATCTGTCATCTGTCATCTGTCACCTGTCACCTGTCACCTGTCACCTGTCACCTGTCACCTGTCATCTCTCTCCTGTCATTTGTCATTTGTCATTTGTCATTTGTCATTTGTCATTTGTCATTTGTCATTTGTCATTTGTCATTTGTCATTTGTCATTTGTCATTTGTCATTTGTCATTTGTCATTTGTCATTTGTCATTTGTCATTTGTCATTTGTCATTTGTCATTTGTCATTTGTCATTTGTCATTTGTCATTTGTCATTTGTCATTTGTCATTTGTCATTTGTCATTTGTCATTTGTCATTTGTCATTTGTCATTTGTCATTTGTCATTTGTCATTTGTCATTTGTCATTTGTCATTTGTCATTTGTCATTTGTCATTTGTCATTTGTCATTTGTCATTTGTCATTTGTCATTTGTCATTTGTCATTTGTCATTTGTCATTTGTCATTTGTCATTTGTCATTTGTCATTTGTCATTTGTCATTTGTCATTTGTCATTTGTCATTTGTCATTTGTCATTTGTCATTTGTCATTTGTCATTTGTCATTTGTCATTTGTCATTTGTCATTTGTCATTTGTCATTTGTCATTTGTCATTTGTCATTTGTCATTTGTCATTTGTCATTTGTCATTTGTCATTTGTCATTTGTCATTTGTCTCCTGTTGGCTGTCATTTGTCATTTGTCATTTGTCTCCTGTTGGCTGTCATCTGCCTCCTGTCGGCTGTCATCTGTCTCCTGTTGGCTGTCTTCTGCCTCCTGTCGGCTGTCATCTGTCTCCTGTTGGCTGTCATGTGTCTTCTGTTGGTTGTCATCTGTCTGCTGTCATCTGTCATTTGTCTCCTGTCTCCTTTCATCTGTCATTTGTCTCCAGTCATCTTTCTCCTGTCATCTGTCATTTGTCTTCTGTCACTTGTCTCCTGTTGGCTGTCATCTGCCTCCTGTCGGCTGTCATCTATCTCCTGTTGGCTGTCATTTGTCTCATATCGGCTGTCATTTGTATCCTGTCTCCTGTCATCTGTCATCTGTCATCTGTCATCTGTCATCTGTCATCTGTCTTCTGTCATCTGTCTCCTGTTGGCTGTCATTTGTCTCCTGTTGGCTGTCATTTGTCTCATGTCGGCTGTCATTTGTCTCCTGTCATCTGTCATCTGTCTCCTGTTGGCTGTCATTTGTCTCCTGTTGGCTGTCATTTGTCTCATGTCGGCTGTCATTTGTCTCATGTCGGCTGTCATTTGTCTCCTGTCATTTGTCTTCTGTCATCTGTCATCTGTCTCCTGTTGGCTGTCATTTGTCTCATGTCGGCTGTCATTTGTCTCCTATCATCTGTCATCTGTCTCCTGTTGGCTGTCATTTGTCTCCTGTTGGCTGTCATTTGTCTCCTGTCATCTGTCATCTGTCTCCTGTTGGCTGTCATTTGTCTCCTGTTGGCTGTCATTTGTCTCATGTCGGCTGTCATTTGTCTCCTGTCATCTGTCATCTGTCTCCTGTTGGCTGTCATTTGTCTCCTGTTGGCTGTCATTTGTCTCATGTCGGCTGTCATTTGTCTCCTGTCATTTGTCTTCTGTCATCTGTCATCTGTCTCCTGACATATGTCACCTGTCATCTGTCTCCTGTTGGCTGTCATTTGTCTCCTGTTGGCTGTCATTTGTCTCATGTCGGCTGTCATTTGTCTCCTGTCATCTGTCATCTGTCTCCTGTTGGCTGTCATTTGTCTCCTGTTGGCTGTCATTTGTCTCCTGTCATCTGTCATCTGTCTCCTGTTGGCTGTCATTTGTCTCCTGTCATCTGTCATCTGTCTCCTGTTGGCTGTCATTTGTCTCCTGTTGGCTGTCATTTGTCTCCTGTTGGCTGTCATTTGTCTCATGTCGGCTGTCATTTGTCTCCTGTCATTTGTCTTCTGTCATCTGTCTTCTGACATATGTCATCTGTCATCTGTCTCCTGTTGGCTGTCATTTGTCTCCTGTTGGCTGTCATTTGTCTCATGTCGGCTGTCATTTGTCTCCTGTCATCTGTCATTTGTCTCCTGTTGGCTGTCATTTGTCTCCTGTTGGCTGTCATTTGTCTCCTGTTGGCTGTCATTTGTCTCATGTCGGCTGTCATTTGTCTCCTGTCATCTGTCAACTGTCTCCTGTTGGCTGTCATTTGTCTCCTGTTGGCTGTCATTTGTCTCATGTCGGCTGTCATTTGTCTCCTGTCATTTGTCTTCTGTCATCTGTCATCTGTCTCCTGTTGGCTGTCATTTGTCTCCTGTTGGCTGTCATTTGTCTCCTGTTGGCTGTCATTTGTCTCCTGTTGGCTGTCATTTGTCTCCTGTTGGCTGTCATTTGTCTCCTGTTGGCTGTCATTTGTCTCCTGTCATCTGTCATCTGTCTCCTGTTGGCTGTCATTTGTCTCCTGTCGGCTGTCATTTGTCTCCTCTCATTTGTCTCCTGTCATCTGTCATCTGTCTCCTGTTGGCTGTCATTTGTCTCCTGTCATCTGTCATCTGTCATCTGTCATCTGTCATCTGTCTTCTGTCTTCTGTCTTCTGTCTTCTGTCTTCTGTCTTCTGTCATCTGTCTCCTGTTGGCTGTCATTTGTCTCCTGTCATCTGTCTCATGTCGGCTGTCATTTGTCTCATGTCGGCTGTCATTTGTCTCCTGTCATTTGTCTTCTGTCTCCTGTTGGCTGTCATTTGTCTCCTGTCATCTGTCATCTGTCTCCTGTTGGCTGTCATTTGTCTCCTGTTGGCTGTCATTTGTCTCCTGTTGGCTGTCATTTGTCTCATGTCGGCTGTCATTTGTCTCCTGTCATCTGTCATCTGTCTCCTGTTGGCTGTCATTTGTCTCCTGTTGGCTGTCATTTGTCTCCTGTCATCTGTCATCTGTCTCCTGTTGGCTGTCATTTGTCTCCTGTCATCTGTCATCTGTCTCCTGTTGGCTGTCATTTGTCTCCTGTTGGCTGTCATTTGTCTCATGTCGGCTGTCATTTGTCTCCTGTCATCTGTCATCTGTCTCCTGTTGGCTGTCATTTGTCTCCTGTTGGCTGTCATTTGTCTCATGTCGGCTGTCATTTGTCTCCTGTCATTTGTCTTCTGTCATCTGTCATCTGTCTTCTGATATATGTCATCTGCCATCTGTCTCCTGTTGGCTGTCATTTGTCTCCTGTTGGCTGTCATTTGTCTCATGTCGGCTGTCATTTGTCTCCTGTCATCTGTCATTTGTCTCCTGTTGGCTGTCATTTGTCTCCTGTTGGCTGTCATTTGTCTCCTGTTGGCTGTCATTTGTCTCATGTCGGCTGTCATTTGTCTCCTGTCATCTGTCAACTGTCTCCTGTTGGCTGTCATTTGTCTCCTGTTGGCTGTCATTTGTCTCATGTCGGCTGTCATTTGTCTCCTGTCATTTGTCTTCTGTCATCTGTCATCTGTCTCCTGTTGGCTGTCATTTGTCTCCTGTTGGCTGTCATTTGTCTCCTGTTGGCTGTCATTTTTCTCCTGTTGGCTGTCATTTGTCTCCTGTTGGCTGTTATTTGTCTCCTGTCATCTGTCATCTGTCTCCTGTTGGCTGTCATTTGTCTCCTGTCGGCTGTCATTTGTCTCCTCTCATTTGTCTCCTGTCATCTGTCATCTGTCTCCTGTTGGCTGTCATTTGTCTCATGTCGGCTGTCATTTGTCTCATGTCGGCTGTCATTTGTCTCCTGTCATTTGTCTTCTGTCATCTGTCATCTGTCATCTGTCATCTGTCATCTGTCATCTGTCATCTGTCATCTGTCACCTGTCATCTGTCATCTGTCATCTGTCATCTGTCATCTGTCATCTGTCATCTGTCATCTGTCATCTGTCATCTGTCATCTGTCATCTGTCATCTGTCATCTGTCATCTGTCATTTGTCATCTGTCATCTGTCATCTGTCATCTGTCATATGTCATCTGTCATCTGTCATCTGTCATCTGTCATCTGTCATCTGTCATCTGTCATCTGTCATCTGTCATCTGTCATCTGTCATCTGTCATCTGTCATCTGTCTTCTGTCTTCTGTCTTCTGTCTTCTGTCTTCTGTCTTCTGTCTTCTGTCTTCTGTCTTCTGTCTTCTGTCATCTGTCTCCTGTTGGCTGTCATTTGTCTTCTGTCATCTGTCTCATGTCGGCTGTCATTTGTCTCATGTCGGCTGTCATTTGTCTCCTGTCATTTGTCTTCTGTCTCCTGTTGGCTGTCATTTGTCTCCTGTCATCTGTCATCTGTCTCCTGTTGGCTGTCATTTGTCTCCTGTTGGCTGTCATTTGTCTCCTGTTGGCTGTCATTTGTCTCATGTCGGCTGTCATTTGTCTCCTGTCATCTGTCATCTGTCTCCTGTTGGCTGTCATTTGTCTCCTGTTGGCTGTCATTTGTCTCCTGTCATCTGTCATCTGTCTCCTGTTGGCTGTCATTTGTCTCCTGTTGGCTGTCATTTGTCTCATGTCGGCTGTCATTTGTCTCCTGTTGGCTGTCATTTGTCTCATGTCGGCTGTCATTTGTCTCCTGTCATCTGTCATCTGTCTCCTGTTGGCTGTCATTTGTCTCCTGTTGGCTGTCATTTGTCTCATGTCGGCTGTCATTTGTCTCCTGTCATTTGTCTTCTGTCATCTGTCATCTGTCTTCTGACATATGTCATCTGCCATCTGTCTCCTGTTGGCTGTCATTTGTCTCCTGTTGGCTGTCATTTGTCTCATGTCGGCTGTCATTTGTCTCCTGTCATCTGTCATTTGTCTCCTGTTGGCTGTCATTTGTCTCCTGTCATCTGTCATCTGTCTCCTGTTGGCTGTCATTTGTCTCCTGTTGGCTGTCATTTGTCTCATGTCGGCTGTCATTTGTCTCCTGTTGGCTGTCATTTGTCTCATGTCGGCTGTCATTTGTCTCCTGTCATCTGTCATCTGTCTCCTGTTGGCTGTCATTTGTCTCCTGTTGGCTGTCATTTGTCTCATGTCGGCTGTCATTTGTCTCCTGTCATTTGTCTTCTGTCATCTGTCATCTGTCTTCTGACATATGTCATCTGCCATCTGTCTCCTGTTGGCTGTCATTTGTCTCCTGTTGGCTGTCATTTGTCTCATGTCGGCTGTCATTTGTCTCCTGTCATCTGTCATTTGTCTCCTGTTGGCTGTCATTTGTCTCCTGTTGGCTGTCATTTGTCTCCTGTTGGCTGTCATTTGTCTCATGTCGGCTGTCATTTGTCTCCTGTCATCTGTCAACTGTCTCCTGTTGGCTGTCATTTGTCTCCTGTTGGCTGTCATTTGTCTCATGTCGGCTGTCATTTGTCTCCTGTCATTTGTCTTCTGTCATCTGTCATCTGTCTCCTGTTGGCTGTCATTTGTCTCCTGTTGGCTGTCATTTGTCTCCTGTTGGCTGTCATTTTTCTCCTGTTGGCTGTCATTTGTCTCATGTCGGCTGTCATTTGTCTCCTGTCATTTGTCTTCTGTCATCTGTCATCTGTCATCTGTCATCTGTCATCTGTCATCTGTCATCTGTCATCTGTCATCTGTCATCTGTCATCTGTCATCTGTCATCTGTCATCTGTCATCTGTCATCTGTCATCTGTCATCTGTCATCTGTCATCTGTCATCTGTCATCTGTCATCTGTCATCTGTCATCTGTCATCTGTCATCTGTCATCTGTCATCTGTCATCTGTCATCTGTCATCTGTCATCTGTCATCTGTCATCTGTCATCTGTCATCTGTCATCTGTCATCTGTCATCTGTCATCTGTCATCTGTCATCTGTCATCTGTCATCTGTCATCTGTCATCTGTCATCTGTCATCTGTCATCTGTCATCTGTCATCTGTCATCTGTCATCTGTCATCTGTCATCTGTCATCTGTCATCTGTCATCTGTCATCTGTCATCTGTCATCTGTCATCTGTCATCTGTCATCTGTCATCTGTCATCTGTCATCTGTCATCTGTCATCTGTCATCTGTCATCTGTCATCTGTCATCTGTCATCTGTCATCTGTCATCTGTCATCTGTCATCTGTCATCTGTCATCTGTCATCTGTCATCTGTCATCTGTCATCTGTCACCTGTCATCTGTCATCTGTCATCTGTCATCTGTCATCTGTCTCCTGTTGGCTGTCATTTGTCTCATGTCGGCTGTCATTTGTCTCATGTCGGCTGTCATTTGTCTCCTGGCATTTGTCTTCTGTCATCTGTCATCTGTCATCTGTCATCTGTCTCCTGTTGGCTGTCATTTGTCTCCTGTTGGCTGTCATTTGTCTCCTGTCATCTGTCATCTGTCTCCTGTTGGCTGTCATTTGTCTCCTGTCATCTGTCATCTGTCTCCTGTTGGCTGTCATTTGTCTCCTGTTGGCTGTCATTTGTCTCATGTCGGCTGTCATTTGTCTCCTGTCATTTGTCTTCTGTCATCTGTCATCTGTCTCCTGTTGGCTGTCATTTGTCTCCTGTTGGCTGTCATTTGTCTCCTGTTGGCTGTCATTTGTCTCCTGTTGGCTGTCATTTGTCTCCTGTTGGCTGTCATTTGTCTCCTGTTGGCTGTCATTTGTCTCCTGTCATCTGTCATCTGTCTCCTGTTGGCTGTCATTTGTCTCCTGTCGGCTGTCATTTGTCTCCTCTCATTTGTCTCCTGTCATCTGTCATCTGTCTCCTGTTGGCTGTCATTTGTCTCCTGTCATCTGTCATCTGTCATCTGTCATCTGTCATCTGTCATCTGTCTTCTGTCTTCTGTCTTCTGTCTTCTGTCTTCTGTCTTCTGTCTTCTGTCATCTGTCTCCTGTTGGCTGTCATTTGTCTCCTGTCATCTGTCTCATGTCGGCTGTCATTTGTCTCATGTCGGCTGTCATTTGTCTCCTGTCATTTGTCTTCTGTCTCCTGTTGGCTGTCATTTGTCTCCTGTCATCTGTCATCTGTCTCCTGTTGGCTGTCATTTGTCTCCTGTTGGCTGTCATTTGTCTCCTGTTGGCTGTCATTTGTCTCATGTCGGCTGTCATTTGTCTCCTGTCATCTGTCATCTGTCTCCTGTTGGCTGTCATTTGTCTCCTGTTGGCTGTCATTTGTCTCCTGTCATCTGTCATCTGTCTCCTGTTGGCTGTCATTTGTCTCCTGTCATCTGTCATCTGTCTCCTGTTGGCTGTCATTTGTCTCCTGTTGGCTGTCATTTGTCTCATGTCGGCTGTCATTTGTCTCCTGTCATCTGTCATCTGTCTCCTGTTGGCTGTCATTTGTCTCCTGTTGGCTGTCATTTGTCTCATGTCGGCTGTCATTTGTCTCCTGTCATTTGTCTTCTGTCATCTGTCATCTGTCTTCTGATATATGTCATCTGCCATCTGTCTCCTGTTGGCTGTCATTTGTCTCCTGTTGGCTGTCATTTGTCTCATGTCGGCTGTCATTTGTCTCCTGTCATCTGTCATTTGTCTCCTGTTGGCTGTCATTTGTCTCCTGTTGGCTGTCATTTGTCTCCTGTTGGCTGTCATTTGTCTCATGTCGGCTGTCATTTGTCTCCTGTCATCTGTCAACTGTCTCCTGTTGGCTGTCATTTGTCTCCTGTTGGCTGTCATTTGTCTCATGTCGGCTGTCATTTGTCTCCTGTCATTTGTCTTCTGTCATCTGTCATCTGTCTCCTGTTGGCTGTCATTTGTCTCCTGTTGGCTGTCATTTGTCTCCTGTTGGCTGTCATTTTTCTCCTGTTGGCTGTCATTTGTCTCCTGTTGGCTGTTATTTGTCTCCTGTCATCTGTCATCTGTCTCCTGTTGGCTGTCATTTGTCTCCTGTCGGCTGTCATTTGTCTCCTCTCATTTGTCTCCTGTCATCTGTCATCTGTCTCCTGTTGGCTGTCATTTGTCTCATGTCGGCTGTCATTTGTCTCATGTCGGCTGTCATTTGTCTCCTGTCATTTGTCTTCTGTCATCTGTCATCTGTCATCTGTCATCTGTCATCTGTCATCTGTCACCTGTCATCTGTCACCTGTCATCTGTCATCTGTCATCTGTCATCTGTCATCTGTCATCTGTCATCTGTCATCTGTCATCTGTCATCTGTCATTTGTCATCTGTCATCTGTCATCTGTCATCTGTCATATGTCATCTGTCATATGTCATCTGTCATCTGTCATCTGTCATCTGTCATCTGTCATCTGTCTCCTGTCATCTGTCATCTGTCTCCTGTTGGCTGTCATTTGTCTCCTGTTGGCTGTCATTTGTCTCATGTCGGCTGTCATTTGTCTCCTGTCATCTGTCATCTGTCTCCTGTTGGCTGTCATTTGTCTCCTGTTGGCTGTCATTTGTCTCATGTCGGCTGTCATTTGTCTCCTGTCATTTGTCTTCTGTCATCTGTCATCTGTCTTCTGACATATGTCATCTGCCATCTGTCTCCTGTTGGCTGTCATTTGTCTCCTGTTGGCTGTCATTTGTCTCATGTCGGCTGTCATTTGTCTCCTGTCATCTGTCATTTGTCTCCTGTTGGCTGTCATTTGTCTCCTGTTGGCTGTCATTTGTCTCCTGTTGGCTGTCATTTGTCTCATGTCGGCTGTCATTTGTCTCCTGTCATCTGTCAACTGTCTCCTGTTGGCTGTCATTTGTCTCCTGTTGGCTGTCATTTGTCTCATGTCGGCTGTCATTTGTCTCCTGTCATTTGTCTTCTGTCATCTGTCATCTGTCTCCTGTTGGCTGTCATTTGTCTCCTGTTGGCTGTCATTTGTCTCCTGTTGGCTGTCATTTTTCTCCTGTTGGCTGTCATTTGTCTCATGTCGGCTGTCATTTGTCTCCTGTCATTTGTCTTCTGTCATCTTTCATCTGTCATCTGTCATCTGTCATCTGTCATCTGTCATCTGTCATCTGTCATCTGTCATCTGTCATCTGTCATCTGTCATCTGTCATCTGTCATCTGTCATCTGTCATCTGTCATCTGTCATCTGTCATCTGTCATCTGTCATCTGTCATCTGTCATCTGTCATCTGTCATCTGTCATCTGTCATCTGTCATCTGTCATCTGTCATCTGTCATCTGTCATCTGTCATCTGTCATCTGTCATCTGTCATCTGTCATCTGTCATTTGTCATCTGTCATCTGTCATCTGTCATCTGTCATCTGTCATCTGTCATCTGTCATCTGTCATCTGTCATCTGTCATCTGTCATCTGTCATCTGTCATCTGTCATCTGTCATCTGTCATCTGTCATCTGTCATCTGTCATCTGTCATCTGTCATCTGTCATCTGTCATCTGTCATCTGTCATCTGTCATCTGTCATCTGTCATCTGTCATCTGTCATCTGTCATCTGTCATCTGTCATCTGTCATCTGTCATCTGTCATCTGTCATCTGTCATCTGTCATCTGTCATCTGTCATCTGTCATCTGTCATCTGTCATCTGTCATCTGTCATCTGTCATCTGTCATCTGTCATCTGTCATCTGTCATCTGTCATCTGTCATCTGTCATCTGTCATCTGTCATCTGTCATCTGTCATCTGTCATCTGTCATCTGTCATCTGTCATCTGTCATCTGTCATCTGTCATCTGTCATCTGTCATCTGTCATCTGTCATCTGTCATCTGTCATCTGTCATCTGTCTCCTGTTGGCTGTCATTTGTCTCATGTCGGCTGTCATTTGTCTCATGTCGGCTGTCATTTGTCTCCTGGCATTTGTCTTCTGTCATCTGTCATCTGTCATCTGTCATCTGTCTCCTGTTGGCTGTCATCTGTCTCCTGTTGGCTGTCATTTGTCTCCTGTCATCTGTCATCTGTCTCCTGTTGGCTGTCTCCTGTTGGCTGTCATTTGTCTCCTGTTGGCTGTCATTTGTCTCATGTCGGCTGTCATTTGTCTCCTGTCATTTGTCTTCTGTCATCTGTCATCTGTCTCCTGACATATGTCATCTGTCTCCTGTTGGCTGTCATTTGTCTCCTGTCATCTGTCTCCTGTTGGCTGTCATTTGTCTCCTGTTGGCTGTCATTTGTCTCATGTCGGCTGTCATTTGTCTCCTCTCATTTGTCTCCTGTCATCTGTCATCTGTCTCCTGTTGGCTGTCATTTGTCTCCTGTTGGCTGTCATTTGTCTCCTGTTGGCTGTCAATTGCCTCATGTCGGCTGTCATTTGTCTCCTGTCATCTGTCATCTGTCTCCTGTTGGCTGTCATTTGTCTCCTGTTGGCTGTCATTTGTCTCATGTCGGCTGTCATTTGTCTCCTGTCATCTATCATCTGTCTCCTGTTGGCTGTCATTTGTCTCCTGTTGGCTGTCATTTGTCTCATGTCGGCTGTCATTTGTCTCCTGTCATCTGTCATCTGTCTCCTGTTGGCTGTCATTTGTCTCATGTCGGCTGTCATTTGTCTCCTGTCATCTGTCTCCTGTTGGCTGTCATTTGTCTCCTGTTGGCTGTCATTTGTCTCATGTCGGCTGTCATTTGTCTCCTGTCATCTGTCATTTGTCTCCTGTTGGCTGTCATTTGTCTCCTGTTGGCTGTCATTTGTCTCCTGTTGGCTGTCATTTGTCTCATGTCGGCTGTCATTTGTCTCCTGTCATCTGTCAACTGTCTCCTGTTGGCTGTCATTTGTCTCCTGTTGGCTGTCATTTGTCTCATGTCGGCTGTCATTTGTCTCCTGTCATTTGTCTTCTGTCATCTGTCTCCTGTTGGCTGTCATTTGTCTCATGTCGGCTGTCATTTGTCTCCTGTCATCTGTCAACTGTCTCCTGTTGGCTGTCATTTGTCTCCTGTTGGCTGTCATTTGTCTCATGTCGGCTGTCATTTGTCTCCTGTCATTTGTCTTCTGTCATCTGTCATCTGTCTCCTGTTGGCTGTCATTTGTCTCCTGTTGGCTGTCATTTGTCTCCTGTTGGCTGTCATTTTTCTCCTGTTGGCTGTCATTTGTCTCCTGTTGGCTGTCATTTGTCTCCTGTCATCTGTCATCTGTCTCCTGTTGGCTGTCATTTGTCTCCTGTCGGCTGTCATTTGTCTCCTCTCATTTGTCTCCTGTCATCTGTCATCTGTCTCCTGTTGGCTGTCATTTGTCTCATGTCGGCTGTCATTTGTCTCATGTCGGCTGTCATTTGTCTCCTGTCATTTGTCATCTGTCATCTGTCATCTGTCATCTGTCATCTGTCATCTGTCATCTGTCATCTGTCATCTGTCATCTGTCATCTGTCATCTGTCATCTGTCATCTGTCATCTGTCATCTGTCATCTGTCATCTGTCATCTGTCATCTGTCATCTGTCATCTGTCATCTGTCATCTGTCATCTGTCATCTGTCATCTGTCATCTGTCATCTGTCATCTGTCATCTGTCATCTGTCATCTGTCATCTGTCATCTGTCATCTGTCATCTGTCATCTGTCATCTGTCATCTGTCATCTGTCATCTGTCATCTGTCTTCTGTCATCTGTCATCTGTCATCTGTCATCTGTCATCTGTCATCTGTCATCTGTCATCTGTCATCTGTCATCTGTCATCTGTCATCTGTCATCTGTCATCTGTCATCTGTCATCTGTCATCTGTCATCTGTCATCTGTCATCTGTCATCTGTCATCTGTCATCTGTCATCTGTCATCTGTCATCTGTCATCTGTCATCTGTCATCTGTCATCTGTAATCTGTAATCTGTAATCTGTAATCTGTCATCTGTCATCTGTCATCTGTCATCTGTCATCTGTCATCTGTCATCTGTCATCTGTCATCTGTCATCTGTCATCTGTCATCTGTCATCTGTCATCTGTCATCTGTCATCTGTCATCTGTCATCTGTCATCTGTCATCTGTCATCTGTCATCTGTCATCTGTCATCTGTCATCTGTCATCTGTCATCTGTCATCTGTCATCTGTCATCTGTCATCTGTCATCTGTCATCTGTCATCTGTCATCTGTCATCTGTCATCTGTCATCTGTCATCTGTCATCTGTCATCTGTCATCTGTCATCTGTCATCTGTCATCTGTCATCTGTCATCTGTCATCTGTCATCTGTCATCTGTCATCTGTCATCTGTCATCTGTCATCTGTCTCCTGTTGGCTGTCATTTGTCTCCTGTTGGCTGTCATTTGTCTCATGTCGGCTGTCATTTGTCTCCTCTCATTTGTCTCCTGTCATCTGTCATCTGTCATCTGTCTCCTGTTGGCTGTCATTTGTCTCATGTCGGCTGTCATTTGTCTCATGTCGGCTGTCATTTGTCTCCTGGCATTTGTCTTCTGTCATCTGTCATCTGTCATCTGTCATCTGTCTCCTGTTGGCTGTCATTTGTCTCATGTCGGCTGTCATTTGTCTCCTGTCATCTGTCATCTGTCTCCTGTTGGCTGTCATTTGTCTCCTGTTGGCTGTCATTTGTCTCCTGTCATCTGTCATCTGTCTCCTGTTGGCTGTCATTTGTCTCCTGTCATCTGTCATCTGTCTCCTGTTGGCTGTCATTTGTCTCCTGTTGGCTGTCATTTGTCTCATGTCGGCTGTCATTTGTCTCCTGTCATTTGTCTTCTGTCATCTGTCATCTGTCTCCTGACATATGTCATCTGTCTCCTGTTGGCTGTCATTTGTCTCCTGTCATCTGTCTCCTGTTGGCTGTCATTTGTCTCCTGTTGGCTGTCATTTGTCTCATGTCGGCTGTCATTTGTCTCCTCTCATTTGTCTCCTGTCATCTGTCATCTGTCTCCTGTTGGCTGTCATTTGTCTCCTGTTGGCTGTCATTTGTCTCCTGTTGGCTGTCTATTGTCTCATGTCGGCTGTCATTTGTCTCCTGTCATCTGTCATCTGTCTCCTGTTGGCTGTCATTTGTCTCCTGTTGGCTGTCATTTGTCTCATGTCGGCTGTCATTTGTCTCCTGTCATCTATCATCTGTCTCCTGTTGGCTGTCATTTGTCTCCTGTTGGCTGTCATTTGTCTCATGTCGGCTGTCATTTGTCTCCTGTCATCTGTCATCTGTCTCCTGTTGGCTGTCATTTGTCTCATGTCGGCTGTCATTTGTCTCCTGTCATCTGTCTCCTGTTGGCTGTCATTTGTCTCCTGTTGGCTGTCATTTGTCTCATGTCGGCTGTCATTTGTCTCCTGTCATCTGTCATTTGTCTCCTGTTGGCTGTCATTTGTCTCCTGTTGGCTGTCATTTGTCTCCTGTTGGCTGTCATTTGTCTCATGTCGGCTGTCATTTGTCTCCTGTCATCTGTCAACTGTCTCCTGTTGGCTGTCATTTGTCTCCTGTTGGCTGTCATTTGTCTCATGTCGGCTGTCATTTGTCTCCTGTCATTTGTCTTCTGTCATCTGTCTCCTGTTGGCTGTCATTTGTCTCATGTCGGCTGTCATTTGTCTCCTGTCATCTGTCAACTGTCTCCTGTTGGCTGTCATTTGTCTCCTGTTGGCTGTCATTTGTCTCATGTCGGCTGTCATTTGTCTCCTGTCATTTGTCTTCTGTCATCTGTCATCTGTCTCCTGTTGGCTGTCATTTGTCTCCTGTTGGCTGTCATTTGTCTCCTGTTGGCTGTCATTTTTCTCCTGTTGGCTGTCATTTGTCTCCTGTTGGCTGTCATTTGTCTCCTGTCATCTGTCATCTGTCTCCTGTTGGCTGTCATTTGTCTCCTGTCGGCTGTCATTTGTCTCCTCTCATTTGTCTCCTGTCATCTGTCATCTGTCTCCTGTTGGCTGTCATTTGTCTCATGTCGGCTGTCATTTGTCTCATGTCGGCTGTCATTTGTCTCCTGTCATTTGTCATCTGTCATCTGTCATCTGTCATCTGTCATCTGTCATCTGTCATCTGTCATCTGTCATCTGTCATCTGTCATCTGTCATCTGTCATCTGTCATCTGTCATCTGTCATCTGTCATCTGTCATCTGTCATCTGTCATCTGTCATCTGTCATCTGTCATCTGTCATCTGTCATCTGTCATCTGTCATCTGTCATCTGTCATCTGTCATCTGTCATCTGTCATCTGTCATCTGTCATCTGTCATCTGTCATCTGTCATCTGTCATCTGTCATCTGTCATCTGTCATCTGTCATCTGTCATCTGTCATCTGTCATCTGTCATCTGTCATCTGTCATCTGTCATCTGTCATCTGTCATCTGTCATCTGTCATCTGTCATCTGTCATCTGTCATCTGTCATCTGTCATCTGTCATCTGTCATCTGTCATCTGTCATCTGTCATCTGTCATCTGTCATCTGTCATCTGTCATCTGTCATCTGTCATCTGTCATCTGTCTCCTGTTGGCTGTCATTTGTCTCCTGTTGGCTGTCATTTGTCTCATGTCGGCTGTCATTTGTCTCCTCTCATTTGTCTCCTGTCATCTGTCATCTGTCATCTGTCTCCTGTTGGCTGTCATTTGTCTCATGTCGGCTGTCATTTGTCTCATGTCGGCTGTCATTTGTCTCCTGGCATTTGTCTTCTGTCATCTGTCATCTGTCATCTGTCATCTGTCTCCTGTTGGCTGTCATTTGTCTCATGTCGGCTGTCATTTGTCTCCTGTCATCTGTCATCTGTCTCCTGTTGGCTGTCATTTGTCTCCTGTTGGCTGTCATTTGTCTCCTGTCATCTGTCATCTGTCTCCTGTTGGCTGTCATTTGTCTCCTGTCATCTGTCATCTGTCTCCTGTTGGCTGTCATTTGTCTCCTGTTGGCTGTCATTTGTCTCATGTCGGCTGTCATTTGTCTCCTGTCATTTGTCTTCTGTCATCTGTCATCTGTCTCCTGACATATGTCATCTGTCTCCTGTTGGCTGTCATTTGTCTCCTGTTGGCTGTCATTTGTCTCATGTCGGCTGTCATTTGTCTCCTCTCATTTGTCTCCTGTCATCTGTCATCTGTCTCCTGTTGGCTGTCATTTGTCTCCTGTTGGCTGTCATTTGTCTCATGTCGGCTGTCATTTGTCTCCTGTCATCTGTCATCTGTCTCCTGTTGGCTGTCATTTGTCTCGTGTTGGCTGTCATTTGTCTCATGTCGGCTGTCATTTGTCTCCTGTCATCTGTCATCTGTCTCCTGTTGGCTGTCATTTGTCTCCTGTTGGCTGTCATTTGTCTCATGTCGGCTGTCATTTGTCTCCTGTCATCTGTCATCTGTCTCCTGTTGGCTGTCATTTGTCTCATGTCGGCTGTCATTTGTCTCCTGTCATCTGTCTCCTGTTGGCTGTCATTTGTCTCCTGTTGGCTGTCATTTGTCTCATGTCGGCTGTCATTTGTCTCCTGTCATTTGTCTTCTGTCATCTGTCATCTGTCTCCTGTTGGCTGTCATCTGTCTCCTGTTGGCTGTCATTTGTCTCCTGTTGGCTGTCATTTGTCTCCTGTTGGCTGTCATTTGTCTCATGTCGGCTGTCATTTGTCTCCTGTCATCTGTCATCTGTCTCCTGTTGGCTGTCATTTGTCTCCTGTTGGCTGTCATTTGTCTCCTGTTGGCTGTCATTTGTCTCATGTCGGCTGTCATTTGTCTCCTGTCATCTGTCATCTGTCTCCTGTTGGCTGTCATTTGTCTCCTGTTGGCTGTCATTTGTCTCATGTCGGCTGTCATTTGTCTCCTGTCATCTGTCATCTGTCTCCTGTTGGCTGTCATTTGTCTCCTGTTGGCTGTCATTTGTCTCATGTCGGCTGTCATTTGTCTCCTGTCATTTGTTACCTGTCATCTGTCATCTGTCTCCTGACATATGTCTCCTGTCATCTGTCATCTGTCTCCTGTTGGCTGTCATTTGTCTCCTGTTGGCTGTCATTTGTCTCATGTCAGCTGTCATTTGTCTCCTGTCATCTGTCATCTGTCTCCTGTTGGCTGTCATTTGTCTCATGTCGGCTGTCATTTGTCTCCTGTCGGCTGTCATCTGACATCTGTCTCTTGTCATCTGTCATGTCTCCTGTCATCTGTCATTTGTCTCTTGTCATTTGTCTCTTGTCATCTGTCATTTGTCTCTTGTCATCTGTCATTTGTCTCCTGTCATCTGTTATTTGTCTCCTGCCACCTGTCATCTGTCTTCTGTCATCTTTCATTTGTCTGCTGTCATCTGTCTCCTGTCAGCTGTCAATTGTCTCCTGTCATCTGTCTCTTGTCATCTGTCTTCTGTCATATGACATTTGTCTCCTGTCATCTGTTATCTGTCTCTTGTCATAAGTTAAAGCGTTTCTAAGTCGGCTTAAGTTCATATAAAAACTTTGTTGCTTCTTAGCCATCGAATAGACCAATGTTGAAAAACGTTTCGTGAAAAACGTAGTCAGGATCCGATGATTCAGGGAAATCGCAACTTTAAAATTAACTTACAGGCAATTATTTTCCTGACAATTTTATATTCTGATAGTCATCTTCTTATGTGGATGAGCTGATGATGGAAGGTAAACCTCCTCAGCGGTTAAGAGTTGAAAGAAAATTCTTACGAAGTTATACGTACTTGTGATGGTGGTTATTAGTTTGACCAAATAATAAAATGTAAACCTCATTACATTAAGGATGTAGGTGGAAAAATGGAGGCGGACAAATGACAAACGTCTCTTCACTCGTTTCCTTTTACTTGTTTGTATGGGTAGTGTTAACTCAAAATAATCATAGGGTAAAACGTTAATGAAGGTTTGAACTGCATGGTAGTCATTACACAATGGAGCATCTTAAAACCGCGGTATATTGGATATATTTGGCCTAAGTAGAAGTTCTTTAAAAGAAAACTAAGACTCAACCTCGCACACTCACTCACTCAGCAACACCATTGCACACACTCACACACTAAAATGTTCGTACTAGGCATAGTTCCACTTGTTCATGTGTAATAATATATATATATATTTTTTTTATTAATTTTTTTCTGTTCGTGTTTTTTTTGTTATTGTTTATTCTGATCTTAGATTCTATTTCCGGTTCTATGTTTAACCATACTTTGGATTTTTTTTATTGTGTAAACTTTTTTTAATAAGCTGTATAGGTTTAAGAAATAAAAAAATAAAATAAATCTAGGTTGATGACGAATTTTAGCAACGCCATCTATCGAGCACATTGTTCAACAATTCAACCGCGCCCGCGCGCACTGCGTTATTTGTTATTTTTGTTACCTCTCATAAGTTTTAATATTAAGATTAACTTATATTAGAACATATTTAACAATATATAACTAATCAATCAATATAAGTGTTTAAAAGTTTTGAAGTAGTGATTGAAGTAATTTTTCAATTGACCATAACTTCTTTTTCCCTTAACGGATTTTGACGAAATAACCTTTTGACCTTTTGACCAATGCTCCCAATTTTATGTAATCCAACTGTGAAAACCGCGTTCAAATCCGTTCAGTAGTTCTGAAGTTATAATGTACCAGACAGACAGACAGACAGACAAGAATTCCAAAAATTGTTTTTTTGGTTTCTATAACTCCTCTTTAATTGCCTCCTTTCAGTTTTTTGGAAAAATATTTAATGTACAGACATTCGATTTTTACTGTCTTATTATTAGTATAGATAAACTCGAAAGAGATATGAGATAAAGTTGTTCCTAGTACTTCACGTGTATAGGACTAAAAAAACTAAAGGAATGAATGGCCCTAAATGCTAATAAATTTGTTTGTGAATGCTGAGTTTGGGATCCAGACTCGTATCCCTAACTATAAGAAGAGAATTAATTCTCGTCTGCTCAAGTACTCACTTTGATACCTCATATCAAAAAGGACTCTTCAGTCACGTACTATTTATGACGTACATGAGTGTATCTGTTAATATTTTATGTGTAAGTTTGTTGAGTTTTTTTAATTTTGTTTGAATAGTAATAACTATTGTAAAATAAATTGGAGGTGCCAAAATATCAATCGGCCCTGTGACTTTATTTCAAATGTTTTTATTTCTAGTTGCGGCTAACAGTATACTATGAGAGCGAATGTCCTGATAGTGAAACATTTATAGTCCAACAACTTCAACCAACAATAAAACTACTACACGCCTATATAAAACTTCAACTTGTACCATTTGGAAAGGCAAGAGTGAGTTATATTAATAATTCTCAAATCAACAGCCATAATATGTAGACGTAAGACGTAAAATAAAAAAAATAAAAAATATAGTTATTTGGTATCTAGTCCATCGAAATTTAAGGATCGAATTAGGTATTTATTAGTGGCAGCAATTATATTTTTGGGACATGTTTAGGGGGTCAATAGAAGCTTAATTAAAAATAAGGCAAAAAGATCAGACGTCAGATTTATTTGTAGGCAAAACAATTATCTACAAATTATGACGTTACAAATATTTTAAGACCCGTATGTTCTGAGTTATTGCGAAAAAAGTGTTTTCACACTTTTCTTCCAAAATGGCGGCCGGGGGACAAGGTTTAAGCTAAGCTTCTAACGTAAAATTTCAATGGACTAACTTGTGTAGCTGTACGTGAGTATCTTTGTTAAGCATAAGAATAAAAGCCGCAAAACTCGATCCACAGAGTATAAACTATGGTAACGACGGTTTTGAATGCCAGCATGGCTCATCGGAGTGCTTTGGCAACATGGTGCAGGACTGTGCACTTAGTCGTATGAAGCAATACTCAGATGTAATAAAAGTTGCCTACGTCGCCTGCGAGATGCAAACTAGGTCGGGAGCTAAAGGAGACCTGCATGTAAGATGTTTTAATTTATGAAAATAATAAACACATTTATATCAGGTTCAAAGGAATTTGTGTGATGACCGACTAACAGACATTTTTATTTAAACCTTTGCTGTATATAATGCTGCTATGCCTAATGAGAGCAAATCAACTAAATATAATGTATTTGTTAATTAATGTTAACTGTAACTAATGTAGGTATTAAACCATATAGCTGATAAGTTTAAAAGTAATAATACTAATGAGTATATACGTATGATTCATTTTATCGTATGTTTTTACATTATCATATATCGATCAGATAGTGACCATTAAGGTTTTTTTTTAAAATGGGAATTAGTAAAAAAATTTGTTAACATTTAGATTAACACCAAAAATTAAATTAGGTAATACATATTAAATCTTCAAATCAATTTTTATTTGATGTTTAAATTGTTAATACGTGTTACTTTGCAGTGTGTCCAAAGTGCGAATATTTCCCCTAAAGATGTGGAAGCTTGTGTTTTGACAGGCGAAGGGACAATGCTTCAACTTCACGGCGAATTTTACACTAGCAGAGTACGACCTAGCTTCATACCTACTGTCACTGTTAATGGGGTAAGTATATAAAAGCTATGTATAGCTGAGTCTGTAAGAAAAGATTTAAAGATTCTAATCTTTCAAACTAATTTTACTTTAAATCTAATTTACCAAGCAGAAGTACATTTATATACATTTAATATATATTTATATTGAATCCTATCAGCGATCACTTGTGTACATCCATAATTTTCTAGCTATGAGGATTCCAAAATCTAACAAGTTGCAAACAACATACTCATGTCAGCTATGTCATTAACCTATAACTTTTTTAAGAGTGATCACTGTTTCACAAATGTCCTTATCCCACAGCTTATGGGCGACTCATGACCAAGCCTTTTTATCGTTTAATACTCCTAGACCTTTTTATAGTCCTATCCACTATATATTGCACAACACTTTTATTTTAATACTTTAATGCTATTCAATTATTTTCGGCATTCTCAAGAATCGATAATGCTATAAGACCGCGCCACAATATTAATAAAGTATAGATTCAACAAACTTTTGACAACATTCCTAATAGGAAAACAAATGTATAATTTGATTTGTCTTATATCCGTAGTTAGCAAAAGATTTTATTCACAACAAAATATCTTCACGATCCTTCGATCCATTAATATGCGGTAAAAGTGGAAGATGAGAAACAATTATATTGTTTGATTTTGTTCCAGGTTTTTGATCAGCACATTCAAAATAATGCCCAAGTGGATCTTTTAGGTACTCTGTGTTCAATATTAAAGGAGGCAGGGCAGTGTGCTGAGCGCTACAACTCTATGGCACTTGCTAACATATTAGTAAATCAACGGTGAAATATTTTGAACGGTTTCCTTTTAGATAACATATTTTATATTAGCGAGCGTTAAATAATATATGACAGCTTGCGATTACATATATACTCGTAGTTTATATTATTGACCAAAATAATAAACCGTTTGCTTTACAAGTCAAATAGTTATGTTAAAATAGATTTTATATTTTTTTTATAAAATATGTTTTCACACACAGTTAGTCAAAGACTTAGTGATTTGTAGCTTTTCTTATGGGTAACACAACTGATAATTACTAATATAGTTTTTATAAATATATATTTTTTGTATCCCGTAGAGATACTAAATATTGCTACTTTATTCGTGTCAATTTTCAACGGAATATGAACTTGAATAAAAACAAAATTGTTAAAATATATTATATATACACAAATATATGTGCATAGATATATTTTTAGAATGAACATTTATTTTGTAAATATTTTTAACATCGCTTATCCATTGTATTAGATATTTATTTACAATAAAATACTGATATTATTATCAAACGGTTTACATATAATCTTTGTTTGACATATTTCTAGGAAAATCTTCCGTCAATTAAGCCTTAATGAATCCAGTGCTTTTTTAGTGAAACGATTTTAATTTGTGGGCGAGTTGTCAACAATCCAGCGATAGTAGTGCTCAATATTTGTGTATACGCTGGGAACGCCTTCGCTTCCACAATTCTCGGATCCGAATGAAACTATGCCAACCTAGAAAAAAAATGTCCTCAATATTGTATGTAGCTCAATTATGTGTAATGATAGTAAATAAAATCTTGAATTTTTCTTGACATTACCCATATGGTATATAAAGGTAATTTATTTGGTTTTCACAAAACATTATACCTGTACAAACATGCCATCTCTTTTCATAACCAGAGGAGCTCCACCAAAACCCGAGCAGGCATCCTTTCCTTGCTCCCCTCCAGCACACAATTGCCCCTCATGTATTGGTACAGATTCACCAAACACTCGCTCGCACGTTTCTAGGGTCACTAGTGGGACTTCTAGCTGCTGTTGACGACTTCCCTAATAAACAAGATATTACAAATGTACTATTTGTAATCCCGTCAGTAACAGATGTCATTTGCGTCGGTATAAGAATGTCTACACCATAAACAAATATATAAAGATAATATTATTACATGTTTAATATATATGGGGCTTGAGCGCCACTGATTTGTTGATTTTTTAAGGTCACTTGCAAGTACGCTTGCAAACGGCAACTTATTTTAATTTAGCCCTTAAGGATTTTAAGCTGTACGGTAAGCTAAACCAAGATTAACCGTTCAATATATGAATAGAATAAATAGCTTGCATACTTTTGCCAGCTTGTGACAAGAGTATGCCTTAAGTTAGAAACACTATGGTCTAATCTAATTATTTCATACTTAGATTAAAATCCAAAATACGAATATTACAATTTTCCTTACCGCAGTACTCTGTCCGGATAGTTTTCCCCAGCCCACGAGTGATGCCCGTTCGCCGATGACTAATGCCATGTTGTTTAGGCAGATAGGTGCTGTCGTTACTGGGACAGTACAAAATATAAGCTAATTAATATTTTATCAATAGTTTATAATAACGTTCATAATTATTTTGCTTCCAAGCTCAAGCTCGGAATGAAATTTTGAATTCCTTTGAAGGAAGAAGACAGAAACTCTCTGTCATTAAGTGGGCTTACAGATCCATTTTTGAAGCCAAACTGAATGTATATTACCTGAGTATTTAATCTCGTCCTTTAATATGATGAGTGCAATATCATGTCTGAATATCTTCTGCTCGTACCCTGGGTGTACTGAGACGCTCTCAACTTTGAGGGCTTGTGGAGGTGGGGCACAGAAGAAATCTGAGCAATCGGGACTACGGCTGACATCCCATTCACCGACCACAACAGTGGATCTTAAAAAAACATAAAAAGGTAGCTAAAATACGAGACCAGCTCGTCATGCAATAAGCGAAGGGCATATTTGATAGACTTTAGTTAAAATTTCTCATCAAGATGTATTTTTTTACTAATTTACAAAACACATTTTATTTAAAGTTTATTTATAATCAAATTTAGGAATATTTGGTATGATTAATTTATCTTACAGTTTGTATCCTTCTGGTTTGGCCAAGGCACAGTGGGCGGCCGTCAGAATAATTCTTTTTCCGATGATGGATCCTGTGCACGCAAACTTCACACTGCCCGTATCTTTATCTAAATACCGCTAAATGTCAATACATATATTGGCGTACTAATTAAATAAGTAACAATTATTGCATATTAATTGTGTTTAATCTTTTACCGTAGTAGTCATTTAAGAATATATTACATAAAATTAAGAGAATATTAAGATAATCGGTTATACTGAGTCTGGCCATAAATACTGTTACTATTCAAAAAAAGAAAATATTACGTTTGAATTTGGAATCTGTCATTTTTATATGATTGCTTGATGTGTTTTCTTATTTTCGCGCCATTATATTGTTAAATATTTTGTTATATTAAAATGGAGTGGGGTGATAAAGAGAACCGAATCGCTGTGATTGCCTTACATAAAGTAGGTATGGAGAAAAGTGCAATTTTTAAAACCCTCCACCCGCTTGGTATTAGTCAAATGTTTGTTTACCGGGCTATTGATAGGTACAATGATACCTCCTCTGTTTGTGACAGAAAAAGATCTGGCCGTCCACGTACCGTTCGTGTGAAAAAGGTGATTAAAGCAGTTAGGGAAAGAATTCGAAGAAATTCTGTCCGTAAGCAAAAGATTTTATCTCGGGAGATGAAGATAGCTCCTAGAACCATGTCGCGTATATTAAAAGATGACTTAGGACTTGCAGCCTATAAGAGACGTACTGGTCACTTCTTAACTGATAATTTAAAGAAGAATAGGGTGGTAAAATCCAAACAACTACTTAAGCGGTACGCAAAGGGAGGTCACAAAAAAATTTTGTTTACGGATGAGAAAATTTTTACAATTGAGCAGTATTTTAATAAACAAAATGACCGTATTTATGCTGGAAGCTCTAAAGAAGCTTCGCAATTAGTAAACAGAGTACAACGTGGGCATTATCCCACTTCAGTGATGGTTTGGTGGGGTGTTAGCTATGAAGGGGTGACTGAGCCATATTTTTGTGAAAAAGGTATTAAAACGTCGGCACAAGTTTATCAAAATACCATTCTTGAGACGGTAGTTAAGCCTTTAACTAACACCATGTTCAATAACAAAGAATGGTGCTTTCAACAAGACTCGGCACCGGGTCATAGAGCTCGATCCACCCAATCTTGGTTGAAAACTAACGTTCCGGACTTTATCAGCACTGAAAACTGGCCGTCGTCAAGTCCTGACCTAAATCCATTGGATTATGATTTATGGTCAGTTGTAGAGAGTAAGGCTTGCTCTAAACGCCATGATAATTTGGAGTCCCTAAAACGATCCATTCGGTTGGCAGTGAAGAATTTTCCTCTAGAAAGAGTTCGTGCTGCTATTGATAACTGGCCTCAACGTTTAAAAGACTGTATTGCAGCCAATGGAGACCACTTCGAATAAACATTGTATATTTTTAATAGTTATATATTGATGTATTAAACTAACTCACTATGAAAGGAATAAATGTTACGTATAAAAAAAAATCGTGCTTTTCTTTATAACAATATTTATGGCAAGACTAAGTATACAAAAATAACCACGAAAGTATAAATGTTTTTGTTTAGTTTTGAGATTATTTAAGTCTTATTTCGTGTCTTGTAATATGGTTATTTTCAATATATATTCGCGCAACAAACACCCGTAAATTTCTATATAAGTTTTTAAGTAGTAGGTAATCAGAGGTCTGTGTTAATATGTCTTAGTCAAAGTATCTGTAGTACACAAACCGAACCCATTATACTAAATACGGAATACCATAAAATAAATGTCATTACCTATCCTGAACTTTTAAAATCCTAGATAGGCATTTATAACAATACTAACTTGTGAAGCCCACTCTAGCAACCCAGGGCTGCGCCCCCAAGCCATTATAGTCAATCCCTCGTACCATGCTCTGTCCGCATTCAGGATTTCCATGTTGATACACCCGACCACACTCACAAGATGGACAGCATACGAAGTCTTCTTCATTTGAACTACCACATGTTAATTCGTTCAGGCGAAGGAAGTATCTGCAATCATTTACATAAAACTTTAATAAAATATTAACATATTAATGTAATGTAGAAAAGAACCTTTTTTAGTTACCCAAATAAATGTTTGTACTAAGAGTTTTAACCATTTTGGATGTTTATATAACCGAGTATCTAAAATAACTCTCATAATATCTATAATATATATATAGGAGAGCTGGCCTTAAAAACCACCTTCGCCCGCAAAGGTTTCAAGTATAATTAAGCTAGTTCCTCCCGTTACGGCCCAAGACGGGGGCCCAGACAAGGCTGATTTAATTAATTAGCTAAGCTTGCTTACAAGCCAAAAAACGCATTACCTATCAGAGGAAAAGCACGTATAATCCAACAAATCTTCTAATAATGGACACGCACTGACTGGAACACACGTCGTGTTTGAAGGACATCTCCCCTGAAATATATAAAAATAATATTTTTCCCATATATTATATTTTTATTTATTATAAGTACATTCATCCTTACAGTAATATAAATACGATAGACACTTACCCATCAAAAACATTTAAAGAACAAAAAAATAGAATAGTATATAAATATATATATATAAAAAAACCATATAAAATTGTTTTAGTGATCTGTCTGACTGATCATTTCTTCTTATAAAGATTTGACTTGTTAATATGGTTTTGGTAACACGCGAGGAAAACTGCTAACCATTTATACACGTAAATCCCCAATGTATTATTTACAAAAACGATGCTACTTACGACACTTAATTCATCATCAACGCGTGGTTTCCTTTCTACGTTTATTGAGATACCTAAAAAGAGATCTCATATTAGTATTTTTCTTTTGTCACTCAAACTCGTTTATAAACTATAAACTGTGGCTGTAATAATTAAATCGTTTTTATTATCGTAAACTGACAAAAAGTTCACTGTAAGTTATGCGTAGTTTTATTTCTTGTGTTTTTCTTTATTAGTAGTGTTTGCAATTTATTAGTGTAAGTGTAATTGTCTCTTTATTATAGTAACCTGAAAGAGATCGCTGAGAGCGAACTACGTTTGATTTTTTTGAAACAACCTGTCAGTATATAAACATAGTAAATACAATGGTAAACGTATTATTATACATATTAATTCGTAAAAGATAATTAAAAACGTTTAGTTTAATATTGAAGAGAACATAATGCAAACCTATCGGCATTTTAAACATTAAAAAATTAAAAATATGCCCAAAGATAAAATAAACAAGGGCCTATTGCTATACTTGCGACGCTTTATTTGCTGGGAAGTTGGGATTTCCCGACAGCGCCCCAAAAGTTACCCAGAAGCCGGCGAAGACGAAGACTTGGATCCGACGTGAGATGACTTAGTTTTGTCTTGTCTCGTCTACTAGTCGGTGTGATTTAAAGGCACCGTACATACGAAAGCAAGTCAATTATAAATGTTAGAATGTTTGCATCCTGCATTATTTGTAAAGCAAAATGTTAAACTATAACCAATGTTGCATGAGTAATGATCATTATAAACGACCTTGCACTGTATAGTTATAAATCGAGGCTGTTCACTGAATACCATATTAATGTAATTACATTGTCCTTGATGTCAGGACATATAAAAGCTATACGAAGATAAATTCAACATTTTCAATTATACTTAATAAATTAACAACAATAAATTGCAGGTTATATTTACAGTTTATTTAAGTTGTAGATTACTAAGGATAATTATTTTTGTTAAATTAAGAATTCATAAATGACTTAGGGTCAGTTCGCAGCGTGAATGTGCGGGCAGAAAATGCTGAAATTCGGGTATTATTAATCGGGTGTCGCGTCACTATGTCAACTGATCCTTAGTGTAAACTACTCGTAATAACTGCCTTTTAATTAGTCTATTTAAACTTATATAAATTAAATAACGATTTGATTTCCGAATTGATTACCAAAGTTTTTATCAACAATGTAATATTTTACAAAACCCCTCAAATTAAAAAAAAATATTTCATTCTTATTTTATTTCTGCATATCAAAAAAGTTTACACAATAAAGAATAGATTAAAAACAAAGCCAAAATAATGTTAAAACATACAACCGGAAATTGAATCTAAGATCAGAAACAACAATTAAGTATTAACAGATAAAGTAAACACATTGTTTCATATTTCGTTATGGTATACGCGTTGCCTTTTAAAAGAATTACCAACGCTATAGAATCTTGGGAATGACTAAAAATTTTGTTAACACAAGTTTTTAGACTGTTTATAAATAAAAACTGTCGTTAGAGATATTACCGGCTTCGAAATGATATCGTTATAATACAAATAACAATTCTTAGATATAATTTTAAACTTACTTCCAAACTGTCCGTTAGCCGACTTTAAAAATAAAAACAACAAACACACTTGATTCATAATTAATTTCCATTTGCGAATCATGATCGATTATCACAATACTGTGGTCACATGTCACGGGACGCGGTGTCATAAATGATACGGTAGAGAGCCTCGATTCAATCAGAAACCGTATGAAGGGGTACGCAACATTTTGAATGGTATTTCTTTTTTAACATTTAATGTATATTAAGCTAAACTAGATATGCTTTGCTGTATTAAAATATGTACATGACAATACTTTTGTTTCATTTTAATAATTATTCAAAAAGCAAAAAAAAAGTACAAATTTATATGCTACATCAGGTAAATTTAGATATAAATAAAATTTTGCTAAAATTTAAGCGTTTAAATATATTTATAATTGTATAATAACAAAACTGACACAATTACGAACTAGAGTGTGCATCACACCTATGTACGAGTATACTTAATGTTTAATAAATATATAAATTTATTAATGATTTTATAGTCTTATAGCAATTTTTTATTAAAACATAAAACAACACCCGAATTCTGTATTGATTTAAAGCTCAAAGACAATTTTGCCACTTTTTAAAGTTGCAGAGGTTTACCTCTGCAACCTTTTATTTATAAATTTTCACGATTGACTCACTCCAATAAGTGTTAATCACACCTCTTTTTTGGTCTCGCAATCAAAATTCGTCTAAATCAGAGTCAAGCTGTGATTAATAAGTATATTAGCTATGTATCAATATAACAAAAACTATAAAGTCTGGACACGAGAGGCACAGAGCGTGTTAATCGGTTTGAAAATCAGTTTTTTTGTTAGTCCTTTGTTAAATTACGTTTTTATGCGATTAAATGTCATTCACACCGTCGGAGCCGGTCATTAAATATAATTGAAAAATTATTCGTAAAATTAATAATTTTCAATTTCATTATTTGCCATCCATTTAATAATGGATGGTCTATATCTCTCTATCATTATTTTTAATTATAAATTATTGAATACACGATAATTCTAAAAATGTTCAAGTATTATCATTCAAAACTGGATGAATGTGTGAGTTAGGGTACGATTAAAATGTATTTTTGCATTAAGATGATTAAAAGGCAAAATAGAACAGGAAACCAACAAATTCCCAAGCCACAAAATCACAGCGTGACGGTGACAGACATTTCCTAATCTGATAATTATGTACAATCATAGTATACATTTTGATATACACAGTAATAAAGCTCTAACTCGTATACTTATGTAAATAATCTGTCTGGCCATAAATACTGTTTTAATTGAAAAAAAACAAAATATCACTTTTGAATTTTGAATCTGTCAACTTCATACGAACGTTCATTTTGTTTTCGTATTTTCGCGCCAATATTTTGTTAGCGGTTGTAAATTAATTTGTGATAATAGTGGGTTTATAAAAAAAACCATACCGGAACAAATTACTATTTTTAAAGTCATCCCCAGTTATCCCCGTCTCATTGGAATATTGAATAATCAACCTTGAAAACTGCGAATTGTGGAGAAAGAAATGTTCAGAAAGGATACCTAGCGGCTGCTACGCCTAAACACCTGTTTCAATAAACCATTCGACGATTTTATACTTGGATATCGCACGGCGACAGATGACTAGTTGATGATTTTACATTACGCTATTGAGACGTTCCTTGACTAACGCTACTTTCCCTGGTGCTGACTGTGAGTCCTATAATCAGCTTCTCGTCAACTGTCCAAATGCGTTTAAAAGGAATAATTTGATTTCATTGTTTTTATAATTAGATTTTGCTAATTTTTATTGTACAAAAAAATATATATCATTACATTGAAGTAATATTTATGGTCAGTATATTAACTTATTACACAAAAAGTATTATATCATATAAAAACCTCTATCAACTTATAAAAAGCAATTGAATGACGTTCGTTCGAACTGATGTATTTTTGATTGAAGTTGTTCAAGCATGGCGTAGCGTAAATTATAACTATTCCAATTATGGCCGCGAAATTCCAAGTACCTAATGCATCCTCTATGTAAAAAATAATAAACTC
The DNA here is from genome assembly GCA_951799465.1 of Leptophobia aripa. Taxonomy (NCBI): domain Eukaryota; kingdom Metazoa; phylum Arthropoda; class Insecta; order Lepidoptera; family Pieridae; genus Leptophobia; species Leptophobia aripa. The sequence goes on along the minus strand of OX637267.1, from coordinate 4,907,104 downwards.
GGTTTTAAAAGCAAAATGAACCTGAGAAATAGTGTTTCGGATCACGTCTTCCTCACTTATGTATGCCTGGTCGATGAAGGGAAACCAATAAATGATGGGGTTAACTCTGAATCTGATAACGAGGTGAATAAATTAATTGATTAAGCACCGTTTATGCAGTCTTTTAATGAATTCTGTTTTAGCTTGAAAATGATCGGCCGATTCAAGTGGAAAGAACGAAAGCGTCACATGAACTTGTAGATTGTAAAACAAATTTTGATGAAAGAACGCGAAATGTAAGTCGCACTTTATTATCTGTAAAGGCTGTTTACTCTTTACAAACACTTGTCGTAATTTGTAATGTAAATGATTTCTCTAGAAAAATCCAAACACAAGTAAACTCGAGTCGTTGCAAGAGGAATCGGTGGAGGACAGCAGAAATAGTGCAAATATATTGAAGCTAACCAGAACGACATGGCTTACTGGTCAAGAGGGCTCCCCGGAGTCCAGGTGGGTGCATTGGTTATGTCTCTATATTTTAAACAACGTCCCATATCCCATAATAATGTTGTTACAGAAACATTAATGCACTAACAGGCGCCAAAGTGCGAGATAGAAAACTAAGCGGTAAGCGATTGTTAAGGACTAGTTTATAATACTATAATGTGATAATTTTATCAGTGTTTCGAATCAAATACAACCACTGTTATTGATTTATATCTTTTCCACATAGAATCGTATCTAGGATCACTAGTGTACGTCAATTCTTTTTTCTTCTATCTAGATCTCGGATCTCTCTGGAGCGAGGGTTCCAATATAAACCGGCCTCAGAAGACACCTACAACAAACTCAGCTTACCTATCAGTTTTTTAAGCGCGTTCACTGTTTCACAAAATGTCCTTACCACAACATTTAGGGCGAGTCATTCCCAAGCTTTTTTATCGTTTCAATAGTCCTTTATTATAGGACTCAACAATTGTTTACTTTATTTCTGTTTAGTCCCGAGTTCATTGTCATGTATGATATCTATAGTCTTACTCAAATATTATACATTGTTTTCAGCTCCGCGTCAATAACACCCAGCGTCTCGTCAGCATCAACTTGCAGCCGAGAGTCCGAAGAAAGTGTCAATACCCGCATCAGCTTCGGCGATAGATGTCTGTCAACAATACTACGCTTGGATAAAGAGCATAATATGTTTGGTCTATCCAATATAGCCATAATTGGAACGAAGCCGTCGCGCTGGATTCGAAAAGATGAGAGGCCAGTATTTCCTCAGACTGCTATCGTTCAAGTTTGTTGTGGTAAAGGGTGTTGTAGACATAAGGTAATTTTGTTTGTGAATAGCTTATACAACTATCTTGAAATATTTCTTTTAAAATATTAGTAGCAGCATCTACGTAGCGGCATAATATGTTAGGGAAGTCGTTAAAAAAAATAAGTCTTTTATATTTATTTTATTATATCTGTCCCCAGACATCTTATGTGCTAAATACATTTAAAACAATAATAGGAGATAAGAAAACTAGGTTTACACATAAGACGAGAAGAGGTTTATAATTATCCAGTGGAATGCACATGTATGTTTCATTAAAATAAGAAATAAATATATTGTTTCAGAGCAACACGGATCTACCAGTATCTCTAAAGGTATAATCCTTTTCTCATATCATTTTCTTTACTTATCTGAAAAGCATTTATTTTTGTGTAATTACACCAAAAAGCCTAATTCCGCTATAGACTTAGCGAAATTATTTTTCAATATACTTGGACTTAAAAGCTTTAATCCGTTAAAAAGTTACTTTTCAACATTAGCATGAACACTTTAATATAACCTAATCTAAACTTATCTACGAAAGAAACAACAAACCAGTGTTAATCTTATCCTTTAAACTGTTGGGCCTTAAATATTTTTACAGTGCAGTGGATGTAGTGGATGCTGTTTAGATCCGTCTTGCCAAATCTGTAACGCATCCTGCGGAATACCATGTGTAAGTTAATCTATGTCAGAAGCATAGGCATTAGTATAGCATAGCATAGTCTTATAAAAGCATTCATAAAATAATTATAATCTATATTTTCAGGTTCAAACACCATGCCCGTCACTTGTAAGTAACACAGTTCATATTTATTTACTTATATGAATAATAACAATAAACAACGACATTTTATCTCGAAATCTAGTTTTAATTATTCTTTTGTTTTTGTTTAAGTGTTCGTCGTGTCCAACGGGAAAGTGCAGTTGCAAGGTTATCAATAATATTACCGTTTACTAAAATTGCTTCAAATGAGGAACTACATTTGCGTCTCAATATACTGAGATTACCAGATTCAGCCCAACGGTCTGTTCTGGAAATTTCGATGGTGGACTTTTACGAACAAACTCATAACGCGATTTTACGACGATCCTTTTGCGTTTGCTTTTCAGCGCCTCTACCGGTTACCACGACAATTCCATAGAAATTAAAGTTTAACATAACGGAGTGCTTTTCAAACTCAAAATATTTTTTATTCAAGTAGGTCTGTAAAGTCTTAAAGGTTGTCATTTTTTCATTACCACCGGTTCGGTTTAATAATAGCATAATAATATACCACACTGATCTCTATCAAGGCCGTCTTCCTTCGTAAGTGAGTTGCTCTTTCTGCACTTGTAATACATACCCATATTATTCGAGATTAGCTGTAGTTTTTATAGGTCTAAAAAGAAATCGATTGACTTAAGTTTACTTAATTATTTTAATAATATTTAATTGAATTGAAATGTTTATATTATATATAAATATCGAATTTATTTGTAGGCCGCACCGTGTATACCCTCCAAGTGTTTGTTGGATTGTTCAAATTGTTTCGGGATGAAGGTAACAATGTATATTATCTTCTAACTTAAAGAAGTATAACTATGGTAATTTAACGATATATGTTTTTAGATTCAAGTGAAGAGGAGACCCAAGTACGATCCTGCCCCGGTGTGTAACAGAGCCATTTTTTACATTAAATTTGTAGAATTGTATTATTATTATAACTAGTAGAATTGTATCTGTAATTGTTTGGTTTCAGATCGAATTGACACCGAGATCTAGCTGTATTCTGAATAAGGTACAACATCCAATTTGTTAGGAATCATAATGGAATCATCTAAATAAGAAATAAGGTTAAGGTAGTGTAAGTTCGCTAAACTTTCCTATATAGATAATACGTTAGTTAATTTTCCGGTGAACAAATGTGATGTACATATTTGTTAACTGTGGTCTGTATGTTATATGTATTCATTTATTATCCACTTATACGTAGTATCAATATACAAAGATCTAAATCAAAAGTATCCTATTCACATTAGTAACCATATAACACTTCGACATTTTTTTTTCTCCATTTACATATACACCCAGTGCCCAATTCGAGGGGGTATTGCGGACGAGAAGAAATAGCTAGAAACTAAGTCACTCATTTATGATAATCTATAGTTTGATTATCTTTGGGACTAACTATTATGTTAACCCTTTTTGCTTACCTCTTTTCTTTAGATGTTACACATTATTTTTAGCCCATGGCCGCCCGGTCATGTCACCATTTGCCCCACTGTGTGCCGCCATCTTCATGTTTTCCATACTTAATGCCATGTTACTGGCCTGCTAGAGCCGCAGCCCCTTGTAGCGACCCGGCCCGTTGCTTCCACACTCCGCCCTGTCGACCACCCAGGAAGAGACGAGCGCCGAAAGGACCCGACGACGTCTGTTCTAAGGTCGTATTTCCTCTACAACTTGCGTTCTTAACAATGCCATTTTTAAATACGTATTTTCTCTTTTTTTAATTAATTTGTTTTATATTTGAAGTTAGTTACTAACAGTACAGAGATGTCCGTCGTCCGGGAATCTTATTACATTTTTTTTTAAATTTTACAACAGAATTACTGATCTAAACAATTTTTACAGATTGGTAAATGCTCTGATAACGAGAAGAAATGCGCAAATATGACATGTCCTGGGGTATGTAATCTTTTAATATATTTAAGTAAAATGAATATAGTTTTGTCTAACTAATCGCTTATTTCTAGAATATTCCTTTAATGAAACAAGCAATAGAGAGCAGATTTGGTAGCGAAAAATAAAATGGTGAAGCCACACTGTGTTAACAATAACTCGGCTTGCACCTGCATTAACGTAAGTATTAAACAAAGTATTTATATATAGTAGAATTCACTTATAACGACTAACCGGTTTTAGCGACTATAATCTTTACTCAAGTTTTGTGTCTTATCTTATTATATCCATATGTAATCTGTCCGTTTTGTACATCATCCGGTAAATACGACATATTGCCGGTCTCTTGAATATCGTTATATCCGGATTCTATCCGGATACTGTACATTCATTAATTAATGTTATCCTTTGCATAGGATCCGGCGATCACTCCCGAAAGCAACTCTAAGAAAACGGTATGGATCCGGTACTTAATATATAGCATACATATAATGTTAATTGTAATAACGGAATATAAATAATTTCAGAAAAAAAATAAAGTTATATGCGAATGTCACACTCCTGGTTGCAAGCATTGCTTTGTTAGAAAGCCTAAGGTATTTTTTCTAAGCCTTAATTTGTCTGTGATAACATATTGCGTATTTTTTAATTTGAAAATTTGCAACTGTTTTTACCCGACTAAAATATTATTATATAGTTTCTACTTTTATTGTAGCTTTCAAAAAGTACCCAGTTCATAGAAGAGGAGAATTAGGGTTGATAAATAGCGATCTAGACTCGACCTGGTTTCATATGTACACTGACTCGCCAAGGATTTTTTTTTATTTAATTCTTTGTAAGTAAACAAGTCAATACTTCCATAAAAGCCTTGTCTATAACATTATCAGTGAAACACGAAACCTTTGTCTGCCTTCGTTAGGGAATCAGGTTCGATATATATTAATAATTACACATCTTTTTCAGATGCCGTTATAGAAAAACACATGCACCGAACGTTTCATTAGAGGAAATTCTATTTAATTACAATATACATTTCAATTATGAGCCAAAATTTGTTTTATTTATTAATCGAAATATATCAGTTTTCAAAATCTCTAGAAACAATAAAACTCTTGGCGCAGGGCTGGTGTGGTTTTAAGGGATGTTTTAATTGGTCCACTACTGTATAAGGTGGGGTGCCTTGGGCTATGTGGCAATAATCACTGCAGTACATAAAGGGGGCCAGGTTGGTCTGATATGGATTGGGAGGAAAGGGAGCCAGGTCAAAGGACTCTCCGTGTCCCCACGAGGCGAGAGACGATATCGCGAATGGTACCTTGTATTTCTTCTTTGTTTCTGATTCCAACACTCTAAAAAGGAACATTAGTATGCATTATATATATATATATAAGATATAATGTTAAGTATATGTCTCGTTTTTGGTCCCTGTTTTGTAATTGTCTGTAATGTTAAAAAAGCTGATAAAAAAATGACACGAAAAACCTCATTTTGCCAGCAAATGACCATGTACTATACTCACCCCTTAATATTGTTGACGGGATTGTGGCAGGAGGCCACTTCCTTGCACTCTTTCTTCACGTGTATTCTATCATACACGTTTCTATGCACTTTAGCAGTCAGCGGCATCCATATTTCTTTGTGCCGAGGACCAAATCCACGCACCTGTTATTAAATTATATAATCAAACCATTATAACCAGTTTCATTTAAATTCAGTTCAGCTTAAATTTTAATTAAAACATCAAACAGTACTTATAGACCTTTGTGAGGGAAATAAGATAATAAACTAAATATATTTGAACGTAACCGATAGATAATGCGTCTTTGAAAAAGAAAACTTAATAAACTACACATTGTTTTGTATTGTTATTAAAACTGTCAAAAACTAACATTGATGTCAACAATATCTTTCTTGTTAGTTTTCATAGACGAACAAGTTAGGGTCTTTGTAGTAACATGACTGTACAAGGTCTGGTGGTTGCTCATTGACGTAATTTAAATTAAACTTACTTTGGGCACATTAAATTCTGAATAAAAAGTTATCTGGTCCTTCGCTCCGATCCCGTACTGATCTTCGACGGAAAACGGTTTATGGTAGGTACGGTATGTTGACACATAGGGGTCAAGTAATCTGCGAAACCCACCAGCACTTTCTGGTATCACTGGAGCCTCGTTTCTACCTGCAGCTACGACCTAGAAATAGTTACTATAATTAAAATTTAATTTAAAAAAAGCTTGAAACCTTGGGACAAGAAAACGCGTTGAATACGATTTACCATAGACAATACATTCTTTTTTTACCGCCAGGCGGCAAAATTTTGGCCAATACATACATATCATGATAACGCTTATAAGATTACATCTTACATCAAAGATATATTCTGGATCCGGTGGTTTGACGGTTACTTCGGGTGGTGCAGTGGGTGTGGAAGTGAGGCCACGAAAGTTGTCCTTCATCTCCGATATCATAATAGGTTGAATTATATTCTTAGATTGCAGCTAGAAAATTAAAGAAAATGCTATCAAGTTGTTCCTGTAATTAAATTATTTTAATAAAAATAATTATTTAGTTTTATAAAACTATACCTTTTTGTCAACTCCAGTCATGAATATGACTCTACGACAATTGATGGAACAATCAGACCGCTCCATAGCCTTATTTGGGTTCGGCTTTACGCAGTATTCTCCTGTGGTCGTCTTATAAGATTCCTTTTCCACGACCATATCACGCCCCGTTAACCTGTCTGGCAGGGGATCATCTATTTTCTAAACAAAAAAATAATAAAAAAAACAATCAATTAAAAATATTAAAAAACACAACTAAAATAGATAAATATTTTCTTAATTTATTGACATTTAAAAACAATACTTTCTTTAGAAGTAATTATGCACTTTAAAGTAGTCTTCTAGGTAATAATTTAACTCATCCAGGCAAACCTGGTGTACCAAAAAAGGTGTAACTATGAAGCAATCTTGATACGTAGATACTAACATTTCCAACAATAAAAATTTGAATTATGTTTTGGTTTTGTAAAATTTTCTATTTATATTTACAGAATATTAGGCCTCTCTGCCACATTTTAAATTTTTATTATGACGTAGTTTGTAAATAGTAAAAAGACACTAACACAGTCCAAGCTATGCGGTATCGGTGGTATATGCCGGTGACCGATACTAGATGATGTCCGGGTTTCATTACTAGACAGCCTCAACGGAATATTATACTGCACATTACCCCAGGTGTTTACATTTTGTAACAATAATTCGTTTAACTTCAACGGCTTACGGGATTGCGTCATTATTCAATTAAAATTATAAAAACATAATCAACAAGCTATACGCGTAAAAAGATATGTGACATTTAACACATTGACAGGTCAATCAACAGAGTATAATGTTATACTGATTTGACATCATAACAGATTAAAAATCCGTTATTATCTATAATTCATTTATGTTTCGTATCAATTGAATTAAAACATTAAAAAAGATATCAGGTTTATTAAAGTTTCATATAAATTAACATATCTTTGCTAACATTTTGACGATACTTCGCTTCCTCCTTTTAAAAGCCGGGTGTCTATCCAAATCGTAAGCATACGCAGACCTTTCAGATGGCTGAAGGTACATCGGTAACAAGACGTCATTGTCCGACACCCACTGTATCACGTATTGAGTTATGGCGTCAACGTGCGGGGACTTCTCAAAACTGGATCGTATCTCTAATTTCATATTGTACGAGAGCGCCTGATATTAAGAATTATTAATATATTAATTACTCTTTAATGTAAAATGTCATGTGTGATTGCTGGTTGTTCTCACTATATCGTAAATGTGTGCTCGTATTTCACTATGCCCACCGATGATAGTAAAGGTTATTTTTTGTTTTATATAATATAGATATTGACACATTCGCTGGTGCATGGTGTAATGGTTGCAGACAGCAACCGTTGAAACATGCTTGGCGATTTAAAGCATTGGCGAAGAGTTTCTTGCCAGTTCTTCTCGCCCGCTCCAAGCCTTTGATTTCGGAACTGGTAGTAAATGTAGAGTATTTTTTTTATAAGCGTTTGTTTTAATAAATTTATTCACATAGGTGAATAATGATATTTCTAATTGTTGTACGTTATTGTTATATCTTAATAGGGAAGTATAATTAGAACGATATTTTTAATGTAAATATATAATAAATCTCTTACAGCAGTTGGTAACTTATCCACGGCAGCTTTAAGAACATCTTTTATTGTCTCACCGTGTAGTTGGCCCTGGGAAAAGAACAAATTTAACAAGTGGGTCTTATAGTAATCCCTCTAGCCACTCTTTCTACACTTTAGGGGTTAAGGCCTCTAAGAATTGAATAGTGAGTTCAATTCTTAGAGGCCTTGTTTCTCTTAAATGAGTGATAATACCTTTGGTAGTAGTTCTTTAACGATTGCGAAAAGATCGTCAACGTGATCGTGGTACAAGAAGTGTGCCCAGGACTCACGGAAAAATTCGTATAAGTTGTTGAGCCTTTTTGTCTGTGAATTTAAAATAAACAAAAACCACTTATTAATAGGTATTTTGACAATTGAATATGTGTATTATTTTAATTATTTATATGTTAAATTAAAACAAGTTAAAATTAACAATAAGCTAACCTGGATAAACCGAGTGATGAGTGATTCGTTTTGTGTTACAAAGAGAAACTAAATAATATAATGATATATGAGTAAAATAAATACTTTTTTACCGTATATCTTAAATGGACGTTATTAAGAACAGAACTAGATAAGCCATATAATTTTTTAAAATTCTCTAGCGAATACTTTACAGGCGTGAGGCATGTTATACCGTCCACAATCAGATCTTTATTCAAGTGCAATTTAAAATATCCCTCCTTAAATGTTTCTATTACGAAACCCTGAAACCAATAGAATTGTACAAAAGCATGAATATTTATTTAAAAAAATATATCCTGTAGCAAATAGGATACTTGATAGGTACTCTATAGAGTACCTATCAAGTATCCTAGTAGGTAATTGTATTAAAGTATACTTTAATACAATTAGTTTATGTATAATAAACAGAATTAATTGTAAATATGTTTTTTCAAATGATTTTGATATTATTATGTTTAAGCTCTCCGTACTTGATTCACAATCCGACATCTTCAGAGCAAATAGCATTACCACTTAACATTTTTCTATGCAATTAAACATTTGTATATCACGTTCGTTTAGATTTTTCGCTTTTCATCGCGAATTATTTTTATATTTCATTCCTATGTGTACTTTGATGTTTTATTATGAATAATTTTAAGCTTTTGAATTACTAACATTATATTCCAAACTTTGCACATAATAGTGCGGTATTTTGATTCCCGGTGACCGTACTTCTAAATACTGTAATCCTCCTGGCAGATAACAAAATTGTACAATGGGTCTTCTAAAATCTGGTGTACCGATTACCGCATTTTCTTCTCTAAAATATAACGCATAAATCAGCACAGCTGTGTCACTATTGAACTAATTCTGTAATCTAACTGTGCCTGTATATATATATATTTATGTCACGTTGTCTTACCGCCCCAACCCCCATATTATTCCCCATTTTATGTTACACTAATATGCTTAAACCACTGAGCCAATTCCGATGATTTTTTATAGATAGACTAACATTTAGGGAAGGGTCGGAGGGAGGGAGGGATCTTTACCTTTGATCGCGAATGAATGGATTGAAATAAGGAATGAAAGTTTGTATTTAAATTTCGCCAGAACTTCACCGTTTATAAACTAATTTTCCAAATTCCATTAGTGTTTAAGCCACGCGGACAAAGTCGCGGGCAATAACTATTAGTATATATATATAAATTTCAAATACGCACGTGTTTGCTTTCGCAGTTTCATTGTCCATTGGATTTCTTTTTTGTTCAGCAAACAGTGGGTCGAGTTCATTCCTTATAAGTGTTCCTAACTAAAAAAAAATATACTAATAATTATTATTTCAATATATCAATACATATAAGCTCTTTAATATACTTGGTTAGCCATATACATTACATCACCCAGACCACAACCAGAATGTTCATCACACAACGGTTAATCGGGAGTCGAATTATGCAAGTTGTATTTATTTTGAGTAGACTATTAGTTTTATTTGCAGTTTAAAATCTCGCCAAAGCTTTCTAGAACTTATCACTTATCAAAGACTAATCGACTAATGTAAAACATATATAAAACGTATGTTTTCAAGGGCTAATTTGTTATAATATAGAAACAGAGACATACATAAGCACCAACTTCAGAGCTGTCGTAATGACTATATCGGTGATTTACAAGAGGACCCGCAGCGTAAACAAACGGTGTGCTACTCTGGAACTGGTGATTCACCAATAAACCACCGCTGTATCCCATACCGGCCCTATGTACAGCTAATGAAATAAACATATTTTGCTTATATGGTAACGGTTATCTCTAATATCACATAGAAGAAATTAAATAACATATAAAATGGGGAATAATATGGGGGTTGGGGCAGAATATGCAGGGACCGTCGAGGAGTACTGTGGTCTCTGCCTATTCCAAAGGACAACGTGATAAATATATATATTTATATATATATATATATATATATATATAGCAGAATTTAATTTATCTATTTAATATTACAAGTTACTACATAGATATCTTAATCTAAAGAAAATGTAATTGAATGGTCTTAACTAAAACAAATCACTGTTTTGTCTTATTCCTTTACAATCAAACGCAATTTGAGTGAAAGAGATGAATAGTACTAATTCGATAATAAAAAAAGGGGTTACTAGTTTGATACATAATAAAGTCTAATTTACCCATAAACATATGTTCGTTTACATCTCGTTTGCCATAATAGAAAAGCGCCGCGCATTTTAAGTTAAATACCTCAAAATGGGATATAATTTGTACGTGTGTTACGCTATTTTCTTCATCCAAACTCCAGTTTTGAAAGTAATATGAACGATAGACCTTAATTTTTAAACTTTTGAGAACTTTACGCATCGTTTTGTCAACCTTAAACATACAATTAATAAGTGGCCATCAATTATTCGGAGGACGCGACTACTCACTGCACTCTTTTATTAATACATAACTATTTATTGCGCTATTATTGTGCACTATTATTGCGTTATATAACAATAAAAAAAACTTTATTTATTCATCTTAAAATACATATGTATAATTGCATGTGCAAGGCACTTTTGATTTCTGATTTTTCTAAAGAATCTAGTAAATGAATAAAAACTAACTGCCTTGAGATTATACATACTCACATAAATATTACAAAACGGTGAAACACGCGACCCTTCGTATTCATCTGGAAAAGGTTCTATATAAACGATAAGGTCCGGCGAGATCTTCATCTCCAGTAACGTAGCGAGACAACAATATGCATGTATTGTTGCTCCATAAACCAAGATTTTTCCTAGGAAAAATATATTAAGAGGGTAAATTATTACGGAAATCATGTTTCTAAATATACAAAACAATTGAAAGTCAGCACGAAACATAGACACACCCAAAACTAATATCACTCTCTCGCTCAGTACGCTAGTTGTGTTCACTCAGCGTATGTCCACGAACGCATAAACAAAATTGCATATCTCCTAACTCCAACTATTCAAGTAAATGCAAAGAAACTGCATATTCACTGATAATTCTAAAGGATCTGATATAAATTGAATTCCACATAGACAAAGCTAAGTAGAAAAAAAACTATACCTTCAGTCTCATCCCAGTCAACACATCGTAAATAGTTGATCGCTTTATTTGCGTCTGTTATATTGTTAACAATAAACACATTAGATGGAACAGATGTAGATATAGATGGCTCTTTCAAACTCTGAGGAACATCTAAACGACTGTATTTCATATCAATTCTGGAATATATCACACGTTAAGAGATACTAGGACTTCATAAAAACACTGGACCATTCTTTCATGCGACTTTTGTGTGTTCCGCACGGAGCTTGATAAAAGAATTATTAGTTGGTGATAGAGAATTTATACCAGGTAGGTAATATTTTTTTGACAAAAACACTTTGAACCAGTTTCGATTAGGTTAGAATCTGAGTGTAACACAAGCAAATACGTAAACTATATATTACGAGTTACGACTATTTTTTTAATAAATTTAAATCTATTGACGTATATACATCTAGATCTTGACTCGGCAAGACATGTTGGCGATTCTGTGTCCGACTCGTGCCCGCATAAAGAATGAAAAAATTAAAAGCTTGAACCATTTGTTTACCCATTGTTTTAACCTTACCTATCACGCTTGCGTAAGTTTTTTAAATAATCAGGGCGTTGGTACTGAGTGCCGCATAGTAGGAACAACCGATCGTAGTAATATTTACTGCAGTTTGATAACAATACATATTTGTGCTTCCTGCAACACAATTAAATGGTAGTTATTGGACAAATGTGTGTATAAGTCACAGACAGCAGAAACAAAAAAAATACGAATACTGATGTCATTCTTATGAATGATGAGTATTATTTTATAACCTACGTTAAAGTGGCTGTTTAACGATATTAACAGAGACTTTTAAGTATTTTGCATTATGTATTACATTTGATTCACCTATTACTCCTAATAATGTTCACGTGAGTTAAATTTAGTGAAAACATACTAATACTTTGACTTGGCTTAGCCGATATATGACCCGTTATCAGTACCATTAAGACTTTCAACATGCATGGCAGTGTCTGGACAGACATTTAAAAACGAATGTTCACCTTTAAAAATACACTTTTTTATCAGTCAACTAGAGCTCACTAATTTATATTATAAGTTTACGTTTTTAAGACCAAAATTGTTCTTATCTTAATAAAGAAAGAAATGTAATATTATGTAGTACATACTTGTCAATTTGCACAACACTACCATGTACAGTATTTACATAATATGTGTAAGGAACACATTTTAAATATTTCTCCGTATTAGTGTGGTCTTTTAATAGCATCATTTCGGCGAGGCTGTTTGAATTTCGTACATATGGCAAACCGTGTGGCGATATTAGTGTTAAGCTTGTGAAAAATATGTATGGGGAGGTGTCTCTACAAAATGATTATTGTTTTTTTATAGTGCCTAAAAAGTTCATTGATTTTACGATTTATAATGTTTAACTGGCCTGATATAATCGTTAAAAAAAGTAACTAAAAACAGAAATTAAGACTTTGTCTTTTAAACCTGGATTTTGCGTTTTTATCTAATAATTCAACAATATCACAATAATACCACTAAACATAAATTCTTTAAAAAAATAATCAAAGAGTCAACCTGGCACACTCGCTCACACAGCAACACCATTACACACATTAAAACACAATCACATTATACAGTTCTTTGTTATAACCCTATTTTGGCTTTGTTTTATCTTTTCTGTATTATGTAAAAAGTTTTATTATGCTGTATGGGTGTAAGGAATAAAAAATAATAAAATAAATGTATTTCCACAATAATCTCGTTATTCAACTTTTAAATAATAATATTAACCTAACTAATATAAGTAACTTGAAATAAAACAAAACTAAAACAAATTTTAAAAGTTTGGTCCCTGTGGCAGAGTACCCACAATGCTGGCGGCATTAATTACATGTAAAGTTTTCTTTCTCTTTATCTCTTACTGAATATATATATCACCACTTATATGAATATATTACAAAAAACAATATAGTAATCATTACATATTTCAAAATTTTTAATAGTAATTCAAATGTTATATTACCCAAACAATAGTGTATTTAGGAACGCCAAAGCGGTAGTAGATGCACCGATGACAACTATTCTACAATCCACTGTCATTTTAGGAACAGTACACAGTCTCGCACCGATGTACCAACAGCTAAATGACATTCTAAAATATAAATCATCATTAGCATTTATCATAGTTATAATACGCCATCAAAATCCTAAATCAGTCATTTACTGTTTAGGGCACATGCAGGGTCTGTCAATGTCTGGTGATGCAGTGAACCCATTTAAACTTTATGTAAGGTTCAAATGTTGTCAACAATTGAATATTTTACACCGTAAAGTTTTATTTGTTTATAGTTCATTTTGCTGTAAATTTGTCAAAATTTTGCAATCGTCTGTGCGTGTGGTAATATATTTATTACATTCGGGTCTCGTTATTGCTAGTCTTAATTTTACATTTAATATAAACTGTTCTGTGTCTCAAAAGATTAAACACTAAGTCTATTACAGCCTATAAAGTAAAACGAAAGGTAAACGAAAATATGTCGCAAAACATGAAGTTATTTTTTTTAACGAAACATTTAATATGGAAACTCGAGCTGAACGGAAATACATAATTTAATTAACCCAAATTGAACGAGATATCAAAAACGTTGAAAAATCAATACAACTAGGATTTCTAAACTCTCTAAATTAATAAACTTACAAGGATTTAGAAAGTGTGTGTAATTTATTCAACTCTGGTACATGCGCGTAATCCAAAAGAGAGATGCGCGGTCGCAACGGGACCATTACAGATGCTAACGAATTAATTTTATGTGTCACCTGAAATGGATACCTAAATATAAACTATTGGTTTAAATTGAAATTAAGCTTCGCAGCTTCAAACCAATTAAAGAAATGATGATAGAACAATAATAACATTTAATAGGTACATTTATGATTTTGTTTTATACTCTCTAGGGTGTAATCTCTATTATGACTTATTCCGACGATGAAATAAGCTATAATATGTGCAAGTTATGCATTTACCCATTTATTTCTGTAAGCCGTCATCCAAACAAGAGAATTTATACCCGACAGCCGCAACATATCTCTTATGAAAAATCTGAAAGAGCAACTTTATTTAAATAATCCAATTAAAGATAAACCGATTTTTTTAAACTAATTAAAACTGGCCGCTTAGTTTTTCAAAACTACTACTTTACTTTGACAGTTGACGCAATTTCCATTCCGTATTGTGTAATGTTGACCAAGTTGTTCAAACTTACGACTCTCAACCGTGACACAGTGCATTCGACACCCGACATTGCATAGTGCAGTGCTATCAATAGGTGATATGTCTTAGATCGAGTTATCGTGCACGTAAATCCGAGGCCATAACTCCATTTAAAGAAAAAATTCCATGCAACTAGTAACAAATACCATTTACCTATGATGGGCTTCAAAAGCGGGATACACAATTGCCGTATTGAGTGTGGCACATCCTGCACCCAGATCCTGACCCTTTACATGATGACTGTGAGTACGATACTCATCTAAGTTGAATTTGCTACGAAGAAAGTCGATTTGGTCGGACGGTCTGAAATATTTTAACGGTCGTAATAACATTTGTTTATTGTTAATTATAATTTCTCATGTTTAATTACCCCACTCCATATTAATATCGCAAAATATTGTACAATGTATTGGCGCCAAAATGAAAAAAAAACACAATTAACAATTGTATAAAAATGACAGATTCGAAATTCAAATGTAATATTTTTTTTAAGTTTAACAGTATTTATGGGTAGACTAGGCATTTAGGCGGTTAATATCACGTAAGCAAATTGGCTTATATTTCAACTACAGATTAAAGAATACAGAAACAAATATCTATGGATTTTTAGTTACTTACTCAAGTATCCCGATTCCTACAACGGAAACGTTACTTAAAAACACATATGCCTCTAATTCGTTTCTCCGGAAAATTGTGTTTTCGACAGACCATAATGTCTCTCTACCGTCCAAACTGTAAAGCAACTCGGCTATTTGCGGTATATCCACTATTTCAGCCTGGCGTACTCGCAATTTACTAAAATGTTAAAATACGTCTATGTACAAATTTCGCTTTTCAAGTAGACTCCAGAAAATAAAAATATGTCAATACTTCAGATAGACTTGGTAAAATATCAAATGGTCAACTTAATATTAATTTATGTAATTATTAATTCCGCGTAATCTTAAAATTACGTAGAAATAAAAGCAATAGTAATAAAAAAGTAAATGTTAGTTGACGAGAGATGTTTTTTAATGAAACTAAACAATAAGTTACATCATTAATGAATCGACTACATAAAACCAAATAAAATATTTATAGCCTTATATATAACGAGGGGAGAGAGAGTTCCTCTATAGGGCTACCGCCAACCTCACTACTCTGTAGGGTTATTTTTGAAAGGCGTAGGTAGCATCAGCATTGCCAACATCACGATTGAGTCGGTCATAATAACCACTTATTTAAAGAAAAACTTCACTGATAGTTGCCAAGATTTATATTTCACTATTTGAAGAGAGGTCCGTTCCGTACAACGGCTTGAGCGCGACTGTTTTTTTTTTTTTTGGAGTGGGATCTCGCTGTTGGCCGTGAGGCCTTTACAGCTCAGCTCGGGCTGGTTGGCGAGCGGGAGCTCGGCCGAGACTTAAAACTAAATAAAATGCCTTGACTAGCACAAGGGCGTCTCCTGTGAGACTCGAACCTCGGCTTGGGCCGTCAGGGCTGGGGACTGACCTGAAGGGCCTTATCAGGAACTCACAAAGTGTGAGCGAAGCTGAACAGGGACTCCGCCTTCGCCAGCGAAGGCGGTTTTTAAAACCTACGTTTCTAATTGGAATTAGCCGCGCGGGCGGCGCAAATCTGTATCTAGCTAATGTGATGTGATCATCCGGATCGGTTTAAGGCGTGGCGTACCTGTGTAAATATGTCGCGACTAGGCCTTACGATGGCCTAGCAAACTTCCGGACTGCACTAAGGAGTCCGGCGTTTTCTATAATTACTCCCAACTTAGCGTCAACACTGTCAGCCGCACTGTACGAGTGTTTAAACGCTAGCAGGGCGTCGATGTCTACAGCGTCTATGACACTGAGGGCTAGGTGCACCGCACTGCGGACTTCGCTGGCGTGAGCCGTAAGCGTCGTCGCAGTGGCGGGGGGAAGGGGCATCTGAGGGCCGGGTTTCCTTATTGGGATATCCATAAGGGAAGGAATAGGTTTTATGGGCTCCGCCGGCAATGGCGGGTTAGTGGGAGGCACTTCCGCCGAATTTTGTGGAGCTTTCCACGGGTTGATAGTGGGAGGGGGGGCTGGGACGTAAGTTTCCTTGGGGGGCGCGGGAGGACGCTTCTCTGCACCGGACCTTGGCACGCGCTTGCTTCCCTTTCCGCTCGCCTTGGGGGCCCTAGGGCAGCCGCGATAACTCGCGGGGTGGCCCTGTTGCCCGCAAAGCACGCAGGAAGGCGGCTCGGCGCATGGCAGTGTCCGTGTGCAGTCGGCGGTCCCGTGATCGCCTAGGCACTTAACGCAACGCGCACGCGCAAAACAATTGCGCGCCGCGTGCCCGTACAACTGACAGCGGTGACACTGTCTGGTGTATGAGTGCTTGATAGGTGTTTCCACCTTAAGCCCAGAGAGTTTACAACACTCACTGAGGTTGAATATCTTTTTGCCGCGCGCTGAAAGCTCTAGGACGACAAGAACCATGTCGTATTCCTGCTTTGAGCTGCGGTGTAACATGCGGAATACCTCCTTCACGGGGTATCCCTGATTTATTAGATCCGATTGAACGGTAGAAGAGTCGATCTCCTTGGGGATGCCTCGGATCACGACTCTAAGGACTCGTTCCTCGGGAAGAGGGAACGTGTGGCCTCCTATGCCTTCTGAGCGAAGGTACGAGGTTAAAAAACGGTGGTGGGCGGGGTCGTACACTTGCACGCAGATGTTGTCGCGCAGTGTTTTCGCCTTGTATGTGATGGACTTTTTGTCCATCAAGGCGGACAGAGAGGGCCAAATACTTTTGTCCCTGACGTAAACAGGGGGAGGGGCTTTAGTGCGATCTTGTTTCGCGGGCTTGGGATAAGGGGCGGGAGATGGCGCGGTTTTCGAACCCGCAGCCTGCTGGGAAGCTGGGTGCGTGTTCCGTTTAGGAGGAGGGTCGAGAGGGGTGTTGGGAGCACGCCTCTTTTTGTTTTTTCGGTTTTGTACGGTCTTGAAACCGTCGGAATCGGAGTCAGTGTCTGAATTAGACGCTGCGGACTGACATGACATGGCGACTGAGCGCCCGGCCTCTGATTGGTCGTCGTCACTATCGAGCATTCTTTTGCTTTTTCGCGATTCCCTATCGGAGGGAATTTCGGGGATCGAAGGGCACGGGGCCTGCGCGGAGGCCGCAGAGGGTTCGCATATTTGGGTCTTCGCGGGGACCAACAATTCAAGATTATTGCGCGAGGCCTGCGCGGGGGCCGGGGGGAGGGAGTTGCGCGCGAGGAGTGCTTGCGCGGAAGCGTATGCAGGTCCGAGCTGCATAGGTTCTGGCTCTGGCTCTGGGGTCGGGGAACGCGGGGGAGACGGCGACCGTGATCCCGGAGGAGACCGGCTGTTCCAAAGGCGGACAGTCGCCGGGTGTCGTCGCTGCACGAAGACGTAGAACCGCCTGTAGTGCCGCGCGATCTCGGCGTTGAGGTCTTCTACCTCACTGTCGTCTTCCGCTGCATAGTCGTAGGCGTTCGGTGTGCGCCATCTGCGAAGCTTAAGGCCCGCAGCTTGGCAGAGTGTACCTAAACCTACGTGTGAGTACCTAAGCTATGTATTCCCTAGGTGTAAAGTCTTCGCTGGTGATAGCGGACGAGACTTTTTGTGTCGCTGACCTAACCAGCCCGTGGGGGGGTCGTGATGGCTGAACCCCCACGGATGTGCGACTGAGACCCGTCCAACAGTGGACCCTGTGTGTGCAGACGGTGGCTAGAGCGCAGTTGGAGTACCTACGCCCCGTGGCAATGCCTACTGAGAGGCTCCGCCCACACACAGGGACTTGATGGAAGCAGGCGAGGTTAACGCGCCTTGAAAAAGGCACGGGTGCTGCCCTCGAACAACACTCCCGCCTAAGCGTTAATCGATTCCAACCGTTTGGCACCGTTAGGTGGTTGGAAGATCGACCGCAGGTAAACCCGCGTTAATCATATACTGCAGTCCTTCACTGCTGCTCGGATGCCGCTCGAACGCCAGGGACCTGGCAGACGGGGAGACCTCGGTGCAGCTTGCGTCGGGCTAGAATAAAAAATTCTGAGTGGATAACCACCCAGCGCTAAAGCACTGAACAATTGAACACGCCACTCGACAAGTCAAATGGCGGGAGCAACTGCGCAACACAACCGCACTGGACGGCTGTCGGACCCGGAATGTGTCGTGCGGTTACAATGCGACCCTATTTATAGTGTTCCAGCACTTGTTTACAAAGACGTCGTATTGAAATAATAAAGATGACATTTGACAGAGTAACAAACGTAAAGTATTCAACTTATGTGTTTAAACTTATTTTAGGACAATTAAATGATGTTGAACTTAATTATTCTAGTTAATTTAAGACGAATTGTTGTAGTTGCGCCGATATATATATTTTTTTTTGCGTTGCAATCAACAATTTCACGGCTGTGACAGGTAGGTGTAATATATTTACGATTAGAATGCATACCTTAACACTGAACATCTGTGAGCTATGTACAACGCATGTTCACAAGCTATATGATTCTTAGTGGGAACAAACTGCAAATATATAAAAAACAAAATTTCACAAAACGAACGATTTTAATTATATATTAAGCCTTGAAAAGAATGACCCGGGAATGTTAAAGAACGAGTATTAGGCAAACTGAAAAAATACATTTTTAAAAATCACCTTTTGTATATACGGTCGGTATAATACACGCGGTTTTATAATGTAAACTAAAAAAACTTACAGCAAAATGTTGTAATAATGGAAAGCTCTTTTCCGAACACGGTTTTCTTATAATGCAGTAATCATAATCTTTCATTACTTCAAATGAGGCTTCCAGTAAATCGAAGGCGTGACTAAAATATAAATAATAATATTTTCTGACTAGATATTTGGTAGTTTAAACTTGTAATGATCTTGTGGTGTTAATAAAAATGTTAAAAAAAACTATTCATTTTTTGGTGACTTTACTGACCTCTCGTCTACATCTTGATGTAACTCGAACAGTTCAATCATAAAAGCGTTTGGTTCACCAGAAAACTTATTTTTATCCTCAATTTTTGGATCGATTCGTATCGATGACCTCCCTGAATTACACATTATTTTTACTTGAATAAGAAAATTAAAATGGCGAAATTAATAACTAAATAATTCGTGAAATCCTAACGTCTATATTTGTTATCCATTTGAATGACAATTGATCGTCTTGGACTTCTCTTTTTCGCGTTGGGTCTGTAAGTAAATATTATATTACGATATATACTATACATTCATACAACAAATTTGTCTTATACTATGATACTTATCATAGGCTGTTTTGATTTCTCATAGCTTTCGTATCAGTACAGATATAACGAAGCTAGTACCTCTGTAAGGTTCTTTATGAAAGCATTTGCCATCCAAGCATCAGCATTGCCAACATCACGATTGAGTCGGTCATAATAACCACTCACTTTTAAAGAAACACTTCACAGATATATGCCAGGATATATTTTCCACTATTTAGAGAGTGGTCCGTTCCGTACAACGTTAAACGTAATTTAAGACTTATTATTGTAGTTGGGTCTATATATATAATGTATTTTTAAGCTTAAGCCAATAGATTTTATTAATCCTTTATACCAATATTTTTTTGGATCAATTTGGTTAGGTTAGATTAGTTTTGTTAATAATAAATTCTATCGAGTCAATTTAAGAGTCCGAAAGTAAGGAAAGCTTTATCGGCTACTCGTTACCATGTACTTACAACAAAACATCCTTTGACATAACCTGAGGTACCGTCAGAAAATTAGGATCTATGTTGACGATTTCATAATCAAATGGGTCCTCTTCGAGTAGAATGTTGACGATTGATGCTTTTTGGGATAAAATCGGCGAGAGCTTGTCACTCAAGTCTGCTGACGTTTGCAAGTCAATATCGTAGTGAGACGGTCGATGGAAATTCACTTTGCTTAAAGATCTTGCTTTAAGGCTTT
Source organism: Leptophobia aripa (assembly GCA_951799465.1). Lineage (NCBI taxonomy): Eukaryota > Metazoa > Arthropoda > Insecta > Lepidoptera > Pieridae > Leptophobia > Leptophobia aripa. Next base: position 4,886,205 of record OX637267.1, on the reverse strand, counting down.
CGTCATCATTTGATGGATCCTGTAAAAAATATTTAGAAGCGTGCTTTCCAGAACCCTTACAATCCAAACTCTGACTAACTAAACTAAATTTATATTAGAAGTTACATAATTTATGAACAAACACGTTTCATACTAAGTAATATCGTAACGAGTTATTAAACACTGAGGCTGTGATTGGGCGAGCTCTTAAGTGCATTAGCAAAAAGTTGTAAAGTTTTTATTTATAGTTTAAATTTAAAAGTTCTCACATCTTGAGCCTTTTCTTGTTCAATAAAGGGGGTAACATCGAATGGAGACCACTTTCCCAGCATTATGGGATCTCTAAAAACATATATTTTATTTGCGAGGGTAATTTTAACTACGTGGAACACTTATATGGAACATAGTTTAGTTTGTTTTTCAAATTTAACAAAAATTAACACTTATATTATCCTTATTTTAACAGGCATTTAAACCGCGCAACGGTTTGCCCATGCCGTGGTTCACTCGTTGTTCAAGTTTTACCCTCAAACCCAAATCTGAAGTGAGAGGACGCTCACGCTATCCCGCGTATAAAAAACAGATTTCCAGTATATTTTTTTTAACTATAATTAAACCTAGGTTACACGTTTCAACCGCTTCTATGTAAGGACATTGGCAGTTTGAGCGTACTCCTAGACAATTGTGCCCATGCGCGCGTATCCTCGGCCGTGGGGGGAATCAGCAATAAACCTTAGTAAAACGAATTTTAGTAAGGTTTATTGCTACGCCTATGTCATGCGCCCACTTATAATATCTCAGTTTAATAAAAATGCAGCAGTAGAATTGAACTGACACTGAAACATAAACGGGCTGACTTGCTGTTGATTACGCTTCCCTAAACACAAGATACCTATAACGGAATGAGTGTAGTTTACATATAAGAGTTTTACCCAAATGTCCTAAGAAGAATATTGCTTCGCTTATTTTTCTCTTTTTCAAATGCTGTAGCCTTACAGAGTCCGTGGTATGAGTCCAACTCATATGTGTTTTGGAGCATTGTAAGATTTACATCAGAATTCAAACACATCACACCAGTAACTTCATCTATACCCTGAAAATAGAATCAATATTATATATTATTGATTTTGGAGAATTTATTAAATTTTTCGCGTTTATACATTACGGCTGTTTTAAAAAAGTGCTGGCCTACGTAGGGGTCTGTTGATTTTTTGGTTTAGACGTTAATGATTATATTAATTATGAAAACCTCGGCAACAATTATCTTCCTTTTCATTTCTGGATGTTGTCCAATAATCTCACTGATGTAGTAATCGCCATATAACTCGCGTAATCTGGGACAGCTTCTGTCGAGTATTGCCACTATGTCGTCGTTGTCTTCCTCACTAGAATTTACAATTATTACAAGAAAACTATCGGCCTAAAACTTAATTTAACAAACATTTTCAAGGATTTCTACATTCTGTAATATTCTATTCTATTATCATTTTCTCTAGTGTTAAAATCCAATTAATTATTACTACTGTCAATGTTGTTAGACGACTTCCCGACTGATGATTCTTACTGATGGGATAGTCCGCAAAAAGAAATATAATTACTGAAAAAATCCTGATCGCTTCGGAGGCAATTCGTTAATACCATTATACATTATAAGTACTTGATTATTTTAAATACTTCTATTCCTTGATAAATTCAATTCTAGATTATTAAATTTACTTACACAGCTCGACGTATTCTCAATTTTGGACAGAAATCTTGTCGTAGAGCAGTGTAGAAATAATGATAATTTGTATCGTAGTCGTCGTCCCGTTTAGCTTTGTTCCTCTTGTAATTATATTTTCGGATAGTCCGATACTTTAAAATGAACTCTGAAATTAGATCCCGAAAATAAAAAACTATAGAAGAATAAATAAATTTTTGAAACGTTAAGTACTTACCCTTAGGACAATCTGGTGGAACCATAAGCACTATATGTTGCAAATGAACATCATTCTTAAACAAAGACATCAAAGCCTCTTCAACAAAATAATCGAAGGCGGTCTCAGCACAACACATTGCATGGATGAACAGTGTGTTACGTGATAAATAAAATTTTCTGCGACAAAAATGCGTTTTGATTGATTAAAAAATAGGGTAAAAAAGTTCAGATATATTGTTGTTAATGTTTAAGTCATAAAAATAACTAACTGATACATATTTCGCATCCAAGTCTCCCATGCAGCCGGGTCCACACCGGGAATGGCGGGATGGTCACATACAGACAAAAATCCTATCACTTCTTGCTTAGCATTGATCATGCATATGGATAACGTTGTTAGTTCACTAAAACGTGAATTTTCAAATCATTTACGTTTGTATAACATAACATACATCCATTGCTATGTATTGAATGTCATATTAAGGAAACTGAGACCTAATTAATAGGTCCTTACATCAAACTTCCAACATCAAGTACACCAAACAATTTTTCCGATTCATTATTCTTTAACAATATCTCAATCTCATATTTATCCTCTAGTACTGCCCTTCTAAACCGTCTTTCCTTGGTGCCAATGTTAAAATCAAAAAATATCGACATATTCACTTTATCTATTATATTTGTAAACTATAACAAATATCAAATCTATGAGGCTGCCATTAGAGACTATCATTTATATCCAAAAAAATTGATTTCTCTCTCTTTATAATTTTTTGCTAACAAAACTGAATTATTATAATATGTTACATTAAGACATAAACCGATGGTATTTAAAGTTAAAAGAATCTAAAGTATTATCAACTGAATACATTTTGCAACTAAAAACTAAAGGTTTTTTTTTTAATTATACACACATTTTATGAAATTATATTACAAATAATTTATTTACACGAAACTCGCAAAACACAAGGCGGCTATTGTTGCGGACAGGAGGAAACCATCATAAAATGAAAAATACGAAAAATATACATATTTAAATATAAGCTGTACATTGAATGGCGTAAAGCTAGTGTTCGGTTCCGCCTTATAAAAAACTTAGAACACAAAGTGCTTATTATACATGAAAGTAGAATGTCTAGACCAATATTTATCTTAAAACAATTTTTTTTTAATTTTCTATATGGTTATTTTCGACAAGGATGAAACAATTAAAGCATAGGTCTTCTGCTACTTAATTTAAAAATGTAAATCAAATTTAAACTCTAATTACATTTATTTACTTTATAGCTCTCAAGACACCGCGTCGTGTCTCGAAACGTAAAAAAAAATACTCAAAGATCTCAACAACAATACTACAATCACTGGAAACAATTATATAAATATTCTTTAGCTTTAAGTACTGAAGTTACTTTAAAAAAAAAGTTTAAAAATTACATTTAAATGTCACTACAAACATAATTAAATAGTAATAAAAATCTCAAAAGTCGATGGGCGCTCACAAAAAAAACCTATACTAAAGTTAGGGCTACAAAAATATAATTGACTAAAGGAATACCTACCTATTGTAAGAAATAAACATAAGCTGTTGTGCGACCACAGATTATTAATAAAGCGCCAAAAAAAATCTTCAATTCTAGTGGTTTGACATAACAGATTACCAGACAGATAACCTTCACAACTTACACGCTCCGCTCTTAAAATATTACAACACAAATTTAAAGTCACCAACGGTCAATTGTCATTATACACTGTCAAACATTAAATTGTGTTTAATCTATGGACATCAATAACCTATATTTTAACTAACATAAAGATCTAAAAAATCCCCGTTGCTAAAAACTGATTGCTGTATCAAGATCTTATCAAAAATCTGCAGACTTACCCTGTAACTTCAATAACGATTTCGTACTATGAGTAACTGAAACTGAACACACTGTGTATTAGAAATTCGTATTAGTTTTACAGAGTCACCCGCTGTATAGATTTTCAGTAACGGAGATCTTCTAAATACCACAAATATATACAACCAACAACCATCTAAGAAAACCAGCATCGGTCGGATTGCAAAACCCAATCCCCTTTTTGTATTGATCACCACTCCTACTGATATAAGTAACAATCTTAAAAAAAAACATACTGTGTGAAAATCCTTTTTTTATCATCAAACATTTTATTACGATTTTTTCAATAAATGTCCAATATATAAATAGCGACGAATATATTAGCGATTTCTTTCATTTAACATGTAAAAATTAATACTCAAGAGAATAGCAGCCATCGACACGCCCAATTTTCATAACTAGATGTCAAAATAATAATAAGTTTAATAAAGGACCCGGGAGTGGGTGAATAGATTGAAAACCAGAGACCAGGTAGTATTAGATAAGGGGAGGTAGGTTCTTCGCTCTGACCAGATGTGTTTGTGACTTGGACCGTCCAACACTATTCGGTGTTGTCTTCAATTGCATATTCTTAACAATATTATTCTTGGAACTTAGAGGAGTACGGGGTGTAGCAAACCCGTCGTGATTCAATTTCGTGGCTGAACGCGTTAGACGGTTGGGCGTAACGAGCAAATTTGGAGCGTTTTCTTTCCCTCTTGGTGTATTAACCGCGTTTCTGAGGACACTATTGGGCGTCTCAACTTTAACGGTTATGACATTTTTGTCGCTATTGTGCGCCACTGAACTCCGACTGATTGGTTTCTGATGGATACCGTCCTGAAACGGGATTTAAAATATATTAAAAGATGAACTCTATAAACAAAACTAACACAAAGATTATTTATATTATTATAAAGACATTTATTATCTATTATTCATTACCCTAACAGTGTTAGACTTAAAATGGCTTAAAAAGAAAAAAATCAAATCAAATATCAAATACAATCGAACAAATAAAAAAAAGCTGTTTTTTTCTATAATTTCTTACCATAAAGTCCGTATAAGTTGTGAGCATTGTGGACTCCGCGAGTCGTTGTTCATCTCCGGATGTAGGTTGTGTAACCGAATGACGGTTGGAACGACGGCGACTTATTGACTGTAAAAGGTACAACGATGGACGATGATTATCACCAAGGGCAATCGATACAATTTTAATTTGGAAACATTTTCAAGAATCATACCACAACTACTTATTATAATGCATATAGAAATATGGCGAACGTATGACGATCAACTTCATAGAAAAAACAACAGCCACTCGCTGAACACAATTGCTGCTAAGCGTCGTATTATGTAATTAAACGCGTTTATATTCGTAAAATAAGATCCAATAAAACAGGGGCATCTGTTCACCATTGTCCAAGTAGAAATCACAGATCCCTACGAAGACTTTTAAAATTCAATAATAATTTACAATTCTAAACCTGCAAAAGCTTTAAAACATTCTACACAAACTACGAAATTGTCAAATACTACTAAAAAAACCTAAATCAACAAGCAAACTATGGATATTAATATAATAAGTATAAATACAATGTCTTCAGCTCTGTATTTTTAATTGAATCAAATATTAAAATTCAAAACTGGTAAAATAATGTAAAAAATAAACATAATATGTGATGGTTGATTTTACATGTCTATTTTATATACATTTATTTTAGTGTTAATACTGTTTTTTTTACACACAGAGCAAAAGACGAATAATAGAATGCACCTACAGTACGCTTGTGCTTAAGAATGCTGCCATTTACAATGATCTTTGTGTTCTTAACGCATGGATCGAGGTAGTCCAATTTCCGCTTCGCTTCGCACTTGCCTTCGTCGCGTGCTGCCAAGCGGCCACTCATGCGTCTGAAAGATTTATAAATCAAGAATATAATTTGTAACTTCGCACTTATGAATCGTCAAAACAAAATTTTGAATCTACAATTACATTTACTTCCAGTTCCCAAATCAAGGGCTTAGTGCGAATGAGAAGAACTTGCAAGAAACTCTCTGCCATTCTTTTTAACAGTGTTAACTATGTGAGAAAGAAAACAATCAACAAAGATATATCAGCGTCTTTTAAAGCCTAAATTTTGGAAAAAATAGGCAAGATTAAACACTTATCCTCATAGATGTTGATTAAGTCTAAAATACAAAAAAATATAATAAATAAATAACAAATTTAATAGAATAATTGATGTCTCTGTTGACTACAAACAGAATATTAGAAATATAGCTAAAAAAAAGGTTTTTGTTAGTTTCAGCTATCCAGTAATTGTTACTGGCTAACAACACTAAACATAATTAAATATCATTACAAATCATTATTTACTTTTTGTTGTATTAATCCCAAAATTAGCTCCATAGAGACAACTAAACCCCAAAGTTATTTCTACTATTTAGAATCGGTTGAAACTAATTTAACTCGCAACGTTTCATTATATAATTAGTGAGGACTACAATTACATTTACGGACAGTGATGTAAGTTCTTAATTTACTGTTTACGTAATGCTCTATAACTCGCCTATCACAACTCTACACATCACTTCACAAACGAGCACTGTAAAGGAAAGAAAACGTTTTGACAGCAATATTGCTTAGCAATATAACCAAGCAATATTGCTAAGCAAAATTGTCTACAGAGAACATTAAACACTCACCTTTTGATAGATGTAATGGCGGATCTCTTAAGCACGGAGCGGTTGGCTGTTAGTATTGAGGTGGCTTTTGTAGCACTGCCCGTTACCAGTTGGCGTTTTGTTGGCGGTCTGAAATTTGAATAAAGAATTCCTCATTTTAAAATTGAGTCAATTGTCAAAAATAACCCATAACCAATGTCTATGTTTAAATTAATGAAATTCTTATTTTAAGGGAACCTTACTTGTTTTTATCGGCGGTGTGTGCTAGTCCTGCGGCTGTGCGATTCCGTTTACCAAGAGGTGATATCGCCATGGAACGGAAACTGGGCGTGGTCGGCGTCAGTGCTTGCTTACGGGCTGACATTTTGTTCTGACGCTCCTATTAACGACGAATTTTATTCACAAATTTATTCCAATCGTCACATTTAATAAACTTTAATATTGAGAAAATATTTAACCCTTAATATAATTTAAGAAAAGAGTTGTCAATAAAATAGTACTCTTAAAATGCATATATTTTGTTTAAAATAGAGAAAATTATTTTATCTTTATAATGTGTCAAACTCACCGCCTTCCTATTCTCCCAGTCGTCCTTCATAAGCTCCAGCAGAGGCTTGCCGTCAATTGTAAAGGTGGAGCCAGTGTCTTCTTGATACTTCAGGACTTTCTCTCGAATTTGAGCCTCCACATTTGGCAGCTATAAACATAAAAACATAACGCTCTAGTAATTTCACTACCAAGTGTTATACGATATATGAACCGTAAATTATTTACATTAGTTGTCGAGAAATTGCCACGTCAAGTTTTATAGCTGACAATATCACTCAAACAAAAGACGATTATAATTAAAATATAATTTTAAAAAATTGTTTAATTATTTTTTTAAATATTCATGTTACACAAACTGTTTCAATATATACATACAATATACTTAGTTAAACTTTACGATATAATAGATCTGTAGACATATATAGAGACAGTATTTAGTTGGACTCACACTGCAAGCGATGGCCTTCCTCTCCCGCTCTTCCTTGAGGAGTTGTCCTCCTCGGTTGTTGAAGCGTCCGGGAGCAGAAGCCCGGGCCTCCAGCTCTGTCATCTTCTGCCACAAACCCGTACGTGTCGCGACTAGTTCATAAATATCCCTGTAACAATACATTTCTGAATACCAAAATTTATTTCAATACTTTGTATAATATTTCACTTCTTTTCACAAGTGGATTAATAAATCAGCTACTCGATAGCTTTTGCATTGTGGCACTGAAATATTTAAAAGGAGTTTCATTCAACACTGTAATGTACTTGTTAATCTCAAATAATAGACAAAGAAATCCATTAAAATAGCATTGAATTCATAGAAAGTAGAAATTAATCATTCTTGTAACCTACCTGTGTTCTTCATAGAACTTGGAAATCTTCTCGAGATACATCTCATGCAGTGTCAGTATATCTTCACTGAAGTGGTCCACATGGTACTGATGGAACTCATCACGCTCCTCCCGAGAGTACATCAGGTTGTCCCACATTAGCTTTATCTTAGTGCGGATGTTAGCCACAAACACCTGCATTGCAATACCATAACCATACACTTTCAATAATACTTGTATGAAAACTATGTGATTTCATGATTGTTTAGCTTCCAGCAGCATGACAGAATAAATTAACTTACAGAAATCTTCTGCCGTTTGATGAGCTCACAACGTTTAAGCTCTTCCTTGAGAGCCGCCTCAGTGGGTGGGCTACAACCAGGGTGGGCTTGCAGGAAGTTATCTTGGTAAATTTGATCCTCTTCAAGGCATTCCCATAACCTCGCAAGTCGTTCACGAAGCTCAAGGACCTATGATAGTTATGGGTATAAAAGTAAAAAATATACAATAACACATTTCTGCCATTAACCAAACATTAACAAATAATATTCTGTGTTAATGTTAGATTACTTAAATTTAACCTTATATTTCACATACATAATATACATCATAGGTGCAGTAGGATAAATGCCCATAAAGAAAATTATAACTAGTATCCAGAAGTGAATAATAGCAGAACATTATTTATGTTATTCTGATTTTACTGTAAATTATGATTAGCTATTATGATACTTTTAAAAATAGTTAGATCAATTATTACCAAAAATAAAATCATTCAGATTGAATAACTAAGTAATGATTCTAACATGACACAATAACTACCTTAATTTGGAAGGTTTGCAAAATATTTTACTATACTCACCCTATTATTGGTTTGTTCATACTTCTCCTGCAAATCTTGTTGAAGTTTTGCAAGCCGATCCATATTCATATCTGTTACTTTAAAGTCAACAGACAGAGATGACACAACCGTTTGTTCAAACTTGCTTTGTGGTTTTATTTGCAACTTATCTACAATAAAATAAGAAAATTTCTGTTATTTATAGTTTTGATATTCAAAATGTTGAAAACTTCTTTAGTTTTATATGCTTGAAGCACATTTATCACCTACACTTGTACTCAAAAAATGAGTGCAACATTATTATATCTATTTAATAAATATATCTTGCACTTACCCATTATATTCTTAATTTCAACCTGTGTATAGAGGAAGCTCTCCACCCTTCTATCTCTCTCAGCCTGCAACACTTCTAAGTTGTCTTTTAGCTGATCTAACTCCTCCTCTGAAGGCAGTGGTATTACCTGCAGCTGTTGCATAGTTACTCCGAGTTTATCACTTAAGTCCTGTTGCCACTCCAACAATCTTTCCATTTTAATCTTACGTTGCCTTACTTGCTCCCTATAACCAGCTATTTGATCTTCCAATACACTCTTATACTCATAAAGCAGGGTATCCTCTGTCATTGACTGCAATTCTATGTTTATTGACAGACCTCTACTTAGCTCTTCAGTTTCTTCTCTCAAACCTATAAATAAAACAAATTCTTAAAAATTGAAATGAAATTGAAATTCTTGAAATTCTCTTGTGGAAGCTATGACACCTTTTTCAATGAAGTAACTAATTAGAGACAAAGACATATACAACTGCCAAAACCTATACTTATAATAATAATATATTGGTAGAAACCAATATCATTTTAATTGATATATCCAAATATGAAATGCACTTACTTTCAATTTGTTCTTGTAGTCGTTTCATTTTTAGTGTCGTCTCTGTCATAACTTCATTGTGAAAGTCTTGTTCTATTTGGTGTAACTTAATGATATTTGCAAATTTAGTTTTTTCGTCAACTCCCAAGTGCGACCAATTCTCCCATAATTTACACATAAGTTGGCGAAGATCTTTAGTTATTTTTTCAATTGTTTCATCGCTAAAACAAACATGTATTCTACATAAACCAAATAAAATAATTTGAAACAAACTGCTATGTTTACAATACGTTTTAATATATGCTTATTTAATAAGTGTAAGTGTCATGTAATCGACGTAAAACTTTTAAAGATTGTATAAAGAAAGTTAAAATATTTTCGGTATTAGCAAATATCAAACTTACAAATGTTTCTCAACGTCCTCCCGTTTAACAGTCATTGTTAACAGAGATCACTCAACACTATATATTATAATACCACTTGTAGTTTAAAATATATCAGCAAAATGTTAGGCTGCTAATATAAATACCACTTTATGGATAAAAGTTATAAACAATTACATCCACGGCACGCCTCCAAAAATCGTTTCAAGTTTTTAAAGTTCGACTTTTCAAATTTCAATCGTTAACGTCAAACTTGTTCAAAGCTTCAATTCTATTGGTTACTAAAAATACCATAAACAAAACATCTTAATGTCTATCGTTCAGCTTGCTAACCATAGAGCTAGCCATAGATGTAGTGTTCTTTAGATACTTAATAGATGGCGTTTTATTCTAATTTTGTTTAAAAAGAGAGATGTCGCGCATGTACCTAAATTAATGGAGGTTATATAAACAAAGCAGCTGTTTTTTTCTTAATGTCACAGTGGTAAAATAATATGTATTTAATTAAATAATATTATATAACAGCATAGACATAGCATATAAAGCTAGTTACACACATAAATTATAATTAATTTTAATGAAAAAATTAACAGATTTTTTGTCATTTATATGGCCTAGTGCAAAAATTCATAATGTTATAGATAAAATATAGAGCATTTGGTAACTACAATTTGTAATGACAACGTTGTATGTTGAAGCACGATTATTGCGAAACCAGGTAAGTAGGAGTAAATCGCGAAAGTTAAAATTACGGTAATATCAGGTAAAGATAGCAGAATTCCAGAATAAAATAAAAATAATTAATCGTTTCCGTAGTCAATTGGTTTATTCATATCGACACATTAGAGAGATTTGTGAATTTGAAGAAAGGTATTTCTTTAATCGTAAAGTTCATGGCAAAGCTGGTAGAAGGATGAAGTACTCCTCAACGACTAGACCGACATCACAACCGCCAAGAAATAGTATGCATGAATAGTATTCTGGTTTCTTCAGGTTACTGTTAATAATATCAACCAAATTAAATAGAAATAAACGTATTGAATGCTTACTCAATTATTTGAATTTACATACACCTTCTGTTCAAAATGAAGCACGTGTGAATGTGTAATAACTTTTATCCAAATCTAATAAGCATCGTTGATCAGAAGTTAAATTAGCCATGTTTTAGCTCCGTAATAAGCGCTAGAGGCAACACAGGTTAAAAGAAATGCCTCTTATTATTAATATGCAAATTGGCGAGCATGCGTGCGTAAATTTTTCAATATATCGCGCGTGAGGTGACAAAATGATTCGTATATTAGACATAGTATATCTTATTTTTCCTTACATGCACGCCACGATAGACTTCGTCGTGCCAATCACTTTCATTTAGGCGGTACAATACATCTAATTATCTTAGCCTACTTTATATAATTTTATTACAAGTTAATTACGTTTATATGCATTAAAAAATAAACTTAAAATACAAAAATGACCTCCTTATGAGTTGCGTAACGAGACACGAATATACCGATTGAGGAATTGTAACTCTATATATTGCTTTATGCGGTAATACTAAACTTCGCAGACTAGATTTGTTACTTTTCAAAATCAAATACTATTATTACTATCAATAATCAACCAAACCAGATTAGGTAGGATTTACATAATTCTACAATAAATTACTCAAGTGTTTTGGCGTGCCATGTCTTCACCACTGTTAGAGTCTCTACACTAACGATTAGAATTTGGTTCATATTATGGATTTTTTAAAATATAAACGTTTACAGTTAAGGCTAGATTAATTGACAGGAATTATGCATTAGAAATTTAACATCTGCCAATCATTTATTATCAGCTATATTATATGACAGAATCAAAAACTCAGTCGATGTAATTCTAGAGAATGTGTGTATTACCTATGTACAAATTCAGTACCTATTTACTTGTCACTAGGTGATTACTAATTTTAATACTGATCGGCTACGGACCATTATAAGTGAGTGATTTTACTATAGCATAATGAAATACCAAGTCATTTGTGTGAAGTTTTTACGAAATCAGCCGTTAAGTAGGCCGATAATCTTCCGTATAGAAATCACAAGAATAAATTAATGTGACTGTATGTTATAGTTTTTTTTTTTAAATTAAATTAAAGTACGTACGTTACATTAAACAGATTACTGTACATCAGATCATATAAATAAAACAAATGTGTGATATTTGTTAGATTCTCATTGTGCTGCAAGGATGTCATTGAGATATTTAAAAAAAATATTATACTCATTATAAATGAGATTATATACATCAACAAATTGTAACATCCTAAAGATGGCAAACATGTGATCAGAAAGTCAGTAAATAATATGTAAACAGGGGAAAATAAAAAGTAGCCAGGAAATGGCTTATAATTTGGATCGTTTTTGTCTATTAGCTTGTATCTATTGTTTCCAAGACGCGATCAGTGTGCCAATGTACTAACTGCATACGTAACAGCAAAGCAGAGCACTCACGAGCCGTCACAGTGAAACGAGTATAAAAGCAATGCAAATAGCAATTGCTGGCATTACCCACTACCCTCCAGTGACGACCGCACAGCCTCACCACTATGAAGTACCATGTGCGTATCTAATAGCGATCGTGTTAAGTGTTTATTAAAACGTAGTGATTATCCAAAAGCCATTAATTGCAGTGATTCATTATACATGTGTTCGGTGAAGCGGTTTTTTTCTTCCTGGAATTGCGATTATAGCTTAGAACAGGAAGCCTTTCTCGTTACTTAAGACACTGTCAGGGTTCCACGCTGCCTTTGTAAAACTTGTTTTCCAGGTTCACAATCAACATTCGCGTAATCCGATCGAACTTCCGATACATAGCTTTGACACTACGCTCCAAAACATAAATAAAACTTTGCATACGTTATGGAACGTGTTTAAAAATGTATATATCTTGTTTGTTTTAGATCTTCCTTGGATTTATTGCGGTGGCTGCCGCTTACCCTGGTCTCATTCATGAGGAGTCCCCCCAGTTTGATCACCAAGCATTGATCGGCGAAACTGGGCACCATCATCAGATCCAACACGAACATGCCAAATCACACCAATCTATCAAATTTGAACATTTCCATCCCGTTCCCGTATACATCAAGAAGGAGCACAGCCATCTTCTGCATCACCCTCTCGAAAAGGGCCAGAGCCAGTCAAATTTAAAACAGATCCATCCAGAAACTCAACAAGCTCATGGCTACGGGCTTGTTCTCGAAGATCATAGACTTAATACTGATCACCACGCCGCTAGCCTTGGACACGGAGACTTCTCAGCCGGTCTAGAGCACGGGGGTTTCGAGCATGGAGATCTTTCCCTCGGATTGCAGCACGGAGGCTATGAACAGCTTGCTGGAGGTTACGAGGGTGAAGGTCTCAAAGCATACGCTGAAGCTCAACCTGAGCTTGGACACTATGGAGGGCATATACAAGTCTCAGAGGGCAGTGAAGAGAGTCACGGATATGGTCACTAATAATAATAGTATAGATTCAGGCGCACAGTGAATTAATTAATCTAATTATAGAATGTCTTGCCTCTTGGTATTACTAAGATAAGTGTGCGTAAAATCTAGAATATGCGACTTTCGTGTAAAACGTACCTGATCAAAAATGTTGATATTATTATTAATATTAGTGCAGATATTATATTATATTTGATAATCTGTATATTTGATAAGTGTTGGAAAATGGCTTGTTCTTTTCACTTGTACCAGAAAGTTGTGTGAATTTGAGTAATGATGGGTTGAGTCCCAGTGAATTTGTGATAATATGTTATTAAAATTGTTAAATATTTTATATTAAATTGTTTGATTATTTGACGATTCGTTGTGTTGCGTAGATTACCGCTACAGGTAACAAGTCATAAACATATTTTATGGCTTCTGAATGCTATAATTCAAAGTGAAGTTTATGAGTTAGCATTTATAACATAAGATATAAATCGGTCCCATTAATGGTGTGTGCTCTTTATAATAAAATTATAAGAAAGTATGATGCAATAATCACTTGCATCGTGCCTATGATTACGGCAAGACAATGAGTTCGGTAACAATTCAATGCTCTATGGCTTATGCGATAACCAGCTATTAATACAAAACAATTTCTATGTAGGTATTAAATACACAGAACATGGAGACTGTAAATCTATTTCACAATATGCAGAAGCCGGAACTTATTTTGCTAATGAACAAGTAGTCATTGCACAATCTTGAGATTTCGGTACTGATTGGGACATGTCATTACTGGTAACACATTGTTACCACAGTGATTTCACAAATAATGTTCGTCGATCTAATTGCAAGGCTTTTAGATGTTTTGCTTCAAGATACATATTACACAAGTTATTGTGTATTTTACCATAGTTATTTAATCGTGAATCGGTTCCGCATGAGTATGTTTACTTATAAATAACGTACCTATGTAACTACATTTCGAAATTAAATACATTAGGTATGTTATGCAAAGTCGACTGTGATTTTTATTATCGTGGGAACTGGATTTTTTTTCTTTAATGTTTTAAGATATGGGCGACACCCTTTTGTCTTAATAAGTACACAATTTTAAATTAAAAAGAATTCACCGACCGGCAGTATCTACCTTAATTTTTGGGACAATCGATGGCGCTATAGCCATTCAGAAATTTGATTCGCATTTAATTATCTCTGCAATAAATCGAAATAGGGTTCTTCAAAACAGGAGCCGCCACGAGCCTTGACTGGCCGAAAATACTCGCAAGTGTAAAGTAAAGAACACTCTTTGGTGGCTAAAATTACTTTTGCATTTACGTATATAAAAATAAGACTTTGTTTAGATCATAATAACAATGTATTTATTATAATCTTTTTCTTGCGTATACGCAATGATAATTAAATCTATAACTTTGATGTCGACCGAAAAATCACAAAACGGTAACTAAATTAAGCGATTTTTATAACAAGCATTCTATTGAAGCAGTATTATAACTTTCACTAAAAGATTTCATACATCAATATCAAAAACCTAATGTAAGTAAGCAGTTTAGTTGAATTGAAAAGTCACTTTGGACAAATAATTAAAACGAAATGATTCGTTAAATATTACTTCATTGGAATTCGACTCTGCTTCCGTGTATCAAACTACGCAATTTTGTATTCAAATCACTAGGTATATAGTTATTAGCTTTCTAAACGTTTTATCGCAATTTCTAAGCTTAGTAAAGGTAAGTAGTCTCCAATAAATTATAGAATTTAAAATCTACCTCTAGATTTAAGTATAAGTATGTATTGTAATTCCATTAGGAAATTTTTTTACAAATACATACTTATTCATCTTGTAGAATCTATCAATTGAATAATTGTCGACCATAGTTTTATGAATAAAAGGCAAAACGATTTTATATTTTTATAATCTGACTTTATTTTGTAGCTTATCTTCTAAACTACTAGAGCTTTCGGATAAAGCACTACCTATATATGTGTCGAGATTCTCGATCACGAAGCCGATCTATGTCCCACTGATTCTAAGATATTATAATTTTTTACTACACGTGATGCATAAATAAAAATTCCGGCCGTCAACTGTGTAGGAAGTGAGAAAAGTCTTATTGCGTGAGAGAAACAGGATACAGGCTTCGTTCTCAACTTCGTGCTGTTTACTGGGTCAAAAGTGACACCTCTAGACAACTGGGATGAAAAATGTGAAGGGTAGTCAACCTTATCATAAGGCCGATTCTCAGAGCTAATCAATACGCTCAAAAAATCATTAGAATCAGTCAAGCCGTTTCGGAGAAGTACGGTAACGAACCTTGTGACGTGGGGGTTTTACGTATATGTATAAGATAATTGATTAGTATATTCACCGGGTGAGAGCCATCTATAGGCTATATTAAAAAGAAATATCGTAAGTAACCATAGTATACAGTCGGTCGAATATTAATTGTAAGATGGCGCGGATATTTATAATACAGCAAATTCTTGAATGGTGAATTGTAATGATATTAAGAACAAAACTAGATGTCGCTGAAATACGATAATAATAGAACTCAAATGTAACAACAAGAAATTTGTTTATTTATTGCTTTTTATGAATAAAACCACATCAATGACTACTTAGTAAGTAGTATGGTTACTACAAGCTGATTTAAAATATTTTTAAGTACATTTAAAATACATGTATTTTAATTACATACATTACCTATGAAGTATAAATTTTAACTCTTGGAATAAATAACAAAAAATATTATAAAAATTTAAACTTGCTTTATTCGTTTTTTAATCTGTTTATTAAATCTAAATTAATATTAAAAAACTAGAGTTTGTTTGGTGAGACGCGGTGAATTAGTAAATATTACAAAACATATTTACGTCTTGTTTAGTCCGTTTATCCGACTAGGTATACTATATACTTATATACTTTAACATATGTATTTCGAAAAACACAAGACGCATATTATATAATAATTGTATTTATTGGATAATACTTATTATCCTGAATCCTAATCGTAATAAATACGACTCAAACGTAAAAAACTTTATGTTGTATTAATAAATATCTGACTTTATGACGAATGATACAGACTTTTATTAAATGCATTGTTTATTTTATTCAAACATAAATATACAGAGAAAAACAAATACGGTTCTTGTCGGGTGCGTAAGCGCAGATCACGTGTCATACGCACGTGCGAGCCGAAACCAGTGGGTAATTGAATTAGAAATGATCACTGTTGGATGCAGTGATCTATGGAGTTAATTTAATATGAAGTTCTTATAGACCAGCTAAAACTTTTGAATACAATTGGTACATAACATTTTTTTTGGTTACTATATAACATACCAAATGCCTTATACACTCTGTCCGTTTACTTATAAGATAATGAAAAATATTATTTAAACATTAAAGACGCCGAATTATATTTTAGTGTACATAAGTTATAATTTTCAAAAATCATTACACTTTTAAGAATATTAAACGTTACGACACCCCGACGACATTACGACCGCCAAAATATTCAATTGGAAAATTGTTACTCATATTTGCTCTTAGTGTCAAATTGTGGCCTTTATTTAAATTTATTGCGTTTCACGATCGACCGTGATTATGTTATAATATGTAAAGAGTATGTATATATCTGTATACTTGAAGGTCGCATTTTAAAAGGCGTATCATAATAGCGCTGGGCACACTATTCGGATTTCTACTTTCATTGCTAACTTTGTAATTACAAAAAAATACCAATCTTATTAAGACCTGAATTAGTGGAGTTAAATCGTCTTACTTTTTAAGATGCAATAAAATAAATCGCTTACAATTTTAAATTATATTTTATAACTTTCTATTAAACCATTGAATGGGCTAGAGTTTGAAAGAACAGAAATTTAATATGCGTAGAAATTGCAAATTTAAAAAAAAGCTTTCGAGTACAATTATGACTAAGTCCTGTGACCTCAGCTGATATGAGTGCATTGAATATTTTTATTTCCCGTAATTTGAAACGGAACCAAGGGCCTTGCGTATGACCTCTTGCATTACAGTCACATTGGCTAAAACGTGAACTGCACAAGCAATGCCATTTTGTTTTTTATTGTAACAATTTGAAAATAGCTATTGAGATCTCTCGTCTATGTGAAAGGTAAGAAGTAATTGTGAGTTGTTTTTGTACGATATACAGTATTTTGTCGGTGGAGTACGAATGACATTCATTCCCTGTTCATATTGATAGCTTAGGACGATGACGTCCTAAGCTATCAAAGTTCTGACATATACGCCCATAATTTTACTAATATGACCTAAATACATGTGAGAAGGTCTTACGAAGTAGGTATTTCTTACTTTTTAAGGGTCGCAATATGTAGCAAAGGACTGTTCATCATTTTTTGTTATTATTTACAATACATTTCTTCTACAGAGAATTACATTTTGATATTTAGGTAGGTTTCTTTAAAATTAAAATACATACTTAATAGACTAAAACGAGGAAAACTTCGGGGAGTGAATGTTAAAATACAACTTACGCAACACAACGTAGCCCGGGTTAGATTTCGTATATAATTTCTATTAATTTGAGACAACCTCAAAATTCCCAACAATTATATAATAATAATACCGCGATGTTACCTACTGTATGTTTCTCGGCCAGACGGAAATGGAAAAGTCGCGTATTTTTTTTTAATTTTCGTTAAAGCACCTCATGCTAACATTTTTGGATGCTTTGTTTTGCTTAAACAACTAGGTTGAAATTTGAGGTGAAAGGTACCTCAAATCGAACCTGCAAAGTAGGAGTAGCAGTAGAGTAACCTATGCCACGTGTGAGATTTTCAATTCTGAAGTCGTACTTAATCCGGATATACACAATTTTAAATCTATGTACGCAATACTGACTTGAAAAATCCGATAAAACTATTAATTCATAATCCTTACATATTAAATAAAGTTCCCCGTCTGTTTGTGATAGTTTCGCTTTTAAAGACATACTCAAAACCACTAAACGTATTTATGTACGATTATTATGGATCGTATTATATCGATTAGTATGGATCTATTTAGATGGTCTGAAAAGCAATGATTTCAGTAGTCCGCAGATGAGACGTTGCAAGCAAGTATAAGTGCAAGGCTAGACACCTCTTTTTGATATTAAGAACGTGAAACTTCGTTCCCATTAAGTATTAACAAAACGAAAAACTCAAGAATAACTTCTGGGTGATCCATTGAATTTATGAAAGTTTTATGTGCACATATGGCTAATTCACCTATGTGGAAAATTCTATACATCTTTAATGGGATAGAAGCGGTTTTAAATGCAAAGAAACGTATGTATGAATCAATAATAAGTAACATTATAATGTGAATTATACACGTTTGAAAAAAACGTGACATTTTTTTGTAATCATTAATCAGTATAATGTTGTCGAAATGGTCTCGTGAGAAAAATATGTTTTATATAATTCGAGTCATACACAAAACGTTAAACAAACATTAGAACCTATTTTTTATTTAATTTAATGTTACTAACATAGTTTTCTTGTACCAACTAACACCTATGAGTCTTAGTTACTTAATACATGAGACTGTGGGTTGCCTGGAAGAGATCGCTTATTAGTGATATGGCCGCCCGTTGCTTTTATATGTACATCTATTAACGTCATTTGCTTCTAGTGTTTAAGTGTAATAAAGTGTAAATGAATAAATGAATATTATTATAAAGAATAAGCACTATGTGCTACCAGTATATACATTGGTATATACTAAAAAAATGGTAAAAAAATGGTTCAATAACCATTTTTTTAACTTAGTCCATGACATTATAGGAAGAACTAAAACCAGTCTAGTGAAAATATATAAAGAATCAAACACTACCTGTTAGCAAATCAAACCATATTTGTACGTATGATAATATTATTATTGTTATGATTACAAGAATATTGGTTCAGAAAGGACAATACAATATAAAAACTGCTTGCTTTGGCCGATAAGCTCACGTGTTCTGTTATCTATGGATATACCGTCAAGGAAAACACGTGAATACTGAATAATATAATGCGTAAATGTTACAGCTGCTTTGACGTCTAATCTGCGCATGTTACCATAAAAATATTTTAAGATAACAAAGTATTAAAGAATATTATATTTATAATAATTTCAAACAGTTCATACCAGCACAAACCAGCGTAATTGAATACTTAACACTGCCTGCTGACGATATTTGAACCAATATTATTGTTATAATATATTTGAATATTTTAATTCAATAGCTATCCGAAAAAGTTTAATATAGAAATACAAAGAGGTCGAAATTAAAATTGACGCTCAAAAAATTAAGATTAGAACTGAATCCAGAACGACGTAATTCATTCAATTCGTGACTGACAAGTTTATCTTAATATAAATATTTCTATTAATAGTTGTAAATTTGCATGTGACCTATGGTCGTACAAAATAAGCTAATTCAAAAATGAACTATTCATTAAATGGCAGGGACGAGAATAGGCAACTAGCGGGTTTCACAAAATATAAAGGGTTGGTCATTACGTTATAGTTTATCTGGTTTATAGTTTAGTTATAGTTATATTTTATAGAGTGGAGTAATGGACTATAGAAATGTCTAACAAAATAGCGTTATCAATACCAGTATCATTCTTAAAAATATTGAACAGCTTATATCTACATTATAAATGTAGATATAAGCTGTTGTGGGACTCTGAACCGTGTGTCGATTTTGACCGAAAAACAATGTCTGTCATATTGAAATTACAAATGCTTTCTCACTAAACATGTCTAAACATGTCATCTTTAGATGAATGTAACATAAAAACGTCACCGCTTTCGCTTATTGCATGCCCGCAGTCATTTTGCGCGTGCTTTAGCGCGTTCAAATGGGTCAGCCACGTGCTAGCAGCTACCGTAAAGAGCCATGTGACTGACAACAGAAGCGACCTGCGCCATTTACATAACAATGAAATAGCATAACGTTCTTTTTTCAAACAACTGTAGAGCTAAAATTGTTTTTAATCGAAACAATCCCAGCCGCGTGAGTGTCTATGGGCGGCGACTTCACCTTTATGGTGGGCCTCCCGCTGCTTTGCCCCCTCTTCTATAAAAAAAACATAATATATTTTGGGGACATTTTATAAAAATAAAATGAAATATATGCACGTGTTTAATAAAAGGACGTAAATGCTAAGGTGGGAAGTAACGTAACTGTAGAAAAATAAAGGGGTTTCAACTGGTAAATAACGTGATCAATGATGAACATTTGTCACGTTCAAGCATTGAGAAACGATTTTCATACACGTGAATTTTTATTCATTGAGATAAGAAGTAGTATATACTTCATTTATTAAATACTATAATAAATAGTGAATAAAGACCTGAAATGCTTTGATGTTTTTGGTTACATTTATTTATTATTGTCTCTGATTTTTTATGTTAACAACTTTACCGTGCTAATGCGTTAGTCATTATTGCGAACGTCAATACTTGTTTACGAGTAATGAAAGGTCATGTATTGAAACTTAAAATAGAGTCGAATCTTTTAATGGTATCTATTTATAGGTCTATTTTGAATCGACTTAAATTTATCGATGTTTACTTCCACTGTTGGTGTTGATTTTATTTCCATTTATCAGGGAAATGTGTCAAAGACCTCGTCTTAATCTGTATCCTATTTTTTCTATATTTGTTGTTGTGATGTGCTTGTTACATTAACTCAATTAAATTAAATGAGTCTAAGTCTGTTCTGTTTTCTTCGCGACCAAAAAGAAAATTTTTTTTTTTGGTATTAGCAATGTCTTGTAGCAAGGCAGAGCTGGAGGAAATGCATTCCCAAACTTTTTTATCATAATCTAATACTTTATATAATGTATTTTCTAAAAGCTTATGTTTAACAATTTTTTATTAAAACTACAACTTTTAACTGACAAAGTATATTTCAAAGACTGTAATAGGTGTGGTGTAGAACCATTATCCTAATAGAACATTTTGAAATATCGACACTGATTACTAAGTGCAAGGAGAACAAGAGTTGATTGACCTAGTCACGTGCTCGTCCTTCCTTACTACCGAGCTTGCAAAATAATCAAAACGGGATTATAATGATACATTGGTACAAAGAAAATATTATAAGAAAACAACCTAGACACAATAACTATAAAATATACAAGAAATAACTACAATACAATACGAACAAAAGTTAAGTCAAAGCAGTAACAATTGTGACAAGAAATATCCCAGCACTCAAAATAATACTGTTATAATGTCACTTTATATTACATGACGTCTACATATTTTATTATTGCTTCCCCTATATTCCTTTTGCAGTTGGATTTTCGCACTAATCTGTAATTCAAAAACCGTTGAAGTAGTTTGCAACTTTGACAAAACATTATATGAAAGTAAGAAAACACATAAGTTTGTCATAATTACCGACTTTTAGTATGCATTTATTTGCAAATGTTATCTAAACCCATTGTACCTTTAGTGTACCTCCTAAAAATATACAAGTGGGTTGTAAAATAATGTCATGGCGAGTTCTAAAGTCATTTGTTGAAGTGAACGGTATCTCGTCGCGGTCATTAACCTCGATGTCACGTGGCGCCCACAGACATTATTCATATAATCCTTGAATAACACACGTGACTTATAACCTACTAATGTTCAGTACATACGGAAGGGTTTTAAATCCAATATGTACTAATTATCTATTTATGTCAGTATTTTATTTGTTTTTGTAGAAAAAATATCTAATGTATAAGGTTTCAGATATTCGGTGAAAAGATTTAAATGTTTTAATGTTGAAAAACTCAATACACCAAATCACAAAGTTCGATTCTTTGTTTGTTAAAGTTTGACATGAAAAGCGCGCCAAAATCAAGCTCGCGACATTGTAATTTATATTACATTACTACTGATATAATTATGTTGCCTGGAAGAGATAGTTGAGGTCGTTGATGGCTCTTCAAATTTTACTTCTATGTTCATTTTTAAATCATCGACGTGTTAATAATTTTTATTTTTTCAAGTAAGTCGCCTTTCGTTTCTAAAATTGCGATGAAAAGAAACACATGTGTAAAAAACCTATTTTCTATGAATGACTTAACCTTATTTTTGCAAATGTACATACAATTTTGCTTTATAAGTTTATTTTTATTCCCCAGCAATGATAACTATCAGGTCGAATAATAAAGGTAAATTATTAATGTGTACTTAGTAGCCACACATTGAAGGCAGACAAACACTACAGTAATTTACATAAATAATGTAACACATTATTTATAAGCATTAAGTACAGCGAACGAAACTGACTCCCCTATTCATAATATTTAAGCAAGAAATATATTTTAATAAAGGTTGAATTTGAAAAAATAATAACACTAATAACAAAATACATAAATTCGTAAAGAGATGCTAATTACATGCAGACACCTTGACAAAGTATTCACAATAAAATGAATATATGTGTAGATATATGATACGTTATGCTTGTTAATAAAAAAGAAATCACTTGACCAGAAATATAGATAGCCTGTAACCAATGGTAGGTAACGGTAAGATTAGAATTTTTGAAATAATCCTGAATTACTTTAAACCATTGAGGCGAGGTACTTCTGCATTCATTGCATAAAATTTTTCTTTAATTTCCAATTCCTAGAATGGTTAGACTATGAGTGAACATGATGACTGTGGATTTTTTAACTGAACAGTAATTTAGGAACTTTTAGAGTTTACTGTAAAAAATCTTTGTGCAAATCCCACTAGAAGTAAGTGAACGGTTACACGACGCACGTCTTCTACAATATAATAAATAATAATATTTTCTAGGCTACATGTATATTAAAAACGAGGAATTATTACAATAAAATTTATAATTGTCTTAACACGACGTTAGATTGTATCTATTAATTACATGATTAATAGTATTGTATTATTGAAGGAGGTAAGACAAAATGAGACAGTGGAAACTGTGTCATGGGCCACAGACACGTGCTGTGAGCCGCGTGATGACCTAGATCTTGGGTCAAATGCACCGTGTACCGAAATAGAATATAAGTCTAAATAAATATATATCAATGCAAAAATATACATTACAAAATTGATGGATTTTGTAATAAATAAACTTGGCTCTCAATGAGATCTCATTTTTAAGTCTATTGGGAACGTTTTATAAAAAAGGTTTTCTTCTTAATTCTTTATTATTTCAATGGAATTATATATAAGGATTCCTCCTTATATAATCGTGATTCAAACGTAAAACAAGGTTGCGAGTGGCACGCCCAGCACCTCAGCTAACACTGCCTAATGTGACAAATAGAAGTTATTCCGCATAAATTAAAGAAGAAAAATTGTTTAGAAAAATGATATGAATATCAAATGTAGATGCTTATTTGCTTGAAATGTGCACAAAGAAACAATCGACATTCGTTCATAACGATTGTTGTATAAGGTTTTTACTGCGCAAGGGTACTGCTTGAGGGATTCGCATTTACTAAAAATATCATAATAAGAGTTGACATTATTTAACATGACATAATTAACAATATATAAAAGCGGTACATGCTCTAATACCGAGCTGATTTAATCTAAATTTAATATACTATAATTGAAATATTAAAGATGTTTTATGAAGGTTTTATTTATATTTCTGATTGTTTCTATAAATAATGTATGTATATTTCGGAGTGAACAATATATCTTTAGCAAAACAATAATATATAAAAATGCAGATTAAGAACCTTTTATATTAAAAACATAATTAAATTCATAAAATAAAAAAACTTAAGACTACTCATGTAAAAACAAGTGTAGTAGTGACTTATATAAAACGGTACTTAACGCGGCATCCCGAACCCTTAAACAAGCTATAAAAAGATGAAAACACGATCATTGGCCGAATTAGAGACAGCCTCGAAATTCTGGTGCCTTGAAACGCAAGAGACCAGAGTATATTCCAGGCCTCTTTATCAGCTTTACGGAGAGATGACGACTCGATGGCTCATCTAGCAAAAAAAATGAAGCTCTTTTTCTCTCTCTATGCGTGCAACTGTACGTTTGACGTCTCAGGGACCTTACGTGTTAACTGCAGGCTACGGCTAACCAATCCTTGAAGGTTGATTTCAACAAGATGTGCAGTAAGTTCAACCCTATATATCTTTATTCAAGGAGGTCCTTATGATACACATTTGAATCGTCATTTACCACCGGTTCGGAGGCAGTTATCTACTAAGAAGGAAGTTATCATAGTAGGTACTTTAGCCATAGTTTTTGGTTTAATAGTTTTATCTTATATAATTAATGTTGTAGTTGGAGTGATAATAAGATATCCTGCATACTCTAACCTAATCAGCATGTTTAGTAAATCAGCGTTACGTTCTTAGTTAAATGGTCAAAAAAATTCCACAAACAAAGTATAAAATAAATAAAACGTAAATACCCGTAAACCAGCAACAGGATGTACATCCATAGATAATATACTTCTCAATACGTAAACAAAATTATACATCAATTCAGTGTTTTTCCAGTCGAATGTGTGAACACGTGGACAGTATGCTATCAAAGACGGTGCGAACAATGTTAATACAATCGTTACAAGATGTTAGGTGACAACGTGAAGCGTGGTTGGCCATGTGCTACCGAATCGTGTGCT
The DNA here is from genome assembly GCA_951799465.1 of Leptophobia aripa. NCBI lineage: Eukaryota > Metazoa > Arthropoda > Insecta > Lepidoptera > Pieridae > Leptophobia > Leptophobia aripa. The sequence goes on along the minus strand of OX637267.1, from coordinate 4,861,142 downwards.
CAACGTGACCTAGGGCTGGTCAACTTGGATTAATACCTGCCAACTTTCTTTTGAATGTATCATTGGACTCGAAGGATTGGAGTTATTTATAGTTCATGAAACATGAACAGTCTTTACTTAAGAGTTAACAGACTTTAGGTAACACAAAACACAGTTTACCATGGTAAATTACAATTTTATAATAATTATAGGTATACATTTTAGATAATGGACCTAATCTGGTCTTATCATTAGTGGAAATATTGCAATGAACTCATTTTAATACGGTATAACCGATTATTTGAAACAAATCTACCAGATAGGGATCAATCAATACTTACCATCTCTACGTTTGCGTAAAGTTATTTCTGTATGGCTTTATTATTTGGTTTATATTGGAGTTACATATTTAATTTAAAATATTTTCGTCCAAGTTACACAAATAAGGCTCACGGACGTTTAAATCCCTTGTGTTTGGAGCTTACCAAGCGATGATTCCAACCATCTACGTGTTATATTTCTTATGACGATTAGTAGTGGTGGGTTATCTGGAAGAGATCGCTTATTAGCGAGAAGGCCGCCCGTTGCTCTTATATGTACTAACATCTATTAACGTCATTTGCTTCTAGTGTTTAAATATATTCAATATATTTAAAAATCGAAGTGCATAGTAAAAACGTGCAACCCTAATGCCCTCGAGACATATTTTTTGAATATCATAACGCACGCATTTCAACGAAACTTAATGGCAACGTGACTTATACATTTATTCATAAATTAAGGGGCACAATAATGCAGTTATTATTTTCTGTCTTTAATATTTGGTATTCATAGTAATTTACGTAAAAATATGGCATAATTTTACTTTAATGTGAAGTTTTTTAAATAAGAATAAATCGCTGAATACTTTCTTTTGTCTTACTAGAAATATTAAGGTTGTCGATAGTTTGTGTTACAAATAATGATATAAATTGTTTTTTTTTAATTGTTTATATACGAGTCTACTCGTAATGTTTACTTATGCCGCAGGAAATGTTTTAATATAGAGTCGAGCTTAACAAGAATATTAATGTTCTCTTAGTACAATTTCATATTTCCAAACCAATGCTCCCTTTTTTATCTTACTGTTGAAATTGTTTCAATGAGTATTATTTTCCGAATATTTAAAAAAGTATTGCAAACAATATAGGTTCGATTTATGACGAGACACAATGACAACCCTAGAATTAGAATACATATTTTTAAAATGCAATTGTCATGTCAATTGTCAGGCAACTAAAGCCTAACATAGGGCTAACAATTTGAGATGTGTACATCATTGTACTAACTCCATCGTGTATTTACGTAATACATTCTGGGCGGGAGTTCAACTCTTAAGTTCATCTGGTTTGGTTCAAATTAAGCAATGAAATAAATCGATTAATGACTCACTCATTAATATTTCGTAAGTAAATCATAGCTTTAAACATTTTTTTTATTGAGCTACTTTTTAATTATCAACTGTAATATGTAACGTAAAATTTAACTTATGTTTAGAGATCACAGATAATAATTATCTTACCTGTTATTTTTATTATTAAGGCAGCCATTTGGAATTTTGATAGTCTATGGACTGCACATAACTAATATAAAACAACAGTTTACATTTTCAATTTATATGCCAAAGCTATAACCAAGGTTGTTCATATAATTTACGAGCCCCATTTTACGGAAAAATTCTAAAGCATGTCTGAAAACGTTTTCGTGTGAATACACGTGCGGGGGACAATCGTCGTATATATGACGATCGTTGCATCACAATCAGACGGCAAATAATTAATGTTCGACTATTAAAAGAGCAACTGTGCGAGTAACATATGATTTCATTTTTAAAATAAGGGTTGTAAAGAGGACCTGAGTATTCTTTTTGTTTATGATTCGTTGGAGGATTCAAAAGTAAAACAAAAGTTGGGAATGTCACTATTAGATTATTAAAAGAATCCTTATTAAAACAACGCTCTTGTAAATCAAAATTCAATATTAAATCCAAATCTATATAAAACACTCGATTAGCTACGATAAGTCCCATTTGAAAAATTAAGCAGTTGGCATTGGCTAGTGCAACGAGTTCCATTTTTAAACGCGGTCATAAATTAGATAACAAATCTTACAATCTTTATATTGTAGCATAAATAAAAGATTTATTAACCGAGTTGTGGGATATATAAGTGTATGGTGTTTTCGAACAACAATTTGAAAATCGAATAGATACGCATAATGCATTTCATATTCGAATCTTGAGCGTGCTAACACACGCGAGTTGCACGACGGCCACGTTTCACCCACGTTGGGACACATGTGTTTATGATATCATCATTCTGAAAAAAGTTATATGACCCGTGTTTGCCAATCTTGTTATTTATGCATCACACGACAGCAACATGATATTCATATCCTTTGTAAGAACTTAAAATACTCAATATATAACATAAACATGCATATTATGTATAAAAGAAAGTTTTACAAAATTAAGGTACTGTTTTTTACGCATTACAAATTAATAAATAAATAAAAATCCCTTTTGTCATTTTAATATTTTCAGTGGACAAAACGTGTTTTAATGTGAGTTAAATTTAGTAAACTCTGTGATGAGTTAATTAAATGATGATTATAATTATAAATACAGAAAAGTAGGTAATACATATTTTTAAAATTGTTCGCCGTTTTTGCCTTAATCATTTAATACTTTTTAAGGTATTATTTGGGATTCATAGAAATATTCAGGCACAATCAGGGAAATACCAGGTTTATCCTATTGTGCGGTGAATAAGAACTTTTACGTCCCTTGTAAGCATTTCTTTTTCCATCATTCCCTCATAAGCCTTTAACACCTGCATGCTTGCCGTTTTACGGCGAACTTTTACGGCGCAAGCGCCGGCCCGACGCGACGTGACTCACGCAATACGCATTGCTTTAGAACTTTGTTGTATGAACAACGTACTACGTAGTACCGAGTACGTAGCCGCAACGTGCTGTTACAGACGTAATTGAAAATAGAGTCAAAGTAAATTTTATATCTTAATAATATATACATACAAAATATTAACTATACAAAAAAGGTTCACATATTATTATTCGTACTGTAGCACGGATTTTTACGCTAGATACTACAGCGCCAATTAGCACAAAATTGTATCTCTATAAAATCCTGCTTGAGACTTCTGAGCTCTACCAGAAACATTAGAGGTAATTTTTTTTCAATAAATATGTTTGTACATGCATGACTACTTTCGTAAATCTATAAAATAAATAATATTATCAGATATGAGACTTTACAAATATCTATTTCATTTAAAATACATAATAGCAACGGTGTTCGGGCCGCTGCACGGTGTAGACGTGTGTTTACAGTTGTTAGAATCAAACAGTTATAAATTTTGCAAAATTCATTATTAATGACATTGTTATAATATATTGTTATAATAAGGTTTAGTGAGCCAGTTTGTGTTTGGTGATTTTGTGGAAAGTGTTTTGTAGGATCAAAACGACAATTTTATTTGATTTTTGGCTTGAGGGTATTTAGCGACAGACGACGTCTAATCAATGTTACCCGCAATAACTTGTGTGTAGTGCGCAGTCTATTTCATAAATTTGAAAATCTTGTCATAGGCTATTTGGCTCTTGCGGAAGGTCTGTCGCATTTAGAAGTCCGTTGTGCCAGTGATCATAGTTCGTATCATCTTGTAGCTTATATATTTTCTATTTTTTTTATTTTTTTTTTTTATCACTCATAATATCAAGTAACATGGATTGTGGTATATGTGTGAAAAATATAGCTGATTCAGATGGCATTAAGTGTACGTTCTGCCAAAAATGGTTGCACTATTACTGTGCAGATCTTTCCGAGTCTGACTTCAGAAAGATATTACCTATGAATAAAATTAAGTGGAAATGTCCCACATGTAAGCCCACTAAAAAGCGAACTTCGCCCACTTCCGCGTCCTCAAACACAAATATGGCGCAGTCGCTGAATGTCGATACGGTGACGCTCACCACATATCTTGATGGTAAGCTTGATGCCTTACGTAATCAGTGGCGGGAGGATCTGAAAGCAGCAATTTTGGAGGTGTCCCAGAAGTTTGCAGAAGATGTTGCGGCTCTGGAAAATAGGCTGGTACAAGTCGAGCAGAGCTGTGCATTATTTAAGAACTTTTCAGATAACATAAATGTCGCAAGCTTGGAAAAGCTTTCATCAGAATACTCCAGAGATACTGCGACTGTCGAGGTCCTTCGGGAACGTATTGACGACCTTGAGCAGGAAGGTCTAAGCAATGACGTGGAGTGTACAGGCGTCCCGGAAGCAGCAGGAGAAAACCTTACTCATGTCGTGCTCACTCTTGCGAACAAGGTCGGGTTGCAGTTGGATGAGCGCGATGTTGTGGGTGTTTGGCGTGCGGGTGCGAGACATGCTACACGTACTAACGCTGTCCCGTCGAAGAATATGAGCGGAGTGGTAGCCGACGTGCATCGTCCGCGAGCCATTATAGTGCGTTTCGCGCGCCGGCAACCGCGTGACAGCTTGCTGCGAGCGGCGCGAACTCGACAGAGTCTGGACACGTCGGGTACGGGTATCGGCACGGTTACACATAGATTCTTTATTAACGAGAGACTCACTCACAAAAATCGTAATCTTTTCTATAAAGTTCGTCGTGAGGCTAATTCCCATAATTGGCGTTTTGCTTGGACTCGAGGGGGGCGAATTTATGTTAGGCAAGATACGAGGTCCCCGTTTATATGTATACGTTCAGAGAAAGATTTGGATAAGGTTTTTGTGAATTAGTTGGTTTGGAGGAAGGCAGAATGTTATTGTTAGAAACTGTTATAGCTTATAGATTGGTTGAATTTTGTATACTTGTAGTGATAGTTGCTGGATGTTGTGTTTGTTGTGCTCTGTCAAAACGGAAATGTATTTTTTTAAGTTTACTATCAGCGCCATTCTGGTGTGAACACAGGGATGTGAAAATAATGTTTGCAAATCGTATCTTTGGTTGTATATTTTTATATTTAGGTATTTTTTCATTGCGTAGTGGGTCATCAATTTTGTTATTTTATTTATTAAGTCTTAACTATTCAGTAATGCGCAAGGTGTTTGATGTTTTTGACAGTAATGTATACAAATTTATATTCTGTAAAATTATAATATGTGTACTGTATACAAATTTATCTATTTATGTAATTTGCAATGCCTGAGCTCAAGAGAAAGTTTTTGAGGGTGGGCCTCCATAATGCAGGGTCGTTGGGTACTGGGCATGACGAATTTGTTGCGGCTCTGGAACGTCACGATGTTGACGTTTTGGCTGTGAATGAGACATGGCTGCGGGAGGGAGAGGATGGTCGGGCGCCAGGAGTGGCTGGTTACAGATTATTACACAAACCCCGCCCGCCCTTTATCGCTAGTCGGGGCGGAGGGGTAGGATTTTACATTAGAAAAGGACTAAGGACGCGCGTGCTTACTCATCCACCTAGTCCGCAGGTTGAGCAAATGTGGCTTAAGTTGACAATACTGAGAAAGGTGATAGTTGTGGGTACCGCTTATTCACCACCCAACGCAAATAAAGAAGTTCTACTCAATGCCCTTTGTGAGTCACTAGGGTCTTTTGCGTGGAGTGATTATGTGGTACTTATGGGTGATTTCAACATTAATCTACTTAATTCTCTTGACAGAAACACGATCAACCTTAAAAATTTTCTTCGACGCACAAACCTCACCCAACACATAACCGAGCCAACCCATTTCACCGAAAACTCTCAAACACTTATTGACCTTGTATGTACTGATGCTCCAGTGTGTCACACTAATGTGGAGTATTCTGAAGTACTCGGCCATCATGCTTTCATATCGGTTACTGTCAAAGTTTTTAAAGATAAACCAATACCCAGACGGCTCACCTATAGATCTATTAAGGACATTGACTTGAATCAACTGCATCTTGGTTTCAAAAACTACAACTTAGAATACATTTACCAGCTAAACTGTGTTCATGAAAAGGTTGAATTTTTAAACCAATCAATATTAAACATTTATGATATTCTTGCTCCCACTAAAACGGTTTATGTTAGGCAGAGGTCCTATCCATGGATAACGTATAATATAAAGATGATGATGAAAAAACGCAATGAAGCACAGATACTCAGCAGGCACAGCCCACAGCACAGGGCCTACTTTGTGGAATTGAAAAAATATGTTAAGGCTTCTATAGAACGAGAGAAGACAGCATACTTTAACCAGTATATTAATGCATTTTCGCATAATCCCCAAAAACTTTGGAAACACTTAAAGTCTCAAATTCACATTAAATCAAGTAAGGACAATGTGTTGCCCTTGCATCTTAACGATCCGGAAAAAATTAATTCCCATTTCCTCAGTTCTGTCATTGTGGACCATGTTTGTACTGGTATAGACCAATTAACTGAGATAACCAATAATATAAATAATTTTGATTTTAACCTAATAAGTGAGGCCACTGTTACAGGAATAATACGTGACCTAAAGTCAAATGCAATGGGTTGCGATGGGATTTCGCTTTATATGATACGCATGCTGCAACCACTTATCAATCCATTATTAACGAATATTATTAATTCCTCTTTGTCGTCAAGCGAATTCCCAAGACAGTGGCGTTTAGCAGTTGTGCGTCCATTAAAGAAAGTGCCGAACCCGCTTGATTTCAAGGACCTACGCCCAATAAGTATTTTGCCATGTATGTCAAAGGTTTTGGAAAGAGTCCTCCACGGTCAAATCACTTCTTTTCTTGAAGCCAATAATCTTCTGCCTGAATTACAATCAGGCTTTCGAAGGGGGAGAAGCACCACGACTGCACTCTTAGACGTTGTTGACAATATCTTAGAGTCACAAGATCAGGGGGAGATTACAGTGTTGGTCCTTTTAGACTATTCGCGAGCCTTTGACACTTTGGATATTGGTCGTCTGCTCGCTAAACTCAAAGTGTATGGCTTCAGTGACCGTGTCATATCATGGTTTACGAGCTACTTCACGAGTAGGTATCAGGCGGTCGAAGTGATGGATGATAATGGCATAACACAACGCTCACAGTACAAACCCATAGTACGTGGAGTGCCTCAAGGGTCAATACTTGGGCCCCTGCTTTTTGTTCTATATACAGCTGACATAATTTACAAGTTTCGACATTGCAAATATCACATGTTTGCAGACGACATTCAGCTGTATATCTCCTTCAAGCCGGGACAGGCAGCTGCTGCCGTCTGCCAGCTGAATGAGGACCTTAGTCGCATTGAGGAATGGTCGGTTCATAATGCGCTCTCATTAAACACAGACAAGACTAAATATATGGTATTAGGATCGCCATCTGTAATCAAAAATCCATGCTTGGGACAATGTGTTGTTAAAGTGGGGACCAAGATAATTAACCGTGTTTCTGAAACAAGTAATTTAGGACTGGTTATGGACGAAGGACTGAGGTTTGAAAAACATATCAACAATGCCTTATCCAACTGCTTCTATCGCCTAAAAGTCTTGTATAAAATTCGGAACTATTTGTCGGAGGGGCTACGCGTGCGACTTTGTGAAGCGCTGGTACTCTCCAAACTAAATTACGGAGACTCCGTGTTTGGGAACCGGCTGCTAAAACGTACGAAGCAGGCCATACAGCGTGTTCAAAATGCTTGTGCTAGATATTGCTGGGACATACCCCCAAGGGCTCACGTCTCACCTTATCTAAACAGTGCAGGTATTTTGAACATGGAAGGCCGACGGCAGGCCCACTTCGCTGTCTTACTTTTTGGGGTGGTGAGGCACAATTATCCACCCTATTTGTATAAGAAATTATTGTGGCTGGGTGATGGGAGCCAATATGCGACGAGGGCATATCGTAGGTTATTGGATGTGCCTAAGCATCATACAACTGCCTTTAGGGGTAGTTTTCGATACAGCGCAACGAGGTGCTGGAACAATCTGCCGCCGCCCCTGCGGAACTGTGAAACTGTGCCAACCTTCCGACGGAGGTTGAAAAAGCTTTTATTATCAAAACAGATTGATCCGTGTTTTTCGTTGGCGCCTAGCTAGGCACATCCAAATTCTCTTGTCCCGTTCTTATCTTGTTTAACCACATTAATCCCACTATTTTTATTTTTATTTTTATTATCTCCCTTCCTTTTATTCCTTTTATTATTTAATTATTCCTTTTTTTTCATTTAATTTTTTTTACACTTAAATTGTTAACACTTGGCGCTGTGCAGCGGTTTGTGACAACTGGGGGCTGCTGAAAATCAGTGGTGTGGAATGCTATATTCGACACAAATCCTGAGCAGCACCCCATTTGGCGCACGCCCGCGGCACTTGCAACAATGCAATGTATTTATTTTTTAGTTAATTTTAAAAATACTATTGTACTTATAATTAATTGTGATGTTGTGTGTACCGTGTGTGTGTCCAAATAAACGTATTTTCTTTCTTTCTTTCTTTCTTTCAATTGATGAGTCTATATCAGTTACGTCTCAATCCACAATCGCAGACAGATAATGGTCATTGGTATTTTGTAAATGTTCACACGTGTTGATCCATGCGAGGTAAGTATATTGGAACGTAATGGAGCTCTATCATGTGGTGATACCACATGATAGAATTTGTAAGAGTTTCGGCAAGTGAAAAAAAAATCATAGTTGGTAGAACTAATGAAAATGAGTAAATTAAGTATGTATTTTTTATTTTAACTTCTTTTCAACAATTCATTTATAGTTTTTGAATATACTATTATTTGTCAGTAAACACGTATTATCAGAATAGACAGAACATATCTACTTCTTAATTCGCGCATAAGTCAACATGTAATGTTAATTTTATAGACCAAAAAAACAGGTAGATCAGAGAGAACATAACAGAGAGTATCCAAGATAATTCAAATTATTGATAAAATCTGTTTAATTTTTTTTTAATTTTAAGCGACATTTTTATTTATATACATGGTAACATGATTTTCTATCCTGCTTTAGCGTCGACGGCTGACGCGATGAACTCCCGGCACGCGGGCGCCCGGGCTTCGATTTTCATACAAACACCGCTCGAGGCTCGCGGCTTCGACTAACTTCGCAGTACGCGTTCAACGCTCAAGAGCAACGTGTGTGTCGCATAATCGTTCGAATTTTGAAAGTGTTTGTGAGGCTATCAAACTGTGTTATCCCAAGATGTGCGAGAAACGTACCAGAAAATTTAAAAGAGGTTTGTTTCAGATTCTAAAACTTGCTAAATAGCAAATGCGACTCATAAAATTAAATTTACTTGTTTTGTGAGAAATGTTGGGGCACTACTAGCATGTTTCGCTGACCTACCGCAAACAATGAAACATACTATTTTACTATAATATGGCGCATTCTGTTTGTTTAGTAAATAATTAATTATTTTAAAATGTATGGTAAAGAAGTATGTTATTGAGTACGTACAAGAGTAATTTAATTTTTGCAAGCATAGATTTTACAAAACAACTATTATTTTTTTGAAATCTTGATCTTATAGAAAAATACATCACAGATCACTATTATTACGAGTAAAATATATTGAAGCCGTTTAATTATTTATTTAAAAACATAAACATATTTTCTATTATGACATTGCTTTTAAATTAGATTTATAGGTACCATTTACATCAGCTAACATGACATTTCACAAATATTTATATCCAAATTAATAATGACATCGTTATTATTGTGTACCAAATAAAAAGACGTAATCCATGACGTCATCCAAATTTTAGGTTCATACCCTATGACTCATTGATTAGATATACATTAACAGCTGAGGAAACTACGTTGCCTACGACGTAACCAACACATTTTGTTTATTAATAACTTAAATTTTGTAATATGCCATATAAGCTATATTTATTCATACGCGTGTAACAGTTACTCTGAACTTATATCACAGCAGTTATGATGTACAGATTGTATTACACGTCATGATTATCTATAAAACGTGCCTGAAAATATAAAGGGGTTACGCATCTTATCTTACACTAGCTTTCCGCCCGCGGCTTCGCCCACGTGTAATGTGGTTAAGTATATAGCGTTTTTTAATGATCTCGACAGGGCTTTCTTTCACGGGCTAAAATCTTGTTACAATTGGAATTCTATATAGCCTGTGTTACTCAGGGATGATGTAGCTTTACAGGATCGGATGATTTAGGGAAATCGAGGGCAACTTTATGTGGATGAGCTGATGATGGAAGGTAAAACTCCTCAGCGGTTGAAAGAGTTGAAAGAAAATTCTTACGATGTTATGAGTACGAAATACGTACTTGTGAGGTTATTACTTATTAGCTTGACCAAATAATAAAAGGTGAACATCATTAACGTTAAGGACGTAGGTGGAAAAATGGATGCGGACAAACGATAAACGTCTCTTCACTCGTTTCCCTTTACTTGTTTGTATAGGTAGTGTTCACTCAAAATAATCATAGGGTAAAACGTTAATGAAAGTTTTGTACTGAATGGTAGTCACTACACAATGGAGCATCTTAATACCGCGATTGATATATTTGGCCTAAGTAGAAGTTCTTTAAAAAAAACCAAGACTCAACCTCGCATACTCACTCACACAGCAACACCATTGCACACACACACTAAAATGATCGTACTTCACATAGTTCCACTTGTTCATGTGTATATATATTTTTACTTATTTTTTTCTATTCGTGTTTTTTTTTATTCTTTTTTCTGATCTTAGATTCTATTTCCGGTTCTATATTTTAACCTTAATTTGGATTTATTTTTAATCTATTTTTATTGTGTAAACTGTTTTTGATAAGATGTATAGGTTTAAGAAATAAAAAATAAACTAAATCTAGGTTGATGACGAATTTTATCAACGCCATCTATCGAGCACATTGTTCAACACTTCAACCGCGCCCGCGCGCACTGCGTTATTTGTTATTTTTGTTACCTCTAATAAGTTTTAATATTAAGACTAACTTATATTTGAACATATTTAACAATATATAACTAATCAATCAATATAAGTGTTTAAAAATTTTGAAGCAGTGGTTGAAGTAAATTTTCAATCGACCATAACTTCTCTTTCTCTTTACCGATTTTGACAAAATAAACTTTTGACAACGCTCCCAATTATATGTAATCCAACTGTGAAAACCGCGTTCAAATCCGTTCAGTAGTTTTCAAGTTATAACGTACCAGACAGACAGACAGACAGACAGACAGACAGACAGACAGACAGACAAGAATTCCACAAATTGTATTTTTGGTTTCTATGACTCTTCTTTAATTGCCCCCTTTCAGTTTTTTGGAAAAATATTTAATGTACAGATTTTCGATTTTTACTGTCTTATTATTAGTACTAGCTTTCCGCCCGCGGCTTCGCCCACGTGTAATTTGGTTAAGTATATAGCGTTTTTTAATGATCTCGACAGGGCTTTCTTTCACGGGCTAAAATCTTGTTACAATTAGAATTATATATAGCCTGTGTTACTCAGGGATGATGTAGCTTTACAGGATCGGATGATTCAGGGAAATCGAGGGCAACTTTCAAATTAACGTACAGGCAATTACTATTCTGACAATTTTATATTCTGATAGTCATCTTCTTATGTGGATGAGCTGATGATGGAAGGTAAAACTCCTCAGCGGTTAAGAGTTGAAAGAAAATTCTTAGGAAGTTTTGAGTACGAAATACGTACTTGTGAGGTTATTACTTATTAGCTTGGCCAAATAATAAAAGGTAAACCTCATTAACGTTAAGGATGTAGATGGAAAAATGGGAGCGGACAAACGATAAACGTCTTTTCACTCGTTTCCTTTTACTTGTTGGTATAGGTAGTGTTCACTCAAAATAATCATAGGGTAAAACGTTAATGAAAGTTTGAAGTGCATGGTAGTCATTACACAATGGAGCATCTTAACACCGCGATGGATATATTTGGCCTAAGTAGAAGTTCTTTAAAAAAAAAGTAAGACTCACCCTCGCACACTCACTCACACAGCAACACCATTGCACACACTAAAATGCTCGTACTTCACATAGTTCCACTTGTTCATGTGTATATATATATTTTTTTTTTTTCTGTTCGTGTTTTTTTTTGTTATTCTTTTTCCTGATCTTAGATTATATTTCCGATTCTATATTTTAACCTCATTTTGGCTTTATTTTTAATCTATTTTTATTGTGTAAACTGTTTTTGATAAGCTGTATAGGTTTAAGAAATAAAAAAATAAAATAAATCTACGAATTTTATCAACGCCATCTATCGAGCACATTGTTCAACACTTCAACCGCGCCCGCGCGCACTGCGTTATTTGTTATTTTTGTTACCTCTCATAAGTTTTAATATTAAGATTAACTTATATTAGAACATATTTAACAATATATAACTAATCAATCAATATAAGTGTTTAAAAAATTTGAAGCAGTGGTTGAAGTAAATTTTCAATTGACCATAACTTCTTTTTCTCTTAACCGATTTTGACAAAATAAACTTTTGACAACGCTCCTAATTATATATAATCCAACTGTGAAAACCGCGTTCAAATCCGTTCAGTAGTTTTCAAGTTATAAAGTACCAGACAGACAGACAGACAGACAGACAGACAAGAATTCCAAAAATTGGTTTTTTGGTTTCTATGACTCTTCTTTAATTGCCTCCTTTCAGTTTTTTGGAAAAATATTTAATGTACAGTTTTTCGATTTTTACTGTCTTATTATTAGTATAGATCAGATTTTTTCCAATTCATCTGATCAAAGTATAGTAAGATGAATTAAACAGTTATAGTATCAAATTGTTTTAAAGTTTTTATTTCATTAATTGCAGGTTCCAGTGTAACCAGGCTACGAGAAGCGAGGCGTATGCAGAGGCTGCAATTGTTAGTTTCTCCCGTGGTGGCGGAGGAGACACCAGTAATGGTTACTCAAACAACACCTGATAAGGCTGCACAAAACCGCCTCATTCTAAACCTCGCATGGAAAACCCTCATTCTAATGCACAAGAACCGACTCATTCAGGAAAAAATTGTCGCTCTACAAAAGGAAACATCGGAATTTGTGTCGGCTATCATGAGTAATCCTGAAAATAAGAAGCGTTACTTAGAATACGTACGTCTTTACAATGCAGGTCAATTGCCAGACTTAAAAAAGGAACTAGAATCAAAAATGTATGCAAAAACAGGTCCGGAATAAACCCATTTGCCACTTTGTTTGAATAATTTTTTAATGAGTGATATTATTTAATTTGCATGTGATAATTTTCTCTCCTAATTCTGACTGTCACTCTTGAGAAGTATTGATAAATTGTAAGTATAATTAACAAATGTGGAGACAATCTCTGGAACTGAATTAATTTATTGTAGTAAGTACTTATTTACGTGATGACTTACTATAAAATTATTTATAACTCATAGAAACTATTTTAGTATGTATCATACCCAGCAATAATGTTATTAAATTCAGTGTCTTATTCTAAAAAGTTGTGGCTACTCTAAGAATCTTTCTTGTTATTTAAATTATAATGTGGTTGTAATGGAAGAGGCTGTTAGTGTTTATTCTTCATACCATTTATTATACACTTATTACCTTTTATTATGGCAAGTGAATCCCATTACTTAGTTTGGTAGTTGTATTATTACTTAAAAGAGTTTCTGAAATTTATTAATTATTATGAAGTAAGCTTGTTTTACATATAAATTCAGGTTACAATGTGTAAACAATATTGAGAAAAGTAAAACATTTGAAATGTTACAATATTGTAAAGGATATGAAGCTCCAAAAATACTCATAGTTTAAGAGTTATGAGGATTTTTTATTCAAAAAATATTGTGTGTATATTTGTGTATAGATCTCCTACAGAATGTAGTTTCGAGGTATGTGTGATGACATATTAACTAGATAACATTTCGATTGCTTGTAATATGGTAGATTACTAAATATATTATATTGTAATGCCATAAATTTATCTCAACATTTTCTCTATGTAACTTTGGGTGAGATAAATTTTGGTATTTGAAATATGACCAAGCAAATGTTTGTCCCTTTGTGGGACTGAAATCTCCTTGACTTAGTAGTGTGCATAACATTTTCAATTGCATTTAATAGTATAGTTTTTGCACAGATCTACCAAACCTGTGTTCATTTATTTGTTGCTTCTTTAAAAAATAGTTATAGTACAATCACAAAAAAATGTTTAATATTGTTTAAGAATTTAAGTGAAAATATAAGTTATATAATACGCTAAGCGTGATTTGGTACCTATGTGACAACAATATTTTTTGTAGAATTAATTAATTGTTTGATAGGTATTAAAAAGTATGTTTTGTTAATTGTTTATTGTTTTCACATATTAAATACTTCTACAAAGTACTGAGAACCATCGAAATTGTATTGTTGTTAACATCAATGGCTTTTTATAAAGCACAATTCCTAAATATTGTTGAGTAGCAATTCATAAATAATTTAGCCTTCTTAATTGTTATACTAATCCTCATAGGTAGCAACTAAGCTTGAAATAAACTAGTCTTTCATGAAAAACTATTTTTTATTCGTGGCTAACATAAAAATAGTAAAGTGTGAGGCACCTTTACATACAATATGCTGCTGCTTTTATTTTTTTATTATTTGCGAAGATACAAGTTTTTAAGGAATGTAAAAGAAATCTACGAAGCCAAGACAAATTAGATGACATTGTCTTAGGTTAAAAATTAAAACATATTAGAGACGTTAAATCTAATTCAGCAAACTTTTTTTTCGCCCTAATCCATGTTAGACTTCAGTACTAGAACTCTTCAGAATCCCGCAAAACTTTCCGATTGAATAGCTTATCTCTTCGCTTATACTTTGTAGGGATAACTTTAGGAGTTCATAATTAATCTATATAAAATATCACGCGATATTAATCAGCCTTTCATTGTGCTCGTACACAGATCACTCCTTACACCCCTCAGTTCCTCTCTTTAAGAACTCGTACACTTTTGAGCCATCGATATCGTCAAATTGCTTGAAACGCAAATTATTTTTAACAAAGTGAGCATGCGCCACACTTCTGCTAAATAATTAAGTTGGAAGTCTTACTTTTGTAATATTTTTCTTGAAGTACACAATAATATGTTCTGAGCTTGTTAGCTGCGTGAAATTGAGTTAAATGAGTTACTCAATATGATTCCGTGAAATATTTTATAATGTTTAAAGCTGTTGCCAATTAATTTGCTGAAAAACTTCGATTTCATTAAAAAATTGAAATCAAAATTGCATGAAAGCTTCTTACTATTAGCTATATTCGCTGGACATCGGTCAAAGGTCGGCGCATAATACTTGGTCTAGCAGGAACGTATTTTGATTCGCTGTAATTTTTCGCTGTTCTTTATCCACCTCCCATGTGTTAAATTATATAAAACCTTATGATAATAATAGTGATGATAAGACCTGACAACATATATGACAATAATGCAACAAAAACAGTCTTAAGACAGGAGGCCGGTGACGACTCGGTAATCGATGCTCTCTTTGTGGTCTACGTGTTTCAGCCTCCTGAGCCGGACTCGATTCATTTATTCGAGCACCATTTTAAACTGTGACATCTCCTCCAGTATCCGTTACCTCTTCAGTGTCAAACATTTGATCAGAATCATTTAAATCTTCACTATTTAATTCTAAAATATGGCCATCCTGACCTAATGGTGACATAATGTCGATTCGAAACGGTAAATTATTTTCTAATAGGCAGGCGGACTTAGAAGTTATTCGGATTAACATGTAATAAAGTCCCTTCATCGACTTCTGATTCAGATTTATTTGTTCTATTAAATTTTCGCATCAGTACACGATTTGATTCACACCATAGTTTAATCAGTACACCATAATATCTCCTGGTGTGAGTAAACATCAGTTTGTGTGGCGTACAGTTAGTTATTGTGCACAACAACGATCTAATAGAATGTAACGCTTGAAGGATCTTCGGTTAGTAGCCTGTAATTTTTTTAATTTCACACAGTTACCCAATCTCTATTAATATTGTGCAAGAAAGATAGCAATAGCATCCATCAATCCTAAATGAGTGAAAGAGACAACTCCTGAAAAACATCCACGTGTTTAAAGATCTTTCAAATGAATATTAAATGTCCATTATAAATTGAGTTCCGCCAAAATTGACGAAAATAAATATTATTACCCAACGGGGGAAATTTAAGCCATCTTCGATGTAATTTGGAGGTTCAGCATAATTTTCAGCTCAAGTGGACATTTTTATTTGGACGAAACTAAACAAATAATTTAGCACACAGATTTCTATTAGTGTAAATGCATTGATATGTGGCACGCGTATGTGTCTTCTCTACGAAATAATTTACTACAGATAAAAGTGGTGACTGGGAATAGGACTACTGTTTTATAGTAAAAGTATAAATTATATATATCTATTCAAAAAGTTTATATAGTTATAGGTGAATTACGCACACGAGACTACCACCGAATCTGTGGTTGATGGTTATGAGTAGTCTTTTGTTTCCTCTACTTCATCTGTGCTTGAGACTTATGACATAAATCACAACAGACAAATTGAACAAAACCAAAAAACCCTAATTGTAGTTGTACATTTGGTTTACTAAAAGAAAAATCACTTAAAAATTAAAGAAAACATACATTTGTTTTTATTCAAGAATTTAAGTATATTGATATGAAAGCACTAATTCAGCGTGTGCTAAATGCTAAAGTTACAGGTATTCTTATGTTATTTGAATATTAATATATAGTTGGAGTTAATCTTAAAACGTATTTATTTAATTTAAATAAATGAATAAATAAGCAGTTCAATGCGATTTTTTGTTGTAAATGGACACTGTAAAGCTATTTTTTCACTTTTCTAAACGACGATTTAGACTTTAGAACCTCACTTTTCACAAATTTGAGGTTTATGCATTCCAGAAAACTCTAATATGAAAAGAATTTTTTTTCCAGTTAATGACGAACTAGTCAGTAATATTGGTCAAGGATTATGCATCTTCATAGGTATCTCAAATACTGATACTGTTAAAGACATGGAGTTTATGTAAGATGCCTTTATAATTCATTATGACATTCATTCAAAATTCTTGTCCAGAATGCTTCTGCTGTTTTTATATTAAATCAAACAACATACTCAAAAACTAATTGGCAAGCAAGTAAGACTCAAAAGGCCTTATAATAGTGGTCCATTTTATTCCACCTAATAAGATGATATCCAATTTGAAAAAGTGCAGTACTTACTGTAAACTGATTTCAATGTTGCTGTGTTTTTGTCTTAAATGTAATTAAACACTTTTTTTACAGGGCCCGCAAGTTACTTTCATTAAAATTATTTAATGATGAAACTGGGAAAAGGTGGAAAAGAAATGTTGTTGATGCAGATTTTGAATTATTATGTGTTAGCCAGTTTACTTTATATAATACCTGGAAGGTAAATGAGCTTTTTAATATAAATTAGTTGATATACTAGTTATGATATCTTTATTTTAAATATGCTGAAGTTCTATACCCAACAATGTTTCTTTGCTTAATTTGGGTCTTTAAACTACATATAAATAAAACTTGTGATTTCCTAGATTTTAATCTCAAGAAACAATTTGGAAAGGAGCAAAGACCTGCTAGCAGGTTGACACATATTTTGAGGTAGTTGGAGATTGTAGTAGTAAAATATTTGTTCTCTTGCTCTGCTGATCATTGTCCATTTATAAAGATTATTTCATTCCAGGGTAACAAGCCAGACTTTCACTTAGCAATGCCAGGTGATAGATCAAAAGAGTTTTATGAACAGTTTTTACAATTGCTGAGAAATCAGTATAAACCAGAAAAAATTAAAGGTTATTATTATTTTTTAGTTAAGTGATAAATAACTTAAAAACTGATTACATATGATATAAAATTACATTTAAGGATAACTTAAAACAAGTACACAGTCACTGAATTCATGTAGCAACCCAACATCTTTTTTGTAAACAAAACAATTTTTTGTTTAAAAAAACATATATTCTATCTTTACGATGATGTTTTGTAACTTTTAACATATTTATTAATTTATTGCAGAGGCATTGATACATGGTGAATTAAAAAAATAGGTTTTGTACTCTTTAATTTTTAAACTACTGCATCCTGTTAAATAAGAATATTTAAATGTATGACACATATAACTATGTTATCTTAATTGTAATGTTGTCATTTTACAGATGGAGTTTTCGGAGCGCATATGCAAGTATCAATTCAAAATGATGGACCCGTAACTTTAGATATAGAATCACCATTTAGTGGAAATCCAACAAAAGATAAATCTAAGCAAGTTATAAGTGAAATAGAAAGTGATGAAAGATAGTTTATGGACATTTTTGTATATGTAGTTGCTTATTTATTGTTACATATGATTGTATTGATATAAAGTTTTATTATTGACTGCAAGAAGATCCCTCAATTATAGCTTGAATGGTGATACCATCAAATCATATATTGATGTATGTAAAAATTGACAATGCAATAGTGTCTTTATAAAGACCTACTTGAATAAAGATATTTTAAGTTTGAGTTTCCCTTTGAAGAAAGTAGTGTAGTTTATACAATATCAATTACTTTTATTGTTTTGTACAAACTTTATAAAGTTAACAAATCATATATGATTTGTTTCAAAAACCTACTGAAATCAATTTGCTGCAATTCCTAGTTGATCTCAACCTCCTTGGAATCTTTTCTTTCATATATTTAAATTGTGAATTAATAAATATCAATGAAGTCTTGAAACTTTTGAACAAAAACCAACGTTATTATTAAAAACCTTTATTTTGAAATCGTGGGTATTATCTATTAACATGTTAGGGTTAGGCCAGCACTCAGCGTTACAAGGCAGAATACGTATGATATGCCTACAATAAGTCTATACGTTTTTAACACATTAGTATGGGTCCTATGTTAACAGATAATCGACCAAATTCAAATTAATACTAAACGAGTAGAAAATAAACTAAAAAAAATGTATAAACAGACAAAATAAATGCAATCTATAAAACCTTCTATTTAAATTATGATAATGAAATTCAACAAACAAGATTAATGTTATTTATGTCATATTAATTTTAAATATAGCCTGTGTGCCGTATGATTACTATTTCTATACTGTTAAATATAGATAATATAATCACTTTCGTTTTCACGCTTCTAAGCATATAGAACTTTCAAATCACCAATCAAGGCACTATTCGTTTTGGTATATTGCTGATACATCCTCACTCCTAATTCGATTACATTTGATGTGCAGATAGATAATTTTCTTCCCTTAATATTAAAGTCGACGAGGGTATTTTAAAAATAGCATAATGTCCTTTAAACTTATTGAATATAAGAGCTTTTATAGTATCTCTTTTTCTATCATAGTAAAAGTTATCTTAATAATGAATGAATTAAGGTTGTTCTATGTATAGGCTCATTAAAACGGACACCGTTATTTTTAAAATCTACGTCAAAAAGGAATCTATAACTAACCGAATAGGTAATATTACAAAAATATCTATGTCTAAGTTAAATAAAGTCTGGGACAGGCTAAGGATTATTGAACATATACCCTTTTGGACGTTACTTGTAAATGTATGAAATAAAAAGAATGATCTGGATTAAAAAGTACATTAAAAGTTTTATATTTACCATAATGGAATACATTGCAAATGCGAATACTAACTTTAAATTAGATAGAATTAGATTTAGATAATTTGACAATAGATTGACGACTTAACTACGTCACTAATTTACGTTAAATAAATATGTTACATAATACATTAAACAGCGGTTCAGATTCAGTCACACAATTTTTAAACGTAATACGGCCAGTACTTCTGTGAACTTTGTATAAATGGCGCCAATCTGATGTCATTATTTAATCGAAGGAGGTTTCGTATGTTTGCTGAATGTCATCTGTCAGATTACCATAGACCCGATGAGTAACCCCCGGGTGGTACGCGGTTATGAAGAATGCTGCTGTTTCCGTTTATCGACGTAACCGTGTTGATTTGGCCGTTCAATGATTTGTAGCCGTCGCCGGTTATTGGATTTCCTTCTGAAATGTACAACATTTTGTCTTAATTTTTCGTAAAGTTGGGTTATTGGTATAAAATAGGTAAGAGCTGACAATACTAATATCGGACAATTAACAAGCAGAATTTAATAATAAAAAGGTACTCTTAAAATTTTGCCTAGCATCAGAGAAGGGAAAAATTTAGAAAAATGAATATTAATAGTTTATAGTGAAATTTAAGAAAATACTAATATGTACATGCTGTAAAATAAAAAAAAAACACTAAATGCGCCTAACGAAGTCTATCTAAGGATGATTCCGTATGAATAATTAGGAAAAAAGAAGATTTTTTGTACACTAAAGCGAATCAAATATACCAACATCAAGTTTCTAACTACTTACTATAAACATTTCAGTAACGTAATGTTCGCTTCCTGATATAACACAAAATTAATATAAAATACGTCTTAAATTATTTAATCATAAATTGCGTGCTCTACTTACTAGGTACATACAACAAGAAAAAAGTATACAACGTCTAATAAAAACAAATTACGACAAAATCTATATATATATCTATCTATATATCGAACGTTTCTAATTGAAGAGATAAGCAAATCAATTTTACGGTTTAAGTGCTTAATTTAGCGACTTGAAGGAATCGTCTTATAGATCATTGCAAAAAAATCACAGTGCTACTTTTTATGTAAGTGTAGATAATTATACAATCAGTGCTCCTTCAGTCTAAATTAAACACCCACCCATCTCTCTCCGGCGAACATAGTCTACATAATACGTTTTATGTTTGAAGTCCTCCGCATGCTGGTGTCTATTAAACAGGAATCCTGGGACATACTTGTGAAATATCGGGGGAAAACCCGTAAGGGTGCTTGGACCAGGGCCACATGAAGTCTGAAGTGGTATAGCATCGGGAATTGGAGTGTCCCTTTCATATTTGAAGATAGTCGGTGGAGGATCGAGGTTACTAACAATAAAAGGGTCTACAGGACCGTCTAAGGTCGGTATAGGGTTATACTTATAATCAGGGCTAGGTCTATCACCTAACGCAGATGTCATGCCAACGAAAGAGTGAGGTAGTAGAGGATGATTTGGTACTATATGTTCTTTCGGTTCAAGGTAATGCTGGGCAGGAAATGGTTGCCAATTACGGTCGAGAACGAGAGGTTCAATTGAATCTGATTCTATTATTGGATGAGATTTTTCGGGATCGTCGGTTTTGAGACCGAGGAGAGTGTATGGTGTTTGTCGGGTTGTCAAGCAGGGTCTGGTCGTGGATTCTACGTAATAGTTGGCGGGTAGGGGAGGCCAAACATGCGTGAAGTATCGATGTGTCGGCTGCGGATGCAGGTCTGAGTCAGCACCTCGTTGGGTCTGCGGATGTCTGCGTCGCAGCGGTGGAAGGAGCACTCCGTCGCCGGTCACAGGGTTCCTCCTCGGTGGCGTGTACGTTACTGACCATTCAGAACAAACGGTTTTCATCCGAAGATAGACTTATATTATATTCATAAAAACAATGACCTAATCGAATAAATCAAATTAGCATTAAATGCCTGGTGATATTATCGATTCGAACTCATGATGTCTGATCATGAGTCCAAAGCATTGTTTTAGGCTATTGTTTAAATTTATGTACATTTTAGCTTAGTCATTGTATTTTATGTATGGTAGATAGTGATTATATGTGAAGCGTCCTCTGTAGCGTGCACATATGCTGTTAAATGTGCTCAGAGCACGCGAACCCAATGCCGCAAGCACAGAAATTGCAATTCCATCTAGAATTTACAACATCTGTGTATGCCTTAATACGAACGAAAGTGGAATGGAATTTCTTAATACGTTGCAATAGTTCTGTCGCCTTCAAAATTATATAATTATCAGAACCCTACACGCTTGAATTATTTTATTACCGCTTGTAACATTTTGTTACATGTTTCCAGCTTGACCAACGTATGTTGAAAGCATGGTAATATTGTAATTGCTATTTTACCGTTATATCCATTAAATAGTTCATACAAGTTCATGTGTTACAAGCGAGACTTTTCAAAATCCATATAAAACGTATTAATTTTACGGTAATCAAGGATGTGTGATTTTACAACCCTTGGTCTTATACTTTGGACAAATTAATTAATAATTGTCATTATGTGTGTCGCGGTCTAGTAAAACCTCGGTCTACCTAATATACTCAAAGAGAGATCTACTTTGTCGATTGCGATCGAATTAGACTATTCGCAGTTTATAGGTAGGCTCTAGGTCCTTGTCCAGTGACCGGCAAAACTATTAGCCCCTAGGAACAGTTGAACGTAAATGTATTCGACATACAAATTAAAAATAATCTGTAATTAGGAAATATCTTAAATGGAATATTAATTAATTATTGTTTGAAATTCCGATCCACAATCGTGCTAGCGCCCATTTGTGCAATCGTGCCTACATCAGATTCGGACTCACAGTTAGATGCTGCTTCGCCCTCACCTCTGCTGGGCGTAGATGAAGCGCTTCCGTTCATCTTTGGCGAGTGAGCTGGGCTTCCACCGTTAATTGCGCCGTCACCAAACTGAATGCTGCTGCGAATTGTGTCCGTTATCATCGGAGTCACAGATGCTGATGCGTTCTGAAATGTTACATTTGTATGTTGAAAAGATTTGTAAAGTCCCATCATTATTCATTGTAAAGTAAGAAAACTAGCTGACCCAGCAAACGTTGTATTGCCATAAAACTACCAAAAAAGAAGCGCTAAAAATAAAGGTATTTTTAATGGCACATACTTAATAATAAAATAATAACCAAAAAAAATCGTCAAAAAATTAAAAAAAAAATTTGAAGGGTGAACAGCCCTTATCACTTAGGGGTATGAAAAATAGATAGTAACCGATTCTCAGACCTACTGAATACTGTGTCATGGAATTTGTGTACATAAGATATACAAGAAATAAAAAACATTAATAATTTTGAAACCTTGCACCAAAACACGGCTGTAAAAAATGATATTACCTGTCCAAACAGCCTGGAGTGTGTGTCCCTTGGGCGAGTGGGTGTGTCTTTCACAGAGCGAGAGCGTGTCGAACCGCTCTTGACGGGGCTGCCGCCGTCCACAACGTCCCCGTTGAATATCTCCGCGATGCAGCTCTTTGGAGCATTTGGAACTCTGTAATAAATATTAATAATCAGGCCATGAACGTACTAAAACATACTATTTCAGTTGTAAAACCTCTGTTAAGTATATCGTTTTTGCTATTTTTCTTATTGACAGCATAGAAAATGGCTATAAATTTAAAATTCAAATCCGTCCGGTCAAAAACACGTCACAGACGCCATACAAACAACGAAAGTAATTTATTCAAAATTTGATATCATATTACCGAAATGAAATACCAAAGTGCAATCGGTAGTACCTGAACATGCATCATTAACAAAGTACAGGAGGGGCCGACTTCCGCAGGGGACAGACCACTGGTCAAACGACCACCGCAAATCAATACATACTCAAATTGCCTTTGAACAATCATTGAATTGTAGTTCATTGACCTTAATTAGCGAAATGGGTTAGTGAATCAATGAAGTGCATAGGACGTGTGCATCCTCTTCTCTTCTTTATAGTAGGTAAAGGGTTTATTTGAAAAAAAATTATGACTAAATTTGCTTTTCTTTCAATCACAATAAAAAGTATTCCAAAATTTTGGACCTTTTTAAGAGTAGACTGAGCCAAATCCATTTATATGAACAATTAATATAATGATTTATAAGACTTTGGAATGTACAGAAATTTCAAATAGGTGAATATTACAGGTAAGTTATTAAAGCGATGCCCGCAGCTGGCATTTTGTAAGTTGCGAAATGAAGACGACTTAACGAGATGCCATTTACACGCCTCAGTGTGAGTTCTCGTTAAAAACACTTCTAAAATTTCAAACGCTTTCTAAAAAAAATATCCGTAAATATTGTATTTTGGAAATACTAAATCACAAATTCTATATCATAAAAATCTATATATTTTATATAATGTAGTAAATGAGCGCTTAAAGCCGCTTGTAAGTGTAGTCTTTACAAAAGAGACTTTTTATATTCAGCAAACATGATGATACGTGATCTCTATTTATAAAGTTACGAGCAAGCATTTCTTCCGTATTTAGTTGCTACCTATACATTGCAAATTATGCACCAAGTCATGTAATAAGCATCAATTTCAAAGGCGATTGAGCAAAGTTATTCGAGCGTGCTGAAGAACACGTGAAAGCTAATAAATAGTATCTCTAAATCACCTCAACTTTGAGTTATCACTCAGTCTTTACAAATTTATACAGTACCAATTCCATCATAATGAAAGAATAAAGTATATTTTTTTATGCATAGGGATGTTTTTCGTATATTATATTTTTCGAAAAACTTATTGTAAAAATACAAAACTATTTCTATGATATCTATACATAAAATGAAATTAAACAAAAATACAACCATGCGAACATGAATAGTAATAAATATTTATATATATGTGGACATAGAAATATAGGTATAAAGTAGTGTCACATTCTCTGAATTATTATTCGCGTTATTAAAGAGTTAGTAAGTAAGAGGTATCTAAGACTATATAAATAATAGTTTGATAAAACCATTGTCTGCAAGACTTTGATGCAACACTCACGACTATAACGCAGAACAGTAGCGCGACAGTATAAATGCCCCAAGGCTATCTTGATTTCAGATCATAGATAAGACATACGATATGACGATACGAATATGAAAGAAGAATAGCGAGCTTTGTGCAGCTTCTTCGTATAAATGGTTGAAACTAAATAATATATCATATAATAAAGACATACCAACATATTCTTTTAGTATGCATCCCAAAATAACTATTATTATTAAGTTAGGTCAATCCGGATTTATCTTATCTAAATTCTAATGACATAAACAGACCCCGCTATTCTTAAAGTTGTTAAGAAGGCATTGATCGACGTTACTTTGTCTTTTACAAGACCCTTTTAAATTATTCGTCAACCGACGTACTTTAACGTATATATATATACGATAATCAAATATTTATATAGGATTTTTCTAGGGAAGGAGAAAATTGTAAATAAATTGTCATATCATTCATATATCATAGATTATAGAGCACACCGCATCGCAGAAGTAAATCGATAGCGCGCTAGTGCGGTTTCCGCTCGCTATGCACCACTACTCGTCTGTCACATGAAAACGCCTACAATCATGAATAGACTGCATACAACACCATAACAAATCTCTTGTAGATTTCCTGCCGCATTATTCTATTATAAAAACACATCGCGCATTCCTAGCTCAAAGTGTATCTATGCCCAAAATACAACGACAACCGTACCGAGTGTCAATAAAAATAAATAAAGAAAAATAACTATTGTATAAAAATCTCATTTCAATATTGTTTATGTAATTATCTGAATGTCTCACTGACCAACAGCAGAAAAACTTCGAGTGAATGTAATAAATTCAAGTGTAAATCCGAATCCGAATAAAATGTATTTTAATATATAGACACTAAATACAAAAATAATATATTTTTTATTGGTTTGAAAATACTTAATTAGAAAACGTAACATGAGTTCTATCTGAAAAATTATAGTCCTGTCACAGATTGAAGCTGTCCAAATTTTAAAACCACTGTCACAGAATTGATAAATAAATAATAATTATGCGTCTAACGTTGAAAATTAGTTACGAGAAGACAACGCAACAAGATTATATAGGTGTAACCAAAATAACACAGCGCCCGAGCTATAATTAACAAAGGGAAGAAAGTGCGTGAGAGTAAATTGTTTAATATTATAGTCGGCGCATGCGTTGCACGCAATAAGGGACCATTTGCCGCGTGTTGAGTGAGCTACTTTTTCTACCGAATCGTTTTTAATTTAGTTTACAATATACTTGATAAAAATAGTTGCATTAAATTTAAGTACATGTTCATGCAAAGTCATCGTTAACAACATAAGCAGCAATTTATATATGTTTAATATATACTTTGGTTATAATCTTAACGGCTGGATTTATAAATTTGTGATTTAATTATAGCAGTTGTTGCATGCAGGCAACATAAATTCATGCCTTACCTAGAAAAGATGCTCACGATAGATACTGTCAACTGTCAAAGCGAAACAAGACGCGCTATGAATCTGGTATAGATATTCGAAACGCTGCTCGCAATTATGTATTTAGCATTTATTTTATAATTCTAGAACGTGTAATGGCACGGAAATATCGTGAGTAATGGAATTAGAAATAACTAACCATCGTTTTGAAAGTAAATAATATGTGTCTATACGCTGTAAATCAATTTACCGCAAAAGTGAGCAATTAGCTTTAATATATGCTGTCATAGACATTGGACCATAGACCTCGTTTATATAAAGACCATATTGTTTTCACAGCTCGATACTCGTATGTAATAAGATTGCTTATATTTACGGATAATTGATTTGGAAACAAAGCGCTATAATCTGAGGTGATTTACTTAATGCATGAAAGTTACTATTACTAAGTTTTTACCTTATGTTATATCACTATTTGTGTTCATATCAATCCCTCTCTCAATCAATACCCCTGATTTATAAACACGACGATTTAAGTCGGAAGAGGTGAAACAATCTAGAATAGAATATTATAACTTTTACAATGTATATGTCATTCACTATGCCTGGTGCTGGCAACGCCAGCGTATAATATAAAAACTTGACAATTCATATTTTTTTTTCCGATTCGTGTTTCCGATGTGTAATAAATTAAAGCTTGCGCTCTTTCTCTGGATTAGCATATATTGTAAGCTTTGGATGCATTGCAGAAAATTAATTTAAAAATAATTATTCTTATCGCTTAGTCGTTTTTCATAAAATTATCAGACATGATTTCTACGTTTCTATTAAAACTAATATGTTAACATAACTAAACATTTTTTTGTAGTATTAGTCAAACATTATCACCTCGGAGAAAACCTTGTTAGAGTTTTGAAGACAAAGACTTGTTCGGTATTTCAAGATTTCACACGCTTAACGGATATACCCAGTTCATTTGCAATACTAAAGGTCTAATTGAACTAAATCTTCCTTCAAAGCATATATTGATTCTACTCCTTATCATAGATACCATATGAAAATTTATACAATTTTAATAAAATCCGAAATATTAATAAAAAAATATATTATATAATGATCTTAATGTTAATGTTGCCAATATAAACAAATTCTTACGAAAACTTTTAACGGAAAACGATACTAAAGTTCTAAGGGACAATATTTTTTTTATCCTTACGGCCAATTGAATTTAATCATTTTTTTAACTCTAACGTTTGATGAGTGATTTTTAGTAAGTTTTTTTTTAATTTGTACTACATTCCATATAGGAATAGAAAAATCTTAAGTTTAAGTGTAAATTGCCTCACTTTCCAAAGAGCTTCAAGCTTAACTTAAAGCACTAAAAGTAATCCAAAGTAAATAGACGTTGATTGTACGTTTAAAAAGATAATGATTTAAAATTCCAATCGACTGACTCGCTTTACGAGTCTCGTATAGGGCAATCTAATCCACAATCACGATTTATATTATCTAAGTAAAGTGGCTAAAACGATGCTTCGACTCAACACTGCAAACTATACAAGGGCCGAACAATATTATAAACTCTCTCTCTAAACATTTTTAAATCCTCTAGTCGTTTATTGTTAAAAGGAGTTAAATAAATATGCAGTTACAAACATTATCAAGGCGATTTTGATTTTACCGAGGCCTTCAGTGAGCCGGTCATTACCCCACCGTCTGGCAGACGTCTACGACCTGCGTTCACAACTATATGAAAACAAATCAACGAAACCTTTTGTACTCGTTCCATTGAATGCTTTACACCATTACGCTATGAATACGTTGCGAAAACACAGTAATGGTACAAAAGAAATTAATTTAATTTGAAGTTTTAAATAAATTTCGTACATTATCATATACATACTATAAAACGATACGATTAAAATTTTATATAATAGTCGATTTAACATTATTAGCCTAAAGTTCATATATAATGTCTAATTAGATTAATGGTAGGATTATATTAAGTAGTAGGTACGTATCAACATTTTAGAGGGTATTATAGTGACACATAACGGATTCCTACCGACACAATGAAATAAATCAAAGCAGTCACATCTACTTAAAACTTCATACGATCGTAATCAATTCTATGAGCATTGGTAACAATCAATATGTTTACTCAGTGCATTAGGCCGAACGCAATCCGACATTTCAAATGAGCCGATAAGATCTCGGCGATCAAGGCGAGTCGACCGCGCAGTGTGACGCTCGATCGCAATCTTAAGAAGAGAAATCGATATCTCCACGCGAATTATTGTTGAATTGTTGATAAGATCGTGATACACAGTAAGCACGAAAGTTATTTCTAGTCCTACTGTTTACTAAACACGTCCCAACATTGAATGTATTCAACCAAAACACGTTTTTAAAAACGTTGTTCGCTTTTAGTGTTAAAATAAATTAAAAAGTACACATACAATTCGAAATGCTTTTAAAGTCAAGCATACCACAAATTATAGTTATCCAAAAGATTAACTAGCTTAAAAACAAAGATTTAATACAAAAATATATTTTCCAACGTTCGTGCTAGATTGCAATAAATCACATAAAATGCTACAAACATGGCTGTAGTGGCTCACAAACTCGTGTTAAAATCGTTGACATTTTAATAATAACAACGTAGGCTATGTTAACCGTCAGTTTCAATAATTCTCATTCAACGAGACTAAACTATTCACTGGTAGTCTAAAGATGAGACTGAGCTCATGAGCTACAAGGATTTAACTTGTTTTTTTAAATATTATGTGTCGTGTCACACAAAAATAATTTATCTAGAATCGAATGATCCATGACATACTTTCTGATATCAGACCTCCGAATAAAAAACTAGAAACAAATAATCCGAAGCTTTCTGATACTATTAAAAAAAATTACAGTTTTTACTGAGATTTGTCACCGATACCCACGTACGCTACTTTATGTATTCAAAACCAGCCGATTGTATATCGGTAGTACTTAACCAGATTTAAATCGTTATGGTCGATAACTTAGGTAAACGATCGTGTGGGCGGTTGACTCAGCGAATCTCACTAATTGTGTCTTTATCGTTCAATATAATATACATCGTTGCCGACTGAAACCGATAAAATTATCAAAGACACGGTTAAGTGTTGTGAAGCAGCCGTGAAATCTTGTATTTTAAAAAACATACGATAAAAAGAAAATTCTACAATAATTATAAAATTAGTATTTATCACACTAAGAAAATACAAGTCATAAATATTGGTAAGATGTATCCTAAACTAAGTTTCACTGAAAAAAAAGAAAATATTGATAAAATAAAATTGCAAAGATTCCTCATCGGGGAATCCCTAATAATTAGATTTCATCGGTTCAGGGCACTGTTTTTGATAAACATGGGCGTAAAGTAACACTTACTTAAGTAGCCTAATTTCACTTCCGCTCTAAAAAGTCTACAAGCTTAATGTATGGAACTTAGTATATTAATCTACAAGTTAAGATAAAGGGCACCGTGGCTTCCACAGCATTAATCTAAAGCAGCATAAACGCCCTATAAGCAATAAACACTAAGCACTGGCAATCGAGCGCATGTATTAGCCATCCTTATTATCGCAACACAATTATTTATGTACGAGGAGTTCGTGAACTCGGGACACGGTAATTATTTTTATATGTATGCTACAAGACTATCAGGTGTTATTGTATTTAGTGTGCACGACGAACACTTGGGTATACCTAAGTTTAGCAATTAGATTATCAACAAGGATGATCAAGAAATGTCATATTTCTTGTAGACGTAAACGTCGTAGACATCGTTTTATACAGTTTATGTATTTTTAGGTTCTTGATAGGGAAAAAAGGAATGTTTCTACTATATTATTTATGCACCTATCACAATTCCCACTGCCAATAAAGGCCTTTTTTATTAGCTCATATATCAAGACACGTTAAAGGAGTAGCGGAATGTCTCCATGATTTTTTTTGGCCTATATACTTAAGATCTCATCCCTTACATCTGGTTGTTATGTAGCAACTGGCATACCTGAACAAACTATTGTGCCATATTCACGTCTATATTCCGTGTTCAGATAGAGATTTCACAATAACTCGGCGAGTCGTAACAATTTAATGTTGAATATCTATAATTCACGTAACAACGAGCACCTTTAGCCCGGATCGGTGATTAGAATGTTTCAGCCGTGTCGACAATGTGGCGAAATTATGTTCAAACATTCCATTTTCCAAATAAATCAGTCTTGTAGCAATTCAGCCACAAAGCTCACATAATTTACAAGCAAACCCTAAATCCTGGTGATATATTCATTATTACAAACTCAATTGTGAGTGCAATAAAGGTGCAATGATTGAAACTAGGATTTCTGATCAATATATAAGAATGTACTAAGTATAATATAATTAGAACACGTATCAAGCAAGGATAGGCGGTCCTATGCACTCTAATTAGGTCGTCGAAGGATGAACAGACCTAGAAACTGTAATAATGAGGCTAACTTATAAAATGCAACAACATACCATTTACAGTTTCCGCATCAAGCTGAGCTTTATTATTCCTAATTAATTTTTAAACTTACTTGAATAAACAATTCATACTGCAACAAAATAACTTACGACGGATGAACATACCTGAAAAGAAAAAAAGGTTCTTTAAAACAATCATATTTTAATTAATCAAAATAGTTATAAAATTTTTATGGGTAATATATATAGTTAAAATATAATGGGTGAAATATATTAAAAACAATATAACGATACTATATCATTTAAATTTATAAAATGGTGTTGTCTGCTATATTCGTTTTTACCTTCAGTATGGATTTAATTTAGTTAGTACAGCCATGCATTTATTTGTATTAATTAACATAATACTTTCTTAATCGCACAACTGAATGACATAATCCTTTAATGGTTATATTAACAAGAACAACTTGAATAGTTTGCATTATGATACTCTTTTATTAACGCAAAAAAGTAGTCGAATACAAAAATTGGGCAAAGTTGAAATCATTGTGCCAAACAATTGAAACTGTAACCAACGGGATGTCTATTTAGCGCATCGACCATTGCATATAAGATTAGATGTAGTAGTTGAATGAACAGCATCAAGCTCAGTCTAGCTTTTTAGACGTTGAAGCCTATCACGGTTGAACGCGCAAATGAGCTAGAAGGGTACACCAAATCATTAATTATAGCC
The DNA here is from genome assembly GCA_951799465.1 of Leptophobia aripa. Classification (NCBI taxonomy): domain Eukaryota; kingdom Metazoa; phylum Arthropoda; class Insecta; order Lepidoptera; family Pieridae; genus Leptophobia; species Leptophobia aripa. The sequence continues at coordinate 4,829,832 of OX637267.1, read as the reverse complement.
TTGACGAGGTAGTGGTTTCGTCTGTAGTAGTTACAAGCAAGCAAAAAAATAATTTAAATGATGTATTTCTTGATATTAACATGGCAGCCATACTATTTACCTCTATAATATTAGCCATATGAGTGTAGACAGTTATGCATATACTTTCTCAAGCATTATTATAATATTGCAAATTTGTAACGCAGGGCTCTTTTGTAGGTGCTGTATCCTAAGTAGGATAATACAAATCATAAAATCGTTAACTCAAAGCCTTAAGGCATACGTCGGCATGATATTTATCACGTTATCTGGAAGAGGATAATAATCTCATTAGCTGTACAAATGCATATAATGACCGGCGAACGGTACAGCACCGACACGCTCTAAATATCGGCGAACAGTTTTTAATTGCGTATCATGAGGCGATGTTCAGTTATCTTGAGAAATTATAGGACAAATTTATTGAACGTCTACTTTGAAAACATTCAAACACATTTACTGTTTCAGAACTTTTACTCATTTATTCCAAAACACCATATCACAAATACTTCATATAACGATATGTTTAAGTTAAAAATTAAAAAAAACAATAACTTCGCGTGTACAACTATATTTCTAATAGATTCAAGATATAAGATTTTTTATGACGTGATCAAAAGATGTAAATAATAGTGTATTGCATTTAAATTGTTAAACCAGCTTCTTGGTCATTAATTTTTTTTGTTTTAGTTCAAGCCCGATGACATATTTTGGTAAACAGCGGTAAATTAAAACAAAGTGCGTGTCAAATCTCCATGATTTCACAAATCAAACGGAAGCGAATCGTTCGAGTGGCCGTTCTCAATTTTGAAATTGCAATACCTTCTTTTTACCTTTGTTCTGATTGTACCTAGAAACTTATTTATGGCAAACATTTAATCCATAGTTGAAAGTCTTTTGCAAGGTCGCTTTCGTATAAAAGTCAAAAAGTTCAAGCTACGGACAACAGAACTTATAATGAGTCCTATCTCTCCTTGGACATATTAAGTCTAAACAGAAATTCTTTAAAAAAAAATTAATCATAGAGTCAACCACGGACACTCGCTTACACACGCAGCATTACACACGCAGCATTACACACTCACATTAAATACTCGTTCCTCACTTGATATACTTCACTTGTTCATATTGTTATTACTGTGGTTTTCGCTCTTAGATTTTTTTTATTTACATTCTTGTTCTATGTTTTAATCCTATTTTGGCTTTGTTTTTTGTGCTGTACGTGTTTAAGAAATAAAAAAAGTCAACCAAAACTCAAGTGGCATATGTTAATACTTTATTGGTATACCTATATTTACTTTTTAGTATACCAAGCACTTTCCTCATTAAATTTATAGGACAATAAAAAAAAACAATGTGGGTATTGATTAGGCTTTAATTGATAAAAAAATATTGTCACGAATTTAGTTACGTGCCCAGTTTATAACGAGCGTATTTATCGCTATTAAAACAGCTTTAAATAAAGTTTCGGTACGTCACTTAAAGCGTCTGGTGCATGTTTATTATCAACCAACCATTTACTTTAAGTGACATAGATTAACAAACGACCTTGCAGACGTCTGTTTTGTATCAATAATATAGTATTAAATCTGTATTTATGTTTCAACGTTTCCTTGTAATTATATTAATTACGTATGTTTTCAAAATACAACTTTATCAGATCAACATTATTACTTTGTTTTCACAGTGAATCACGTCACAATTATACTTCGCTTATTAAAAAGTTAAGTAGGTATTAATTAAATCAAAAAGTTGTTGTATTGTTTTAAACAAAAGACGGGCCTAGCGCAGTTGAATCTTCTTGGTTACAAGCTCTAGTCTAATTACATGATACGAAATGTCTCCGACCATAAACGTTGGCGATTTATACTGATTGGCGTTTTGTTTAACATTCACAAACCCTCGATCACGTGATCATTGTGAATACTAATATACTAAATTATGCTAACACCATGTAATTTTACTAAACGCATTAAATGAACGAGTTGCTTTAAGCATGCAAGTTAATTGACTTTGACAATTACCAACAGCTATTAAAATGCAGGCTTAGTTTATTTAGCACATTTAAACTATTAATGAGTTGTTCAAATTAGAACTTATAGTTCATAAAATAAACAAACGATATAATCCATTTGCGTCAGGTGTTTCTTAGTTAACGTTACGAATAAGAAGAGGCGATCAGGCTTTGATGCTTTACATGTCTCTGACTGACGGTTTACTCGCGATGTTTACCTTCACAGTAATAAGTGTTAATAGCAGACGTATAATCTATTGGTGTCTGCATCCGCATCTGGGATCGAACGGACAACCTGACTTTTAAAAGCAAGTTTGAAACATTTTGTCAAATATGTTCATAATTAAAATAAATAAATTTATTTATATTGTATTTAGATTGTTATGGATAGATACACAATTAACGTTGTGTTTACGTAAAACGTTTTATCTGTGTATGTATTTTGCACAGTATAATTAATAGTTAATTCATATGGTGTAAAATAAACACAAGTGTTGTAAAGAAATGTAATTACACAGTTTATGCAACAAACAGCAAACATTCACAAACACATTAATGATCCCAACTAGCAAAGGAAATAGGAAATAAATTACACGATTTTTACGCTTACTAAATGACGCTTTTAACTTTTTTTGTAATGATAAATAGAAAATGTATGGTTTGAAACGGATGCTACTCAACATTTATTTTTCCGACAGACTCAAAATCAGTTTTTTTTAATAAGTTGCATTTGTGGTAGATGGGCAGCTGGTACTACAAAGTGAGCAATGGTTACACACAATTTTATTATATAACTAGCTGATCCCGACAAACGTCGTTTTGCCAAAAAAATAAAAAATAAAAATGTCTCAAAAAATAGATGTTGGCCGATTCTCAGACCTACTCAATATGCTCTGAAAAATTCAAGAGAATCGGTCAACCCGTTTCGGAAGAGTAACGGAACGAAAACTATGACACGAGAATTTTATATATTAGAAGATATTTATATAAGTTATTAAAAAATCTTATTGATCTGCAAAGGCTCGCCAATATTTTGTCAAAAAAATAGTAATACGTTAAGAAAATGTTTCCGTAGTTCCAATTAACATGAAATATTGTTTCAGGTCATGGCAAAGGGTTCGTTTTTACAGTATTTTTCATAATCGTGTTAAGAGGGAATGGTACGGTCGCTACCGAACGATTGTTACGTCGATAAAGGAAATCGAATTATATTACCTTACGTGAAATGAATTGGGAACTTCGTAAACATTCTATATATAGTATAATATTTTACACATGACTATTAAAATATGTTCCAATTCTACAGTACTTTCATGGGCTTATAATCTTGTTCTTAATAATACCAAAATATAGACGTTAAACTCTAAATAATCTAAATAATTTTGTTATAAATATACAAGATAGCCGTCGGAATAGGTAGATACAAAATACGCTTAACGAAACTAATAAATAAGCTTCTATTGAATGAAGTATGTTTATTACTTTACCGACATAGACCCATTACAAAAAGTCGCTAAGGCAATTTAACATTCAAATATTATTGACTACTTACTGTCACTTTCAGTTAGATCAATCATATTGTATTTTTTGCCAGATTATGCAACAGATTGAGTTGTACCACATTTTTTTACAATAAAATCGTGATTATGTCACGTTATTGATAGCGAACGCCGGAAATCGGCAGATCGATTAGTCGTGGCCTTTCACACGCATATAAAGAAATACGACACGCGAAAGCTGGATATCTGTATGATGAAAATGTTCATTGAAAACATCTGCAATTCCAAGTAGAGCTCTTTAATATTTATTTTTTTATATACAAAACATAATACATATTATGAAAATAGTTTCAATTAAAAACAAATCACAATACAAGATATGATAATAATATGACAAGGCAATGAATCATTATTAAGTTCCCAGCCTCACCGTATTAATTTCATGTCAATTCTAAGCTTGCATTTAACCTATTAGCTGCGCTGCGCATGATTACAATATGATAGTGCAGGAGAATGATGGATGTTGTCCGTCCCCTGGCCGGTGACAGAAGCGTCACGTTCTTAGTTAGATAACTCGAAAGTTGCGGTTTTGCGTCGTCCCAGCAATTTATCGTGATCGAGGGGCATTGGTAATCACTGCCGGCCATTAGCCGAGCCTTTAATATAGATATAAATTACGAAAAGTTAATTAAAACGCTTATCTAGTCGCAGCGCCACGACGATCGCGAATATTGGACAATTTATTGGTGAAAGGTGTCGTTTTTCACGTGTGTCGTCGATTTAATGACATCGCATTTAACAATTCGGTGTGGAAATAAATTTGAGAATTGCCGATTAAAAAAAGAACAAGTGGATCGTCCCGCCAATATTATCATTTGTCACTGTTTAATTTATAACCAACGTTTAAGCAAATTATTTATTTTCTATATCTATATATCTATGTAAAAAAAAAGAAAGTCATTGATATCGGTTAGCCTATTACATCAGATTAGCGAGCCTTGAGTAATGTCATTGTACATTCGATTACGGAATGTCCATTTCGATACGGAAATGCATTAGCGCGATAACTGTCATATCTTCCGTTACTCTGTCTATACAATGAGGTGACCATCTTCGCATCGCAAGTGGACACAATTCTCATGAGATCGAACGAATTCCATACACATTCCAGGAACAAACACTTGATTTTAATGGGTTTTTTTTTGTATTTTATTGACATACAATATATATTTAGTAATAAATTGTCTCATATATATTTAGTTTTCCAAAAAATGTGTAACACGAATGTACATCTCATCAATGTACCATAATATTTTATTGTGAGTGATACACGTCAATATATTTGCTATGTTCTATGTCTGAAGTCATTTCATGCCTGATTAAATATATTTAAAGTATACTTTAAGTAAATTTTAAAAAAGCAAGATATTTTGTTTTTGAGTACGTTTTGTCACAATAAAGTACTGTTTAGTACTGTGTAAAATTTTATTTCAATTTGATCGACATATGTATAAAACAAAAAGTAAGTTATAATTATATTATATTCATCATGTGAACAGTTCATTTAACATCGATGACAAGCTATTAATAACAAAACGTCAACCGTAGAATGTTAAAAAAAAATTAATACCGCAACCATCATTCATCGAGCTAATAATAATAATAATTGTACTGATTATCGCAGTTTTTTGTTCTAAATCTCAACGTATAAAAAATTTACTTGTACACACAATCGTGACTTAAACACGCTTAATGATCGCGCGTGAAAGTACGTATTGTTAGTTTTAGAGTTAATTGATATTTTGGCATGTGAAAGTGTGAGTTACAAATTTAACTGCGGAATCTCGCGAATATAGACAAGACGGTAGGAATAGTATTAAAGAAATGGCGCATTCGTGAAAGTATCGTGTGAAAAATTAACACTTTAACCAATTTAAAATATATGTCGCACGATATATTAACGCGATGATAATTGCAATTCATTTATTCAGTCTTCCTGTCACTACTTTATCGACGTTGTTATGACATAAAGGAGACTTCTTCATCCCTTAACTCCCACCAGAAATCGATTTGAAACTGTCGTTAAACTACATAGCAACTATGTTATACAGTATACCAATTTCTCAATGGTGTCATTTGAATAAAACAAAAACAGGGCCAGCTGTATAAAGCTTTTATGACAACTGTATTTATTCTAGACGTATCTAAGTGTAATTGTATATTAAATATCATAATTAACATACAGATTATAGAGTAGAGCGTGCCGTAACAAAATAGCAAGAAAACCGTCAGTTATCTGTCAATACCTATCCGACTATTAACTTCAATCAAGTGGAGACTGCAATTAGAGTTTCTAATTGAGACCCCGGACCTATTTATTCTATCGATATCCATGAGATAAAATTCTGTGATAGACACACTCTGTTTAACCAATTATTTTCATATACGAAAGACTGGTTACTCTTCATAAATAGCTGTCATTGTAATTATTCAAGTCCATTTAATTTTTGTTTAAATATTCTCTGTAATGATTTTTGTTAAATGTTTTTTATAATTAATTACTATTAATATTGACTAATAAACGCAAGGCAACTTATAACATAAATCTATCTTTCTAAGTTAGAAAATTGGCAAAAAATGATTATCACGAGTATATAATCTTTAAGCCATCTTGGGCGGACTCAAAAATTTTTTTTTTCCAAAATTCCAATTTAGCTACGAATGCTTAAAAACCTTTAAAGCTACGTAACGGATGTCGATTTCTGACGCGTGAAAAAAGCCAATTTTAATCATTATTGTGCAGCTGTCAGACGTGAAAGTACCAAGATGGGGTCGTCGGGTTACATTACAAAACGGCTTTTGGTTTTTCATAACATTTTGTTGTAGGTTTTTTACGATATGACACATCAAATTTTCACTTGTCTACGAGAGAGAGTTTATTAAAGACTATTGTTGTGATTTAAGTAAAACTTTTAATAAAAGGAGCGTCATATGAATAAGAAAAGCATGGCAAAAAAAATATATTAAATATATGAAAAAATAACAAACTCGACTTAAACGCTTTCAACTATATGTTAAACCGGTGTTAAACTCGCAACAAAATCATAACAAAATACAAAAAAAGTTAATAATAATATAAATCGTTTATGTTTATTCGGTTAGAAAATGAAACGAACCAGTCAAACGACCAACGCCAAACAAAAACTAATGTAACCACAAACTATTTGTTTAAACTTGTTTATCACCAAAATAGAGACTGTAAACACAGTTGTGAACAATTTGATAGGAGCGGAAGTTCAATGCGTCTGCGCAGGGTCGTCAACACGTACACAAATAGTTCTATTAGATCAGCGGATGGTATGACGACGCTATAAATATTTTCCAACACGAAAAACATGTACACTATGTAAGACACCTATAATTATACTTTTATGCAAGTAACACCTGTACAACCTTTTTTCATTCCCCTGTGAGTTGGGAGCCATTTTTCTATCTTTTACCATCATTTAGATCACAATTAGTTTTATGTTCTAGTTGTGGGATTATCGCAGTACCATGAAGCATGTTCTAATATATGCAAATATATTACAGTAAAAGTTACAATTTATTCAATGAAAATAAATTCATATTATAAAATAATCTGTAATATAAACGTGTCGTTGAGAGCAATTTACGTATAAGATCGGCGTAAAATGTTTTATGCACAGAATTGTCAAGTAGGAAAATGTCCAATTAACGCCACAACTGGATTATATTTACTGTTTAATCGCACGTGTAATCACATCAGGGATGCGGCCAATTAATTACGTTAGGGACGCGTTTGGCATTTGTACCTAGTACCTAAAACATATAAATATTGTTAATTAAATTTTCTATGTATACATAATAATAATTTATACCTGTTGTAAGTGAATAAGGATTTAAAAGTTCGTCATATTTTCATTATTTGTATGCATTACTTTGATCACGTGAATACGGGAAATTAGCAACCATTTCAGGAAGCTCTGACATGTGTTGTGGAGTGGACATATGGACATCTCGAAATAGAACATCGCGTCAACTATAACGGGTTAGACATTTCTCAACATCTCTTCGTTGAAATGAATTTTGTGCAACACTCTTCACTAATATTTATATTCAACATCAAAATGTGCGAAATGTTAATATAATACTTAACTAATACAATAAACTAAACAACGAATGTATAAAACCTTCAAATATATTTTTTTTTCAGTGATTTTTCAATTTCTAAATGAATAAATAGGAAGTTAATTACCATATTGATTGCGTGCTCAAGACCCACGCGAAGCGCAAACTTTCTTATCAATGTTGGGAACTTAATGGATTTCCATCGCTGGTGGTCTCTTCCTATAGCAATATAAGCCTTTCTTTCGAAACCAAATTCCTAGTCTGTTTACCACTGTCCCACTTTGTACGCTAAGTACTACAAGAAGCTATTGAATGCCAAGCATCTATAAATTTCGTACATTCGACTTGATCCGATTATTTTTTTTATGAAATAAAGGTTTTTTAACGTAACTTAATAGTTACACAATATCGTTAACTGTTCCAATTTATGCTTTACACAACACAAACAAGCTAACACCTAATTTAATATTAATTGGGTCCAAATTACAAACAATAAGTGAAAGGGTAACCCGAAATACGCGTCCCGAATTATACTTATAATTTCGATCCATAAAAAACCCGTTATTTCATGTGAAGGATGTATTAATACGTGACCGAAATGAAATACGCAAACACTTTCTTAGTCTATATTGAACTTGAGTTACGCCCATTGGAATATTTTATAGTACATTTTCCATGTATATCGTGAATCTATGGAATGTCAAACAGTGTCGCTCAGGTATTTTTGACCGTTTATGCAATATCATCATTAGACGAGCATTGCGTAGATGTGTTATTCTTATAATTTTATCTGTAAAAATGAAGAATATCAATTGAGACAACCATAATGCTAGACAAAACATTGTTTTGCGATGCTTATACGCGAGCGCGAAAAACAATTTTACTCAATTCTAATTTTTTTTTTAAGTTCCATAATGTAACTGAAATTGATTGGCCGTTGCTCTTATATGTACTTACATCTATTAACGTCGTTTGATTCTAGTGTTTAAGCGCAATAAAGTGTAAATAAATAATTTCATTTTCTATTTATTATTAGATTCAAGCAACATTGTCCTTTTTTACTTTCAATTGGTGACGAAAAATATTAATTTAAGTTATTAGATTAATATAAAATAATTTTAACATAAAAGTGATTTTCTCATTATCGTAGGATGCATTTCTACTTATTGCTTTAATATTGAGACCGCGTCTATCGCGAGTTGATATTCCTTTAATGCAATTTGAAAGTGCAATGATGCGAAACGGTGCATTAGTGATGTGATCTACTTAATTGAATATCTTATAGACGGCGATGTATATTAAATCTATTCTCGTAATAGATATTCACGTGACATGACTGAAATAAGCGATTAAAAATGTTTTTCTTTATAAAATTATAAGTCTTTGTAGACATATTTTTTACCCCTTTACGGAAGTTTTTATAGACATAACCCTGTAATTAGGGACTATCTAATATATTTATAAACAAAATGCAACGTCGTTGGAATTGTGCTTAATAAAAGGAAATTGCTTTTTTTACATAGTTCAACAAGTCGAAAAATTATATAATGTCTTAATTTTATTTAAATAAGTTATTTATGTTTTTGAAAAACTGTTGACAAAGCGCAAAAAACTATGAATATGTTATAGAATACGGCCTTAGCTACCAATTACCAGAATAAGGCCTTTCAATATAAGGTTATAGTATGCGTGGGATGTAAACCTCTACGAGTTCGTACAATCGTGATTCGTGAATGTTTTAATGTAGATCGTGATGTTATTAGTAAGTTTGTATGTTTGGTTTTTCAATTAGTTGTATACTTTCTTTTTAATGAATTTAATTAAGTTATATGTTATTGTAACTATGTTGTCAGTTATAAAATGTATAGACAAGTAGGATTATATGTATTTATTATTAGAGATATAATTATTTTTTTATAGTTATTGTAAATAACTAAGCAAAGAAGTCTTCCAAAAAATGTAATCTCTTTTAAATCAATACATTAAATGTAATGATTACATTAGTCATGGCTTTAGGGACCTAAAGCTTTACAACAAGTTAGGTACCGAAGATAATATACATATTGGATAATATATGATAAAAAATAACTGCATCTTTGCATACAAACAAAATAAATTGTTCATTAAACTAAACAAAAGGCATAAGCCAAGAGGTACTATTAATAACTCTGGCGCAGCACAGATGGCGTTTTAGTCATTAATTTTCATTACGGCCTCGACTGTAACAACACGGCAATTTCCTCCATAAATGTATTTAAATAAGCTGTTATTTATACCTTCTATTTGTCTATGGATCTTCTTAAATGTGTATTCAAGGGAGTCCTTGTTACATTGATTTGGTACTGCTGGCATTATTAATTAGACGGTAAAGTAAATTTATTCAATGTCTTATACAGTCGTTAGCGGTCAACGCTTAGAACGGAAGTTTATTTTAAACAGTTATATGGAACTCACATTTGTCATGGCAGCGGTAATAAAAAGCTAGCCTAAAGGCAAATTTTGCGACAAAATGACGAAAAAAAGCAGGCATGTAGTGAAATTACCATAATCTGCCTGACCGGTCTATCGTGTCCTTACCTGCAAACAAAGAAATAAACAATTAGAATAAGGTCAAATTTTAAAAGTGTAATCTCGCATAAGTGAAATCTCAAAGGTTTCACTTTCCCTTAAATAGCTGAATTGTAAAGGCTTTTGTAACAATTCTCTTGTTTCTAAATTGTTCTACATTTTTGTGTGGAGAGTTGTCAAAAACATTGCCAAAACGGAAATATCGGAATAATTATGTTTTTTTAATTTATGACTAAAACAAATCATACTTTCATTTATTTATATTCAATATCTATGAACAGACGTAACTGTAAAGTACCCACTTTAATCGAAAAATAATAAAAAGCAAAACTTTTTTAATTGCCAAATGGGCCCTTTTGATAAGGCGCTTGACAACCAACGTTCAGATTTAATTGCAAAAACATGTTAGGACTAATAATAATAATTACAAGCAAATGTACTTAAGCGACAAGTTTATTTTATCTATAAAATAATATTACTTCCTCCTAACCCAATACTTATTTTATGTTTTAACTTTCTACACACGTTGGGTACCCGTTAGGTATAATTTATTTCAATTTTAAGTCTAATTATTAGTACGCATGTTGTCGTTGTCTATGGTAACTTTTATAATCTATCCCTTATATTATATAGAACTTAGAAGGCATATAATCTGTGATCGTCTTAGAAAAATAGGGGTCATAGCAGTTTTGTATTTTGTTTACAAGTAGACTATAGTGAATGATCTATTTTTTTAACCAGCTTATTATGCGCTGGTTTTCACAAACCCCTAAATTCTGTAAAAGGTAATGTTAAAGTGAGTCAAATAAATAGTCCTGTAGATATATAAATGCAGATTGCTTAGACCTTAGTATGAATAACATGTATGAACTTAACTAAACTACAAAGGAAATTGACTGACTGTATAATATGAAGTCAAACTTTAGAATCGTGTGGGCTCCGAGTGTAAGCCATTGTTCAAGAATGCGCTTCTTCAGTGAACAAAAACTCAAGATCAAGATAACCCCAATAAACGTCAAATTGGGAATGCGCAATACGTCAAACAATGATTCTTAACAATCACCGGAAGGAGCGTGTGTACTTTTGATTTAATGGTGTGTTGATCCATCGATCTGATTTGCTGAATGCAATAATTGCACACTGCCACTCCGATTTACGTATACGTTACGAGCTACCAACTTAAAAGACCCTTCAAGATATCACATACCTTGTTATGTAACCTAAACGACTGAATTAATAGAATCGTTTTTGACAATTGACAATACAAATGTATTATTTTAGTCATATATAAATATAATAAGCTCAGCCTAGGCCAAACATTTCTTTCAAAGGCAACACTAACATTTTACTTAGCTCATCTAAGTTCATTGTAAGTACCTATCCTAGTCTATCTATCCTAGTATACTACAGCGTCGATTTGTGTCAATTGGCTTTTTCAAAGCCCATATCGTGCCAACATTATCGTTTAAAAGCAAAGCCACATAAAGTGAATTCCCATATACATATTTTTTATATTGAAACTTGACTTCGTAAAATAAGTATTTGAATTCGTATGAACTATACCTACATTCCATAACGTAACGAAACCACATTTTCTTAAAAAAAACAGAAATACTAAATTATAAAAGTGATGTGTACTTGATGGTGCTTAGAAGCTTTCGAATTATTCTCAACATCATCAAACAATAGCATAACATCTATTCATAAAACTTTTTTTCAAATCTGTTCGTGAAATCGTTCCCATTTTACCACCAAATAGTTACCAAACAACGCTTAGAAATCTCACTAGATTCAATCTACCGGTGATTCAGCACTTTAACGTGACTATAATATAATAAATTAGATACATTTACTTCGAAACACTCTCTTATTTATAAACACTGCCATTTAGTTTCGACATTCTTCAAGTAGACAACACATTAACGGCTTAAAACTTTTGAAATTCCCGTCGACAACATTAACAGATACAATCTTAAACTTACGTAGCATTACATAGATTACATACACAAATGTGTATTGTGTTAAATCGTTTTTTTTTAAACAAAACAAAACAATCAAATTTGTGAATTAGTCAATTAACATCTATACTACGGTGACAAACAAAGATTTTCTACACGCCTGCAATAAAAGCCATTTAACCGATTCACGTCAATTATCGTGTTAAAAACAAAGACGTGCATAGTATGTGATGTACGATTATAAAATCAACAAAAATCATACAAGCGTAACGGCACAATGTAGTATTGTATGCCTAAACAATGGATAGCACTCAAAGCGGACGAAGGCCGGGATTTAAAACAAATGCCACGCGTCACAGCAGGTACATTTCACCAAGTCACACCATGAGAGCGTGCCCTTTCATTTAGTGATGGGAAAGTACAGATGCCGAATTTTCGCATAACACCCTCAAACGCCTCTCGTTAACTGTTGTTCACTCCTATTTAAATGTAGTTAAAATGGTTCTTAGAAGAATTCCCAAAACAATTAATTATAAAAAGTATTTTTAAAAGTCACCACTACGCGTCTACTAAAGCCATGATGGCTAGGTAATCTTAATTGTAACGTTATACATAACAAAGGGTTAAAACAAGTTTTGGAAGCTTTCATGCTTTTTATTCAACCCTCTAGCACACCCTACTGTCATCAAAGGCCTTGTTAGGAATGAATATATCACTTGTTTCTCATTTACCAAAAATGTGAAGAGGATTTGTAGACGCACAATGAGGGTTTGTAAGTAGCAAAACCATTGCAACTGCAATTAAATAACATCTAGTCGATGCTACTTTCATAGTGAACTCATAATATTCTAAGTTAGTGTGAGATTTTTTGAATAAAATGGTGGACATAGAGATACAAGCTACGCAATGATTGTTGTGAAATAATAGTTTCAATTCCTCGTAAAGTTTGAAGCAACGCAATAAAAAAAATCAAGTAATCATTATAACATTAAAAACCTGTGTTAACTTTTCTGGGAATATAGGATCTGACGCAATGCGCCATTTCCAAGCTCCCCGGTGATAGTTCAAACTTCGAGTGCTCATTAGTCACCCTTCAATGAATCTAACACTAATTATATTCACAGATTGAAAGCATTTGAATTGTTGATGTGTGATATCGATATGCATCGAGAGGCATACAAAAGAAAGAAAGAAATGTAAATTCTGAGATTTACATTTCTTTCTATTCCGATATTAGTTAAAAGGTGATACGAGAAACTGAACAACTGAATACAATTTTTCTTACATATTAAATCAAAGACACTTCAAGAAGTTCGACTTGTCCTCTTATTTTTATATATAACTGGTTTTATAAATCTTTAAATAGAAATCGCTTCTTTAAATATATAAGGATAAACGTTAAGTGTGGGCGTTGAGGGCTCGTTACAGCCCACACAATCTATTCTGTACATTTAAGGCATAACCTAAGAACTTTACTGTAATTTAGCTCATCTATAAAGCTCAATTTTGTTATACGCCCACTTGTTTAACTATCGAAGATATTCACTTGCTGTAAAAGCAATAACAATTAATTGTTTTCGATAAAAATAGTTATCAATTATTTCCTTTGTACGAGAAATCAATTACGTATAGTTCTATGCTCACGAGATTGAACAGCTTTTTCCACCAAAGATTTCAATTATTATTTGTGCATTTTCAGATACAATTATCTTTGTATTTGAGTTTTGTTTATATGAAACCAAGTACATCGATTTAATCTACTATTCTACCATATACATTTCGAATTGACCTTTTAGTGGGTTTTTTTAGAAGAAGGCGTAGCCCTACATAACGTTATGTTGTATTGAATAAGTGAAATCAAAATCTTAGAATTGGCAATCAATGACGAAGCAAAAAATAATTCCATTACCTTGCTACTTATAAAAATAAATGTAAGAGTGCAGCTTTTCTATGAAATCAAACAGTTCGTGATTTCCTCTACTTAATAAAATATTATGGGTAATTAAAAGAATAACTAAAACGTGACTTGTTTGTGCATTTAATAAATTATAATGAAGAAAAAGTTACATAAAATTAAATAGAAATTACTATTATCTCACTAGCTTTCACCTAAATGCCAAATCCTTTCTTGGCTAATTTAAACAGTTAAATAATTTAAATAATGCGTGAAGCAACACGCGCGTTCTCTCGCATCGGTCCAGCGAGCTGTGTCAATTTTCATAAAATTCTACTGCATTTTAAATTGCCCGTAGATACAACACATGAGAAAGTTACACATTACAATAACTGTATTCGAACATAATGTATGCCATGATACATGGTAATTAAGAAAACATTACATAGTATGCACATTCGTTACAATTTGGGAACGTTCCGCTATTATGCGTGAGTCGTCACTTTGTTTGGAATTTACATTCCAAAAAAATTCCAGAAAAATGCATTACAAATACAGTAATTAATATTACGCTACATCACTTTATATTTAATGTTATGAATACTGTTATATAGCATTGTATGTAACAGAAAGCGCTAAAAAAATCCGCCAAATGAAACATAAAAATAATCTATTTGCTGGATGACTCGGTCTTAATTTAGATTATACATTATAGCGGTTACTATTTTATTGTTAAGGAAATTAGGAAGACCAATACATTGTAATAAAATAAAACATATATCATCTTTGGAGAAAGACTAGGGTCACTAAAAGAGTATTCTAGTTTAATTTTATAATCTTCAGATACTTCATCTCGATATATTGCGTGTGTTTGGTAAGAACAGTCATTCGGTAGTCGATTTATAAGACTTTATCGATTTCCTTTTCGTTACGCTCCATTAACTACTATAGATTTTTAACAAATCGATAGTCTTGATCCATATTGTGGGTAAATTATAGCCGCAGTTACGACATAAATACTTTTTGCTACTCAAATTAAGTATGTGATATTTTTTAAAATAAGGATTCTTGATGTCGTAACGTCAAAATCGTTAAAGTAAAACCTTACTAGCGTATCTATAAATTGCTTATAACGACTTGTGGTACAGCTAAAATCTAAATCATAGAAGTATCTAATAAGCAATCGCGCTGACGCGGATGGATGGAGCGCATCGCACGCGCCGCGATTCAACTGCTTTTTATCTGCAAGCGATTATCACTGCACCGTTAGAGCACCGTTGCACGCGCACAACTGCTTCGTCTCTAGGCCCCCCGCAAATAAGCTATTTTATTCTTGAGCAATATAAAGCCGAGACATCGTTATTGATTTGTTACACAGCGAGTTATCGAGGCGTTATTAGTTCTTAAATCGTCACATTATAGATATCGAAGTTTGTTTTTTGCGTTTTCTGTTTTTATATTATTTTTATAGGTACGAAAAAAATAGAAGAAGGTTTCATCAATGTACAAAAAAGTAATGATAGGGACAAGTTTGACTGAGTACAGCAGCAGTCATGGTGAGGAAAACAAAATATTAATTTGAACACAGTGCTAGATAAACCATACAAACGACAACTTCTACGTGCTGGCAATTAACTTTCAAATGCATTTTTATAGACATTTATCAATAAAATATATAGAAAGTTGTATTTTGCGACTTTTAAATACTTTGGTCAATTGAATAAAGATAATGTAATTCATTAATACCTTATTGTTACTTAACGAAATAATAGCTTAATGAAAATAAATAATTTTATGATCGATTTTTACAGTATTACTAAAATGGACTGAGTAAGTTTATGAAATTAAAAGCAGTACCAAATGATAATTTCAAGCAACTCTAAAGATGAATAGCTACGCCGATATCAAAATCATTATTTATAGACTACAATAAATATATCATTGTATGAAATATCATCGCGCTCTAACAAGAAGCGATATTTACCAAAATGATTTACTCAGCACGAATGTAATTTCGATCCGATATCAATAAATGTGGTATAGATGAAAATCGTAATTTAATGGTTGCTCGAGAGAAAAATATAATAATATGTAAATAGTGAAAATTCTGTATTTTCAAAAATTTTATTTTTACTATGTATTTTAGTAGTTTCATAGTTAATGTCTTTGATGCGGAAGATATTGTCCACTCCATCTTCTACATATGTATTATTTAATTAAATGTTATAGAAGGTATCTAACTGTTCATTTGAATAAACCAAGTTGTTGAACCCAAATTTTACTTCCTTGCATTCCTAACATTTTTATAATAAAAAGTTAAAAAGCGAAAGTGGCACTTCGAATCTAACGGGCAATCGTGACAAAAACGACTCAAGGCTGTAGAAAATTAACTGTTTAAAACAAGTGCGTCAATGTCCAATAATATTCCATACTTATAGGATTATAATTGTTTTAGTATGTACTTAGACAAAACATATAATAATAATATAAAATCAAATAATGTTAATGTTTATTTTTGTTATTATACATTTTTGTTTTATTCATTACAAAAGCAAAAATATTAGCGTTACAGCGTCATATAGTCAGCCAGGATTACTCGAGGAGTTTTTATTGTAAATTATTTAAACTTCCAACAGGTTAGTTATGTTTATTATCTATGGAAATAATATTGTCTTTGGTATACGGGAGATTTAAATGTATTCTTTAACGTGTATAAACATAAAGTTATCGAGTTTAGTTAATAAATCCTCAATTCTAATACAATTGAATACTTTATTTAATTACATTTAGAGTTTCAAAGGAAAGTTAAAAAGTAAGGATAATTTAAAGCCCAAAGTGGAACCAGGTACTAGTTTCAATATTCTTATCAGTGTAATGAAAATTCCTGGAATGATTAGCAGCATGATAAAGCAGGCGCGTTGCACTGCACACTCATGATTCATATTGTGTTCAGTTTCTCTTATCAATATTTCCTATACTGCAGATAAGTATTATATTAGTCTTGTTAAACTTTTCAATTTAATAAAAAAAACAAGTTTTACTTATTATAAAACTGAGATATTTTACCTGATTAGAAACTATGCCTAGCGTTTTAATATATTACATGATTTCGTTTAAAGGTTTAATTTCCAAGGCAAGTTTCGTCACTGCCTTGTTTTAACTACAATCGTTACATTAAACCTAATGCGGCATAAAAATGTAAATCTCAGCTATTTTGCGATGTCACGCGAGCTGCGGCCTTGCGGTTTAGGCAATGCTATCTATATGTTCAATATACTGTTCGTATATTCTTTTTTTAAACCGCATTATTCAAAATTATTTAGAACCATTCCAGCGAATGTCAAAGTTTTTTGTAACAACATAGGTACATTAGTAGGTTCTAGTGATATGATGCTTTTGAGATTCTAAGTCCAATCATAAATACCTTGACACCTCAACAGGCATATATTTCTACGAAATGGTAGGTAGAAGTACATATACTTAATAAGGCTAATTTAGCCTCCTTTACTTTATAATAATAACATTCACAAGTGTATACATATCGAGTTCAACTTTTATACGTATGCCGTACGGTCAGTGTAAAATATCGAGTGTCAAACTTGGCAAGCTCGAGTTTCGATCGTACAGATTTGGCACGAAATATATCTTTTCTTTTCATTGATAAAAACTTATTGTTGAGTGTTGGCCGAGAAATACATTTTTACATTCTTGCTTACGACTAGTGTTTAAATACTTGTAGTATATATATTGTATATTGTAATTACGAATGTTAATTGTTTAAAAAAACGAGTTTTAGGTTTTTTATACTATTCTTTACATTTAAAACTATTTATTGTCTTAAGTTTACGTGAAGACAATGTGATTGGACTAAAGGTGACAATCACAATCAAACGAAGCTAAACAGAGTTTAGTTGTTTGTATTACTATTTTGTATACATTCTCACCCCAATAATTATTTATCAGCTATACCATCGTCTCCTTCAATGAAACATTCATTTACTGTGATGTAAGTAATACCACCCATTAGATGCACTTAGTTAATAAGAATCGGAAATGGACGTTCTCGAGGGAATTACGTGAAAGTGTAAACAACTTAAAACATTATAGCACTTTAAAAAATGTTAAAGTGAAAACCACGCATCAGGAACGCCTTGAATAGCGTCTTGTAAAAATATATGAAGACTTTATGCTATTAACATTGTGCACCGAGTTCAAAGCGAGATTTTATAGTGGTATTAATATGAAAGTAAAATTGTGTCAAGTACTGTATACGTCGCGTTGGTTTTTTGTAATTTTTGCTTGAGATATCCAATTTCTATTTATGATATCTCGACAAAAGAATTTCAAAACGGGTTAGCAGACAATTTTCGAAAAAACTCTAATTTAGGTATAAACAACAAAACATTAAATAGGGTAGTGTTCAATATGCTTTTTTATTTCAAATATATTTAATAATACATTTTACACGTAGAATCGTATAAGAAATCACTCGTATTCATAAAAAAAGGGCCTGAAGTGCCCATTTTGATATAAGGTATTATAGCGAGTACTGCGAGGTTCAAATTTCTTCTAAAAGAGTAGTCTACAATGGTCTTAAGTGGACCGGTCCGAGGATATACTCATAACATATGTACAAATCTGATGTCGACAATAATTTAGAAGATTTACATTAACATATGCCAACGATATTGAATTAGCCGGCAATAAAGTGATTAGATTATCGTAATTTACTCTAATTCTTAATAGTAAGGACATTCTATATTAATTTGTAGTAATACTAATAAACTGATCAACACCCGGCCGTAGATTACCATCGATTTCATGTTAACGACAGCTCATTAAAGTAAATGTCACTACACTATCGCCATTAACTTTAAACATTGGAAGCTGTATCCCGTAACTTGTTCTACTTGCGTTTATATTTTTTATTAAGTTCAAGAAAAATCTACAAAATTTAAGAGATAGTTTACAAAAAAACCATTATTTTATTTACATATTGTACGTTATGGTGCCCATTTAATTATATTTAAAACTTTTTTACCACCAAAATAGGGACTATTGGAAATTAGATTTAAACACTCAATACAGGAATTACACACAATAATTAGCTTTTTAGCTTTAACTTGTTCATGTTAAAGACAAAAACCCAGTAACAATATTATATTTCTATGTATAGAAGACACAATTACAAGATAATTTAGTAAGGACTTCCATAGTCTAGAGATTTCGTCTCGTTTATGACATAAATAGGAAAGACCAAAGGGAATATTTTACGAGCCTCGACCACGTTTGCCTAATTTCCACATGTTACTTAAATAGAACCTAGGTTATATATAAGCTAATAAAAAGTTGGCACGCGATTAAAGCTTTCTTGCGTTCTTACCTAAAAATAATAAGTAGAATATTTTAAGCTAAATATCGACTAATCAATAAAACAAAGACATATCTCTTTAATAATAAATTTTATTACGTTATCAACAATATCGATTTATTCTAAAAAACCCTATTATTAAATTGAACAAAAAGAATACCTAAATATACAAGAATTGATCTTGACGAAAATATCCTATACAAAAAAGTTATATTTAATTGCCAAGTCAATCTTGCCCCTTACAATCTACCCTAACATCTAGGTTTTTCGAATATAGCTTGTAGTTATTTTCGTATACATTCAAATCTGAAAATATGTATATTAGTACAAAAACTCACGCAATACTAATTATAAGTAAAAAAATTCAACGCGCTGCAAGTTGCTTTTTGAACTTTATATTTGTTATGCACCGAGTAAGAAATTTAAATCGATATTTAAGGAACTAAAATTTTGTAAAGCACAAAACATTAAATTTTCAATAAAAGAAAGCTAATTATATACTTCGACGTCTGACATCTACAAAACCCTTCAACCGAATACAAATATAAGCGTAATCAATAAAGCTCACATACTAACTAAAATATCCCACCCTTTCGTATTAGACTTTCTAGAGCTTTCGTAACCTGTCTACATTAGACTGAAACTGAAAATGCGTGCGAACGTAGCGTTTCATTGCTACGTAATCAGCAAGAGTTCATTGTACTCCTATAAGCTTTGCTTGAATAGACGACTATTACTGATACATTTTTTCATTCGTATCAATACAAAATTGTGCGTATATTGTGTACAATTTTTTTTTTGACAAAATATTAAATATGATATGAACAAAGGTGATGATAGGTTCGGCCCAAAACTAAATTATCCTGAAAAAATGGCACTTACCTATTTTTTCCATGACCGATCTTGTAGAGCTCGACGTGCTTGAACTGAGCGTAAGTTGCCATTGTAATAACACGAGGTAACACTGATTGCCACTGCACGAAGATACAAACGTGTGTTCGCTGCACTTGCGGTCAGCTGACTGAGCGCGCGCGCCCGGTACCCTTGCTTAAGTCGATGTTGCCACCCTCCGCCCGCTCAACAAAAGTGAACCGCGCATGCGCCGTTCGCTCGCGCCGCTTCCGCTCATCTGCTGTTTAGGGTTACGCAAAACAAATTCCTGAAACGGTTTTGAGCGGCTGTTTGTCTAGACTGCTTCTAAACCTACCAACCGACTCGTAATATATAAACCTATTTTCCAATAGACGGTAAGGTTCCTGTCCCGACAGGAATAAACCAATGACATTAAATGATACTCCATTGATAATTGTACGGAATCCTTGTAATTAAGTAATACATAAGTATTATTTGCTCATTTCCCCATGCAGCACCTGGCTGTAACATATGCTATCAGATGACTGGTGTGAACAGATAGGAACTGGTTTGTCGTTTACAAAAATGATCCCGATGATTGACGGAAAACAGGTATTTCCGCACGCGACAACAAACACATTTAATAATACCAATATTGTGTGGATAGAAAGAGAACGCCAAGATAAGTGCATTAATTAGCTTACGTAAGTAATTTTTAATTATATTTAGCTTATAACAGCGATTTACTTTCGTTGGTTTTTGACGTTGATCTTAGAAAGTTTTCGACATTATCGTTGAAAAATCTGCGGCAAATAAAAAAACAGTCATAACGTATAATTATTCACGTTTCATTTATGTGCAGAGTACTTTTAATTTAATTAATTTGGCATCCTTCCAATACATTATATTAATTAAATCGATCCAATATATTCTTCGTCTTGACAGATGTACTATTCATAAGATACTTAATACGACTACGTCTTTGATAAGCAGTAACCATAGCGAGCAAAAGCTTACTAAAAAACTACATATATGCTAAATTACTTCATAATAAACGGATGTCGTAATCCGATGCGACGTTAGCAATTTAAGAATCGTAATTTCTTCCTCACTTGATGGATTAATTTATAATCAGCACGTAGATAATCTTTACACGTAACTGTTATGACTTAAAGCATTTTAAATGTGGTCATAATATTATACGATCACCAAATGCGATTACATATTTATTAAGTTATTCAATAATATATAAAAAATACCTTTTTTTAGGGTTTATTACGTTTATTACAATTATTGACTGATTAATTCACATTTTAATATTTATACTGTGTAAATTTATGTAATTTAGTAATATGTTACAATATACTTTTTAATAACTTGTCTTGATTCCATTTTTTTTTCCAGAAGTTATCTTTCAAAGGCCATCAATCTTTCGAGCGGCACACGTCAAACGGTCCAAGCTTCCCAGTTTCATCACTTGCCCATTACAACATATAATTTGAACTACAATTTCACGCAACGAATCAACAGACAAATCAAACGCAACCTTCAATTAAATACAATTAAATTCAAAATCGAATGACAAAGCTTAATCTATTCTAAGTTCATGTTCATAGTGTTGCAGTCGAATGCATTTATCTGAAAACGACGTGGAAAGCAATTTCACCGAAACATTTGTTTACTTCGTGTATCCTGCACAGTCAGAATTACTGACTCACCTAACATTAAGACGAAAAATTTCATCATAAGATTCTTACTTCAATGTTAACTTTTTTACATACAGATATATATTATTATTTGGCAATAGTAATGTTTAAACCTTAATAATTGTTCTAATATTTAAAATGTATGATAACAATCCGTTTAAGAAGATTTATCCGTACAGTGTCCATAGACAAGGCAGACAGACAAAACGACTAGCTCGTCGATCGATTGATGTAAAATGATGTATTTTTTCAGTATAAGTTTTTTACTATAATTGCAATTAAATATATACAAAAAGTTATTGGTTATATTCATTTATCTAATCGCATTTAATAATGTAAAACAAATTTCCGTGTGCATTAAATATTGCAATGATAAGATATTTTCAAACATTCCCCGTTTGTAATTAACTATCTCTTTGTTTTGGTCCAAAGATTTTAATTTTTCCGCTTTCCGATATTACTTCACTTTTAATTATTATGTACAGAATTAATAAAGACTAACGGTATTTTATTTTGTCTCGATTTAATTTCCTTGTAATATTCTAATTGTGGATATATGAGTATTTTCCTTAAATAATCATTTATATGAGTTGTGGTCTAAGTTTAACGCCTGATACAAGCCAACCTTCAGTATAAGTGTTTTGATATAAGCAAATATTATGATTTCCGTCACGTTTAATATACCTATTTGTGTATACAGTATCTTAAAATACGCAACATGTCATGGTACCTCAAAAATCTAGAGTACCCAGAAATCCATAAATGTATTACCTCTTTTTTATTTTCAAAGTTGAATACGAAAACTACCAGACTTATTATTAATTTCAATTCCCAGTTGCCGAGAAGAGAGCACTTTGTTTTTCAGTGAGAGGACCTTTTGTCCAATGTTTCTACTTAGTTTTTATGTAGTTACAAATAAGTGTTTTATTTTTAGCTAGGAACAATAATACTCGTACATGCTTTGAAAACTTTGTATTGACGTCAAAAGTAATGTCTTTAACGCAAGGTTATGTCTTTAGTGAGTGAGAAATCTCTATGTAAAACCATATCCAATGCTATTATGGCTATTGCTTACTATCAACTAAACTAAATCACAAGCACAAAGATTCATAAACCATTTTACAACCCGGGAATTGCTACAGCACTTGACCTAAAAGATAATTTTCAATTCAAACCTTCACCTCCTCATTGTTTCGTGCCCACCGTAATTTGTTCTAGGTCGTCTCTAATCTTTAGCATGAATTAACTAGGCATTTCAGTTATAAATACTTAAACCACCCGTCTTATCACGATCTCAAATGTTTATCTTTAGACTTTCTTCATTTGCAAATGGTGTATATATTTCAACTCAATTAGTATATAGCTTGTACATTAGTAATTAGCTCATTAGATGAATAGTAAATAATAAAAGAAATAGTATAAGATCGATTGATACATAGAACTTTAAAAAACCTATGTTAACACGGTACTATCATAAAACCACGTTTTTTTATAAGGGCATATTGCTTTGTAGGTTTGCTACAATACATATAACCGAAACATACATGCAACAAACATTGCAACAATCGAATAAAAAACCAAACGATTCAGTCCGCACTGTTACTTATAGCGTATTATGTGGCTACACCTATAATCATAAGTACTTAGACACAGAGCAAAAGTAATAAACATATCAAGAGAAAGTACTTTGCCCTTTATGCGACTGTTTAAACAGTTAATAACAGTAACCTTTTATATAAGTTAAACTTATAAAAAGTGATAATATATGTTGCATTATAATAATGAATAAACAAATAAATTTCTACACTTGATACACATCTATTAATCCTTAAGATTCATTTAACTTTAATACATCTTCAGGTACATAATAAGTACGAGCGATAACGATGCCAATATTTCCTTCTGCGATTGTATAAATGTTTGCGACATCAGCGCTATAGATATTGAAAAATATTACAATCTGCACATTGTGAGTACAAATCATCAAACGAAAAATATATTGAAAACCAGCAAAGGCTTTGTTTAGTTTAAAAAATAGTCTATCAAAATGTGGATATATCATTAGCTGGCTGAATATTGGTCACGTTGATTGTAGTGACAGAGTATAGTGCACATAAAATAGCTGGTTGAGGCTTCCTAAGTCTGTTTAAGGAAAGATGATTAAGGAAGCCTCAACACTATATTAATACTATGATATTTCTTTAGCGTAAAGTACTATCCAAACCAGCCCAAACAACCAAAATCGTTTATGAGACTTTGTGTGTGCATCTTAAGGCTTTGACATTTATTGCTGTTACTTGAATTCTTACATCATAGGAAACTCATTAGGTGTCGTGAATGCGCAGCCTTATAGCTTTTCCCTTAATGTCAGCTCTATTTTCCCACGCATAATTTCAGGGTTATCACTCAAGAGAATATTTAAAAAATATATATCCTGTTATTCAATGTCAATCAGTTGTACTAGAAAAGTCACGATCATGTGTGTAAGCTTTGTATACGGATTATTTGTATATGTAAATTCTTATCTGATATAAACAATCAGTCAATAAAATTAAAACTTGTGTACAGCCCTCAATTTAATCGTTCAGTGCATTATCGTGGTGTAAATCGCAGCGAGCGCGTTATCGTCGGCGCGTGCGCACGAACCTCGATCGCCATCTGCGAGTGAACAAGTGTCCCGCGGAGTCATTAGAGGTACTAGTGAACTCACCGAGGTCTCCGTGTAATAGGGGTCTACCCCTTTTAATTTGATCTTTTATTTGTAAAATGTTTTGTCTATAGAAACCAAGTGCATTTTCATTAAAAGCATTTGTTTAATTCCAAATTCAGACTTCTGATCTCACTTTAGGAGAGTTTTATTATGGAGCATTTATAGACAATTAGTGAAATTAACATTAATATAAAGATTTAATAATTTAGTTTTCGTACTTGAGGGCAACTAAGAACGTGCATTTGTAGTACATCTCGTGATGCAGTACCCATTAAGCTTTCACTATTTACTCCAAAATCGTGGACTTTTAAGAATATTTTACGTAACACTATCACGGAATTCATGCAGCCGATCCTACTAGAACATAAACTTGGCATAATTAATATAAACACCACTTTTTGACAAAACTTAATCACAGTTTTAACAAACTTTTGAAATATAATTGGAATTTGGAAAGACTACCCTGTACTGGTGTATTACTAATTTAACAGGTTTTCTAATTATCTAAAAAATTATTATTTACATTTTTACTATTTAATTATCAAGTAACAAGCCATTATTTTAACATAAAATGGGAGCCCACAACCAATTCATTAAACATATATTTATATATTTGCATTTTTTTCACATCTTCCAAATTATCGGTTCAGGTTTTTCTATATACAGGTGAAAACGAACTACTCTACAGTCTACACTAAATTAAACGAAATCATATATTCATTAAATATTAGAATTTATTATTTGATATATGCGGCGTTATAACTTTTCCATTGAAATAGCATTGTCAAGATAAGCTATGACAATTCTCCTTTATTACGGAAATAGTAGGTCAAACGGATGTCTCTTACATACTCTCATTCCTCTATCCATTAAAACCATTGTAGACCATTGAAGAATAGTATTTATAACTGACAACTATTTATAATAAATATATATATATATATACATAAAATATGTAAATAAGTGTTATTTAAAGCTAACATTGAGAAAAAAATAATTTAAATAAATCTTTTCTTATTAATAAAAAAATCGGGTTTACATTGTAAATACGACCGAATCATTATGGAATTTTGGACAGCGCGGAGTTACGAAAATCTTTTATCTTCTTAATAAATTTTCATATGTTAACTATAAACTTTAATAATACATTCAACTAAAATATAAACCCCCTTTTAATTAATTAGGCTTATTTGTAAGAAACATTTCAATCGTGCATTTCACTCTTTGTTTAATTGTAGTAAAAAAATTAAGCTATTCTAAACTTTATTGTATTCAAATTAAGTTATATAATCGACAAAGGAGCTTTGAACAATTAACACTAGAGCGTAATGATGACAATTTAATTGTTAAGTTAAAAAGCCAAGTTCTGTTCACCTGTCCTTTCTCGTAAATTTTACAATGGATCACGTCATTTATCATATCTGTTAAACTTTAAATGAGAAACAATTGTTTGTTTTCATAAAGCAGTCCCAGGAAAATTACCATATTAATCATTAAGTTTGTTTCACATCTCGTGTTGAGGGACGTCAAATAAACACAATGGCTAGTCCAATTTTACGTTGGTATTCACGCTGGCTAACAAATCCCATCTCTTGAAAATAAGATCGAGAATAAAGAAGGAAAGAATTTCTATTGAAAACTATACAATTAGCTCTCGCTTGGTGTTTAGTGAAATTTTCATCCGTTTTGCTTTGTATCGCTATTTTCCACTAGCGGTCGAACACCGCAAGCCGCAAATGATTAATGCATGCCTCGATAAAAGGTGGTAACAACGGTTAATTCGATAAATCATTACAGTGAAACGTTTCCCCTTTCGTTTAATGGGTCACGTACTAGAACGTGCACTATCTTTGGACAAAGAGTGACGCGCGCTAATTTTGGTGAATTCGTTAAATGTCATGAGTACATTATAATTGGGACACTGTAATGTGTTTTATAGGAATCTAAAAACGTTAAATATTCCGCTACAATTATTTAGGCTATTAGTTTGCATCTATCTGGTTAATACATACTAACCGGTTCATTTATAGGAAAAAGTAAAATTAATAAAAAAATAATCTATTTAAATGTAGCATATTGAAGGCCATAAATAAATTATTAAATATAGTATATAGATTATATTATGTTATAACTTTAAATATTTGCAATTATGAGACAAAGTATGGAAATCAATTGCAACATTACTTTAACATTTTCATAACACGCTAAGCAAAACATAATATGAATAATTGTGTGTGAGTAAATAATTATCATCTCAAAAATAACGCATCAAATTAACAGGTTTTGTATACGTGGCCTAGTATTCTGACAGTTGTAAATATAGCCGTATAATTAATGCAACCTCTTTGTTATTATTCTTAAATGTTGCTCGAGGATTATAAGACAGACTAATAGAGACTATTTAGGAATGTATATTTCGTCAAAACAAATGAAAATAATAAAAAAAAACTGAGCTATGGAAAAATAGCAATAAAGTCATGCTCATTTTAAATTCTACTATTAAAAATAATCTAAAAAGAGTGAAATAAAAAAACAATGTCTGCACAACTGCTACTTTCTTTCTTTAACATAAATATAAGTATTACTTTATAAGGCTTCATTTAAGAGAAATTCATTAAACGATGAGTGTTCTTTGCTTTAACCGTAATACAATGTCTTATATAGAGTCCTTAAGCTCCAGAGAAATCATGTCACAATTAAAGAATGATGAAGAAATTACTTTCATTATGTAATAGCAGTACCTACATAGATCATAACCGCTTACATAATCTTATTACAAAATTATATCAAGTTTTTAAGTAATTCGGACTTCCTTCCCTCTAATAACATTATTAGTCGTATTATTACATGATTTGTCTTCTCCATTAACCTACTTAATGGAGCAATAGACAATTATATCACGTTCTTTCGAACTTTGCAATAATATACAACGATATTACACACATGCATACATATTTGTATGTGTTATTATTTGACTTCTATGAAAATAAGACCCCAGAATACAATAATAAATTACCACTAAAATGTAAATTATGCATAATACATATTATAAAAAACAGGGTTGTTAGTTTTGTGATTAAATGCATTCAACAACTGCATGTGAAAAATAGAATAGACTGATATGAGTAAAAGAAAATACGTTCGAGCGTCCAATGCATGTTCAAAAACACGTTTTACTTTCAAGCAATCGACTTAGGGCTGGGATTACAAAATTGCGAACGTAATAAGCCGATGGCCGGACTAATCAGATATCGTTAAATCGTTTCAGTGTATATAATATGCAATTTACCACAATCTAATTAAATTTTTCATATATTCTTTTCAAATTATGTAATTTAAAATACGTAACATCTATATTTATTAATTTTAATTTCAATCCTGCAGTGTTCAGAACAATGTTATAAAGCAGGGAGCGCGATAAATGTAGACATTCAATATTTATAAGGAATTTATTTACTTTTACATTCCAGACTATTAATGCACGAACATAAGTGGATGTAAAAGATAAACTTAGTACGTAATTTTATTTCCATGTCTTAACCGAAAACTATACTTGAATAATACTACTACATTTCATGCGAATGTTGAACCTATTCCGCTTCGTTGAAAAACAGCACAACTGTGTATACTGTCCATGGCCGGCGTGTTATGTTTTTAGCAGCTTATTAAAAACGCTAGTTTACTCTGTAAAACTGATACAGATCACCAACGATCGATTAACTATTCGACAAACGCCTCTATGACGACTTCGACTATAAAGCTAATGCCATACGTCTGGTATTTTCTATTTTTTATCTTATGTATAATATAATACATCTTATCTATGTATAATACATCTTACAGTGTCCATTTAAACAATAAGGTAGGGTTAATTACTTAAGAACATAACAACGACTTAAGTAAAGATGGCACAACAAAAACCTTATCTATATACAGCTTTAAAGACACATTCCATTGTGACTCATAAAATATTTATATGTGGTTGAGACCACATAATGATGGATTTTCATTTTCGACATACGTAAGACAGTTCGCGCTAAGTCACGTCTCATTCCCTTAACGTACTTGTCAATACCATCACATTTTTCGGTGACAAATTTAATTAGTTAATTAAAATTATATTATGGTAATTTACATTAAAAGTCATAGTCAAATTCACTTATTCATTCAGGTCACAAAAAGTCACATATCGTTATAAAAATACAATAAAAGATGAACAATCTGTCAATTAAAATTATATCTAGCATTCTTAAACGATATATCCCATTTAACATAATCCTTGGGTGGAATACCCTGCTCTAGACTTATTAGTCAGCTTTAGTTATAAGCCTTTACGCTTCATATTGACTGTTATCTCAGTATTCTGAAGCAAATTGTCTGTTTAGAGAGCGTTGTAGATCGGCAGATAGCACCGACATTGTTCAGCCCGCTGACCGACCCTAGCTAACATTCTCTTATTATCGCTAATTTAATTTCAATTTTGCATAATGGGTTTAGGGAAGAGAAATCAAACAACTAACATTTCTATTATATTTAAGAGCACG
The DNA here is from genome assembly GCA_951799465.1 of Leptophobia aripa. NCBI lineage: Eukaryota > Metazoa > Arthropoda > Insecta > Lepidoptera > Pieridae > Leptophobia > Leptophobia aripa. The sequence goes on along the minus strand of OX637267.1, from coordinate 4,800,549 downwards.
TAACGATATGAAAGTCAACAATTATATTCATGCGACTATCGTGTAAAAGAAAGACGTGGCATAATAAAAAAAAGTTTTATAACTTTTCAGTCACAGGACTAAAACCTCTTTACGTGTAAACTATTTTAATTTCTTTTTTTTTGTTCCTTTTGTCATTGGTCACGTATAACTTTCTTTTGTTACAATTTCTCTCCTGTCATGCAATAATCACATATACAATTGATGTAATAATTAAATATATAAAACAAATTAATGGAGTCAGATTTATACATTAATAAAGGAAACAATAACTGTACCAGTGTTTCGCATGCCTCAGTATATTAAACGATAATAATATATTTACTCAATTAAAAAATGCACATTGTTATAACATAATCACACTGATGACAGATTTGCGTTAGATATAGTTAATAATTAGGCACTCTTGAATGTATCATTTTCTAATGTAATTTAGCGATTATATACATAGGAGGCTTTATTTTAAAATATACCATTATTACAATTTATATAGCCGTAATGATTTGTGAAACTATTTGATATCTAGGCTCGTTGACCCAAGAATAAATATATTCAATGATCGTTCACATATAATCATACAAAATAACAAGTTTCTATACCTGTGAGGAATAGAGATTTATACCCAACTATGCTTATTTTATCAAGAGAGATAAACCGTGTAACAAATGGACAAAATGCACGCAATTTTGTATCAAAATACTGCATATTAAATTTCCAATTAGAGACGTTATTCATATATTTATTGCTGCTGTCAGACTGTATAAAATGAAGATGTCAATAAATAAAACAAGATAACAATTTTATTCAACCGAAATACCTACGTCCTAAATCACTTATAACCAATTAGAATACATCAGGCAGTGCTTTCAGGTAACTTTTTTATGTACTTAATAATGTATGCCAATTTATCATTGTCCCTTTCGATTTTACAGCAAGACTATATTTCAAGCACAAAATCATTTCAGAAAATGTTAACAGAATCATCGCTTGTCATCACTCATCAGATGCAGACGCAAATAAATCTCAGTGAACGGTGACTGCATGAATTGATTTCGCTTTCTGTCCATTTAAATGACTCGGCGGAATTATTGTTTATGCACTTTTTATACGGCTATTTTAGATGACGAAATATTTTTCGATCTAAGAAAAAGGAAGTCTATGAATATTATTGATTCGTTTCAGATTGAACCAATCGTAAAATAATCGTTCCGAATGGTACAAGCACCTTTATAAAGTTAGTTATTCGTAAATTAGTTTAGCTTCATACAAATATACTAATGCTGTCTTATGTACCTAAATAACGGTGGTCGTTAATAAATAAAAAAAAATGCCATGAAGAATCTCCAAGTCATAAAGCACTAGACTGTAGCCAAAACAGTAAATACCGAAACAAGCATAGACAATCGTTAGCGTTTTAGTCTCTGGACAATTGGCTGCGCTTTCCAGTCGTAGCTTCTTTCCCGCCAACTTTACACTCTATTAAACGTCAGCCCTGGCGCAAAAAGAAAGTTAAATAGCTGTTTAGGACGAATGCCTAAATTATTGTTCGGGTACGTTATACTCTGATTGCGTTTTATCGTAAAAAAATGAATTAAGGTGGTTTAATTAAAACAATAATGACAATTGGAAACTTTTAAATTATACATTTGCTTGTCACAAGAGTGGGACGTTTTGGTCTTTCAGCTAAAAAAGGTAGAATTTTCAGACCATACCAAATCTTTAACAGTATTAGAAATTAATTACGACATTGATATGCAAAATGTGGTAGATGATGAACGAAACCTAATGAAAAAAGACTGCCGTCCGCTTTCGCAGTGACATAATGAGTATAATCTAACGGTCCGTATTGCAGTCTCTAAATTCATGAGTAATAACCAAATTGGCGTCGTCAAACTACAATCGAGGTGCTCTATTGTCATGAATTTAAATGACATATTAAAACTCATTTTTATGAAAGTCACTTTTCATAAACGGTAAATAATAAGCGTTATAGTGACCCACTGACAAAATTGCCGCTATTTTAAAATGTTTCTGTGCCATCTAATAACACTCATACCTCTGTAGATAATACCAATTATTTTATTACGTTGAGAAAAGGTAATTATGATTTTCTTAGAATATTACGACGAATTTAATCTTTGTTCTACATTCAAATGACTTTCGAATTATATTTATATTTACATGTGTAAGTTTGTAACGCTTTCTCACCTCAGTCACCCAACGGATCGCTATGAGATTTTGCAAATATACGCCATTAATACAAGGTATGACAAACTACTTTATAGTGACAAAAAGGAGAAATGGTTAGGTTTGAATATACTTCCTCAAAAGCTCTATTAAAAAAGAGCCTTTATGCAATTTTATTTTCGATCTGAGTGATTTTGTTACTTATGTTGGTTTAACTACGTTTCTTATTAACGAAAATTAATAGCATCGATAGCAATCTGGTCCTGAAATTTTTTGCAAAATCTATATAGAGTTTTAACTCAACATTCTTGGTTGTAAGAATAACATAAAAGCCACATAAACCACTACAATGCGAAAACAAAACTTATAAAAGGAGAAAACTATCACGGATATTACTCATAAAATGTGTTTACAACTGAACAAGAAAGCGATTAAAATTAATGAAACAAATCGTTATTTATTGATCACAAATATTTTGATTCTTCATTAGCAAGCAATTATTTCGAGACATAATCATAATTGAGATAAAGTCGAGTGTACCAAGATTGTAATTAGTAATCAGCTATTCGTGACTCTGACTCTGACTCAATTAATATCTGACTGTTAACTTATCGGGAGCAGCTTAACAAGAAACCTATATCTCTCTATCTCTTATCGTCTGAAACATCCACAGTGGATTGTAAGGCAGCGTCAACGCATTCGTGAAATTAAAAATAGAATTGCGTGATTTTATATGTGAGACATTCTTGGCGATTTAAAGATGTGGCGGAGAGTTTCTTGCCAATTCTTCTCGTCCGCTCCACGCCCTTGATTTGGGAACTGGCAGTAAATGTAGAATCGAAAATTTAAAACTTATTTCGTTGACGATTCATAAGTGTACCTTGGTGACCTATATGAATAAAGATATTTTTGATTTTGATTTTATAGGATTTTTACTAAAATTCCTATCGGTCCATTACAACTTTTAACACAACAGTCATACTTCTTCACAATACATACAGACTGTATGTATTGTGAAGGATGTGGTATTTGTAGCTTTACTGAGAAAATTTATAGGAACGTATGTTAGGACAGATACGGACTCACTTATAACTCCTTTTATTTTTATATCACGCACATAGATAGAGACATTTTATGCAATATTTGTAGTTTAAATAAAATAAACATTTTGAACGATATATGAGTTAATATGTAAATTTAACAAAAGTATTTGCTTTGAGACGGAATGAATACTGTTGATGGAAGTTATAAGTCAGTGCTTGATTTCCTGCAATAAATAATAAGGTATGATAATTGTCTCTAACAGAGCCATTGATCACTGATTAATGCAAACACCGATTTGCCCGCGAGCTGAACGGTTTGCGAACTTATTCCACCACCAATATTATGCACATTAATTTACTATCTACATCCCTTTCTAATTCCGTACATGTTAACGGAATGGATGCTTCCTTGAAAGCACAATAAACAACCTAAAGAATAAATGGATGCTATAAGGTGTACAAAGATTGATACAGTTGCTCATTCATAAATTATATTTAAAACAGGTCGATTGGCCTTATACACGCTCATTTCACGGACGTTTTAAAAGTAATTTCTTTATCAACGTACTTTAAAACTAAACGATAATGTATGTCTGTATATAACTGTTTTGTGGATGTAAGTAGTCTCCAGACTAGTTCAAAGAACCTATAACATATGATCTATTAAAAAAACTAACTGAATGACTTCTGTCAAGACCGCATCTGAAGGTTCAGGACCATCTTAGTGTTCCCCAGACATCTTTGCAGTATAATAACACGGTCTATAGCGCAAACGTTCTTATTCTGTCGCCTTTATGTATGGCCTAGTGTGTGTAATAATGGACTTTGTAGTAGGTTCATTTAAATAGATAAAAATAAAGACAAAATTTGGCAATGCCAAATTGAAAAATACTTTGTTCTTTCGGGAAAAGTGAAAATTTCGGGTATATTAGATAGATTTGTATCTTAATAGCAACAAATATCATGCACTAGGGCGAGCCGAGCATAATAATTGAAGATCGAAATCGCAATGATTCGAGCAGCATCCGTGAATAGAATCATCTCAGATTAGAAAGCGTTAAAATTACCTTGTATCATCTCATTTAGATCTAAAAGCTGCACTTACGTTTTCATCGAAATTATCTTTATTGGATTAAAATATATGAATTTATTTTATTTGAAAAACCGCTTAGTTAGCCATACTCGATTTATTTTTAAAATTTTATTATTTATTGTCATTTGATTTCCAATACCATATGTGTCTTCAATGTTTTCATTTATATTAATGAAAACGTCACTTTAACGGTGTTTGTAACGGTAAATAATGCTTTAGAATTAAAAGGCATAAATTTAAACTATCTCTACATCTTCAATGACTTAGTAATAAACATTGAAGTCAATGATAAATCATCTTTTGGTGACAGGACGCATCTTAAAGTTATATTTCTCGAAATACATCTGGAAATGTGAAAATGTAACTTTTATACGGCTGTCATTATAACTAATCCCCGTTATATATTATGGAATTTATTTCATTCGAGGTTATCTTTTTTTTTTAAATGTTTTTACTTAAAAAAACGTCCTGCACACAAATTAGTGTGTATTGCTAAGGAAAATTTTGAATGAAATGAATTCAAAATGACTACAAAAATATGTCACAAAGCGTTTGCATTAAACATAAGCCTATAATAAAAACAATATAATCATTTCCATCGGATATGAAGAAAAGTACCGTTTCAATTTCCCTATTTCTTATAAACGGGCTCTATCTTAATGAAGACAGACGTACATCCTTCACTTACAGACTATATTTTATGCATTGCAGGCATCATGGCTCTGTCATCGGTTCGCGACGCTTTGTATTTAAGTCAGTTTCATACTAAAATGCATTTTATCGTTAAAATTAAACAAAACTACAAAAAACATATAAACGACCCGAAACTTGGTGCATATTTATCAAACCAAAGCTACCTAACCTTCGATATTTCATTATATAATAATACTATTTAATATTAATGAATGACAAATGAACATTAAAACATATATAAATTCAAACATTCACATATACTATTTCAGGGAATTGCCTTGGCAAATGATTGACTTACGAAATATTCACACAGTTCTATGCATCATAATATTATAGCCGTGAGAGCCTTTCTATTATAAGTAAAAGGTATTATTTAAATTGACCGACATTTTTCGTCATTCACTATCACTTTTCGTGTCTTATCTTTTCTTAAGACGGATAATAATTAAGTGTAAGCGTAAAAAACTGATAAGATAATATTTTAATCATTCGCAGTACATTTTTTTAAACCTTATGTACGGCATGAAAATATGGCCGCCTCGGTTGATTTTGATTTCAAACGGACATCCAAAATTTTACGTATTCCTATTAAATTTTGGATGCCAGTAGAAGCGAGAAGCAAGAAATTGTCACGGGGTCAGTCACAAAGTGTTGATGTCTGGCATCTCGCCTGAACAAAGACTAGACTAGACTAATAATTATATTCTATTGGTCGCACAAAGGATTTTACACACACTTTACACTTTTTAATAATCGCATAGACACAGCTTTTGAGAACGAAAAGAACTTGGAGTTTCAAAGCTGAAACTATACCGTTACACCTTGTCACGAAAGAGGTCGCGAAACAATAACATTATTCAACGTGGTCATTTAACAAATAGATACGCGGAGTATGGCTATTAATTTCAGTTGTTCTCGGACAAGCGGAGGCTGATCGTCGTATATCTTTCTATCAGTAATGGCCACCATCACAGGGCTCACGAGCTGAAGGCACGACTGTTCGTGCCACCACCACCAACCACTGGTTTATGCTTTATGTAACTCAGCTAATAAAGAATAGACTGAGGAGTTTCAGACTCCACAATATTTTCTACGTAAACCTTAAAAATAAACTTTTAATAAATGAGACACTAATTTCTAGCAAATAGGTGTAATTATAATATGTAATAACATATTTTATATCAAGATCTCACCGTGGGATTGAGTCCTTGTATTGTAAAAGCAATGAATCTACGCCGTCAGTGCTATGGGCAACATTAAAAAAAATACATAATTGTACGGATCATTTAGATCAGATAAGATATAAAGACTACAATTAGTAAATATTTATTGGAAAGTGCACAATGCCCAGCAGTGAAATTATTTCGACAATGATTTATTGTTGCCTCCGTCAGAGCGGGCCCGAGTTCTTGATTTACTCGATAAACTTTTATTACCTAGAAACCGTGACTGTATCACAGAAAAAAATCTTATTAAGCCATTACAGGTTGGATCCGTTTCATCTTTGTTGAGATTTCGTTATTGTGACTTAGATTTCGCCAGACCGCCCAGATTTGGGTCGTAACAGACAATAACAATTAGTATAGATTTACAGGTCATAAACGTCTCGCAACAACTTCAATAAGTTAGTACCTATTTTCAAATTCAGATTTATGCGGATAAATGAACTGATAAATAAAAGATACTGGTAAAGTTAATTACAATTGACTGAATAAATCAATGTAAACAGGTGTCAGCGGTATTTCAACGCTCCAACACTTTCTTGTATCAATTGTAAAATGCAATTATTGCATAACTAAAATTCATACAAATTACGAACTTTCACAATCATAATGCCTGTTCAATACATTTGTTACTACGCCCTCTTGAACAAATCTAAGAATAATTGCATTCGCAATCAGATGGGATGGAACTTTCAATCATAAAATCAAATCACTGATCTATATTGATTCTTTTATCTTGTTCATTACTTATTTTCTTAGCATTATTACTCATTACGTAACCTAATTGAAAAGCCCGATCTCTATAGCATATTTTGCCTACTGCAGAGCAAATCTTTTATTTAATGACACACACATTTAATTCCATTAAACTATTATTTTTTTAGGGTTGCCTAAGCAACTTAGATATTAAATGAAATTTCATTAAGCTAAACTTAAATTATTAACCAGAAAAGTATTTAAAATCAATGTTGCCTATAAACCAAAATCACCACAACGAAAAAATATATCAAAAAACTCCCTTCAGGTTGCCGGTTGTGAAAACAAAAAATGTTATTAGAATTGGCCGTAAAGGGAGAACAGCGATGAGAAACCAAAGAGTAGGTACTTCATTCAACAGACAATGATTTAGATGTTATTTGGTAGCAATTATAATTGAATGAACAGTTCGAACTCGGTCATAGTTACGTAAGTATCGGCCATTGAGAAATGAAAATGGAAAGGTAATCAAAAATTTGGGATAAGCACGTGCGGCAATTGTCATAGAATGCCTCACAGACTTACTAGACGTACCTAATGAGGGGAGCTTATACGAGCTTACTATGACATCCTTCTTAAAAAGTCAAGAGGCCATACATCGTTAACGGCTGGTTGGAATGTAAAAACGGGATTTCGCGATAATACCTTAAAATAATCGTTATCTAATCTAGCATTTCGTGAGTTGTACCATTACCAAAATATTATATAATTAAAATTATTTATAATTAAACCTTAAGAAAAAAAATATCAATAGCCAATTTTCACATTATACTGCTATATCAATTAATGCTCCGTCATCATTATAGGAGATTTTCTTTGGCTGGAAGTCTGAACGTGATAACATATTCAACAAACTGTATATAACAACTGACAAACATACATCGAGATAATATCAATAACACGTCCACGGTCATGTCAGCGAGTGCATCAATTAATCAACAAAGATGTTATCTAAAACATCACAATATTATACAGGGTAACCGACACAACAAAACACAATAGAAAAATTGTATTTGCGTTTCCCCCTAGTAGCATGCATAAGAAACATTTTAAAAGGGCGGAAATCCGAATTCGAATAGTTATTAAAACAAAGAAATGATAGTTATATATTCATATTCTAAATATGGCTAAGTGATGTTTGAGAATTTTTACAATAAGTCCGGTCGTATTTCTAGAAATTAACAATTATACTTGAGATTAATTTTTATTTTGAACCACCATGTATATACGAGGCCTACAAGTGATAGTGATAACTTTCTACATGGGAATGAGGCTAAAGGTCGAGTATAATTCGCTCCTGTACTGTTACATTAATGATAATCAAGCTGATTCAATATTAATTATTTAATGTCAGGATATTGCTTTTTAATTTATAGCATGTACAACTTCTAAAAATGTTATTAACTATAATAAAGTACTTAAATCTTCATCGACCATTCATTGGCCTAAACAATTATCATATTTCTGTTTGAAGACTCTGGAAATACACATGAGTATAAATCCAAAATTGCTTGCCTTAATTGCTTTTACATTTCTACATTAACCGAATCTGTCAAGCAAAAGGAATCCGGGCAAAAACAATTAACAAAGCGTTATCGACGCTAAACGGGTATACCTATTTGAACCGGCCCGAGGCGACCGTTAATAGCTTTCTGCTTTACGGTTGCAACAGCGCGGGCGCATCGCCGCTCGTAAACTTACGAAACTAGACGTAAACAGAAATAAACGCAGGCGCAACAAAGGGCCAACAGCGAATTGGGGCGGTACGCTTCCTAGTACAAAATTAGTTTCAGAACCAGCGTTTGTTTTTTTATATATTCCGCGAAATCATTTTATTGTTGAAAATTTCATTTTGATTTAAAAAATTTATAACGTCTTCTCTCACTACGTCAAAACGACGCCTAGAAATCCCTTCAAAGAATTTATTACATCAAATGCAGCTTGATATGCTATGCATCCATATTATGTAATAAATAAATTTAGTATTTTTTAGGAATAATCTTGGTCCAGTTAATTAAAATACATACGCATCTCCATTTTTATAAACATGGTTTTGTCATGCTAATTTTCTCAGGCAAAAGTACGACAATGAGACAACCAAGAATCGACGAACCACACGCTGAGTATTAATTTTATAGACGATCATTATTTACCTTACTTACAATACTCGAGAGGCCAATGAATACCGCTATTATAGCGAAACAGAATTTAATCCATCCCTCCATCAATGGTACGGATTTGCGGAACAATGCGCGGGAGCAGGTCGCTGATCTCAACGTCTCCGTGCACCGTCTATCTGTGTTGATTATCTTTAAGCTGCCGCAATTTTCAGTTATTTTCTAAACCGCAAGAGAGCGAGTCAATTTTACAACTAGTATACAATAAATATATCTAATAATAACAATATTGTTACTGTGCGATGTCACAGACATTTAGTTCATAGATATTCAAGCATTTAAATGCAAATTAAACGAACTAACGAGTTACTTAAGACATGTTCCTTGCCTTGTAATACGCAGAGACATGTCAATCATTGTATGTAAACTTTATGTAAACGTGTGTTGAAACGCCTATTTGTGGCCGAAACAAAACCAGCGCACGGACATGCAGCCGTCAGCTGTCACAAGAGATCTTTGCAATAATAATTTTTAGATCAAAGTGAATTTCGTTCTTATTTTGATTAAATGTAGAGCAGTTTATCTAATCTGATTATGACATTTGCTAGAATTATAAATATTTCAGGTACTAGACTAGACATACAACGATATATATAACTTTATACATATTTATAGAAAATTAATACGTACATGCGATCAAGAAATATATTGCGATGAACATAGCATTCAATTAATCAATCGATTTAATTGAAACATTATATTTAAAAAAAACATCTGTTGAAAAGGCTCAGCTGATTGAATGATTTGGCCTTAATTTCTCAAACCTCGAATGAGGATGTGTGAGGTTAATAAGATGGTTAAGGAGACGTAATTGCATATCAGTTTGACTTTCAATTATTTCCGTTCCGCTAATATAAACTTGTTATACTCAAAAAATCATTTCTCCTAATACAATTTCAGTAGGTATGACTAAATTTTAATTTAAATAAAAACACACAAAAAATATTTAATGTCATATATAATGTGTCTATAGAACATTTTATGAATATGATTTAAGATTGCCAAAGCCCAGAGAGTGATTTATTACACCCCATTTGGCGCCAAAAACTTGACAGATGACACATTCCTCTATGTCATCTCTACAGTAATAACCAGGCATCTTTTCTGTAAGGACAATAATTCCCAGACTGATCTCTAATCCGACAATTTACCATCTGATCAGCTATCAACTATGAACCGATTGAATAATACCAGTTTATTGCCTTAAGTGCCTTAAAGGACCCGTAATAGCATAAAGAAAGTTTACTACCGTACTTAACAAGCCCGTATGACGCTTGTAAATAACAATCTCATTCAAATTAACCGTGACTTATCAATATTTATATCAAGTAAGTGGATTTAACATATATCTTGTGTAATTGTGTTTTAAATTACATTTTACTCTGTAATAAAATTTTACCCGTTGATTAGCTAATGCTTCGCCAAAATGATTTACGAGATGTCATTGTACTTAAGAAATTTCTACAACTTTCGCGCAATGGCCTCTGTTGAGCTTACAATTTGTTACAAAAGCATCAATGTATTTAACAACGTAACTACATAGTACATAAAGATATAACCGGACCTATTGTATTAAATAAAAAATAGTTTTATCAATGGGTGTGATATTGGTTTTACTAAGCGTCCTTCATTTCAGAAATCAAGATATTTACCCCGTAATAACTTACTGATTCATAAGCATTATCATCTCAGTAGGGACAAGAGGATCAAAGTATTATTTTGATGAATCATAAAAGTCAAACTGAATTACTTGATTGAATTGTAAAGAAATCAACTCAAAAATAATGTTTAATTTAGTTACAATTCTGTTTATGCAACTATGATTCAATAAATAATTAACTCATAAGTAACTTGCAATAAATCCTAAAACGAAATCATCTTGGAGACATTATAATGCGGCTTCAATACAGTATATAAGTAGAGAAATACACAATAGTATTGTCGCAAGCGTAATTTAGATATCGATAATCCATCTTACAAATCGGTCTGTGACATCTCTATACAACTATTCAGGCAATGTCCGTTACCAAGTAATCTTCTATCAATATGCAAAGCCTTTATTGAGATCGCATTCTAGTACAGTTAGGTCTTTATATCTATAACAATGACTTGAAATAAGATATACGACTGTAGCAATACTAGTATATTGTTTTATATATGATGTGCTAAGTATTAACGAATTTAAAGAGAGCAAAATAATAATTGCAGAACCCGAAGTCGGTGAGAAACTGTAAACAATCCTCTCAGTTTCAATACCTTTTCAATATTAAAAAAACAAATTGTAACCAACTAAAGTAGAACGACATTTAATTATTTCAACGTTAATAAAAAAAAACTAGCCAACACAACAAAACCGACTTTTATCTACGTTAAATTCAATTTAACTAAAAAACTATTGGACCAATCATCTGACAATTAAACCGATCCCTATAGGTTCTGTGTACCCTACACAAACCTCCAACGGCGTTCAATTACACCCACGGTTCATTTATTAATACAATACCCATTGATGTTCATAACGAGACTTCATTAATTAGGTCTAGCGATTTCTATTTCTATATTGAATATTATAGTTATAGAAACAACCGATTCGAAAGGATATCTATTAAACTTTGCATTACTATGATGCGAGTATATTTATCATGTTGTTATATAGTCACGTATATGGTTTTAAATTTTAGACTGTTTATTTTTTTATAAGTCTATACGAAAATGTAAAAATGTTACTTTTTTTAATATTATTAAGACATTAAGAGAAAGTCTTTTTGACAATTACAAATAATCGAAAAAAGATTAAACGATCTTTCGCGAATTAAACTCCGTCTCTTTTTCATCTAAGTAAGCGGAGCCTATTAAATATATGATGAATGGCTTTCAAATTACACTCTATATAAATTAACGTTCAACCGAAACGTCAGCCATACATCAATGAGTTTCAGTCGTGACGTCACGCACCACAAACGAAACACCTCAAAACGTACTTCGAGATGTCCCTTGCAGCATTTTCACTATAATTTATGTAAAACAATGCCTGAGGATTGTTGTCATTCGAATACATTGCTCGATTCGTTAGCGCATCTATAAAATTGTCCTTAAACAAGTGCACATGTATGTTGAAATATGCGTTAATAACGTGAAATGAAATGCCGATAATGGGTTGATCGGATTCGCCCGTAGGTTATGGTTTGTTTTGCTCAGCCAGTTTTGTGTAACAGTCACGAATATTGTAGGAATTATTCTTGATGTATGTTAACGTACCATTATTTCTAATGTACTTCTACTTACGCAGTTTGAAAATAAACTAGAAAGTCTAAAGGATCCCAGTATCTATACTTATGTTTTGACAAATAACGGCACGGGATGTATTACCAGCAAATATCTTTCAGAACTGTTAAGTTTAAGCATTTAATTTAAAAACTAACTTACTAGGTGGACTCTTAGTTCAGTTAGTTTTTACCAGGTAGCTCTAGAAACCAAGAAAAGTATAAAGTGCATAGACTGTGTAGAGACACATTATATTTAAAATATGGCAAATGATTGCATTAGCACACATCATGTAGTAATGAACAAATACCGCAGACTAGTAAAACCACAACTGAACATAATTGACTTTTACTTTCATAAAGCTTACAAATATAAGGATCTAGTAAATTACATATATTGTGCATGGCAATTTTTTAAAGTACTTTGACCGTTTTCATAAAGCCGTCCTTGTACTTTGTAAATGAATTACTACAAACAATTTAATTAGCAGGTAGATAATAACACTAGCTGTAACTTAGTGTCGACAGTTTGCCCAGTCGTGTGATAGTACCTCTTTGCACAATTAACATCGTCTTTTTAATGGCACAGGAAGGGATTATTCAATTAATTGATAAGGAAGAGTGAAGATGTCTATAGATACCGGTCGTCGCTTGCATCAATGTCCATTCGAGATTGCCACTTACATACTGTTTCTTAGACACAGCCTTCAATGCAATCAATTGTATAACAAATTCTAGTCTTATATATATAGTGAATATCATAAATAAAATAAAATAGGTAAGTTTTTATTTTATTAATTGCTATGTTAACCTGCCACACCTTAGTCGTCTTTTGTTCTACATAGTTACAATTTGTATTAGTGTTGTGTGTGTGTGTTCCGCGTCTCGCGAGATGGCACCCCGTCTTCATCGTTTATATTTCGTGACGAAAATTCACGGACCAGCCGGTACGCGCACTTTGTTCACTTCATTTCAGTAATCATAAACGAAAAAGTTATTGTATATATATATTTTTTTTAAATCACTATTTGATCTAATTTTTTTATAAAATAGTAATTGCCAAGAACATAAAAACTTGTATTATTTACCATTTACTTGATACTACCAAAAAAATAAACGCACGCTCAAGTTTAGCATAAAAGTATGAATCATAAACTTTCATGCGGCAAACATGTATAAAAATTCCACTTCATTGACTATGCAAATGAAAACCCGCACCATGCATTAACGTCCCAAATGCATAATTAAACCAGGGCAGGATCAACAATGCGTCCAGACAATACATAAGAAAATAGTCATCAATCACAACCATTATTTATACTATCGATCGACTAGTTCAGTTACCATAAATTGGGCCACGTACTAGCCGGAGATGGGACGAATTTTTGCTCTTTTCGTGTTTGCGATCCACTTCGGCAATGTCACATGTTTAAAAGGCATGTACTATACACATAAACGCTTTATATAGATATTTTATACCTTTTTCTTATATAAGGTATTGAATGTTATATAATATGAAACTACTTTAACCCATGTTGTTATGTCACAAATACAACTCGATAATTGGACTCACCCTCTCTCGATACGCTTCACACACGTGTTCACAGCCGAGTTCTCCAGGTCCACGGTGGAAACCAACTCATCAACGCTATCCAGCGCAATTGCTGATACTGTCCTATAAAAAAACCTTCTGTTATAGAATTACCCAACAAATAAAGTAATTAATTGTATTCTTAACAAACAATGCATAAACGTTCAATCGATAATATTATTATTATTGATATAACATCTATTTCAAAAAGGTACTCAAAATTAAATTACATATACACAAAAAGTTAGAACAAGTTACAATTGTATTTAAGTCTCAAGCCATCGTAAAATTCTCGCTCGAACAGCCAGAATATTATGTTTCCAGATGAACAGAGAACATAACGGATATAATCGTGTAACCAAGCACAAATCAATTACCAGCGATCATTTGTTAATGATTGCGATGTCAGTACTGTTGCGGCAGAGCCCGAGGGCGTGCGGTAGCATGAATCTACGGCGCTATGCAATATTACAGCTCATTAGCGCAGGTGAAACTTTAGTTTCCTGGCCAATCTAGAGTTCTGTTAGATACCGTTTTTGTTTACAAAATTTTACCATCTACGACTTTTTTATACACCGGTAATGTATACTCTAGACACACGATATGAGTATGAGCTAATTGAAAAAGAAATGCTAGTTTATTTAGATATAAATATTTAATACAACTAGGTACCACTTATACACAACATAAACATAAATTAATCTGTCAAAGGAGCATAAAATATGATTTGAATAAGAAAGTTAAAAGCATTAATCTGGTTTTTATTTTTAGCAATTTTAATAAGATATTTTTAGATTTGGTACGTTTTAGATAATTAGAGATCCAATTCAATTATTATGGAGGCAAGTGATATCCCAAAATTTGACAGTCGAAACCACTGGTCAGCCCGTAGGACCCAATGACTGAGCTCGACTGTAAGAGAAGACTTCGTTAACGCTATTCAGGATCGATAACGTCATGATACTGATTGTATCATAGTAGCAAATCAATAAAAAATATATAAGTAACGTTATATTTTTTACAAGATCCATAATTGATTATGAATGAATAGCGGTCGCGCCACAGATACTCGTTAATAAAAATTGATATACAATAATATTGCGCACCACGTTTTGAGTCTTAATTAAATTATAGATTTATCGATAATAATTAGTAATTAAATTTCGAATTTCTTTCCGCATAATGAGAGTTGGTTTTCTCATATTGGATTATTGCATGCCTGAATAAACAACTGATAGCCCACCACAATGGAAGCAATAATTTCCCAATAGACAATTATAGCGTTTTAACATCCGCAGTACAATAATAAATAGTTGTATTTGAAAGTATTATTTGTATCATTGTGGACACTTTTAGACTCAAATCGATTAAAGAAATATTTAAATATTGCTTGTAATTAAATACACTAAAACCATAGCCACTTTTACAATAGGTAAAACGTTATAGCTTTATACAACTCTGTCTTTTCATCTCAAAACAATGTTAAGTTCATTGTATATAAAAAATAGATTACAATATTCTTAAACTATCCATACTTCGCCGTCGAATGTAATCTTTCCTCCGTAGATTGGCTACTTTTACGCAAAGTTGACCGCAATAGAGCAATTACTAACATGAAATCAATCAACTGCTTGATCGGACGATAAAAGACTGTATATAATATTTTTTTACCATATACTATAGAGTATATACTCTATGCATCTATAAGAAAAGCAGCTTTATTATCTAAATAATGTGAACAGATCTATTGATTCTAACTGACCTCTTTAATGATATAAATATGAATTTAATAAAACGCGCGATGGTTAAGCACAAAAAAAATATTTTCAAATCTATACTAATAATAAGACAGTAAAAATCGAAAATCTGTACATTAAATATTTTTCCAAAAAACTGAAAGGAGGCAATTAAAGAAGAGTCATAGAAACCAAAAATATAATTTGTGGAATTCTTGTCTGTCTGTCTGTCTGTCTGTCTGGTACGTTATAACTTGAAAACTACTGAACGGATTTGAAGATAAATTATATATTTTATATCGGAATATAAAATTGTCAGAAAAGTTGCCTTCGATTTCCCTGAATCATCGGATCCTGACTACGGGACCAACTTGAAAATATCCCCTTCCGAACAAAATATAAACACGTAAATGGTAAATAAACATCAACTCCACAGAAACAGAGGATGTTGATAGCATTTGTACATGTAAAGCTACATCATCCCTGAGTAACACAGGCTATGTATAATTCCAATTGTAACAAGATTTTAGCCCGTGAAAGAAAGAATGTCGAGATCACTTAAAAACGCTATATACTTAACCAAATTACACGTGGGCGAAGCGGCGGGCGGAAAGCTAGTTTAAAAATAAACATTTAGTGATTAGTAAAATTACTCAAAGTTTATATAATTATAACATTCTAAACTATAATAAAAAGTACATTTAAAATTTATTTATTTACACTTCGTTGCTTATATATAAACTTTCATGAGTAATAAATTAAAATTAAGAAAGCAACTGACGGCATCAATCTCATTGATTTTTTCCAGGAATAAAGAAAAAGGAAGGAAATTTATAAAATGCAAGAAGTGCACAAAGAAAGTGAAATATTTGGTGTTTACTAGTATTCATTACAGGAAAATAATATTTATAAAATCATATCAATAGCAACTTCAATATTATTACGGTAACAGTCTTCCTGCTATAACACAACATATAAATATAATACATCAGTAACCGATGAAATTAAGCTTTTGTAAATATCAATCATAAATAAAAATATTAATAGTTTTTTGTAAACCAGATTTTCAATTCTAAGAAAAAATTTTTTATAGATATTTTGCCAAATGCAAATATATTAACCGTTATCTTTGCAATGTTAACATTCCTTCGCACTCAATTTCTTCACGATTCATCTACGACGGTTCTCCTTTAACTAAGATATTATGAACGATGTTCAATTACACGCCTGTCTCGTTACAGATAACATACATATTAGGTATTTGCTCTACATTTCAGACACGGTATGAAATAGTAAATAATACCTTTGACTATTTTGGAAATAAATAAGTTGGGTATTTTTCTTACATACTTAATAATATAAATCCAGTCCAGTCGGTTTTTTATATTTGTTATTTAATTGAAATTCATACAAAAAATCAATGGCTGAACTACGACTGCTTCGTTGCTATTGTACCAATCTCGTAAAAGCACACATTTACCTTTTTGTTCACGGCGAAAACACCACCTTACAGAAAGAAAATACATACATATTTAATTACTCTGGCTGAACGAAAAACCAACAGTGCAGCTGCGAGAGACCCGACATGGTCACTGTCGCTTCTAGAACATCGTAAATCAAATTGTGCCGACACTTTCGCCTTTGTAAATTTTCTTATATGACTTTGTGGAAATAAAGATCTATTAATCGAAATGACCGAGAAATGTCAAGCTAGACGATGTACCTACAGTACTTCGATCCCATATTTGTAAGCAGGATGTCAGTGAACACACCTGCTCCGAAAAGATTAGATTTCTAAACAACACTTATTTTAACATTTTAACCTCCTTATATAAAATATACACCTACATACGGTGAATGAAGCAAAAACGCGTAAAAAAGGCTACTTGTCAAAAACAAATTATAAAACCCAAAACTTGGACTACAATCTACATGAAAATTTCTAAATATCTAACAAACTCTCGGTTTAAATTGATTAAATATTTTACCACAGCAAATACTTTGACAATTCATCAATCAATCATTATCAGCAATACTATTTCCGCATTCCTGTTGGCTACCAGAAGCGCTGACGTGATGAAGAGTAGGTCTAGCGGAGCATGTAATAGCCGGCAGCTTCCGCGAGGGTGCGTCTCTATTGTTTAAACCACCGCACCCGTGCATAACTATCAGTTTATCTACCTCTACTTAGTTTCTTATATGATGTCCTGTTCGAATCCTCATTTAATGATTCAAATTCTCCTACTACAACCTTTCAAAATATTCATAACGCTAGGTGATCATAATCTTGTAATTTCACCGCTTAACATGTGTGTATTAATTTAAAAATATCTGGTAAATCCAAGGATTGCTTTATTATACTCATTTATGTCATGGTATTCGCGATCTTCGTAGTAATGAAGCAGTGGAATCTATTTACGCCTGGTTTATTGCGCGACTACTACATATGTATGGTATTAAGTAAGTATTTAGAATAAGACTTACAAATTTGAAATTGGAAAAAAATTACGTATTGATAATGAAATTTGTTAATCGTTGTGAAAAAAAAACATTTTTGAAACATCAATACAAGTAAATAGTTAAAAGAAATGTGTCGAATTTCCCTCACGAATCTTAATTACAACTGACATTCCTCTGCGTTTCTTGCGGAACAAAATACACATTTGATAATACCTCTTGTATATGCACAAGAACACCATCAAAGCTTGACTGGCTTCAGTATCGACCTGCACCGTATCAGTTTACCTCCTGCCATATTTAAGCTCCCACGAATCCTATTAAGTGAATAGGCTCAAGTCGCAAGTGCATCTAAACTATGGAAGAGATCCTATACTAGCTTTATACAAATACATGCTGTTGAATATTTTTTTTGGCTTAACTGATTTATTCGGTAAGTAGTACATATTTTTTTAATCCTTATATATTATTATATTCTATATATCAAATAACTATTGATATAAAGTAAATATGAGATATTAAAGTGATTGTGCTTAGTGTATCGTAGCCTGCAATGTTATATACCAATAGATAAGTATGTAAAATGTAATGTAAATAACATGTTACAAAACTGTATCTTAACACAGCTACAAGGAAACGTTAATTTGGACCAAGCCAAAGGATACAATTCTATTGTTCGACTCAGTCTTTCCTTTTACAATGGCAAGTGCGAGTCAAATTATCAAAGAAAATACAGCAACGTTGAAGTTACTTGTTTCACAACACTATTAAATTGCCCATTGCACATAAATTGTATATGAGAAATACATAAAATGTTTTATTTAAAAAGTGCTATATTCATTTATATCAGCTCGACTACAAAAAGTTGCCTAATTTGATGTATGGATAATAGGATATTGTTAGTATCAGTGAAATTGAGGCTTTTGAAAATTTTCGAAGTAAAGAATTTTTAATAGAATAAGAGAAAGTGACACGGAAAGTTGAAATGGACACGGAAACAATTACTGAGCAAGATAATATAGCAAAAAACTGATTTAAGTAATTATATCTTCAAACATTCAATTCAAGTTCAAACAAAAGGCTTGATCAATATGAACAAAGCCTGTCTCTGGGTACCCTGGGTCAGCGAGCGATTCCTTGGGAACAGCTTATGGGGCTATTGTCAAATATAAGGGTTTCATCGATTAAAATAAGTCAATGATTTAGGATACGTACTTTGTTATAGAGCTCCTTGAATCCCCCGGCAGTCCCATAAACATTAATGTTGATGACATTTGTATGACCGAAACACTTGTAATTTAGATTAAGTATCGGATAGACTTTTAATTTTGACTCTCAATTTACTATCGAGAAAATTTATTTTGCAACTAATACAGTCAGTTCATTTTTTAAAACAAATCAGTCAAAGTGACAAAAAAATAAAAAGGTTTGCGTACCACAACTGCAAACTCTTATTTACGTTATTATTATGTGTTATAAGAATATCGCTAATTCTATAGGATCAGCGCCCTGTTTGGCGGTCTCGACTGCGGTATAAACGTATTTTAATGAATATAAATCTTATTATAAATTTCAAATTATAAGGTTCGAATATTTAAACAGTTATTTATATTTTTTAGAATATGTTACTATGTTTATTCCCAAATCTTTAAGCTTAGAACAAATAAAACATAAAATGGAGTGTATAGTGTAATATCTAACACGTTTGAACATGGATAACAATATAATTAATATGATGTTATAAAATATTGTGTGTGTGTGGTGTGAGTGTGTCTAATATAATATTTTATGATGTATTATAATATACTTGAGAAATATATATATATATATCTACCCTATATAGTCTGTAGCTGGAAACACTATAGTCTGATGTAACTACAGAATGCAATTACTCATGTGTCACTTGAATGACTACTGACATCTAACTGAGTTTTGACGCCTTCACTTTTTAAAGAACTCTGAACTTATTTGTCGTTGAAATTGAAAAATGCATTAGAACAATTATCGTTTCTTTTGTACTAATTAATAAAAAGTGTTGTTATGGATTAAAGATGTTGAATCAAACTTCGACTGAAGCACTGCTGTCAGCAGCTTACGTTGAGAATTACTTGGATATTGTTGATAATCTTCCAAATGATTTGCAACGACATTTATCGCGTATGCGAGAGTTAGATGTAACATACAGAGGTAAAACCTATAATAATTGTAATAATCTGATACCCTCCGAGCTTTTTTATAACCTTTCTATCGTTATAATTCGTATCTATCAAGTAATCCAACAGCGTACCTGTTGTGTTGACATACTGTTTTGCACCAATAATAGACGCGTGATTGTATGTTCACTGTTTACTCTAGATAGCCATGGACATAAATAACATATTTTTTGTTATTTATATTTAAGTGTATAATTTTATTTGCACATTTTTTCTTAAAGAATATAACTAGTGTAAATGATTAATATAAACATTAATTAAGTAATTCTATATTTTCAGAATGTCTAAGAGATGCAGAGGCACACCTAGCAGTGTGCATTGGTCCCAATACTGAAGAAAGGAAGCGTGGTAAGGCAGCACTGAGGTTACAAGCCACTCTTGTTGCAGCACAAGAGATAGGAGACGAAAAACTGCAAGTTGTTCAACTTTTGCAAGATCTTATTGACAATAAACAGAGGTGCCTAGATGCAGATCATAAAAAACTGGGTAAGTTTCACATTAAGAACTTGTACCAAATATTTGTCTTTATAAATTCGGTAAGAATGCATGTGGTCATTATAGTTTATGTATAATTTCATTATATACATTTTAAAAAAGGGAATGTAATCCACTATTTTAGTGTCATGCTTAGAAGTCAACACAAACGGCGCTATTAAAGAGGAGCCAATACAAAACACTGAAACCAGATCAAATGAGAAAGAAGCCAATGCACTTCAGACACAGCAGCAGACTGCTCCTCCACCACCACCTGAGCGGAATACAGAAAAAGATAAGGACAAGTCTGAAAAAGACAAAGGAGGTAAGATAAAACTTCTATTTTAATGTAAGTTAAATTCTGTAGTCTGGGATAGTGGATGGGTTTGGTTTTATAGGTATATATTGAAGATTAAATTATTTTATATGTAACAAGATTTAAAGTATTTTTTAGTTAATACAAATGCAATAGAGAATATTGAAATGTAGAATCAAACACTACAATTAATATAATTCATAACTCAATATATAATTTCTATACTTAATATATTCTTTAATGCCTAAAATAAATTTGGTAATTAATTGGAATTATTTGCAACCTTCAACTATCAATAAAAACATTAACATTAAGTGACTAAAACCGATTGATAAATTTAAGGTGAGCGTTGGTCAAAGAGAGCACGCCGTTCCCGTACAACGGCAGGTGCTGCTACTGATGGAGCTGACTCCAGCGAAAGAGATAGTGAGCGACACACCCACAACACTCATAAGAAAGGTAATTATTAATGTTTAAATTGTATTATTGAAATATAATGGCATATCGGGGCACCTCTGAATCTAAATTCTCTGATTAAAAGTCAATCACCTTAAACTTTTCTATTTTATATTGTAATATTCATCTATTTGTATCCACAACTATTTGGTCCCCAACAATAGATCACTGATAAATTAATTCTTAGTATTATATTTCTAGTAGTTAAGAACTTTGCAGTCATATCTCTTGCAGGTATAGGCAAAAAGAAAAAACGCAAAGCCCGTCAAGCAGCTCAGCGATCTGAGACGCCGCCAGAGGAAGCCGATGCCATAGATCCTGATGAGCCTCGGTACTGTCTGTGTGACCAGATATCCTTTGGAGAAATGATTCTCTGTGACAATGACTTGTGTCCTATTGAGTGGTTCCATTTCTCATGTGTGTCCCTTACAACAAAGCCTAAAGGCAAATGGTTTTGCCCAAAATGTCGAGGAGACAGGCCCAACGTCATGAAGCCCAAGGGACAGTTTTTGAAAGAGCTTGAAAGGTATAATCGAGAGAAGGAAGAAAAAGCATAGCACACACTGTTTGGTTAGTGAGGTTGTGATATTATGAGGAGCACAGTTTGTAAGATATTTCAATGCGTAAATGAACTATGAAACAAAGTTGACAAACATGCAAACAGTACAGCATACATTTCTTAAAGCATCAAATAATCGAATGATTATGTTTATTTGTAGTAATAAATAATTAAAAATTTTCACAGTATATGTATTATTTATCTAATTGAGAAATTGTGTTTAATGAGCTTATAGCATTGGAAAGTTAAATATTATTTTGATTCCAAGCATTGTGAAACAGCTGCTTGAAATAAATACTATACTATGTAAACCTAAGGCAGACTAAAACATGGACTAAAGATAACACTATGTCAGTTGCATAGTATCAAATGCGGTGCTATCATTACTCTATGTTTTTTTAATAATGCAGATGTTTTAGATAATTAAAGGTTAAATTTGAGATGTATTCAACAGTATAAACCCAGAATAACAACTACTATAAAAACTGTATAGCCTAAAGGCAGCTAGAAAATTATCACAGTGCAATGATACTTAATAAGAGCATAATAAATTGTTTATTTACTTTATTACTGAATTGAAAATTAAATCTTTTATATTCATTCAAGTGTACCTGAGGCTGCAACAGAATAGATTTCATATTATTTTAAATGTTAACAATCTTAAAATAGAGCTCGAGGTTCCTTAATATATTTTTTTTTTTTGCAAATAAAACCTATTTAATGAAGATTATGTTCATTTTTAAAACAAAGCACAAAATATTTGATTTAATGTTTTCAAAACTGTGTTTCACAATATGTGTGTGGCTGCAAGCACCATGTCTCTGGAAAGCACATAAGGGAAGTAATATAGATTTCTCAGTCATATCAATGTGAAAGAGTAGACAAGACTAGAATGATCTTTATTTTGACATAACCATCACTATATGGCATTTCTTGTTAGACTACTGCAAAGAAATTAAGTAGGTAGTACTTTGAATTCGTGCATTTGCAGTGAATAAGATCTTGGCTGCTGTACAGGTGCTTGCAACTACATGTGTACAATAAACAAGTACTTCTATATATGTGAGATTTCATTAAGTGCTCTTTCGAAATTACACTGCGTCAATGTACGCCGTGGTTTGCGCATTTATGATAATAATTTACTTAAAACGTACTTTTTTTAATGGTATGACTGAGTGAAATGTATAGAATATTCCTATGATTCGATAAATATAAGATTTAATTTATAATATGTTGTTTCAATTGCTGAAATCTGTTCAGATAATAAATAAAAAGATGAAATTCATTATATTTTATTAAATATACAATCCAACTAAGTAACCATGCAGATTCTATATAATACTAAATTCAAGTCTAAAATGTTTTTTTTTTATAGATTACGTTTACAATAAAATTCAATGCTGTTAAAATATAAATTTATGACATTGCAATGGCTTTTATATTTCCGACTAGATATTATTTAATTAAATATTGCAATAATGACGAAAATTGTTCAATAGTTATTTGTTATAAATTAATTTGTCTATTAAGTCTATATGTAAATGGCACATTGCACAACGTACGGCATATCAGAGGATGCAAAACGAAAAATGCATTAGTACAAGACAAATTTAAATATTATTTAATGTCAAGATTTATAAAATAAATGACACACGTTCGCCAAAATTCCTATTTTTATAGAACTTTTTATTTGTCAAAAACATGGACTCTGAAAAAAAATACATTGTTGAAAATTAATTCTCGTTTTGCATACCCATATAAATTCAAAAAATATAACTAAGATCACACAATATTTTGCACCAAACTCAACATCGCTTAGATTAATATAAAAAAATAAATGCCGCTACGTAAAAAGCAATGATTAAGCTAAAACTCTACATAGGTATACTTTTTTCCTTAAACAAAGAGGCAAGAATTTTAAAATATAACTACCCTACACAAAAATATATTCTTTACAGAATGCGCTACGGTATATAAAATTTATGGTTTTAATTTTTTTATTAAATAATTTGTGTGTTGTCTTGACGTTCAGAAAGACAATGTATTTTAAAATATATAAAAATACTTTCAATTGTGTAGAGTTGCTTGTGACGCTATATTTGGACACAATGGATTATAATAAATTCTAAGGATTAAATATGAATTAATAATCAAAAACATACATTTTTATACCTAAATCTTGTACAATTATATTTTTATACAATGAGATACTAAAGTACCTTAATTTCAGTAAGCAAAAGTCCATTTTGATGGCTTTCAAAGTATAAGCCATATATAAATCTTTTATTTGTTCGATTTAACACTAATCTCATATTGTTCTTTTGCTAGATTTGCTATTGATCCACACAATTTCTGTTCTGCAGAAGCTATGGACATATTATTTAACCGTGTTTACAAAAAAGAGTGCTGGATATTTAATACTGATTAAGATGAACAAGTATTTGTATGTGATTAACTATTTTAGTTGTGTTTTATTATATGTATTATGTTGTGGCAATACTTGTTTTACACCCAGACTCCGTGTGGGTTTTTGTTAGTAGGAGCGGCGTTCTCAAGCTGTCTCGGAGATCCAATAATCCGCCTGGCGCTGCCTGCTTTACACATGCCTGAAAATATAACATATTTGTTTAAACAAAACAAATATTTAAATCCACTAGGACTAGTTGTAGTCCTTAAGATTTCATATCAAAATATATATGTGTAGTCTAACCATCCAAAGGATGCCGAAGCTCATCCACGCTTCCAGTGAGACTCTGAAGATTAGCTTCCTTCATTTCCTGAACTAGTCGTTCCACTTGACGCTTCTTCTCCATAATGGCCGTCTCTAGCACACCCACCTTAAATAGAATATTAAAGTATGCTAAGATATGTCCTTTACAACTATTTCAAATATAAGAGTTAGAGATGCAAATACAATACAATAAAGTCTCTTTACATACAAGATGTATTCATTAATTGATATACATCATCTTTGAATACTCTCCAATTGATTGTTGAGTGTTAAAAGCACCAGATGCTAATTTAAGTTTAATTACTGCAATTTTAAATATTATTTGTGCAATAAAGTGGTGAACACTGAAAAAAAAGGTTCACCTCTCGTTTAAGATTCTCAGCAGTTAAATGGTTAATCTCCGTGGCGTGTTTAGCCTGCTGTATCTGTGTCTGAAGGCCGTCCATTTCCGCCAACATTGTCCTTTCCAATGCTTGTCTGATAACATAATTAAACTAAATATTTGTGGCCCGGATAATGTTTTGTAGGTCATGACAATATTAATTGATTAAAAAATTAATTGGGTAGATTGTGGTTTAAAACAAATAGGGTTGTATGTATATTTGATAGCTCTATGAAAAGATAAATCAAAAAAATTATGGTGGACCCTTAAGATTTAGGGGTTTGCCGATTCTCCGTAATATAAATAATTTAAAATTTATTATTAAAATAAAAAAATAGTAAGCCAAATAAGACTGACGTGATATATTCCCTTACCGGTTCTCTTGCTGACGGCCATTCAAAAGTCTTTGTTCGGTATGAATATCTTCCATGAGCTTGCGTATCTTGTTCTTACATTGCAACAGGTCAGTCTCACAATCGGCAAGTTTCGATCGAAACAATACAATCTCCGATTTTAAAGTCTTCTCATTTTGTTTCGCTATTTCACTCTCTTCTTCAACATAGTTAAGTGCTTGTACCTGTATTACGCACATTTGTATTAATTTAATTCTTTCATATGTTACAAAAAAATATATGTAAGACTGGTATTTTACTTTCTTCTGACCAAGGTCCAAGACCATCCGCTTAATTGGTAACCTTCTAAAATTAACTATGGGAGCTTCAAAAGATTTCAGTTTACCAACCTGTTCAGTGCTAATCCTAAGTTGACTGTCAGCTGAGTTAATTTGCTGTTGTAAGAGTTCCACTTGTCTTTCCTGTTCTCTACCTTTGTTTTCCCAGTAACCTATTTCTGCGTCATACTGAAAGTGTTCATTATAAAATAACAATTAAAAATTCAATAAATAAGAAATGCACTTTACACAAGACTGAGGTTTCATACTTTTATTAAATCAACTTGTTGGCTGGAAAGTTTCTCTCTCTGATAATTCACAAGCGAGACCAGCTCTCTATATTGAGTATTATAGCTAACTGCCTCCGGATTTCTTTCTTCATCGGGTTCATTTACTGGTGACATGTGCGAGCGAGGTCTAGAGCGACTGGGAGACTTCCGAACACCCTGCAGTGGAGGTGGAGATCTGTATGGTGGTGGGGGATCCCTGAATGAAAGATTTTTATCTATTTCATGCAATACAACTAGAGAAGAATATAGATTTATTAAAGCCAACATAATAAAGCAGATTTTATATAATTTATAAAGTCAACACTTACATCTACACATAAATACACATAGGAAAGTGAAGGGTTCATACTCAAAACCACATCTGGTGTACATTTATTAACAACGGAAAGCTATAGGTTAGGATACCATTATCGTTATTATAAAAAAAACAATTTTTGGATGATATAATTGTTATTTTACCTATATGGCGGAACATCTTTTGAAATGGGACTATCATCCGGAGTCTTGCTTTGTTGTATACCCCTTACAACACCCACCGGATTACTTGGAGATGTATTAGCATTGTTAAATGCAGTTGAATTTGGCCTATTTGGTGAATTTTGCTTATCTTGTATATTGGGATTTAGTGTGGTTTGTCTGTAATAAAAATTTGCAGATATGCAATTAAATACATTTTAGTCATAGAGGCAAGTTCTTATAAAATATCTATTCTTTATAAAATCCAAGTGCATAGAAAAAATGTTACATTTTGAAAATCATTCGTAGTTTCCAGGTAGACAAGACTTATTATTACTTACTACGACTCAACTGATGTTTAATAAGCTAGGCTACAAAATACTTAGGCCCTTTTAGATTCCTTTTTCATTTTGCTTAAAAAATTAAATTAGTAGGTAACTTTTATACTAACCCATTTCCATTTGATGATTTTATATTACTATTAGGTGGTAAAAATTTTTGGTTATCACTGCTGTCAGATCTTCTAAGTATAAACTGTATGTCATTGGAATATTCGCCCCATTTCATAAGAATCTGCAATTATTTACATGAAACACTTGATAATTACTCTATAAATAGGAACAGAGATGAGACTAATAAAAGTTTTCTTATCAAGACACTGAGTAAATCACACAATCGTTAATTATTAAAAATTGATATCTCAACAATCATAGGGTGTAGTATGTGGATATTTTTTTGCATATATAGTAAATAACATTTGGCATACTTACTTTAAGAGGAAATTCCTGAGGAGCTAAGAGTCTCTCATTATTCCTCCATCGTTCAATTAACGTGAATCTACCCACTTTTCCAGTAGCATGAGCTAATGCAAAAACTACATCCTGTATTAAATTTAAAGAAGTTGTATAAGATTGTGTATTTATTTAGAATGGCAGTATGTAACATCAGACTACGAACGAATTATTATGAGGAAAAATATATAATGCAATGAAGATTCATAAAAGGAACCTTAGCAATTCACAGGCGTTACAAATTATATGCTAGCATGTACGAAATGTCAAATAAGGGATATAGAACGAAAAATATATTAAGGTGTATGAACGATAAATATACCTGGCAAGTGGTTGTTTCAGTTACTCCACAAACAATCCTTTGTATCCCTTCGACCCAGACTTTCAGCTCCATTAATTTGGGACAGCTTGAAAATCTAAACACCCAAACAGCATTAGGACCCTAGCTTAAAACATTACTTTACGAACTCTACAAGGAAATCTTAACACTATCTCTCTCTCACGAGATCAACAGAGAGCCATACATAGCTGATAAATTTCACAATCTGCAGCAGTAAAACACAAACATTCCAAAAAGAGAAAATTGAAAAACACAACTGTCAAGTGCTTTTTATTTAAGATTATATTACAATAACAGATAATGGCAGTGTAAACTGTGGTTGATGACAACTGACAAAATATATGGTTAATTTTTAAAAATTATTTTATGGCTGTTATCGGTTAGCCAGGCCCTTAACCACTCTTTTTTTTATATTTTCAGGTAAGTAAAATCTTTACTATCGTCTGTAAAATCCCGTCTTTTTAACATTTAAGCATATACTAAATTATAATAAAGTAAATGACAATCAAAGGAATATTTAAAAAAGACGCTATTTTTTAATTCAATTCGAAATTGAAATACCTGACAAACAATAATATCTGACAATCTCGGACCACTACGACTTTACTACGATTGAAAAGTACTGATAGAAGTAGAAAAACGAAGCTGGTTTTTGATACGACGTTATGGCTCAAGAAGATGATGAGGAGGTTTTTGTTGTTGTTTGGCATCTTTGTTTTTATTAAAATTTTGAATTTGACAAAAAATATAAAAATAATACATTTTATTATAGGATCTAGTTTTTAATGTTGAAGAAGTTCAAAAACTAGTAAGGGATAATATTGAATTATGCTTGGGCGGTAATATATACAGTCATTCACGGGTCCCTCAATGGGTAACGGTAATCACAGAAAGAACTTTGGCAAGATTAACGAAATTGAATAAGCCATTTAAGTATATAAGTGAGTAACCGATAAATCCAGTTTTGCATCTTTTGATCTATCTAATAAAAACAGTTTGAACTAAAAAGTCGTTTTTTATTAGTGAGAATGACAGTCACCCAGAAAAATGGCTCCGGCCTTCATACGGCAGCAGCGTATTTCTGGGATACCGCAACAGACGGAACGTGCACTGTGCGCTGGGAAAACAAGTATATGTACTGTATTGTTAATATTTGGGGACTTGCATTACAATAGTAATACAATTATTACGTGTTTTATTGAAATCAATAGGTAAATGTCGTAAACGTAGGCTACACTGTTATTCATGTGAAAAAGAAAGGTAAGCCTTAAAACTAACGCCCTCCAAACCAGTGGTTATGTGTAAAATGACAATTCTAATTATTAGTGTCTAAAGACCTACTTGAATGAAAATATTTTATATCTTATGATTAAACGTGATAATCCAGTGGTTCAAACTAAGTTCAATTATGTGACAGTGGAAATAAATCGTTGTTTATTTACTCAATTAATTTTTTTTCCCGAAATCTTTTCGCCCTTATTTCGCTTGGCTTTTTAAGGTACTGATACGCAACTTTTACTCTTCTTTAAGATGTATAGAAGTTCATACGATATTGAAATAAAATGGTCACATAAAGCACATTTTAGTAATTTTATTTTTGGTAAAATTTACCACAATACAAAATAATAATAATAGAAATAAATAAAGTAATAAAATGTATAGACAGGTCATAGAACTATGCATTGTAAAATTGGTGCTTTTAAAGCAATTATATAATTTATAATAACATTTAGGCAAAATGGCATGTGTTCACATTAAAATAAAAGCAATATTTTAAAAACTCATTCAAATAATATCAAAAGTGAATATTTAGAAATGATTCAAATCATTTATCACTTGGTGATTTGGTCATTTTCTATTTTGTATAGGACTAACAAAACACATATCACTTAAAGCCCAAATTTCATCAAAAAAGATTTAAACTACGCGTCTGTTTTGGTATTAATATACTTTCTCAAAAGTAGAAGAATAATTAGCAATCAAATATCTTTTACTGTACAAACTTTGTAGCACTTAGCATGTGATGATTTCATTAAGGGTATTCATTTTACAAAACGTCACGCGTAGTTTACTCTTATCGTGTATACAAAACAAAAATCACAAATTCACAACACTGCCAGGGTCAACGAGTAAAATTACAGAAAAAATTAGAATTAATGTTAACAATTGTTTATGAAATTAAAAAATTACGATAACTAATCGATAAAATTATCTGTACTTTTTATTATTATCCATAAGTCGATGTATAATTCTAAACCATGTATAAAATGTAGAGAAAACTTTAAAATTACAATCAACTATTTTATGGCTATGGTTGGAACTAAATCACAAATTCTACGAGGACTAGTTATCGGACAATTGATAAGGGTGGTTGTTCACAAAATATTGATATTCATTTTAAATAAAAAGAACTAGACACGAGTTTTATGAACAACTAACCTCAAATTTTTGAGGTGGTCAAAATATTCTCCTAAACCAATAAAGTTAGATTTAAGACTAAAGGAAATAGAAAATAATTTTTACTTTTTTTTGTAAATTATTGCAATAATAAAATAAATCACTGAACCAAACATTTTTTGACCACCACAGAAATTATATTTTTCAGATCGATCGATAGACAACAATGTTTTAAATTTAGTGCCACGATCGCCATATTTATTGTAATCAAATCATGCTGAAATGAACTATGATGCCTGAACGTACCAGTACAAATTCGGCCATTTCCCTGACAATTTAACATCAAATCATTAAAAAAAACTCCTTTCAACGGTCACAATTGTGATTTCATATTACACAGTCGACATTTCACATACAGCAAGATACCTAAAAAATGATGTCATAAGATCGCGTTTATGTCCCGTTACATTCCGTATTTATTCATGTGATACTCGCGTAAATTGAAGAAAATATCTTTATCACTGGTCGGTCAATTTATTTCTGTGTCCATAAAGGGGTTGAAGACAAACATTTAAAATAAAACAAACATGAATTATTGAAAGTTAAGATCGGGCTGTACAAATATCATAAACACTAAAACTATCTTTTCTATTTATTGACTTCAGAAAAATACGTTATATATTAATACTGCTTATGGGGTGCAGTAGATAAAATATAGTTATAACGTCTGCATCTGAATCATATTCAAATCTATTTTAACATTGTGATGATAATGTGATGTGTGTTATCTAATTTCAGACTGGTTGCTTTAAAAAAAAACCAAATAAACGAATTAAAACAGGTAAAACCCAAGCTGTGCTAAAAGTATTAAAGCTAACAAATGTGCATTCACGTTGACACGTGCATCGTACGTCTCCCATCCCACGAACCCACACACCGAATAACTTATATAATATATACAATATATTAAATTACATAAAGTACCCTACCGCTATGACTACGATAAAACGATTTGTCGCTTAACCACGTTATTATGACAAATAATTCTCTTATATACATTCTCTATACAATACTTAAAAAATACTAAATTGTAACATTGTACTCGAATGTATCGGTATTTATAGCTATCCGTCATCTAGTATGTACACGAGATACGATATCGAGACTTAACTGATCACAAGGATGAGAACAAACGAGGAACAAATACGATGCCTATACACTATGCCCTTACATTCCTCACATATCACAACAACGTTAATGTACCTGGCCTTCGAGCCGAAAATGATACAAAATAATAAAAAATATATTTACAAAAATATCTAAAACTTATCACAAAAATATTAATTTTTAAACGAATATAATGTACAATCCGACGACTTTAAACACTGGGCAGATTCAATATAGAGATCATAACAAGATTCATGTAAACGTGTCCGATCTGGCACATTGTCTGAGGTGGGAAACGAAATGTCGTTTGGACTTATTGTCATATACACTTAGTGCTCGACCCAGCATTTCCTTGCTTTTCATCCGCCAAAATCCGCTCTCTGCTACCGATTATCAAAATATAGTCTAACTGATGTACTTTCACAAATTATGCTACTGGAAAACAAATCTAATCATCGTAAAGACTATTCTATGTTTATCTCATTAGTTGCCGTTTGGTTCTTACGCCCATGGGACGGAACACTTGATGGGCGCTTTCTCGCTTCTTAATTGACATAATTATTCACAGGTCTATCTTTTTTACAATTTAGTTGAGGTACTTGCGACATTTTTTAGCTCCACACGTGCAAGGTATCTTGACCTCTTCAAAGGGAAATTTGTAGTCATAGGTAAGTTCTTCGCCAACAGTGATGCGACGCAACGCGAAGATGAGAATGTGCTTATGGCCGTGAATGTCCACTACACGGGAATAGCAGTTTGGCTGGAAATCATATTCTTATGTTAGTCTTAACATTATCAAGATATTTTAAAAATTATTAAAGATGCTCAATAACTTATTTAATTTACGTAGCTAACACCAAACATAGTTATGCAATTACAATCTTAAAAAAATAGCCATGCCTACCCTACATTAATTAATGTATGTACATATTTGTAACGAAGAGAGTGCGTGAATTATCAAAGTGAAAATATCTTTATCTATATCTAAGGTACATAGGACCATTTGGAATCGTCTTACATCTAAGTGATCGTTCGTAGACGACCAAGCAGAGAAGCAGGCAAGAAACTCGGCGTGGTTGATTTCTTTTGGAAATGATCCCAGTACACTTTTGTAGCAAGCTTGTTATGCTCTAGTTAAATAGGTAATATTGTTTCAACAAGCTTAGCACTTACATCACAGGAGTGGTTGATAAAACGCGCGGCGTTGCCTTTGAGCGTGGCGTCGACAACGAGGTTGTCGTCGATCCGGAACATGTAGCAACCGCCAACACCTCGCCGGCCACTCGTCGCTTCGTACTTCTTCTCACGCTGGTCCGCCAATACGGCGCGTATTACCTCGCCCGCATATTCAATCACCATGTCACCTGAAATAATCATAAAAAAAATTAAATAAAAGGTTAAAATAAATTAAAACAGAAAAGCAACGTTTTCTTTTACACACGTTAACAAAGACGTAGTCTAGTTTGTACATAGAGCTTTAAGGTGTCGTTCTAATGTTAATGTTTTAATAAATGCAATAATATAAACAAAGAAATTATTTTACATCTAGTTGACTAATATATTCACGTCGCTACGTTATATTTGTATATCACAAATCGTAAATTAAAACATTGTTTTACATTCAAAGATTCGATCTTGGTGTCAATTGAATTTTGTATAAAAACATCCCTCATTGAGTTTATCAATAACTTAGGCGACAAAAGCCTAGCCTAAATCTATGCACTTCGACTTGTCTGGTTCTAACGGCCTCAATTGTAATACGTAATCCTTACCTTCTTCAATATCCCGTTTGCAGAAAAGTCCCCGTCCATGAATATGTGATCGGTATACACCTACTGATGCTTTCGAAGTTTCTTTAAGTTGTCTAAATCTCATTGCTGGTGGTAATGTTGCCAAACGTCTGGAAAATGTTTAAGTAGTAATTAAAATTATTCAATTTGATGTAAAATAATATTAAACTGACAATAGTCTCTGCTGAAAGCGGTTTTTCATACAACAAATAATAATTTAAACATATAATTTCTTTAGTATTACTAATGATGTTCAAGATATTCTCTTTCCTGTGTGCACTTGGCGACAATAGTTACCTTGAAATAGAGCTCTCCACCTCTTGACCTCCACATGGCGGTGGTTCCTCCCTAAAAGGTGAAGCCATCCAGCTAAAAATATCGTGATTCTGTTTTCTCGCGATTGGTCCCGTCCGTGCGCTGCCCCAAGGGCTCTCTTTAAAACCTTCGCTGAGGTCCAAATCGTTGTCCCAACTGTTTAATGCGCGCCCTTGATGGATCTTGTACTTCGTGCAACGGTTCGCCTGTTAAAAAGCATGACTTAATTAATGCAAAAGATAAACATCATTTGTAATTTACTGGTTTCAATTACGATTTGGCCATAAAAATTCTCAAAAATTACAGTCAAATAATAGAACAGAATAAAATTAAGTATACTTACGCCAGGTAGTTGTTCAATTAGGTATCTCAATGCGTTGTTGTTTAGTCCGAGTAAGTGGGCGCCGGAAAGTGTTGATGGTAGGTTGTATTGCATAACAGGCAATCCACACTCCTTTCTAGCATTTTGTACCGCTTCAATTACTTTAGACCATAAGTCTGATAGGGATGACGAGCTGTAGTTAAAGCCATCCTCTGATGTCACTTCATATATCAGTTTTGGGCCATCATCTTTCGACGGATCGGGGGTTTGCTTAGGCAACAGCGGTTTGTTTTCTTGCCCCTTGTAAACTCTGTTTTGTTTCTTGACAGTGATTTCAGGTTCTGACTTTTTGTCACCGAGAGGTCGCTTCATTATCTTTGGAGGAATGGATTTGACGGGTATAGTTGGTGACTTATTTATATCTTTCTCAATTAATACTTTTGAAGCATCCGGTCCTAAGTCGGCATCCAAACTTGGAAGTGAGGTCATTTTCGTAACTGTCTCAACACGTTCGGTCGTTCTTCCTACGGGTGGGTCTGTTGATGCCGTACTAGTGTTGGCTTGAGGAGATTCAGTGGACATCTGCAAAGCTCGTAATGCATCACGCTCTTCTTTTTCCCTTTTCGCCTTTTCTAGTTCCATCATTCGTTTCGATTCTTCAATTGCTTTTTCCAAATCACTGTCAATATTTTCATCTTTTACATTCAAATCTGGCATGTCATGACTAACAGTTCGTTGCTTGGGCACTGTAGTCGATTTGACGCCCACGGCTTTACATTTGCTCTGTCCATCTCTATGTAAAGGCAGTACTCTATTCATGGGTCTCATAGACATCGGATTTACAACGTTAGTTGGTATACCAGATTGTTGAGTCGAAGGAGCTTTAGGCAATGTAATACTAGAGCTGTTTTGAGTTGGTAAGTTAATAGTATTGTTTTGGACAGGTATACAAATCATACTATTGGCGTTGTTTTGGTTTTGCAATAAATTTGTGGTGGTGGGGAGTGGGAAATTCAAATCAGCCGCTTTAGAAGCAATCTTAGGATCCACCAGATTGTTTTGTACAGTAATATTTACAGTGTTATTGCTAGAATTTACGTTTATATTCATGGGGGCACTGTTAGGTATTGCTTGGAAGGGAACATTTATCATTGTACTGTTTGCCTCGGTTTTTTGTTGGAATGATAAGGGATCCGGTGTAACGTTTGACACATTACTGTTGGTGTTATTAGTTACCACTCGAATATTATGCTGTTGTGGAATTTGATTCATAGTACTTTCTATATTGGTATTACTCATACGATTTCTCTCTGGTAAGTTGATGATCCTATTATTATTTGATGCATTCATTTGCATATAATTCATCTGATTATTAACCGACATAGCATGGTTTTGCTTATCGTTGGTACAGTTAATATTGTTGCTAACTTTGCTGCAATCATTTTCAGGTAGATTCGGTATAGACATATTGGTGTTTATAGATCCCATTATATTTTTACCTCTCAATGTCTCTCCGGGGAATTTAGGTGATTCATTTATTGCCATATTTCTACTACCATTTATTTGACTATCTAGGCTTGGTAACTGATTTTGTGATGTATTGTTCGGATTCATACAACTACTAATATTCAACTGATTATTATTCGTCACTTGATTTCCCATTATATGGTTTGCATTATTATTATGTGAGGTGTTACTCATCATCATATGATTGGTATTACTTGACGTAAGATTGATATTATCAGAGGTACTGTTGCAAGACATTAACAACTCATGCGCCGACACATTATTTTGATTGTTGTTCCCGTAATGTGAATTGTTCGTTACATTGCCCAACATAATATTATTTGACATATTGTTTATATTATTATTCCCATGATTATGCATCATATTTCCAGAGTTATTGAGATTCATGTTATTTGAATTCATATTTGAGCAAATTTCGAATGGCTGATTATTAACAAACTGTGAACTGCCATTGGTACACGTATTACCACAAGTATTTTGAATCTCATTTTTGATATCTGGTATATTGGGCATATGCAATATTGAGTTGTTCATTTGCTGATGACTGGAATTATTCATTTGCATAGAACTGTTGATGTTGCTATGCATGTTTATGTTATTTACAGAGTTCATAGTATTTATTTGGTGCTGCATCATGCCAGAGTGATCTAGAGATGCTCTGTTGTTCTGGATTTGATTCAAAGAATTGTGATTCTGCATGTTTATTGTATTGTTTTCATGACGAATATTATGAATGGGCATAGAAGTGTTATCTATTTGGTTGCTTAGATTTATGTTCGGATTGTTTCCAGCCATATGATGCATGTGCATGTTATTGTCAATTTGCTGTCTGTTATGCATTTGATTGGGAACATGTTGATGCATATCAATAAGATTATTTTCCATATGCGCACGATTATTTGCGATTTGCATAACATTAGACATTTGATGTTGGTGGTGGTGAATATTTTCCATCTGTCTACTTTGTTGCATTGACAACTGTTGGTTCATATGTATGTTAGGGTCCATCTGTGATCTGGTATTACTGTTACCGTGATGACTCATTTGTTGTTGCATTGAATGCATTTGTTGATTATGAAGTGTCTCCATTGTTCGGTTAGAATGCATCTGATTCACATTACCTAAATTATTCATTGGATGTTGCTGCATATTATCCATTACCATCCTATTATTTTGTAGGTTATTTACATTATTGATTGATTGATTCATATGAATCTGATTTATATTATTCAAATCAGAGCGATTTATGTTATGAGAATTAGATATACTATGCATATTCATATTTTGATTCAGCAAATTATTACTGTCTGGCGTACTTCGTGACATCATATTTGATTGGTTGGTCATCAAATTATCGTGATATGATCTATTGCTACCTTGACTCAGTTGTTGGTGTTGCAACTGATTATTTTCACCCTGGCGGCCATGTTGGATTTGTCCATTCAAGATATGAATCTGATTATTGGACTGTATTTGCGAGTTATCGTGCGAAATTATTTGCATGTTTCCATGTGGCATATTTGCATTATTCATAGATGAATTATTAATTTCATGCTGTTGGTTATTTTGCTGTACGTTATCATTAGCAACAGACAAATTAGTTCTATTATTTGACATTTCCTGACAAGACATATTCACATTCTGCATTGAACTATTTGAGTTCATAATTTGCATTTGTCCATTTGCCATTGAACACATTTGATTTTGATTGTTCATAATATTTATTGAACTTTGATTTGTTTGCGTTTGAGGTCGTATGCTATTATGAGGAATAATACTTATCGATGGCGTTGGTGTATTATTCATATTATTAGAAACCTGACAACTACTCATCTTATGAATACTCATGGATCCAAGCATACCTTCAGTATTGTGTTTGTTATCATTGTTTCCCATATTTTGAAAAGCTTTTTCGTTTTGAATATGCTGTTGAGAGTGAGCTGCCATAATTTCTTGAGAAAAGTTCATATGACCTCCTTCCGTTTTAGACAATGCATTTATTTTACTTAATTTCAATGTGGTGTCAGCGTCAAAGTTATTTGATAGAGAACACGCTGGCGAATATATGTTTCCTGAATTTATTTGGATCATATTGTTAGAGGTGTTAATTGAGGAATGATTGTTATGTGCATTTCCTTCAAATTGATGGGCATGCATAGATCCCGACATTGAATTGCTGTTTATCGAGAGCAAACAATTTTGGTTCAGTTTGTCTGAGTCATGAGACATATTTTGACGTCCACTTGTTCCGCTGTTCATATTGGATGCCATAGATGTAGCATTCGTTTTCAATCCTATGTTATGAATCTCAATTTTATTGTCCCCCATATGTATGCTAGTGGGGGCATTAATTTGTCTCCAAGGAGTTGGTGATTTTGTACTCTGCGTAACACTTATGGTTGGCATACTATTACAGTTAGAGTTTTCATTTAAATTTCCACTAATTTCAATCACATGGGAATTTTCTATTTTCATAGAGTTATTTTTGTTAGACGAAATCGAACTGGATACAATAGGCTGCGATAGAGGTATCGACTGCATTGAGAATGGAACGGATATTGAATTTGGTATGGATTGTGATATTGCCATAACAGGCTGTCCAGTTGAAGAAACTAGAGTGACATTTGGAGACATTGACACAGTATTTTGCTTGGAAATAATTGCTTTTTGAATATTTTGCACATTACTCGCCAAAGTCATATGGTGAACCTGTGATGTAATAGGATTCATAGTATGCTTTCCACTTAAAAGGTTTGCCATAGATTGAGGTCCAAAGGTCATTTGAGTTGGACCCATTTGCAAAACTTTTGTAGTCTGTCTGTTATTAAGAGACTGTTTATCTGGAAGAGGTTGTAGCGTCAAATTGGGCACTGAGGTTTTAACATTTTTGATTATTTGCGGGCTTGATTGCACTGATTGACCAGTGACAACATTAGCTGCTGATGATGCTACACCTTCTCCTACACTATTAACCACGACATAGCCTGTCGGAACTTCCACTATCGGCTCTATCTTACTGGCTTGGAAAACTTGGGTCGTCGTTGCCGAAAAGCTACTGTTTTGAGCCAGTACTCCTTGCATGGCGGTTGAAACGAACTGTTGTGATGACATTACAGTGTTTTGAACTATAGTTTCAAGGCCATAGTAAACAGGCTGCGTAGTCAAGTACATACATCCTGACGGATCCGTCACCATTTCTAAAGTAGGAGCTGAACCCAGGATGACTTGGTCATTGCAAAATTGCGGTAATATCGTACCTTGAGGTAAAATAGTCGTGCCAGTAGCCGGGGATATAATCGTATTACCTTGGGAAGACAATGCATTCGGAATGATAGTAGTCTGCCCATTTCCGATTCCACTTTGTGATACCACAGTGCCTCCAGCGGTTTGCAAGGTGTTGTTGGGCAACAGGGTGGCTTGAGACGTCAAATTGCCTTGAGTGAGACCCTGAATTGCGCTTTGCGGAATTATTGTGGTGCCGTTTTGCGTGTGAATTGCTTGAGGAAGTAAAGTATGGCCATTTGGACCTTGTGAAAGAATTCCTTGTGTTTGTATCGCTCCTTGGGGTAAAATGGTCGCCCCTTGTTGCAGAGATTGCGGCAAAACTACATTTCCTTGCGGAAGCAATACAGGAATACCTCCGCTCGGAACTGCAACCAGTCCACCTGATTCCGTCTGTTGTATTTGAAACGTCTGAGGCATAAGGCTGCCTTGAGATATAAATTGTGTCGCTCCTGTTTTGTAGTCACCCTGCGGTGCAATAGTGGCAATATATTGCATATTCTGAT
Organism: Leptophobia aripa; assembly: GCA_951799465.1. Lineage (NCBI taxonomy): Eukaryota > Metazoa > Arthropoda > Insecta > Lepidoptera > Pieridae > Leptophobia > Leptophobia aripa. The sequence continues at coordinate 4,761,328 of OX637267.1, read as the reverse complement.
TTTGCTGTTGTGATAAAGCTTCGACGTATGACATGATATTTTGATTCGCAACTGGTTGTACTATAATCGAAGGCTGGCCCGTCTGGTTATTAGTTTGTAACTGAATAACGGTATTGCCTGGACCAAGGGACGATTGGTTGATTGTTGTAATTGTTTTCTCCAATTTAGTCTGCCTTTTAATGGTATTGGTTGGTTTTGGTATTTGCCTTCCTCTGCCTCGATTTGTTGCCTGATAGATTGACTTGGATTGGACAGGGGCAGGTTGCTTCTTAGGAGACTTCTGCGGTGTTCCTGGTATTATAATTTGCTGTTTTCCATGTGAGTTTGGAGATGATAATCGTTGCGTGGTCATAGCAGGTACAACTATAGTAGGATTACCTTGTATTTGTGGCCGTATCATTGGCTGAATGTTTTGGATAATAGAAGTATGAGGCATACTTTGAATTGAATTAACAGGCAAAGCGATAGAACTTGCACTAGCCATATTGGGAAAATTGGCGATTTGACTCTTTCCTTGAATCATCTGGTTAGAAGGAATTGTCAGAACCTGATTAGAGTTTGAGGATATAACTTGTAAACCTCCTGACCCAGACAATAGCTGGGTCATGTCTGCACCACCATGGATTTGTTGTATGTTTGCACTTCCATTGCCAGGTTTAACACAGATATTGTAGGGTAGTAAGCCTTGTTGAGTAATAATTTGCGGGCCCATAATCTTATGACCCCCAGTGGAGTTACTTTTTGGTGGCAATAACATCTGTGGGGTTACAACAATTTGCGGTGAAGAAAGCACCTGCTGATTAGAAGAAACCTGCATGTTTGTTTTGCTTTGATCAAATATAACCGTTCCAGATTTCATTTGCTCTGTTATGGTCATAGTCATTTCGTTATTGGGTCCAGGCGACGGTGTTTCGACAATTGTACCATTAATTGTGATTTGCCTTGTATTTATTGATGTTCTCCTTGTAGATATAGATTCAGCCTTCACAGTATTTTCGCTTCCATTCACAACACCTGCGTGAATTATCATGGGTTGGGCAAACGCGTTGTGGAAAGCGTTCTGTAATGTGGTCAAAGTTCTATTCTCTGGTGATTTTGGATTCTCACTTTCACTCTCACTGGTTGACATCATGTCACAGGATGGAATATGCCTGTCATAGGATTCCTTATTTCTGTAAGTGCACTGACATCTATCACACCTAACCAGCTGCTCCATTGGACCACCAGAGTTATCATCTAAAGGCCGCATAACTAGTTCTGGCTGTCCGCTAATTGAGTTACCAGCTATAGTCACAGTGTACGTACTCTCTGATCCAGAAGCCCTGTATAAAAATTGATTTGTTTGTGTTTTGTGAATATTATCACCATGATCTTCGGCGCCGTCAAGTTGTTGTATAGGCGTGAAGTCACCTTGAGGACTGCCAGGTCTTGAACTACAACTGCTTTCTGAGCCTGACCAATCTGCCGCTCCATCCAATTGTGAAATAGGGCTGCATTGTATTTTTGTGTAAAAATCTATAACATCAGTATAATATCCTTCGTTTTTATCATTTTTATCAGCGCTCTCGTCCTTTTCTTTAGGAGACGTTGTTCTGTAATTTATACCTGAAGTATGAGGTGTTTCTGAACATAAGTCATGAGAACCGACTGCTTCCCTTTTTATCTTCTTATCACTATTTTTGTCAGTTTCTTTGATTGTATCCAATGTATTCTCAAGTAACGATAATTTCTGTACCGGGCTCATTTTTCCGGTGACAGTGGATGATTTTCCCATTTTACACCTCTTTATAGTAGAGGACAATAGGTTTGTATCAAACTTATTATTCCATGTCAGACTTGATGACCTCTGCTGACCGCGACCTGTAGTTAGGGACTTGAGACTATGGTTTTGTAAAATAATTTCTGATTTACTTCTTTTAAGTTCTTTACTTCCAGATTCTAAACGAGCATTTAGCAACTCGTCAATAAAATCTGTTGAACGTGTATCGGATTTATCGTCAGATTGACTCATTGCTCCATAAAATTCACTTTTCAAGTCCATGGCTACGAGATCTTCGTATGACATTAATTTCGGGAAAATATCTTGCATTGATATTCCATCCAAAAGATCATGATTAAGGTCTTCAAATATAGCGTCCTTCACTTCTGGGGGCAGAAGGTCAGCGGTATTTTGTGGTTCTTCCTCATCTTGTTGTTCCTGCTTACAAACATTATCAAGCAAAAACTCAACCACCTGCTTTACAGCTAAGTCTTCCAATGTTACAGCGTTACGGAACTTAATTGGTGATTTATCACTTTTCCGCATTAGCACCTTTGCTGTGCCTTTCTCTAAGCTATGGTGCCATCCTCCTATTTCTGCCATGACTCTTTCAACCACTTGGACATCCATAGTATGGTCTACTGTTATATTTACTCCATAGTCAAATCCTGGTAAGGGTTCAGCCAGTATAAGTTTTGTCTTGATTGTGTATCTCACAATCTTAGTAGGCTTCTTACATGACCAGAAAAGTCGAGTGCACGAAAAATCAACCGGCATCAGAAATTCTTCATAGTCTGAGACGGATGGTACAATTTTCCCTAAACTGTTTACACACAAAGATCCCATAAAAAATTGTACTTTGGATATCTCACTGTATCTTTTCTTTTTTTTATCTAACTCCACGTAAACAGGCCTCGTTAGTTCAAAGTCAGCATCTTTCTGTAGACTTTTTTTTGGGATATCCTTTCCATGAGTAGGACAAAAGACTCTTTTGTCATCCAAAAACGCACAATTGGTACGCCTTGCACATGCGTAATGATATGTTTCACTACAGTTCTTAGCGCAACATCCAACACTAGCTCCTTTCATTTCACAAGTTGCGCATTTGATCATTTTGCCTCTCGAAATAGCCGAGTGAACGTTTTGCAAGGAACCGTCAATTTCTTCAAACACTTCTGCCGACCACAATGCACAATTAGCATGAATCCAGTCGTTCTGGCCGCAGTACAATAATCGGCCCTCCATTGCCGGCAGTCCATCACTTGTAGATTTGCACAAAATGCATATTCTTGAGTCAACTATAGAATAAAATTCCAGTAAATCCTCTTCTTCCTTTACTTTTTCAGATTCTAATTTTGGTACTATCTGATCCAAAGGCTTTTCAATAGACTGCACAGTATTTTTAAAACCTTTGTTTTCATTCATTTCTTGGTCTCTTAATGAGTCTGAATCTTCCTGCTCTCCTTCAACTTCTAAGTTCGGTTGAAGACTGTTGCTTTCACAATCAAACCATGGGAATGTTTCTGAGAATAATTCCTTATAAATTGAGGTTAAATCAACACTAGCCGTTCTCTCGATTACTTCCTTCATATCATGATTGAAGTCCTTTAGAGAAATGTACTCATCACTATTAACTCTTTTCTTGATATCCAACAGTGATGGGGAAATAAGTCTGCTCATGTCTTCCACGTCCTCATCTTTATCCATGTGGCGAATTATTTTAGGACTTAAATCTTGTTCGCTACGCGCTTGTGGGAATCTATCAACAATTTCTTCATCATCAGAGATTGGTTCATATTTGTCCAGCAATGAAGGTGACATAGCAACAGCCTTCTCTTGTTTATCAGAAGGATTATTTTCATGAACTTCTACACAGGACGCTTTGAATTCAGTTTTATTATAAAGACCAGTTGAGAAGCAAATTTCTTTGTTTTGCATAAGGGGTTCCTGAAGGTTTACGACCTTATGCGAAGGATGCGGCATTTCTTCCTTTTCCATTTCGACATCATTGATTAAGGGGCATTGCCATGATTGAGGCAGGGGTCCATCTACTTTTTGAGTACTTCGACGTCCCTTTGCAGTATTGCGGTAAACCTTTGTCTCTGTTGTATTCTTCATAGTTTCATCTCCAGTGTCGAAATGTAACTTTCGTATTGCTTGGGGAGAGGTTAGGCGGTAGGGTTTGTTGGGCACTGGAGTATTTTTGTGAGGGGTAAGTTTCAATAGGGCACAAGCTTTTTTGTTCTTGGCAAGTAGTTTTAAGAGATGTAAAAGTTTTCCTTTTAAGTGTTCCGTTAACATTTTTCGCCAAGGCGGGTTGTGAGGCATACATTTGCAGCAAATATACTCTATAGACGGTGGTAACGCCGATAAAAGCTGGTATCCTTCGCCAGAAAGACCTTCACAGCTTGCATGGACCCATCTTGCACACCAGCCACATTCCATCATCTGAAAATCATAAATGTAGGTATAGATTGATACACCTGAGAAAATTAAAGGACAAGCATAAATTAAGTTTAAAAGAATATTTAATTAAGAAATATTTATACTTTTATTTAATATTTTAAAAAAACATAATATACCATAACTTATAAAATCTTTTAATTCAGTTACCAGAAGTGTTCTCGTGTAAAAATATTAAGTAACAATTAGGAATATATATATACGATAAAATTTACAATACATTCTTACCTTACTATCAAAATCATTATCCCTATAGCATGCTTGGCACAGGGGACAATAATTGCCCTTTTGACGTAGTTTGAAGCAAGGACGACAGAACGGCAAACTTCCTACAAACTTGTTGACGCGGCCACTATCACAACTCTTGCATTTTAAACATGCACTACATATCTGTAAGAAATAATAACGGATTTTAAATTTCCACAGTGAGTGGTGGACGTTGCGCTTCGGCGGTATACTAAGATAGTTTACTGTAAGCGCAGAACAACATATAGTAAAAAGATATAATGTTAAATACCCTCATTGTGATAGTGTTGTTTATTATATATATAGAGAGAGAGACATGTACAAAGAGTGATGAGCCGGCTGACAGGGTTTCTATACAACTATGCGCTATTACTCTTCTGATTATGACGTTCTACAATTGTACCTGTGGCCAGTCACTTCTGTGGTCAGGCGGCGCGGGTGGCAAGCAAGCGGAGTGGTAGGGGCGGGCGCAGACGCGGCACGAGACGCGAGCAGATGGGCGTGCGCACGCGGCGCACCACACGCACCGCGCGCACGTCCACGTCGCTCCACCGCCTGATCCCTCCGCGCACCAACCGTGATACCACTCACAGCACGAAGAGCACACCAACATCTGAAGACATTAAATCACACCTTTCATTTTTTGTTTGTTTAATAGTTTAGGAGAGTATATCGAGACAATTGTAAGTAGGAAATACTACATAAAATGATTATTTCCGATATTATAAAATAGATTAAAATATTACCTTTTCTTTGCCAGCGCTACCACATAGGAAGCACAATTTAGCAATGGTGAATGGTGAAGCACCAATGAGACCAAAACCTGAATTGCATACTTCATCAGGATCATAACTCTCCCAGAAATCAACACAAATCAGCTCAGGTCTATTTTGACCACATTTCTGAGACCTTCCTCGTAACTGAAATTTTTAAATATAATTTTTTTAGCAATGATACGTAATGATGCGTTAAGTTGCCAAATTTAACCTTTGATAATAAGTTTTTAATTAGGTAAAAATTCATTGACAATACATATATTTTTATAATAAAACTTACATTGCTTATGTTTGTAAATGGTTTATATGTTGATTTCTTTGGAATAAGATCAAGAGCAGTTTCATCTTCACTAGATTCAATTTTAGTTTTTGGTAGTGGTGGATCAACCTTTCTTTTCTTAGGCTCTATTACTTCTGGATCAACCTTGGTTACTTCTGTAACGATTTGCAATTTGTTCTCAATATCTTCAAATTCACTTATTTCCGGGGTATCTCTGTCCACTTCAGTAGCCATAGGCACAATGTCATCTGATAGAGTTGCCTTATCCTTCTCCTTGTCATCTTGTGTGGGGAATGTTGCAATTGGCTGGCCAAGGACTATAGACGCACTACGACATACATGTTTAACTCTGGGTCCTTTTAATTCCATTTTCTGGCGTTTTGGATCCTCTATAAGCTGCGAATCACTTTTGTCTTTCTTACGAACTTTAATTTTGGCCAGACGACGCTTTCTATTGCTGCTTGATCCCTTTTCACCTTGTCGTTCACTATGAGTTTTTGCTTCCTCCTGTAATAATATAAAATTACTCTGATTAGCTAGTAACACATATATTGAGCAAATATATGTTAAAAGCACTGAATATGTTAAGAAAAATGTGTTAGCCCTATATCTCACTTCACTTGTCAGGTAACTTGTAACAGGACACCACTTAAGTTTTCTAACTAGCCCAAAGTGAATTGTATTGTCATTTATAATTTGTGATATGAACGCCAAATAAAAACAATAAACATTAATTAAATCTTAGCAATTGTGGGTACCTCTAATCCATCAGCCTTCTTAGATTTGACAGCAAAGATATTGCTATCATTTTCATTTGCCGTTAATCCACTAAACAATGGTGATGGAGTTGTCAATGAGGTATTGGTACTTGCTTTAGGTGGTAAGATATTTGCTTTAGCACCAGGCTTCATGTACGATGGCAACATAGACATAAGGATTGCTTTCTTGTCGGTAGGTACTTGGAAAGCCTTCAAACATAGCTTGAGCCAACAAGCCGGACACCTCGCCTTGTTAGAGCATTTAAATAGTTTCCATTGTTGCGAGCGGACAACAGGTGGAACTTGACAGTTACCTGAGAATATAAGAACACATAAGTAAATATTTACATAAGATGGAAATATTTTACCAGAATTGAATATACATTAAATATATAAAAGATTTTACTTAGTCAAAAAAGGTAAGGTAAGGACATGATTAAATAGTGTTCAAAGCATAAAACTGATTTACATAACAACAATTTACATAAAATGAGACATAATATTTTTTAATCTATATTCATAAATTAATTGCTTTTTAACAAATACCACAAGCCTAAATATTTTGACATTATATATAGTTTGACATTTTTGATGATGCTTAAGACATTAACCTCAGGACTAGAAGTATGAGCAAAAAAATGTTTTATCATACCTTCTCCTCTAACACAATGCAGTACAACTGGCGATGTTCGTAAGGCCATTCTGTCTTTCTTAAGCAATTTGGAGACAAATTTACGACATGACTCGCATGAATAAATTCCAAATTTTCTGGCTTGTTTTACAAATTTGTAGAATCTTACAGCCCCACATACTCCACATGTAACTGTTGTTGGTGGATTAGTTGCTGAAAAATTAATAATTATTAAAAGTTACTACTGATGAAAGAAACAAAATAGTACATTTAGGACCACAAGATAAGTATAAGCATACTTAGTTTGTAGTCTACTTACATGAAGCTGGTGCCACAGCAGAAAAGGGTCCATCTAAGCCAGAGGTTGGTGGTGTAGTTGTCAATTGGAGCCTAGCTTCCCTAATGATTACTTTACCACTTAACAATTGAGAAGCTGTTTTATCTTTATCAGGGCTAACTAAAGGCTTTTCTTCTTCATCACTGTTCCGGGGACTTTCACTTTCCCAACTATCTTCTGACTCTGAACCACTACTTGAGTGACTTGAACTACTTGCATCAGATATGTCCATGAGTCTTCTCATTGAATTTCCTGTCCTTTCCTCTTTGGTTACCTCTGGAGACTTAATCTTATCATCAATATTGAAATTTTCATCTTGTACAGGTTCAGATTCTTTCTCATTAGAAAATAAATCATGGTTTGGCTTTCTAGAAGTTATCAGACCAGAAAATGAATTTGTGGATTTATCCTTAAAAATTGCAGTTGCTTGATTAGAAGATACATGTTTGTCTGGTTCTTCGTCTTGAGGGGAATCTTCATCATGTAAATTATTAAAAACTAGCCTCTTTAGTTTTGGTTTCTTTAAAACCTTCCCAGACATTACACTACTCGATATTAAAGTCTGGTCTTCGCCATCAATAAACCTTTTATTTGGTTTTATAACTCTTGAAGAATGGCTACTTTTTAAACTTTTTGGCAAAAATTTTACTGATCCAAGACTTTCTTTCTCCACTGGTGAGTTAATTCTTGGTGGAGGGGACATACACCTATTTTCACTAAAATGAGAAAATTTATTTGTAGATTTTGAAAGTGGATTTAAGTTCTTTTTTAAATAACCTTCATGATATTCTGATGAAGATTTTGAACTCAGATCAGTTAACTTTGCTGGTTTTAAAATGCTGTTAAATGTCTGGTCACAATGTTTAAATGCAGACTTCTTTTTAATAATTGAAACAAGAGGTGCGTGATGCTTAGGAATCTTTTTAAGTGGCAGCAAAATATCTTCACAACTCTCTACAGTGCCAAAAGTAACAGTTTTCTTCACTTGTTTCGGTTTATCTCCCCTTGGAGGCTCCATTTTATTTTGCGACCTTGTTCTAACTGGAGATTTTGATGGATCACTAATCTCTGTTCTTTCTCCTTTCTCATTCAAATGGGTGTCTTTACTTTCACCACTCTCTGAATTTGCCTCTCTTTCGTTATTATTTTCTTTCTTCTCTTCTTCCTAAAATTAGTAAGTTATTATTGATATTAAGTATGTAAGTCAGCTCAATTTTATTTGTTACAGTGAGTGTGGCAAAACTCACAAGTCTCCCTTTCAGTTTACTGATTATGTAGAAAGTATTATGAGGATTTCTATAGACTAACTTAAATTGTTTTTCAAACATTAGTAATTCATTCTAATTTGATAAAATATGAGATTAGGTTATAATGAATACTACATAATGGTAACCCAATGATTATTGCTTCATTCATTAAGGAAAAAATATATTTGTGTTATTGGTATGGTAGTGAAGTACCATACTTCATTAAACTATAGGTTGATGATCTAATTTGTTTATCTTTTATCTTTAATTATTACTATAACTTAAAAATTCATTTAATGAGATAGTATTAAAGCATAAGCCTCATATCAGCCATTATACCAGTCAAAAAGGGTAAAGAAAGATGCTGCTATCTTAAAACTCTGTTAAAAGTTAACTATCCATATCCATAAAATAAAAATGTACTTGTAAAATTCTTTAATTTCATTATTTTAAAGCTATATTACCAAATAGTAACAGATGTTTTGATTTCTGACAAAGTGGACAATTCTTTTGTTTTAAAAAGTAAGGTTATCTTTCTCATGTATTATTTTTTTATTTTACTAAAATTTATAGAAAGGAAAAAGGTTAAGTAGATCTTTGTTTCTTTCCCTGACCTGTTAACGACTTCAATGTTGCTTCTTTTTGTTTGTGAAATATTGATACTCTGTGATTGGCGCTTCATAGTGCTAGAGTTATTACGTAAACAACATATTATTCAATCATATGTGAGATGGTTCAAACAATTCATTAGTATAATATTAGCAAAATAAAAATAATTGCGTAGTACCTCTTTCTCCCCCGAAAAGACATTTGTAGTTGAACTACGACTGCCTCCATGATTATCAACAGAATTCTCGTGGTAAACAGTCCCTGACAAAACACTTATACGTTTTCTATTGTGGAACTTAAGGGGTTTCCCTGGGAATCTGGACCTTCCCATTTTGATATGCACGTAAACTATGGACATTTCAGTGGGTTCCCAGCGTTAGCAAGGAAACTGGCGCGCATGCTCCGGCCCGCGCGCTCCGCAACGCCATTCCACTCATTTATGCAATGTGTACGACAATTAAGACGCAGTTTTGATCACGGAAACGCAAAAACATAAACACTAAAACACCTTTTACATTATTCACAAAATAGATCACTTCACACAGTTTTTACGAAGAACAACATCATCCATCATTTTAATGGTTGACTGATCGTTAATGCCGTATACGTTGTTACGCTTCCATTCAACAAAGCGTTGTCGGCGATAAAACAAAAGAGAATGTTGTAATTTTCTCGATTTCACTACGCGTCGCGTCACTTACTCTATCTATGTTTTGTTCCATTTGATTGTGGAAACGAAATTAATCTAATGAATCGCCCGTAATTTGACAAAGATGGCTGTACGACGCGCTATAACAATACCGAACACGAGTGATTAACGAGTTACGAGACGAGGCGCGCGAGGCCGCGGTGTGAACGACACCTGGCTCTCGGAGGCCAGTTATGGATTTTGAACCAATCGCGACGTTAATTCGGACCGGTATGAAAACAAACATGTCCGATGTCGTTCGGTGTGTCTTGCTTGCTATAAATGGATTATCTATCTGCATAGACATTAGACGCACCAATAGCTTTTCGCTTTACGGTCTTCTTAAGATTTTATCAATAAAAATCTTCAAACCTTGTCATACGTTGCGCAAAACGCAATCGCTCTAGAAATATCTATTGGTTTGATTAGATTTGTAGATACATAATGTACCTTATTGTATTTTTTCTGGTTTTTATTTTATTATTGTATATATGATAATATGACATGATGTTAATAATATTATATTACATTAAATACGTATTTTTATATTCATTTATATTACTTACGAACACCACTATTAATTAATTTTTAATTACATATTTTAATGACGTTAATATTTATATATGATACGATTTACAATACCTACTAACTATATTAAGTTTATGCTACTGCTTTATGCTGTCTTAACTTTCATAATTCATACTTACGTAAGAATCGAAACGTCATAAAGAGCTGAACCATTTTCAATGAAATTTTTAATAACAGTTTTTAACATTATGACCGTTAGAAAGTTTTTACTACTAAATAGGTATAGGTTTCATAATAACAGCTAAATAGATATTTATTATTGTTTATATAAAACAATGAAGGATAAGTTTAATTATAGAATAGAGTAATAATTAAACTTTTAAGCGTTTTGTAATTTTTGTACCTAATACAAACCAAAAAATCTTTAAAGTTATAAATACAAAATATATATTCAATATAACCAGGTACAATGATTCTCTCACCCTATTTCAATGAACCCCTAAAGCCACCGGCCGATCATGCGTAAAGGGCGCAGAAGGGATGCAAAGGGAAGAGCAGAGTAGGTAGAATAACCCTTAATACATATTTATATATAATTCAATAGAATTTTAATAAGATAATATACCTAAAACTTACGGATATTTTTAACGAAGTACTGACCTCTAGCGTGAATTATGAGAACAAAAAGTTCTTTGCTGAAAAGCTTCCTGAAATACATTAGTAAGAAGCATGTCCTCGAGTACATACGACTCCGATCGAATTCAAACAATTCATGAAACCTACACTTTCTCACATAAACATCATAATTTTTCTCACTTCTTTATCACTATATCACTGCTTCTGACTATTTATAACATAAACACTATAATACACGAGTAAATATTATTGTAAGTCTTCATCACTTAGTATTTACACTGAGATTGCACTGGTGTACGTACGTGAAACTGTAGTAACGAGACTGGCGAAGACGCGCCGCGCATGCCGCGAGGGCTATGGCACGGCTATGGTGTAAATATAAAAATGGATATTCTCCCCTTTAGGGGGCTCACCCGTATGAATCACAGTAAACACACCTTTCCTGTACTTTTCGGCAATCAATTTTATTCGTATAGAACGAAAAACCGCGGGTGCCAGGCAGAAAAGTTTGTTGCGCAATTATGTTTTTTAAATTTGAGCGGTATATTAGCGGGACGCGAACTTCCGTATTACATTTGACAAAATATTGATCGACGCGACGTCCACCAACTGTGCACATTTTCTTTTGGCTTAAAATGAGGATAATCGCATAAGATCAACGTCTTACTATGCGTATTGTACCTAAATGTGAGCAGGTAGCCGTTTTTTGTATTATTTGGGTAGGCTAGAGGATGTAAAGTATTTAAATGACTCATTCACTCATATCTAACTTTTGTTGAAATAGTATTTGTGAATGTTAGGTGGGTAATTAAGCCATAAAATGTAACTATTACTAGGTTAGTACTTATGTTTACATACGATTACGTTTGTTATTATTTTTAATCATTAATAATAGATGCTTACCTACGTATGTCTATAAAAAGATTTCAGACCTATTAAAAATTATGAGCTGCCAAGTTTAGTAGTAGTAGTAGTTTCAGTAACTTATGATTTGCTTTATTGGCGATCTAAAAATTTATATTTGAGGCAAATATCCTAAGGTAGGCGAAAGAGTATTCGAAAAATAGAAAAAAATCTCAATATAAATAATTGGCTAGGCTTGTAAGCTTTTAATAGTTACAATAAAATAAAATAAATATAATAATAGTAATTAAAGAATATTTATATAATATTGACATTGTATATGGATTAGACGGTACGCGCAACTTTCAAGCTAAAGGACGAAGCATCTAGCAGTCGAACCACTGACTGGCAGACCTGCAGGCTCCAGTGGCTGCTGTTGAAAAGATAGCTATATATTATGTTCAGCGGTTAATACTACACGACTGCACTGGTTGTAGCTGGAAAATAGTGACGTCGATACAAGTAAAAAAACTTGTTATTTCCCTGCGGTTTCCCCTACCATACTTCAAATCTTTTATGACAGTCTTAACTTATTTAGATTTTTCATGTTCAATTTAAATCTTCAATTTTTGACAGATATACAACATACTAATGTATTTTGTATAGTGTTAAGAGTTTATTTGGAAAATAAAGTTATTCTATCGAACTGAGAGCCCTCGTTCATGTATTAATAAACATACATATATGAACTATTAATAAAATACCTACTTTTTTCAATTTAATTATTGAACAAATTGAATTCTGTCCGTTTAAGTTGTTTAAAAAACGCGCTCTTTCTTCTATATGCTACTTACGTAGCAATAAAATATAATAAGTAAAAAAATTAATTAAATAATTGAAATTGCACCTGAATATTTTTGCAATGGAGGACTAAGAAAATGAGATGTCCTTCACAGTAAATAGTTAAGTGAAAGGTCAAGTATCGACTTAAAAAAAATTGTAGATTGTTTTTCAGTGATCCAATGTTTTTATAGTCTTGTGAGTTGTGGTACCATTGGATTTTGTTTATAAACAATATTTCTGAACACGGTCTTGTAATTCGACCTACAATAAATTTTTATGGCAGTTACATTACACTTGTGACTTGTGAAAAATTACTTAATACTAGTGTTACTTAAAAAAACATACAAAGGGAAACTTCAATAACTAAGAGGTTGAGAGAAACTGCCAACCTAATATCTTTGAATACCATGACTTCATTTATGATGGAGACACAATTTATTTTATGCTAAATAGTCTTAAATTAAATGAAAACATATACACAACAAAATATATTTACTTTTTACATTTAATAAAAATAAAATTTTAGAAGCAGTAATGTATTGATGGTTCTTCTCTGAACCATTCTGATCAACCTTTTGTAGTGAAACCATCAGAAGAAATAGGAGACTTTGGTTTTGGACGCCAATAATTAAACAGTAACAGTTTTAATCATCTGATTATTAATAAATTTATCAAAAATATAAACATATTTTTACTTATAAATCATCTATTATTACTTTCAAAATAGTCACTTATGCTGGAAATTTCCAGTTTCTCTATACATACAGCTGATTCTGGCAACACATCTTTATTTCTTTTAAGAAATGGCCTAAACAGACTTTTGATCTTATTTTCATATTTGATATCAAAATCAACTTCTGCTTTATCCACTTTCTGTTCTAGAATTTCTATGTTTGTTTGTAGTTTAGAAATAACTTCACTCAATGTTAATATTTTCTTTGTGAGTACAGTGATTTCATTCCTGTATGCACTTATATCAGAGGTCCCAGTAGAACAGCAATCATTATTTTTTGTTTTAATCATGTGCAAAACACTGGTTAGTTCTTCAAGTCTAGTGATCATATTATCAATAACATCCTGAACAGTTTGTAAGCTACACGTCAAATCTAAGTTAAAATATGCAGCATAATCTTTTGCTAATGCTTCAGACATATTGGATCACACACCAAAATCAGGATACAAATATTCCAAAACACTTATTATTTTATCAAAGACATTGGTCACCGTTTCTGATAAATTCTGTAATGAAGATGGTATAAAACTTAAAAATATTATTATTAATTCCATGTTTGATTAACTACTGGTAACTTAATAACCTAAACAACATGGTATACGACTTTCAACTACTGATTTAGTACTAACAATACTAACCTTGGGCAATTGCGACATCAATTTTGCAATGGTAACAATAGCCATGACATAGTTTAAAGTCTTACCTTACAACTAATATTTTAAAATAATATTTAAGTTACTATTCAAATGGTTAAACTAGTAAAACGCACCATCCATCAAGTATTCAAATTTCAAGTAATCAATATGAGTTCTCTAGCGCCAATGTCCAAATCCATATAGAATATATATGTATTTAAATATATTTGCAATTTTATAGATAATATTAACAATTTTAATTTTTTTTTATTCTAACCAGCAGCTAGACAAAATTAATTTTGGGCAGGCACCAAACCAACTAATGCAAAACGATCTCCTACGCTACCTGATTAACTCTGACCTTAGTGACTATTTATTGCTATTGCCATTCCCTAATCCCCTACAAATTCAGTTGGCCTTAGTGAGTACTGACTACTGAGTGCTTTGTACAAGTTCTTAATTTAGAAATGTACTTCTCCAATTAAAAATCATAATTCATGGACAAAAATATTTGTTTAGTACTAGTAAAAAACTATGTTAATTTTAATCTATGACATACATTTCCTCAGTGTCATAAAGCCTGTAAATTGTCAGTGTGAATGGTTCACACACTGCATAAGATAATAAAATACTACCGAAAAACCTAAAAATAATTAGCATTCTGTTTTGAACTTTGAAGCTTATATTTGCTAGGCGATGCGAATTGGGACTTGAGAGCTTCTTAATATTTTTTTTGTGAAAAGTCAACCTGATATAAATATCTTAAAAGTAAACAAAAATATTATGTCTGTCTATAACTACGGTCATATCTCATACATTTATGCACCCTAAATAATAAGTCGCCGAAATTTAGATAGAATAATATTATGCTACCATCGACTGGCTACTTTAAAGGCATTAACTGTCCTTTTTTTGATACCGGTTTGTGTGAACGACCCTATTGTCACCTTCGTCATGCTAAAAAAGAACAAAACGGCGATGGAATTGAAAATGCGGAGATACTACAAAAATTGGTTTCAGCAGCAGTTCAAAAGGTATTACGTCAGAAAGAGGCCACAGGAGTACCTTCAACCTCACAGGACAACATTCTCTACGTAAATGGATCTAATACTACACAAACAGATTCAGTTCAAGTGAAGGCAACCTACAGTCCTACCCCTATAGCTGAATTGAATAAAATTCACACTGACTTAGAAGTGGAAGATATCATTGATAAAAAAAGGCGACATATACCAGTGCCATATACTCCACGTAAACCTGCTGCACTCCAAATAAAAAGGCCTATAGATACCAATGGTTCTAAGTTATATGTTGCTCCAATTGTGCAATATACTCCTGGAGCTGAAAGTGCCCAAGTAGATCCTTACACTCCTAAAGGCTCTATAGAATCTAGTGAAGAGTATTTGCCTGGAGCAGATGCTAAAATTCAGGAATATTTGCCTAACTCACAAGAGATACAAGTATCTAACAAACAAAACTATACTCCTTCTGATAAATATACCTCTAAAAGTAAAATAATAGAATATAAGCCAACAATTGTGACTAAAAAATGTGATGTACCTTCTGTAAAATATCAACCTACACCAAAGTCCCTAGTTCCATGCTTTTCAAGTGATGAAGAGGAACCAGATCCAAAAAAACGCAAAGTATCTAGTGATTTAAATAGTTTTGATGATTTAGGTCCTGAATTCGACATGTTAGATCAAATTCTGGATGAAGAAAACAAATCTGACAATTCAAAAACTAAAGACAAAAAAACTTCATTTAAAGAGAACATCATTGTTATAAATAATAAGGATAAACATAATTTTAATAAAAGTGATAATTCTAAGTCAAACAAGAAAGATTCTAAACATAAAACAAGTACAAAAGAATCAAACCACAAGTCCAATCATAAGAGCTCTGACAGTAATAAAAATAAAGAAGGAAAATCCACTAGTAAATCTCATTCCTCTCATTCTAAAACTTCAAAGTCAAAATCGTCAGAAAATAAGAGGCTAGAGAAAAATACAAAATCATCACATGACAAGTCCTACAAGTCAAAAAGTAGTTCTATAAGAGACAAAACAAAAGAGTCAAAATCAAACAAAGAATCTAAGAACTCTGGAAGAAGCCACAAACACAGTAAATCCTCAAAAATAACAAAAGAAAAAGAAAGAAAAGAAGTAAATAAAGATGTTTCACCTTCTTATAGTGCCGATAACTTAGATGTTATTGAAACACTAGAAAATGAAGTGTTATCAGATTCAGATGAAGAAACCATTGCAGAAGAATGTAAAAGAATCTTTGAAGAATATGTTCCACAACTAAAGTCAAAAGCTGACAATGAAGGATTTTGCAAACAAGAAATTTCAGATGACGGTGAATCATATATACCTACTAAGAAGAGAATATCCAGAACTATTGATAAAAATGTTAAAATTATTTCAAAACCGTCAATTAAGCCAGATTTCAGAACAAATGCTGCTCAAACTATGGCAGAAAGATTATCAAAGATAAGAAAGTTCCATGCAGCTAAATCTGAAAAGGAGGCTATTGATGTTAATTTGACTATTGCATCCAAACCAGAAATAAAGACTTTTTCACCCCCTCCAGTCTCTAAAGTACGCATTGCACATGTCCCTTATGCTTCAACTTTATTAACTGCTAAGAAATCAATTGCCCCTCATAAGCCTAAAGTTGAAGCTTCAACTAGTTTTACTTCAATACAAACCGTGAAGAAAGGTGAACAAAGGGTTGCACATGTGCCTAATGAAAAGTTCATTGATAGACCAGGTGTTTTAGAACCGTTAGGGTCTAAAATTCCTGCCAATATTAGATCTACTTATTTAAACTTAATGATTGATCAATGTTTGAATATTTATTTGTCTTCTATAGATGCATATGCAAGAGCACAACATGAGGAGTTAACAACAAGCAAAAAATGTAGTACAGTACCAATTTATAAAAATTCTGCTGTCTTAACTATAAGTAGATTAAAAAAAGAGTTGCAAGAATGTAATGGAGAAAAGAAATCTGGTAGTGATTGTGTAGCTTTCCAAAAAGGACTGAGTTCCAAAAATGATACTAATTCTTTGGGATCATGGAGCATTGAGAGTCGGAGTAAGAAGATGTATGACAGTGTTGAACAATATACGGGAGCAAAATTTTATAGTAATATTAAAAAGTGGGTACTTACAGAAGCACAAATGCAAGAAAATGGTTTCCCTAGACCTCATAGTAGTGGCGAAAAGGGTAGGGCAATAATATATGGACAAAATAAACAGACACCTCCTAAAGGATCTCTACGAACTTGCCGTAGATGTAAAAAAGATTACTCCATAAATAAAAAAGGATTTCCAATTATTAAAGAAGAGTGTATATATCATCCAAACAATAAGTATAGAGTTCGTGGTGAGGTAAAATACCAGTGCTGTAGTCAAGATGGATCAACAGACGGATGCTGTGTGGCAGAAAGTCATGTTTATGAATATGTAGATTTTGATAATTTAAAGGGTTTTGTGAAAAGTTTTAATCCTCAAAGAGAAATGGAAAATTATGGTGTATATTCATTAGACTGTGAAATGTGCTATACAACACATGGGCTAGACTTAACAAGAGTAACAGTGATAAACACAGAATGTAAAGTCATTTATGAAACTTTGGTTAAACCATTACATCCAATAATAGACTATAACACTCGGTATTCTGGTATAACTGAAGAGCAAATGTCGCAAGTGAACACCACATTGTTAGAAGTTCAAGCAACGTTACTCTCCATGTTTAATAGCAAAACAATATTAATAGGGCATAGTTTAGAATCAGATTTTAAAGCACTAAAACTAATTCATGACACAGTTATAGATACAAGTGTTCTGTTTCCTCACAAAATGGGTCCTCCATTTAAAAGAGCACTAAGAAACCTTTCTTCTGAATACTTAAAAAAAATTATACAGAATTCTGTTGATGGCCATGACAGTGCAGAAGATGCTACTGTATGTATGGAACTGTTACATTTTAAGTTAAAGGAAGATCTTAAGACTAGATGATAATTAACATCATAATTGTATTATTTCTATGAAGTATAAAACATGATGGTCTATGTATACCTCAATCTTTGATTATAATAGTTATTCTTTATTAAGGAAATTGTACTTTGACTTATAACATTATAGATATTTCTGTTGCAAATGCAACAATAATAATGCTATTCTAATATTAAAAAACTGCATATTTATTAAAGCAATACATGATTGTAGGTAATAATGAATAATATGATTAATTTTCTATTAAATACCTTTTTATATATATTTTGTGATGTTATTTATAGTATTCATATGAACCTTATGTTCATTTCGATTTTGTCAATGCCTGACTTAACTTTTTGGAGGATGACCTATTTATTATCAATCACTAAATGTTTGTTTTTAAGTCCTCCGAAATGGTCTAGCCATTGTGTCTAATGTTTATGTAAATTTGTAAAGTGTGAAAAAGTAAGTTTGCATATATTTCATGTGATATTTATATCGAATTA
This sequence comes from Leptophobia aripa, assembly GCA_951799465.1. Taxonomy (NCBI): domain Eukaryota; kingdom Metazoa; phylum Arthropoda; class Insecta; order Lepidoptera; family Pieridae; genus Leptophobia; species Leptophobia aripa. The sequence goes on along the minus strand of OX637267.1, from coordinate 4,742,803 downwards.
CCGGGGGTAAAATATGCTCCGATTTGCCCTTACAAATTTATTTAAAGACAAGTAAACGGATTTGTTATAAGAGATACATACGTAATGATTACATATACACATTATTGTGTCTCTGTCGATATTACTTAGGCACCGCTGGTTTCCTTCGCGACATAGAGAAATGCGTAGGCGTAATATGATTTATACTGTGAAATAATATAAATTTTATTGTACCTTGCCCTTATTTGGAGAAAAATGATTTTCTCTCATGTATAAAATATTATGGTTTATAAGTAATAGGTATTGAAAAAAAAACAGGTTAATGATGAATTTATATGATATAAAATAGTATTTGTTTTAGAAAACGCTATGGCGACAGAGCAACTTTTGAGCAGACAGTAGAATTTAACAAAATGTAATCCGTCCATTAATGCTTACAATTAAAGTATCGAAGCAATCAGAGAGATAATCAATAGTTTACTTTGAGAAATTATAAATGTTTAATGTCAAATTATTTCTAATTATATATAACAATAAAATGCATTAATAAATAGTAAGAGTGTATTTAGTAAATGTAAACAATATAAAACACTTGTACTCAGCTCAGTAAACATAGACAAAAAAAGATGAGAAATAGTATAATTACATTTATTGCAACCCAACAACAATTTGTTTATAGTTTACAGAAGTGATCAAATAATATTATTTTAAATGTTAATCAGTATGAAACATTTTAATTTTCACTGTGATAAGTGAGACTACAATAATTAATCTATGATAACAGATACATAGAGAATTATATACTTACTGTTTTTACAATTTAATTATTAATGTATTACTATCACTCACTTTGTAGATGTAGGTTCTGCTATACTATTGTGGTTACATTTTTTAGATGTGATCATTTCTATGATACTACCATAAGAAATAATTTAAGAGCAAAATATCGTGCTAATATTTTATCACTACTACATTAAAATTTAATGGGTAGGTACTTATTTAATGAAAATTAATAATAATTCACCCACCAAGGCTTAGATGGCAGCAATAGTACATTTGGTAATGGTAAATATTATTTTTTACACTTGTTCCATGAATAACAGTGTCAGCCCATATTTTGAAGAGCAATTTATTATTTATAATGGGTGGCCAAGCTCCCATTTATGCCTTGTTAATCAATAAAAGACTGTTCCACACATGCTTTTACCCGCTTTTCATACTCTCGACGGTTCTCTTTGTAAAGCTGAGCAGCCATTGAATTTGCAGGAGAGTTGGGGTTTGGGTCACTTAGTAAAGACTGTAAAATAATAACAAATGTTTGATTAGAAACAAATAGTTATTTAACAAGAAAAGAGAAGAATTAAAAAATATATAATTAGAGTTAATTTTACCTGGATAGAAGTTAAAATAGCAGATACATCATATGTAGGACTCCATCTGTTCTGCAATATGTCTAAACATATTCCACCATCTGCATAGACATTTGGGTGAAACATCTTGGATACAAAACGAACTGTTGGGGGCTTATTTGGGTATTCTTCTGTAAATTCAATAGTTAGCTTAAATGTTCCATCCTCGAATGGAGTATCATGAGGCCCAAAGATAACAGCATTCCAGATCATTATATTATTGTCTGTGGGTGCACCAGACACTCCTGTTGGTGGATCTTCCTGAAGACTGAAAATAAAATTATTGAATTGGTTAATTAACTTTAGCTGGTTAAATACTAAAACATGTAATAATATCAATAAAGCATTTGGATTTCAAAAGTAGGTCACAGATCTAGATCAGGTTTTTAAGAGATTGTAAGTAATAATCTACTTCTTCATGGAATTTCTTTTTGTCCAACACTCATCATAACACGTAACTGTAAATGCATAAACGCGTGACGCACCACTCCGTTTATAGCACAAATCTTTACTGCAAAAATAAAGCAAATTTAACAATATCGATCGTTTGAAATTGAATAATATTTAATTATAAAATGATCCCTGAAAATTATAATAATTTCATGAATCACTCGACAAATACGGATAAAAAATACAATATTTTGGTACAAAGTAATAAAAATATGGTACAAACCGTTTGAAATCTCTCATAAGCCGTCGCCTGGCAGGAGTTGACATTTTCAATTTAAACAATAAGCTGTCTCAATAAGTTAGCCCAAGGGAGAATTATTCAATATTAGATTTAACTTGTGTCTGAATGATTACTTCATGAAATAAAATAAATACTTGCACCCTTGCTAATTGCACAGATTTTCTCGTCACCTTTTAAGAAAAGGTTGTCAAAATGACCATGAAATGAATATGAATTCAGCAAAAAAACTTGAGTAATAAGACTTACCATAGGTAAATAATTAAATAACAGAGTATATTAATAAGAATAATAAGCTATGTTCGGAGACATTTTCCATTTTGACATAATAGTTTGTCCTAAAATATATTTTATATAAATCCTTTGATCCGTTTGATCTTAAGTGAGCTTAAAGGCTGCACCAGTAGATTATACAATGTTACTTCCCCTCGAAAACTGCAAGTAGTTATATTAGACATTTATTTTAATTAACTAGCCGTGAATTAAATTACCTATTTATGTGATATTCAAAACGTACAACATCTTTTTAATAAATGTTGAAAATGATGAATTTCCATGCGTTTATTTTATCACGCTAATGGCCTCAAGCATCCATTAGTCTTTATGAACGTGATTTTAACTTTTTGTTTCGTTTTTGAACTTTGATTATTATACTTTTTAGCTTCTTCTATGATCTATACAGCAATTAATTAAGTAGATTGATACCTATAAAGTATAAACAAACATTAAGTACCCCGTTAATGTGACAAATATTGGCGTTCAGGCGGGTAAAATTGATTAATTTGATTATAACTGTACATATGAAATATTTTTATTTTTAAGACATTTTTAATGTTTTATAAGGATATATGACAAAATAATAACCATAGACAATTGTTTCGTTTTTCCAAATATAAAATACGCCGATTTTTTGTCGCAACGCCAGTTTTAAAACGATTGCTAACAAAGTATTAATTTCGCTTTTATAAGTGTACATTGTCAATGTACAGAATCCAAAAAGGAGGGTACGAAATTGTGCGAATGTCGGAAATGACACTTGACAGTTGACGGCCCATATAATAGATAATGCAATAATGCCGTCTGGCATCTATGATTATTGTGTAAATTTTAATGTGATGACAATTGATATTCATGAGTGAGTACTTGGTGGTCGACGGTACATAAGCAAATAATCGTGTTTTTCTAGGGTCAAAATGAATGAACACAGTAAGAAGAAATTAACATTTAACAAATCGACTGTATGTTTTCTCCTCATCTATTTGTCAACTCTTTTGTTGTAGTACTAAGGTTACTAAGGTTACTGTTATTGTTGCAGTTGTTCAGTTTAAAGGCTGAAGTTCTCAAAAAGCAAGAAGAGGTTTTAGAAAAAAAAAGTCTACCAAAACACAGTTTAGAAAACTTTAAGCCCGTTAAAGTTTCGGATAAATACAATCTTAAAGATATAAATCCTCAGGGCTTAAAAGAAAAACTCAAGGTTATTGATACTGATGAATTAGAAGCTCAGAGAAAGTCAAAGTATGTTTTGATTCTCATACAATTTTTTTACAAAATTTGACTCTGTACTCTTAATAAAAATATGATTTCTATTGTTTATAAAATTTCAGTCCATTATATATCTATTATAATATACATACAGCCAAAAGAGGCTAATAATAGCTTGACTAAAGTGCAGTTTTTTATTAGATGGGTTAGATACTTTAAGTTTTATAAATTTCTGTCTTAATACTGACTACAATTATTTATTATTATAAATATTTTGTTGCTTTTTAGGTCAGCACTAGAGAAGAAAGCTAAACTTTATGAACATTTGGCTGATAATGCTGGGCATTCTAAATTTGCAGGAACATTCCTAGTAGATTTTAAAGAGAAGAAACAACAAGAAATTACTAAACCAGATGTTCTGTTGACTGAAGATGCTTTGGTACCGAAAGAAGGCAAAGAGGATGGTGACTGGTAAATAAAACCCTATTTTTTTGGTCTTACATTCTAAACCATTATGAGGTGAATAAACAATGAGTTTTCTCTTGAAAAATCATAATTATATGTTTAAGTAGTTGTAACTTCACAAAGGATGAATCCTTATATGTGTTTCACACAATTTTTGTTTTTAGGGTAGAATTTGTAGATTGTTTGGGAAGAACAAGAAAATGTTTGAAGTCTGACTTAGACTTTTATAAAAATCGAGATAAGCAACTGATGAGACGAATGCCTGGATTTGAAGAAGATGTAAGTAGGCTGTGATGGAAAAGGTCACATATACTAACATAATAATAACATCCTAAAGATTCAAATACCACCTATTTAACTTCATCACTGTTCTATTCTTTTTCATCATAGAGCAAATTCAAATTAAGAGAAAGGAACACATGAACATAAAAATTATAATGTGTGTTTGTTAGACTTGTTTTTATTTCACTTATAGAGTAAATTAAGTTTTATTTAATGTCTCTCATGTTTCTCAGAAGGCTTGTAAAATTACATATAGTAGATATTGATTTACTTTATAAAAATGTATCATTTGCAGAACTCCCTTAGTTAATACCCTAGACTTGTTATTGTCAGAAAGTACAAGACATTGTGCATTCCAATATATTGTGACATTATCTCTGTCTAAATTTGTTCAGTTTGATTTCTATTGTTTTTGGAATGATTGATGATTATGATTAAAAATGCCTTTCTACCCAATTTCCAAATTCCCAGTGACAGAGAAGTGATATTGTTATAAACTATCAAATGTATTTATTACAATCATTAATGCTTACAGGTTGAAGAAAAAGTTGAGCAGCCTTTGCTGGTGCAGAAGACCCAAGATTACCTTCAATCCCTAAGGCAGAAATGGGAAGAGAAAGAGAAAGAATTACTGGCTAAGGACCAAGATATTCATTATCAGGATCTCCTCTTTGATGGTGGGAACATTTATGGCTTCATAATATTATACATCTAATTAAATAGTTATTATTTACTACAAATTGATTAAAATGTAAAGAAAATATATTTCTTAAACAGTTTTACACCATTTTATTATATTATTTATTTATGTTAAGCTTAATTAACTTAAATAAAAAATATTTATATTTTAAGTTTAAAACTTTCAGAGGCAAGAATACATGGTGTTGGATACTATGCATTCAGTACAGACGAGACTGAGCGAAAACAGCAAATAGAACAATTGATGAAGGAAAGAGAGAAAACCCTTAAGGCTCAAAAGCAAGCTGAGGAGTTGAGGAAAAAAAGGGATGAGCTAGTTTCAGCCAGGGTTGCGGCTGCCAAGGCTAGGCAAAGAATGAGACTTGGACTTCCACCAGAAGACCCCGAAGGTAAGATAAAAAAGCGTGTTATTATGAAATAAGCTAAATACAAAGCTACAAATTATTTTTTTTAAAAATAATAACGATTTTTTGAACTTATTACACACTTTTACCTGTATTCACAACATTAGATTTAATCCTTTCAATTTAACATATATTATATTCTTTATTGCTTTGGTATTCCAGAAAAACAGAACGAATTTAGAAAATGCCTATTAGAATTTTTAAATGAGAAGAAAACCGAGGCAGATAGTAAAGCGCAAGAAGAAGAAAAAAGATTAAAAGAAGAACGTGAGAAAGAAAGACAAAAAGAGCGAGATGTCTATATCCGCGAATGGGACTTAGGTAAGGAAGGCACTGGTAGTAAAGTTAAGAAATTCAGGGAAATGACACAAGAAGAGTATGTTGAACAGCAGAGAGGTAAACGATTGAATGAATTTGCTCCACCTCAAGCATCGACATCTCGAAACTCCCAATTCTCATTTGACAGTCAAGGAAATAAATTAGATATTTTAGATTCAACCGTAAAGAAGACTTGGGCAGATGTTCGACAAGAAGCTAGACCAGTCACTCCCCCTTCCGATTTCAACGATTTAAACGAGAAAGGTCTTTATTTTTCTTCAAAAAAATCAGAAAAGTCAGTTAAATATAAAAATTTCGTCAGAAGTGAGGAATCTATCCCCATACAAAATGAATTGAGTGATTGTGAGGACGATAGTGTGAGAAGACTCGATAAGAGAAAGAATGAATGTCACTCTGAAATAGCGCCACCGCCCACATACGATTATTATGGCCCCGTACCCAAAACCTTCAAATCTCAAAAGCCCTTTGATTCCGATTTAAGAGAATCGTTTGCCCAAGGTACTAAGAGCCTAGAAACGAAATCAAACGGTATACATTTACCTAAACATTATGATTTTACATTTGATTAAATAAATGAAACAAGTATAATTTTGTATTATTTTATTCTTACAATTGCATAAGTGATTGTGAAAACATTAATATTTGGTATCGCCTAGTCTAATATCACAACACGATGCTTTTATGAAGTTATAGACGGTGAGATCATAATTGACTACAAAATTTTCCGTACGTGAAAAGATTTAAAACGTAAATAATAAAATTATAAACGAATAAATATTAAAATAAACTGCGCAAGCCGAGTTTTTACGTGATGTCGGTTCTGTACCGAATGCAGCTTCTGTTGTTGTAACAATTTCATTGATTAGAGTAATTTCTACCTCTTCAATTTCACTAGGAATATCAGAATTTTCGCTCTGCAAAGCTTCGGCTGTTGGCAAATTTTCACTTGGCTTTAACAAATTTTCTGCATGTTTCTCCTTACTTTGAGTTATCTGTACAATAGTTGAGTCTAAAAGGTAAGGCGTCGTTTTTAACATATCTATTTGGTCTTCTGTTGTGTTCTCTCCACTCGCTACAGTTAAGTTAGTAGTTTGTCCGTTTTCCTGTTGACTGACGCTAAGTGTACTAACGGACACAAATGTATTGTTGTCATCGTGATTGATTCCGGATTCTGTAACAGCTTCATTATCTTTGTTTATATCAGTATCTACAAATGCGGGTTTTTTGTCTTCTGTTTGTATAGAGCGTATTAAAGGTTCTTTAATACTCTTTTTCGTTCTCTTTTTGAGAGCTTTTTGAGTTGTATCGATAAGTTCACCGAAAGATGATTCCTCCCGATCTGAGTTTTGTCCGTTGCAAAGGTTTCCTTTACATGGGCAGGTCATTTTCCATGTTTTTGTTGTATTACAAAAGTCGAGATAGCACTCGTCTTGATAGATTTTGACACAGTATCTAGATTCAACGTAAGCTGGAAAAAAACATTTTCTTTTGATCTTTCGAAATCTAACTTTAGTATATTAATAATTTTTTTTAACGATATAATTTTATAAAATTATCGACATAAGTAGTAACAAATTGTTTTTACGACTAAAATAAGTCTTACGTGGCGCCGTAGCAACAATCGCGCAATGTGGGAAGCCTGCATCGCAACTAGTTACGTGAGCTTTGGGGGCATCGCATGGTGGCGCTCTTCTACTGCGATGTACCTGTTCCGCTAGAGGGCCGCACCAGTAGCATTCATTCTCCGCGGCAATGCCTGCAAAAAATATTCTCAATTTGGTACATTGGGACTTTTAATTTATTAGATTAATGGAATTTAAACGTTAATAATCCAACGATTGGACCCCACTTGCCGAGATTATTGCAAGATTGGCGATTGCAACTATTACACTACGTAAGCCTTTTTTCATGGGTCAGCAATCAACTACCAATGAAAATTTAGAAGTATTTAGTTAATTTTATGGTCCTATTAAATTGTGTATTCAGTCAGTACTGTATGTGTACCCTATTATTAAATCTACGATATTAACTATTCACAAAAAACCCTAAAATTACAGAATATTTCTGTTGAGGTTCTCGTAAGTAATAAATAGTGTGGCTAGAGATTTGATATAATAGATTTAACTGGCCCGTGAAAATCCAATCATTACCATAACATTGGATTATAGGATAATGCACACTTATCCACGTGCAAGATAATTTTAAATCTAATAATATTATTGATCTTTTACAACGAGAACCTTCGAAACACTACTACTACTTCGGTTAAAAGTTCATTACAATTATCTATAAGCGAACTTAGGTGAGTCCTTGTATCAGACAATGTATCGATTTTTTACTTGATAAATAAATTACACCTGTAAGTTGTCTTGGGAAAACGACAGACAGTTTGAAGGCCGCGTAAGAATAAAAGCCTTAATAAATAAAACTAAAGAAAGAAAAAGAAATAGTTGTTAAGTTAATCAAGTAACAATGAAATAGGAAATTGGTACAGACATATATTGTGACAATGATTTATTATATTAAATATTTTATTTATTCCTTACTTACAATTTCAAAAATAGCGTTATTAATTATAATTTCTAAAAAGGCGCACTCAATTTTTTGTGCTACAAGCTTAAAATCCTCAATAAAATATTTGTACTCATATTTTCATGAAACAATAGCGTTACTTTTCACTTAACAATCAATTTTAGTTAGCAAACATTAATCAAATTTCAATAAACCACGAACCCCGAAACTGAAATAAAATTGCTAAACAAACCACGTTATAACGTTGCCAAAGCTTTGTTTTAGAATTGAAGTATTTGTATGGAACAAAATTGAACTGTGAATGTTGTATCAAAACAACTTCTACAACAAATAATTATGTATTTCTCAAATACTTACCGTTTAAGAAAATGAACGCGGCAACGCCAAGTAAAATTCTTGTCGCTGAAAACTTTCCTTCCGCCATCTGCGCCCAAGAACATAAAAAATTGACTACAATTTCAAACAAAAATGTAAAATTAACTTTCAACATTAATATATATTAAGCTATAAAAATACCTTATAAGCTAATTATTCAGATACATGTAAGATTTACAACTCAATGCTAATGTAAATTCGTGCGCGCGTTCTGAGTCTACGCGCTAACTGCAACACTCGTAGCGCGTAGCTGTGACGTAAACATATGTCTACAGCACTTTAGTTATTCTGTGTCAACACGATTTGTAATAAATGTATATACAGGCTGATCATTTATTGGTGATATTTATTTTATTCTTGTATATCAGTGGTCTATTAGTTAACTAAGTAGAATGTGTATTGATATATTTAAAGGTATAAACTGTATGTTTTTAGCATGATGTATGCAAATTGACCTTTTCTAAGTACTTTTGGGGGGTTACAATGCCTAACCCTTTGTTATCCTTACGTTTTAAAATTGAATGCTTCTAATCATTAGTCATATGTGTTACACAGTTATTAATTAATAGTTTAATATTTAGAAAGCAAAAATCATTTGTAAAACAGCTATCCATTTTAACTTGAAAAGTTTTGTATACAAACTGAAAGTAATTGGATTTTGGGTTACATGAGCAGCTGAATTCCGGTTTGTATTAGGTATTTGGGTAGATATTGTGGTCGTGTGGCAGGCATTGTGAGCGATGTAGGTCATCGGTGCATCGCCGCGTGAGCCTGCAATGCGGTGTCTGCCTTTACAATAACTAATAATAAAACACAACTGACACTGACATTCTTGTTTATGTACCTTGGTGATAATTATAGGAAAATATGAATTATGATACCCATTATCTTTAATCGTTATGATATTATCTGTCCATTTCAAATAATTACTATGCTTTCAATATAAGCCAGAACTAATATTACTACACTATACTTATAGTATGAGTTACAATATTTCAACCGTCGTCGTCATTTTAGACTGTTAAGTAAATGCATACATTTCACACAAGATTGGTTAGCCTTAATCATCAAACGATTTAGTGTTAAATATAATTCAAAATCTAAATAATATATGTATATTATTGTAATAGGTTAGCGTTAATTAATTAATTGTGTTATGACTATTATAAAAGTGTTAAATAAATTATAGTATCGGTTATCTTTCAATAATCATTCAATTTATACCAGGAAGGATCACATTAGGTAAAAACAAGCTTTGTATATTTCCAAAGAAATCGGTCAACATTTTTATCAATTTAAAATTGCTTACATGTAACAGTAAAATGTGGGTTGTCTGGAAGAGATCGCTTATCAGCGTTGAGGCCCTCGTTGCTCTTATATGCACTAACACCTATTAATGTTATTTACTTCTACTGTTTAAGTGCAATAAAGTGTAAATAAATAAATAAAAGAAATAGACACGAAACGCGGTGAAGTAACAAAATAGGTGCGAAATACGTACGTACATCGACGGTGCTTGGAATATTTATGGATGGAGTGGTCTTCCGTCTTCATTAAGGGGCTTCCTGCTACTGTTGAGGGAATCAGAATAAATGGAGCTATTTGTATAGATTTGCACTTTGAACTCATTTAATATGTTACGTATATCATTTATAATCTTAACACCACCTGATTCGATTACATAATACATACATACCTAAGAAGTCAAAACATGAACATTTTCAACAGCCTCATTTCCTTTTTATTAAAGGAATTTAACGAGTGACGTAGATAGTAATATATTATACCTAATTTAATTTCAAAATCAAAATTTACAAAAATACCTATTTCTATGAAATATTTAATTTCACTATTGTAAAATGATTTATCTTAGAAATTAAATAAGCTATTTAGTATGCTACCAAAACAAGTAACATCTCTCTAAGAAGTTTATTGTAATGAAACATTTTCATAGCGAAAACATTCAAAAGCTGAAATATTGTCAAAGCACATTATGTATGAGCGTGCATCACGTATGTTTATAGCCCAGGTGGAGCGTGCCTCGTCTTTTATATTAGATAAATGTGTTATCAATACACTGTTACACAAAACAGGCACTTTATATTTTGAATCAAATATGCATTAAAAGGCTACATGCTGTAATTTCAATATATTATTTATATTATTTGATAGCCGTAATTGTATTAAGCAAAAGAAATATTGAAAAAATGTCTTAGATTAATAAGCATTTTCGTTTCATTATCATACTCCTTGCTTATGAGAAATTATATTGTTAACTTACTGAGTGATTTAGTATTTCGATTATACAGGATTGATAACTGTTTATTATACAAAGATAATAAACTTTATAAAGTCCAAGCAAGTCCAAATTACCTATTGAAAATATAACCCAACCTTATCTTATTAAATTTAACTGTGGTCAGTTGAATATAAACACATACCAATACGTAGGAATGCAACAATGTAAATCAAATGCGGAGACGTAAGTTAAATTATATTACATATAATTTGATCATGATTATAACGTCGACGTCGGACGTCGTAAAGTGTATATTGAGCCGTGGCCGTGAACTTCTCTCGCTCGAGTGACCATTATGTATCATTGCTCCACTTCCCTCCCTACAAGCTGTCGTCGCTATGCTAAAAATAAACGATTCTCATGTGGAAATATTAAAATAAGTTCCGTATATACAACAGTTCAATGTAAGTGCAGTTAAAATGAAAACATGTAATATTTTAAAGTCTAATAACTACATTTAGAATGAGTAAACTCCGGCTATAAAATATTGATCGTCCCAGCTGAAACTTAGATGATAAAAGTGCAGCATTAAATATTGCTCTAAGCTTCCGGAGTTTAATAGCTCTTTACCTAACTGAATTTTATGCGATAGTATTTATATTTACGTATTAACTTATGAAAGTCCCGATTAATGTTTTGGTTTTGTGATATTTACTGTCAACATTGAAACTACGTAAAACCTTATTATAAAAATTAAAGTAAATATTGTTTTTTTAAATCTATTATATTCCTGCTTTCAGTAATCCTACAGTTTAAACAGGACTACAGTGATGTTATTATTAGGATTAAGATGTAAAAAAATAACTCTCGTACTTTGTACGCAAATAAGTAATATATAACAAGTACTTTATCGCAATCAAATATTGACCATATGATTACTTTACGAATTGATTCTTCATATAAACCTTACTACTCTTATTAACTTTGTACCCATTTGGCCTATTAGCTTAGAATTTAAATATGCACTAGTGTAATAAAATAAGTGCAGGATGCAATATGCAATAAGCGCAGGACGTCCGGCTGGAGTGGACTAGCGACCTTGACAACTTGTTCTATTTCTATACTTACATGGTTTTTATCATATGTATATTACAATAATTAACTAGAAATGTAATTTATTATTGACATTTAAATCAGATTGTCTTATTTCGTTACCAAATAGGTACTAACAATAAATAACATATGGAAATTTGGGAAACTTTCTTCAACAACAATATTCGCAAAAATATTCCTAGTTATAGTTGTATGTGATAAGGGGTTCGTTGAAATAATTTGTCTTTTTTAAAAATACCACAATCATATATTTTTTATGTCAGGTCAATTATTATGATAATTGACCTGACATACTAAATATAACTGTTTATTAATAAACTTTTTTTTAATTGGGACTAAAATACTATGTGAAATATGATCGCAATACACCAATGTCCAATTAATGAGAGCATCGTTCGTAATTACTATACCGAGTCGTGTGGCAGTCAGAGTAAATATGAAATTTAATATCTATAACGTACACTAATTAATAACTGAACAAACGTAAATTCATATGATTTTAATACTTTTAAGACAGATTGCTAGTAAATTAATTAAAATATAATGTTTTTTTATTATTAACTTTTCATAGAATTGTTTTTGTAATTGAATTGTAATGATTGGTTAAATATATCGTTACAGTCGACAACTTTATAAGACACGCATTTTCGTCCATTTATTTACATTTGCGAATCCTGAAGTTACACAAATACTATAACACGATATAAGTTATTTTGTGGCATCTTTAAAATAAAATTCTGAAATCGTTTTCCTCTTCGACATTCCTTTTACATTGATATTGCAATAAGAATCCAGAACCGAAATATGCGAAATGAAAATACCTGGGTAAGGTACTTACATTTTATTTTAAAGTTTTCAATTTTCACAACAAAGATTTACATATGTAATGAAAATATTACTATGTGTAACAGTTTCCATTACGTAGAATACAATTGATATAAACGTATAAAATATGTAGATGAATGGAAACTAAATATCACGCTAGTTTAGAATCTTCAAGGCAATCAGAAACGACTCAGTCCCAAACTATACTGGTTGCACATGAGGTCAAGAGAGGCAGATAGATGTGTATCAAAAAATATAGTAAGCTTTAGCTTTTTCTCTAAACAACCCAAGATAGGAAGCCGACGGGAGATTCGACATTAAGTCAAATAAGTCACATGCACAATATAATGTTATATTTAACAAAACTTTTATAATATGGTTTATGTAGGAACAAAACATTTTGGTACATATAACCTAATCGGGTTGACTTGGTGACTTATTGGTGAACTTTCACGACAATTAGTACAAACTCTACCCGGATCGCTTGTAACAGTTGGAATCATGCCATATTCAAATTTGTGGAATATTTCATCCTGTTTGCCACAATAGGAAGATATTTGTGATGAAAATCAATTAAGCGCTGAGGGTTTTAATAAAAGCTTAATCAAGATTGCTTTACAACAAAATAAACACTCAAAAGTTAACATACACAAAAAAAATAAACAATGGCTAAAGTTATCTTTTACGAGATTTCTACTTATTGACTGTTTTTGTTATAATAACTTCACAATAATCAAGAATGACGAATTCATACTTATTAAGTATGATAAACTATTCTAATAATAATACTATTGGATATAATAAAATGTTAAAATTGTTATATTGTATGTTTTTCGATGTTTGGTTTGATAAGTTTAAATTCTTACTCTGAGAGAGACTTTAAAAGAACCCCTTTTTAACATGCTCTTACGCAAATCCTTATTGCGCGTGTGGCGCCCCCGGTGTCATTTTCCGGATCGGGAAACATCGAAGTATTATCACCGCACCGTGCCTAACATATTTGTCTAGCTTTCTACGTAACTCTCATACCGATAGTGGAAGTTGATCGGTACTGAGTAAGTTAGTTGTACTAATATGAGTGCTTTGACAATTAATTTTTTTAACAAAAGATTTTAGTTATTTAGAATTTGCATCCGTAACGATCTCTCCTTGTTTTTTAGCACTCAGATGATTTCCACAACTGCGCGATTTTTGAGATTAAAATGACTAAAATGAAATCCACTTAAACTGTGGACGGTAGTTAGATATAAATATTTCTATCCTAATATTGCAATTGAATAAATGCCACCCAGATTCATTGAATTCGTTAAGTGGAAAATGCTGCCCGATGTCCTTCCGCGATGCTTCCCTCTATCGCATACCATTTCCGGTGGTCAGTCTAGTTACAAATATCTAACAATTAAACCTTACATCTAAATTGATTATTTAATTAAGCCAGCTGTATATTTGCTTTGTCAGTATTATCCAATAACACACCACCACCATGGCCACCATGGCTTATTAGTGAATGAGGATGGCGTAATATGTATAGTGGTACCTATAAGGTGTCGCAAATGTCATGACAAAATATTCTAGCACGTCATTGAACTTTTTATAATCAAATTTTCGTATGTCTAAAACAAAGTTGATGACGGTCGTAGTATGATTAGATTATAAGTAGGTAAAACAAAGTTTAAACTGAGTTTAAAATATGTAAATCAGTTACATATTAAGTGATACTTGATTTAACATATTTAAGACAATATATAAAATTAGTAATTTTTAAAATTATATGATACGTTTTTAAAAATAATGCCACTGTAAATTATGGATAAGCCTATTTTAAAATTATTATTTTCTATAGATATTTTATCAGTCGCTTTGGTTACATTTGACCTGTAATTTGTTAAAAATTGAAAATTCATAGAAACAAAATAACATGACCGTTTCACAAAAAATAAACAGGCTTGGTTTAGTTCCTCAAGGTATTTCAGATTCGGGTGCTTAATAAACTCCTATTAATAATGGTCTACAACATTAACAAAGCGGTTTGGGCTTCATAAATCTATACTCAATATTCGGAACAATAAGCCCAGTAATTTGAAACTGCATAACATAATATAAAACTAACTTTGCTGCCTAAATTAAGTGCACATAAGGCTTGAAACTAAGTTGTGTAGTTTCCACTGGGTAAATAAAACTTGAAATAAGTTAGCTGTGTTTGTTTAACCCTGTTGGGGTTTAATATTATATTTGACATTACACAATTATTGATTATACGTATATCGACCATTGTAATATGGCATGAATTGTGGCTTTAGAAAAAGGTTACGAAATTGAAGCAATCGTAACAAGCAATAATATAAATAATTCTTGTTGTAATAAATGTCATTCAATCATATTATGTTGATTACAGTTACGTTCTTGGATAAAAAACTCAAAACTTAATTGTAAATACTACATTTATCTACGTATACATAATTTAAAACTAACGTTTTTCTCACTTAATTTTTTGTCATATCAATAATATATAACTCAGAGTCCTTATCTACTTGAATGTAATATATATATTAACGTTTCTATGAAGTTACACAGTCATATGTTTTATTACGATATACATTTATTTAAATAGAGTTAAGACGACATCAGATATAAAAGATCTTTTAGCCGAATCATAAGGAGTTTATATAATATTACCTTTCTTACAGTAGTGTATGCTTAAAAATACGTTATGTTTATTAAAAATTAACATTAATAAGTATAATACAGAAATAGGCTTAAAGATTGGCAGTTTGAAATATATCGTTGTTTTTTTAGTTAGCCAGATCGATACTGCAGCAAAACTGACCTGACCTGGCACCAATATGGGTTATCATAGCAATTCTGTCTTTTAGTCATTTAGACACCTTCAAATAGAAATTCGTAAATATTTTCTTTGTTTCTAAGCAACAGAACTTTTGCTGTTTTAGTCTTTTTAATTCACTGTGATTAATTTTTTTATCTAAAGTACGATAACGTATTACGCATAAAAAATATATTTTGTATAATAGTTAAACAAAAATCTTACAGTTAAACCAAATATGTCAACATAATATATAATGTGTATTTAAATTATACGTATTTATTTAGTCCCCTTCTTATAAGAAGTTAAAATATTCTGAAGTAATGCCCTTGATGTCAGGTAAAATTAATTCGTAGCACCTTTTAACTGAGAGCCGAGGCTCCGAAGGGGCGAAATTTATACGTTACATTACATATTCGCAAAAGGTCTCCAAATAAAACGTGAAGATCGATGTCGAGACAAAATATAAATAGACACTTTTTATCGACACGGATTAAAGTCGAAATTGCGCACATCGTTTGAATGTTTTATGGGATATATTAAAAAAGTTAACATAAATCGATACTTTTTCAATTAGACTGGTAACACAAGTCGTAATGTAAATTTGCAGCGATTGCCGTAAACAGTTTCAATAACTGGCAGATTACCAAAATAAAGGTAATAACGTTCTCAAGTTACAATTAAATTGCAAATCACATGCAAATTCAACTGGAGGTTTTATTTGAATTGTGTATAAATATACCAATACTGATGGTATTGGTATATTTATACACTAGTTTCTTACTTTGGTAACATTTTGACATACAACTGACACCTGAGGATTTCAACGTAGTAGAGAATATCTCTGACCAACATAATAAAAAATAATCTCCGTAGGATATAGTCTGGCATTGAAATGATAGACATTCTTTAGGCAATACCTTAAGTATTTCTCGAGTAGTCCAGGTATCCAGGTCCAGGTTAGTCCATGAGATTGGTGAATCTTCCCCCCGTGTCGGGTATTATAATAAAAAGAATTAAAGTCGCAAATGTGTACTATTTTTCATAAATGTGCATTCATATTTTTTTATTCTTCTTCTTCTACGAGTGCCTCTCTTACAAGTAAAGGTTGGTAATCAGCTTTGCGGCAGCCAATCTATCTTTAGTTCTGCGGAATATTTCCGCAGCGTTCCATTCCCGAATATTCTGCAACCACAACTTCTTCCTTCTGCCAGCCTTCCTACTACTGATAACCTTCCATAACGTTATTAACTGCATTAGGCTGTATCCATCATGCCGAGGAATATGGCCCAAGTAAGAGATCTTTCGATTCTTTACTGTGAGCATAGGAGCGCGAAATTGGCCAATCCGTTTCAACACTTAAAACACTTTTAACGTTGGTTACTTTCTGAAACCAACTTATGGCCAACATAGGTCTATACGCCCACATTTCAAAAGCGTCGTTTCACTTGCGAAGGTCTTCCTTTATTATTTCCTAGCTTTCCGCCCGCGTCTTCGCCCACGTGTGTTTTTATTAAGTATATAGCGTTTCTTAATGAACTCGACAGGGCTTTCTTTCACGGGCTAAAACTTGTTACAATTGGAATTATATATAATTATGTGTTACTCAGGGATGATGTAGCTTTACAGGATCCGATGATTCAGGGAAATCGAGGGCAACTTTCAAATTAACTTACAGGCAATTACTTTTCTGCAAATTTTATATTCTGATAGTCATCTTTTTATGTGGATGAGCTGATGATGGAAGGTAAACCTCCTCAGCGGTTAAGAGTTGAAAGAAAATTCTTACGAAGTTATACGTACTTGTGAGGTTATTACTTATTAGCTTGACCAAATAATAAAAGGTAAACCTCATTACCGTTAAGGACGTAGGTGGAAAAATGGAGGCGGACAAATGACAAACGTCTCTTCACTCGTTTCCTTTTGCTTGTTTGTATGGGTAGTGTTAACTCAAAATAATCATAGGGTAAAACGTTAATGAAAGTTTGAACTGCATGGTAGTCATTACACAATGGAGCATCTTAAAACCGCGATATATTGGATATATTTGGCCTAAGTAGAAGTTCTTTAAAAAAAACTTAGACTCAACCTCGCACACTCACTTACACAGCAACACCATTGCACACACAAATACACACGCTCACACTTAAATGCTCGTACTTCACATAATATACTCCACTTGTTCATGTATATATATATATATATATATTTATTTATTTATTATTTTCTGTTCTTGTTTTTTTTTGGTATTCTTTTTTCTGATCTTAGATTCTATTTCCGGTTCTATATTTTAACCTTATTTTGGCTTTATTTTTAATCTATTTTTATTGTGTAAACTTTTTTTGATAAGCTGTATAGGTTTAAGAAATAAAGAGATAAAATAAATCTAGGTTGATGAAGAATTTTATCAACGCCATCTATCGAGCACATTGTTCAACAATTCAACCGCGCCCGCGCGCACTGCGTTATTTGTTATTTTTGTTACCTCTCATAAGTTTTAATATTAATATTAAGATTAACTTATATTAGAACATATTTAAAAATATATAACTAATCAATCAATATAAGTGTTTAAAAGTTTTGAAGCAGTGATTGAAGTAAATTTTCAATTGACCATAACTTCTTTTTCCTTAACGGATTTTGACGAAATAAACTTTTGACAACGCTCCCAATTTTAATCCAACTGTGAAAACCGCGTTCAAATCCGTTCAGTAGTCCTGAAGTTATAATGTACCAGACAGACAGACAGACTGACAGACAAGAATTCCAAAAATTGTTTTTTTAGTTTCTATGACTCCTCTTTAATTGCCTCCTTTCAGTTTTTTGGAAAAATATTTAATGTACAGACATTCGATTTTTACTGTCTTATTATTAGTATAGATGGTTTTTATATTGTACTAATACAATTAATTAATTTTTGTAAGAGGGCGAAGAAAACTAGGTGTTTTTAATACTAAAAATCGACGGAGAATTCACGATGTTTCGTTTGTAAACCGGATTCATTTTCAGTTTTTTTTCATATATATGCATTAAAATTGTCCGTGTTTAACATATATTTTTATCGTGAAGCGTTACTACAGTCATAAATTATGACATAGTTGTATAAAAATGTATTAAAAAACGGTTTCAGTCAGGTATTTGTTACAAGTGGTTTTATTGTTACAACGAAATTCCTTGATGGATTGGACAAAGGGATGATATTGCGTACCCAGTATTATTAAATATATGTGATATTGAAATAGAACCTAGTCACTTTGTCACTTTAACAAATAGTGTGAAATAAAATCGACTATTGAAAGAGTTATTGGCAGAAACTTAATCTTATAATATTTCAAAAATCTATTTTAAGTAAATAATAAAGAATATTAAAAATCTATAAACTCAAACGATGGTAATATCAAACTAATTAGTAACAGTGTGTTCATTATAGTATCGGCATGTGACACACATTAGGTCTTATATCTGGACATCTCATAATACAAATTAAAGACATTTATGCTAGAATATACGAGTATATACTTTATAATGAAAACGATTACATTAAATTTAGCTTCCTTTTGGAAAGGTCCTTAAAACGCTGGGAATAAGTTTAGAAAAGCGCAGAGAAGAGGAAAAGATGGGATCCGCGTATCTCTTCTTTAAAAGGATGTATATATTGTAGAATATAAATACGCGTCTATAAAAAATACTAAATATAAACTAAAATTAATTTTGTATAGACATTATTACAAATTGTACTTCTAAAATGCGTTGCATATAAATTTTAATAAGTTTCCGCATAAAAATATTCTGCACTTTAATTTTTAAAGTATACAATTTTAAGTAAAAATAAGTTTTAAATGCAAGTTAAAAGTACATTATGCATAAGTGATAACTTCATAGAACACGAGCGCAGTGCGGTAGAGTGAAACACAAGTTATTCAAGAGCAATTCAGCAAATAGCTCACCTCGAAAGCTTGAATTGTGTATAAAAGGACCAAATATATTTCATATGAAAGTTGATCTGGGCCACAGAGATTAGGGCTAAGGTGGATAACTCTAGCTAAAGTATCAGCTCAATAAATGAAATGAATGGACTGTTCAGATACTGTAAAATGATACCATTTCGCTTCTCAAAGAAAACTTCTTCAGCGATTAGGAAAAACCCGTAAAATTAATGACGAGGCTCATAGCACAACCGTATTTATTGTTCCGCGCCTCATAAACAGCCTGTCTGGGAACTACAAAGGGAGACCTTTTAAAAAGGTTTTATTTGGACAGTTTTGGGTATGAAAAACTGGCTTGGTACCTTTTATAACTAAATTTATATTGTATATTCAAATGTCTTTATTGAATAATAAAAAAAATGAGAACCAACCAACCAAAGGGTTGTCTTATTAAGTTGTTATATAATTATATTTTCTCATATAGTTATTTATTATCCTAATTTTAGTACGAATAATTAAACTAAAACTTAAAATAAGGCCTCTAAATATAATAGACGAAAATGTTTAAAAATATTTTACTCTCAATCTATAAAATAACATAGTAATTTAGTAATTATTAATTTCACAACGTGCCAGGTGTCCACTGAGTACGATTAAGCTGTCGGTAAACAAATACTGGACAGATCGATCATCCCTCAGACGGTGCACCCCAGCCACGTAGACACGACATCCAATATATTCTGAAACATTCAAATTAAGTTCCTATTGTTTCTTTCCGTTTCTATATATAGTATATACGAACACAATTAAAATTCATAATGTTACAATGATTTAACATGAATTGCAATGACTTCGAATTGTATATCCGTATATATATTATTTATCTTATTTTATTTAAATATTTCAATACAAACCAAAATTATGATTGTATTTACAAGTGAATGTACAAAAGTTATCAAATAAACTCGTTTATCGTATACATTATCGCCAGTTTAATTAAAATACATGAACTGCAAATTCACTGGTAAAGCCTTCCGTTCATTTAAATACGGTAAACGATGCAAAGGAAGGCTACGAATTGAGTGTATTTAGGTCCGATTTATGTTTACTATCCTTTACAAACACTAATACGTTGAAAGATAACCAGAGATTATGCCTTTGAGCCAATGCACATGCTTTTTTTAAAGCTTTGAAGTTAATTGCTTTACGAATGATAGCTTGAAATGTTTATACTCCAGCAAGTCCGTTGAAATCTTACAACACTAAAATGTATACGTTAAACATTAATGAGCCATTTAATTAAATAAATAATTTTAGTATTTACTAAGCTTTTTATTTGCAAAGAGTTTTAGTTTTTAACACAAATATCAATACTAATTGGAGTCGATAACTTCAGGGCCGCAAAAAAAAATCTCAAGTTTTCGATGTAAGAGGATTAAAATAAATATGTTCCATCTTGTTACGCTGTCGGAATATTGATATTATTTTATCATATATTAATAAAACGATTACTTTGAGTATAAACATAATAACAAACGCTTATTACAATTTTTAACATATTTTTTTGCTAACATAACTTAAAATAAACACAAAACTACAACAAATTTGAAAAGTTTGGCCCCGTGGCAGAGTACCCACAATGCAGGCGGCATTGCCTCGCTGTATCGCGATGCTTATACGCTGAGCACGGAAAGCACCAGCTCTTGGGTTACCGTTTTTTTTTTGCTTAAACTAAGACTTCAATAATTACCAGACATTGACTAAAAACGCATCCATTATTCGTCGTTGGATGGTAACGGGGTGTCTATAGCTTGTCCTATGTAAACGGTCAAATAGGATCGAATCCTAAACCTGAAAGGTTAATTACAAAGACAAGATATAAATCGTTACAACAATTATAAACTTATCTCTATACCAATTTTAATTGCAGAAGCTTTATCTCATAGTATAAATATAATCAAAAGTTAAATTACTTTTACTTACTCAATACTGTATACATATGTTTTTAACGAACAAAATAATTGTATGGATTCGTAGAAAAAAAGGCAATTATTTTTGCGGATTAAATTTTTGACGTTCAATAAAAAGTCGACGTTAACTTTTTAGCGTCATCGGATCGGTATGTTATTACTACCAAACAATTTTCATTCATGGATGGTAAAAGCGAAAATTTAAGTAAAAACTATCATGTATATAGTAAAGCTTGTCAAAAAATATGTAGTAGCCCTATATGTTATACAATTCCAAGAAGGGACTGAATTTAAATTCTTACAGGTGTAACTACTAATCATATATTCTAGAATTAGTGTTTTGTGCTAGTCATTGTGTGGTATTTAATATATCTTATTTATTTGTAAATGTGTAACATGCGTACTTATTAACTAATATTTTCCTCCTTCCATTAATAAGATGTATTAGTTAGTACAGATTTATTAATCCATCGATGGTGTCGGTAACTAGAATTTCATCCGGAAAATTATTCGGTAAACTATTTTCCTCGATACTAGCAGGTTAGTCAGTATATCAGCATAAATACTGTTTATGACATTTTAGTTTTAACAAGTGTAAATACTTCAAAATCTTAACCTTTTCACCTTGCGTCTTTCACGTTCGTCACCCACCTGAATACGACATAGTTTAATGCAAAATCAGAATGTCTGCGCGATCTATGTCGTGATAAGTTTTATACATTATGCAATGTTTGATGGTATCAGGGGGTAGGCGCTGTCAAGCTGACGCTGGGACGAGAGATAAAAAGGGTAACATTATCGGAAACAGATGTCGTTCGTCGACGTAAATTTACGTGTTCGAGCTAAATGTGAATAATATCGATCCTTATGAACAAACGATTGAAGAGCAGATTGTCTTTGAGTGGATTTTATTAAACATTCTTTCATTGATTTGTTTGTTCTTTATCGATAGGATCTTTAATACTTGAGAAATTAAATTTTCATTAAAATAATCTTGGAATAAAATAATTGTTAGATATAATTTCGTTTATCTTAAGAGCATAGAAGTCAAAATATACTATATTTATTAGATGAAACTCTTGTTGAAAAAGTTATTTAAATTTATTTTATAACACATAAATTGTTTAGTTTAAATTGGAAATAAAGTCATTTCATTATTACGTATAATGCTCCGCATATATTGCTTCATGAATATCGCTAAATAGCCATATTCATGAAGTAAATACAAATCAGCAAGCGACCGTTATTCAAATAAATAATTATTTTATATATTAATTCAAGTCACGTACAGAACGTTAATTGGTTCACCTTTTGCAATCTATCTTCGAACCTCGCGGGAGTTATAAATTATTATTATTATGTACCGGAGAAAATTAAGCAGAGTTTAACTTTTATATATTTTTAAAATGTAATAATATTACATCATGATTAAACAGAGATCCGGTACCGGGAATCGAACCCAGTCCAACACCGGCTGACCAGTATGGTGACGCTTTCGTTGGAAAGTTGACATAGAATCGTGCATTTTTTTGAATATAAATGTGATATTAATTAAAAATTACATGTTAATGTTTATAAAGCAAGCAATTTACATTTATATCTAATAAAATCTCAAAAAAATTATCTTTTTGTGACGTAATGGAATTATGGGATTGATAGGATTCACGGTTATTACGCTCAGACATAACCTTTAGCCGCTTGATTTATATTTAAAGGGATATTCCGTTCAGGCACATAATTGAATCTGAAATCCGAAACGAACTTCGATTAACTTAAGTAGAACAAGATCCCGTACCAAGTTTTAAAATATTTATCTTATATGTGTCTTGAGGAGGTTTATTTAATAAAAATATCTAGTAATTAATACGCTTGATTAGACTTTTCCATCTTTATCTGTTTCATAATGAGTAAAATAATTAAAAATTCAATAGAAATGTCCATTCCATTCCATTATTACATTTAAGAATATACTGTATATTCCATTTTTGAACTTTGTACATAACATTTTTAATATGTATTTACAAACATAAAATTAGGAGAAACTAATATTGGAAACGAATTCAACTTAAAATATAGTAAGCGAATATATATGACGGAAAGTGTCCAAAAGCAAAAACAATGTTTATTTGACAAAGGAATAATTTCGAAGAAACCTCTTTTCAAACATATCTATTTCAGAGAGATACAAAAGGTTTTATATCAACTTAACCGCATTTGTCCACGTTATAAGGATTACCATCTTTATATCAAAAAAATAGAATTTATTTATTTTCTCCTAAGCTAGATGATATAATGGATCTTTTTAACATTATGTTATTCGTTGAACAACAGGTAAATAAGTATAATTGTATACCTATATCTTAGTAAGTAATTTTTAACCTTTCTTGTAGGTATATTAAATAAAAAAATATTATGTTAAAAACAAAGACAATCTACCGAAAATGAATTTACATAATGAAATGTGTATCAAGTTTCAACTAAGTGATTTCACGATTGTCATGTGACTGTAAACTGAACTTTACTTTTTAATTTAAAAGAGATTGAAGCTTTGATTGTGTTGTATGTAACCTGAAACCTCCTTCGTTTATAAAGCGGATTTACTCTATACTACGTATTTCTAGTTAGGTCGTTAAAGCATAAAAGTTATAAAGTGCATTAAAGCAAAGTTGGAAGCCGCTTGCATGTTAAAGACAAGCCACCACGTTAAAACTGAAAACTGGCAATGTTGACCCCGCTTGTTGAGAATACTAAGATTTCTTTATAACGACTGGCTGCCCGCTTCGAGTTGAAAATTTGCTATTACTGTCTTTTTCTCATAGCGTAGATATTATATTTCAAAGTACGAATTTAAATAATGAATTCTCTTAACATTCAAACTTCAACCAACCAATATATACTATGAACAATTGCACCGGTAAATTGGAATTCTAAAATGAAATATTTACCTTATTAGAAGTGATCATTATTCGTTAACCATACATTTTTAAGGGAAATTTGCATGAAAAGTCAATGAATTTTCATACAAATACGTATTGGCAATTGATTTTGTCATTATAAGTGCAGACATCAGATCGTTACAATCTTATTCTATATACATAGATAATCTGGCACGCTAGTATACTGGACGTTAACCCGACCTAATTTAAAATCATTGTACTCCGAGACGGATATTAGATATTAACGCTTTTCGTTAAGAGATTTCGTAAAGCCGTCTTTGCTCGTGAGCTTATGCTGAAGTCAATCTAAGTTTAAATATTTCATGCTTTTTGTGTGAAATTAAAAGATAAAAAAAATGATTTGTTAAGGATTAAGTAAACTGTGGTAAACCTTTTTACTAATATAATGGATTTTCGTGCCATGTGTCTATTTTTCGTAAAAATCATAAATGATCAATAAGGTTCGTTAGTACGAATATTAGCTATTAAATGGGTGGTAATTAAACCGACTTTAAAAAAAATACATTCTTCTAATTTTATAGTCAAGGCAATGTAGATAGTAATAATACTATCTAAACTACTTACTCAACCATCTAAAATATAACATGTAAATAATACTCTAGAGAGACTAGTTATCTTCTATCTCTATCGTAGTTAATTGGTAACTATTCGTATCAGACAGACAGACAGACCGGCTAAGTTATTTATTATTAATATTTGATGTTGTCTATTGAAACTTAAACTACTGTTTTTCAAGGGCTTATGTTGAAGCTTTAAAAACATAAAACTGGCGTATATATACGCCACTGGCGTATATATTTACTATAGTAAAGCTTGTAAACTGGCGATGAGTTGGAAAATCCGTGGCTGAGTCAGTAAAATAGGTATACGAATTGACCCCTAAATTATTGCTAGAGCTACAACAAAGTGTGACCCTCTTTATCAATGTGAAGTTGATATCTGTTTTTGATTGTTATAACTACTGATTACAATGCACAGAGGAGCTTTAAGCTTTGAAATACAATAGGCTCGTCACTGCAGGCGACGCGACGGCCCACTTCATTTTCAAACTTTTAGCGTGAAACACTTTGAAGCTTTTTCATTTTACTTTATTTCACTTCCCTTTTGACTACAAAAAAACCTATATAGGTGTTTTTACAGTCCTTACTGCATTGCGCGGACTCTCTATTTAAAATTAAATGAGAATATACTATTTCAGAATATCGGTTAATATTTAATGGAATATCATATTATTTTTTAAAAGGCCTACTTATTAGCAATCTAAAAATAAGTTTGGTTTTAACTTGCCGTCCTTACAAATATATTTAAAAGGTATTCGTTATTACGAGCAACGTACATGATTTTTAAATATATTTACGTAACTATTTAAAAATTAAGCGCTTATGCTACTTGGGTCATTGTTTAATTTAATGTAGATTATGTAAAAATAAAATTATTAGTGATTATTAATTAATGCGACATTATTACGGTTACCCTTATCAATATTTAATAATACTGTTTAAACCGCAAAACCATTTCATATCCAGACATATATCTACAAATGTAGCTCAGACTGCGGATGGCTGTGAGCTTTATTGAGTTTCCCGGGATCCCGACTACACTTACACCACTTTCCTTTGCAATATAGCCACGCTTATACGAACATTTTACTGAGATTACCTTCACAAAATCCCAGCTTCGCCAGTTTCAGGCGAATAAAGAACGTACTCATCATATTATATTGACACTTTAAGTAGATTGAATACAATTTTTTTATAGATATTACAGTACTTATATTATTAATAATGGCGATACGGTAATATAGCGGCCGCTGGTAATCGCAACTTATAAATTATGAAAACGAACGGATTTACAAACAAATAGAAAAATAATAACGTATTCGATTTTCCTTAAAGTAATATAAATTAATTATTTCTGGCTAGTTTGTGTATGTTATTCGCTCCGTGTGACGTCACTCAATTATTCAACTGGCGAATGGGGTCGCATGGAGAATGAGTTTATACATTATTTAAATGAAATTCAAAATAACTTTGAAATTACTGCGTGGTTTATTGGTCAGAAACGTGTATTGATACTGGAGATTTCAATTCAGATCCATTTTTCATATAATAGATAGAATTCAAAAAAAATCCTAATCCATGTTATACGACTGAATATTATAACTGTGAAACTCATTCTAGTAATGGACAATTGTGATGAAGTACACATCGTGCTGTCATCAAGGCCCATAATTATTGCAACAGCTTGATTCAACGACAGCGTTATAGAAGCATATGCAACAAGATTTATGTGATATGCAATGTATATATAATGTCAAGTCAAAACATTATTTAATGTTATGTATATGTACAATAGTAAATCCCTAGAAGGGGGATGACTAATATCATGTATTTGCAAATACAAACGGAAAAAAGAAACGTGAAAAGCCTTGCTATATTCGCACCTGTGATGCGGTGCAATTTGACTTTGTTATATGGCCATAGGCGTCCTACGTTTCTCTGTTTGACGTGTTTTTTTTAAACATTGTATTTTATAATTCTACAACACCTATGAAAAAAAAAATTTACTTAATAGATAACACTACACTATTGTCTTATATGTGAAATATAATAATGTTAATTATTAATTACTCATAAGTGACGTGGTTGGATACAATTTTAGAGTTAAAAGAAATGGTTAAGGTTAGGTTAGTATTGTATGCTTAAAAAGCACAAATTCACAAAATATTGGTAAAAAAATATGAATACATTTTCAAGCCTATATTACAAGTCGTAAAAAAGATAGATCGGCAAATAACATAATGTAATAAAATAGAATTCAGTGAGGCGATAAAATGGCAATCAGCCTGTCTCGTGTTTGCCCGAAGGCAGATTTTTGTGGTGAGGAACAGTATTTATCCAGACTCTTGATTGGTTCAATTTGAAATCGTATTAGCCACCCCACACGTAAATATCAACAGACGTTTGACATAGATAATAAAACTCTAAGCAAATGTCTTCTTTATTTGATAAGACTTTTGTGAAAATGTTTTGTACGAGTGTTGAAAACTTTTTATTAAAGCTTATATAATAAAGTTGAAAATATACATTCGATAGTTATCCTCCTTGACTAATTCAGTACTATTTATACAGTATTTTACTTCATAAATATCAATTTATTTGAGTATTAACCAAATATATTAATAAAAACGTCCATTTAATAGTTATTTTTTATATCAAAATACAATAAAGCATGTCAGTTAGTATGTTATTAGTAAAATAAAAATAACATTTTAATAAAACTTTCAGTATAAAATAAAGGCAATAAATAACAGCCCTAAATACAATTCCTTTGTGAATCCCAGCCTCTTTTGTACATTAGCTGGGTATTATGATGGATAAATGTAAGACATCCGTTTCTCGGTATTGTTCGCAAAACAAAACGTCTCATACATATATACAAAATGAAAACTCGACGAACGAAACGATAGTGAATCGTTCAACATTGATTCAATAAAGTAATTAGTTAATTAATTAGATTCATAAAATAGTGTTGTCTAGAACCCTTTAACTCTCTAAATTCTTAGAAGTGTAAGAACTTTTTACATCAAGTTTGTTACCTCATGTGCAAACGATGCGTTTTGACAAAAGGTGTCCTTGCGCTTAGCTCGCCATGACGGGCCATACCTAACTCATATTGGTAAATAAATCTCTTCAAGATTCATGTACATCGACTTTAATTTCAAATAATAATTCGTTGAGAATTCTTTAATTCATGCCACGCTATCGGGAATTGCGTTAGCGTTATGTAGAATAGAATATATAGAATAACAAAAAAGTATGGGCTTGACATTTGTATACGACCAATAAATGGCTTTATAAAATTGTCATATGTTGTCTATTCTATTTTAAATAACGCTTTTTGGTAAAGGACTAGTCCAGACCAACGTAAATTGATTATTTATCATAAATATATATTATCAAGGACGGACGGAATATCTTAATTATCGTATAATTAAGATCGTCCTTCGAGCTTATTTTTAGAATTCTTATGAAACAAAAATTTTATCGGTTATGAACGAAAGCTAAGTTGACCCATTTTATTCTCTTTGTAGTTCACTTCAAATTTACCACTTGGCTTAAAATGTTTAATAAAGGGAAAATGTAGCTTTTGAAAGGTATTTATGTTAAAAGAAACTTGAATGCAGTAGAGATTTAAGTAAACAAAATATATACACCATCATTTTAAAATTACTGCATAAATGAATTTGCATTTTATACAACATATAATTATAAAAACAAAACATCTGAAAGAGGATGTTACCAATTTCATATGTTATATAAATGATATATTCTCAAAACACTTACATTAGTTCATACTGAGCGTACAGTTAAAGCTTAATTTACGGACTTAATTAAATATCCACTTGCTGATTTCCAAGAAAGTAGTGAAACTAGGCCAATTAAGTACAGGTAAGAAGAGTTAGAATTTCTCAGCAATTTCCAAGTTTATTAGCCCACTTAATCCACTGTAATACCGGTATTCCTAGCATACGTTGCCATATCCCTTGTTATTAAATACCACCGTAACTACTTAAACTTGTCGGAGTTCCCAACTAGAGAATTGCTGTTTGATGTTAACAAAACAAACACATACCAATAATTAATCATAAGATTAACAACACGCTTCACACCCTGTATTGTTTAAGGCGGCATATTTTTATTAATAATGTATAGTGGGATCCTTGTCGAAATTAGTTTTGCGTTTTGGTTTCCAAATGGGGCACCCATTGAAAGTAAGAACCGATGATACCCGTTTTATTTTATCCTAAACAAATAACCAAATTTAGCCAATTGCAATAATATCTAATTTAAAATTACTTTAATTTTAAAAGCTGGGTTTTGTTGTAGGTACCTATTTACTCCGAATGTGTATATATCAAATAGGGCGCCGCCCTTAGGTAGGGCGCTGCGACAAAACAAGAAACTTATAAGTGCGCCGCCGGCTGAAAAAAAATTGGGAACCTCTGGTGTAGATTAAAACCGATTTCGCAAAACATAAATGTGACACCGATTAATCATGTAGGTAATCTTTAGTAAAACACCTAATATATTTCAATGAGACAATGTGTACCTCTCATCATTATCAACTAATCAACTAGTCCTAAGGACAGGCTTCCTTTGACCGACATTTGGTTCGACATTCACAGCCTACAAAAATGTATAAAAAACATCTAATTCACATTACGTACAGGTTTTTTTAAAATCATATAATTGGAAAGGTAGTAATTAAACAGTGTGAAAAATTGAAATATTATAAAGACTTTATTACGTCGTTCACCTCTTCAAGTATTCATCGTCGTTAAATTCAGCTCAGCGAGCTTGTACATACAGAAAAGTGGTAAAGGAATATAAATATAGTCGAACCATAACCAGCAAGTAGCTCCAACTCGTTTCCGAGGTTATTATTACATCAGTCATTTTCATCTGCAGATGCTGAGAGGCGCAAAACAAAGACTACAAGTTGTGAGCGTTTTATTGTTACGACTTTGGAACACTGTAGAGGCAATCTACAAAAAATATGTGTTACTAATTACTTAACTCAACTACTCTTGCTAAACTAATTTATCTTCTTTAAAAATAATATTATCAGAGTTCTTACATTAAATTATACTGTAGCGATTGTAAAGAATATAGGGGTAATTTAAAAGCACAATTCAATATAAAATGAAAGTGACATATAAGTAGCAGGTAGTATTTTTTTTGTCTCGTCGCAGCGATACTAAGATACTAAGAAACTGCTGAATTTTATTAAAATGAAAAGAAAATAATAGAATCATATAAATGCAATTTGCAATTTCTAATAATTGCGTCTTAATATTTAAAGAGCGCCGTGGAAAACCTGACCCCGCCTCCGTTGAATCCTTTTAGTAAATTAAACTGTGCTTTAAATTGTTCTCGGAAAATGTATGCGACATAAATCAGTGAAATCTTAAACGTTTCGTTCATCATAGTATATTAAATATAAAATCTTTTTTAAATAGAAAAACATAATTGAAGAGTTTGTCGCTTATTACATTCAATAACTAAATAGAATCAACAAGAAGAATCGAAGATAAGTTTAGCTTCGATAGTTATATCACAACATGCGTTCGTAGTCCAACAATTACTCTATTAACTCGGAGTGAGCACACTGTCATGTCAATTAAAAGACGTGGAGTTAACGCTAAAAAAGAATAACGACAATAATGCAGAGGTGTAAGTTCAAGAGAAATGCACTTCGGTACTGAACTACGTTTATGATAACACTGTTTCAGTAAAGTGAAATATCGATGACATAAATCTTTGATCGAACCGACAATTATGTCTTTGTAACGAAGTAGCTCTTTGAATTTCAATTTCAGCGAAGTACTTCGATACAAGTATCTTTATATCGTTTTTAATCACGGAGCTTAATCCCCTTGAGTTACTAGTAGACGTTAAACAAAGGTGAATGCTTGATACCTAGCTACAAATAAAACTACAGGTTTTTGACATAAGAAAAAATTGTAAACCTTGCAAATGTGAGACGCTTTTTAATAATGGAGATTGCCTTTTAAAAAATAGATTTTGCGAGTGCGTTTATGACTTCTTCTCTATATTTTGCGCTGAAGAGTAACATAATGTCAGACAGCTTAAGAAAATTTTACACTGATATTGTATTCCTATATTGAAATTCATACGCTACGCAACTATTAAGAAAATTATTCTCAATTTACACGTACGATCTTACAATGCAGTACGATATTTATAAGTGAATGTTGTGTTGTCTGCGGAAATACTGATTATACATGCACAAGTGGGATTGTATATAATATATGAAAGTGGGTTACGCAATTTCTAAAGGATTTTTAATTACAATAAAAAGAACAATGGCTTTTGAGAGCTCGAAGTATTGAAAAAGTTGTCAAGTGCCCTTCACTGGTACCGCAGGATGGCTCTTCAGAGAACTTCGATCGCCTCTCGCTCACCATTTTTTAAATCAATTTTTTTTTCGTATATATCTTTAACACTTACTAAATAAATATTAATAATATTTAGTCTCACGTCACCATAATCTAATAAGATGAGAAGTGAAGTGAAAGTAACGATTTAAGAATACAACGAAATATAATTGTGTTTAAGCTTAGATGAAAGTGTAACTTAAGACTGAAATTCACACGGTAGTGAGATCTTGTTAAAGTTACGAGATTCTAAATCTTACTTCACGCCCACAATTATTTAATAAATAGAATAACTCGAAATAATTAAACTTTTATTGATAGTATACAGTGTATAATAATAGCTTAAATAATTAAATATATAATTGACAATATCTACAAGTGTTTAAAGTGCTCTAAGGGCAGTTTTTTCGATGTTAATAATTTGTAGGTTATAAATAAGTATATGGATTTTAATGATCTGGCAGTTGTGTAATACCATACTGTAAGTAACATTGCAAATTAGTGAAATGGATCACATTTTCATTACTTTTAAGTACTTATATCTTAATTAGTATCCTATGGTAATAATTCTTATAATAATAGCAAAATCCTGCGGAATTTCTAACTTTTTTCAAATATCGGTTCTATCTTATACAAATTTAATGTAAGATAAGTTTCAAATAAATATACGATGAATATTGAGATATCCAATTTACCTATTCGGGTGCATGTTATAATTTTAAAAAGTATTTTGCCTTTACTTTTAAATATCACGTTAATTTTTATAACAACCTTAACTAATGTTTATATGTAAATTTAAATCCCTCTTATGGATGAGAGTATATAATTTAAGGTATTTTTGGCACAACAATATGACGGACATAATCGTAAATAACGCGTCATTTAGTATTCTAGCAAACATAATATCAATTTCGGCACAGAGGACCCTAAATATCCAGTTTTAACTCCTCACTAAAGTTTTATTTAATAGTTATTTCTGTTTAATGCAAATTATTTCTACGCAAGAGCGCAGTTATAAGTACTTTGTTTCAATAATTAAATACGATAAAATTATGGTTATTTGATCCCATATTAGGTCAACAACCCTAATAAATTCTATGACGCTTTAGTTTGCGTCATATCCTAAAATAGATTTAAAAGTATCGATTAAGAAATAGAGGTATAAAGTATAAGAAGCTTAGAGGAAGACAAGGTGCGCCGTTTTCCTTAGCTGGTAGATATGAACTGGGAGCCGCTGGTGATGCATGCTCGTGAACTTTAGACTCATCAACACCGCTACCTTCGCCCTCATCTTCATCATCATCAGGAGGAATTGTCGCTTGTTTTAAAGCCTCAGCACGAGGCATCTCGGTTAGTTTTATCGAGTTTTTATACAATTTCGTGATATTTGTAGAGGTTTGCGAGGTCGATGTCGTATTTGCAGTAACCATTTCATAAATGGCTTCGTTACTGATGTTAGCGTACGTAGAGAATTTTAAAAATGTCTCTGTCATATTGACATCGCTATTCGGCAGGAAGTTTGTTGAAAAATTTAGCAGCTCGTCCCGTAACTGTTGATTGAAAGGCGCATTGCAGAGATTGTCATCACATAAGCAGGTCAACAGATATTCAGTAGTGTATTTCAATATACAAGGTGACTCTTGAGCCGCGCCACAGGCAAGGGTAATCGTCAAATCTGGAAGAGACAAATAATTAAATGCAAAATAATATTTGTACTGTTTGTAAATGGTATGTTTAATATTATATTTTCATGTATTCGAGTTAATTGGTTTTTAAAATATGCTTTCCATAGTCTAATAGATTTATTACATAATTTGGTTTACATTAATATATATATAATCAAATATTTTTGTCTCCTTTGTATAAGCAATATTCAAAGCGCCATAGACGTCAATTAAATTTCAATTAGTGCGAGAATATTTGAATTAGGTCAGACGTTAAGGACTCACTCGGGGCGGATGCAACTGTAGTACAATAGGGCTGCTCATCTGAACACATGTGGGTCTGACTGCAGTTTGATGCATTTGAGCATTGATGACATTCTCGAGGTTGGATACCTGTCGACAATGATTTGTTTGTTACTGATGAAAAAAAATACATTTTATTTATATTATCAACAATAATAAAAATATCTAATACACAATTAGAAACATAAAAAAGTAAAACACTAACACTAATGATATATAAATGATGGTTACTAGATAAATGAATAACAAATTACCTGTGATAGAGTAGCTTTAATCTTTTTAATTTATTAATATAACTAAAAAAAGGAAACAGTCAATTATCTCGGCGTCCAAAACATAACGCTATGTTGAAATAAATGACACATCTATATATATATATATATAAAACTCTTCCGTTACTGAGTGACTGACAGACAGCCGAAACGCAACGCAACGCAACGCAACGCAACGCAACGCAACGCAACGCAACGCAACGCAACGCAACGCAACGCAACGCAACGCAACGCAACGCAACGCAACGCAACGCAACGCAACGCAACGCAACGCAACGCAACGCAACGCAACGCAACGCAACGCAACGCAACGCAACGCAACGCAACGCAACGCAACGCAACGCAACGCAACGGAACGGAACGCAACGGAACGGAACGGAACGCAACGGAACGCAACGGAACGGAACGGAACGCAACGCAACGCAACGCAACGCAACGGAACGGAACGGAACGGAACGGAACGCAACGGAACGGAACGGAACGGAACGGAACGGAACGGAACGGAACGCAACGCAACGCAACGCAACGCAACGCAACGCAACGCAACGCAACGCAACGCAACGCAACGCAACGCAACGCAACGCAACGCAACGCAACGCAACGCAACGCAACGCAACGCAACGCAACGCAACGCAACGCAACGCAACGCAACGCAACGCAACGCAACGCAACGCAACGCAACGCAACGCAACGCAACGCAACGCAACGCAACGCAACGCAACGCAACGCAACGGAACGGAACGGAACGGAACGGAACGGAACGGAACGGAACGGAACGGAACGGAACGGAACGGAACGGAACGGAACGGAACGGAACGGAACGGAACGGAACGGAACGGAACGGAACGGAACGGAACGGAACGGAACGGAACGGAACGGAACGGAACGGAACGGAACGGAACGGAACGGAACGGAACGGAACGGAACGGAACGGAACGGAACGGAACGGAACGGAACGGAACGGAACGGAACGGAACGGAACGGAACGGAACGGAACGGAACGGAACGGAACGGAACGGAACGGAACGGAACGGAACGGAACGGAACGGAACGGAACGGAACGGAACGGAACGGAACGGAACGGAACGTAGTATTCCGGTTCAGCTAGTATTTTATAAAGTATAGTATATATTTGAGCTGCACAACGCCAACCCACGAATCTATATGCAAAACTACCCTATAATCAATAAACTGCAAATCGTAGTCACTAGCTCTAGCTCTAAACCTATTATGCAATCTTAGTATTTGTACCGAAACCTAATCACGTCTATATTTATTGCGATTGTATTGTGCAGGACGTTTCAAATTTGATTTGTACATTACGAATGCAAGATTTAAATATACTTATACGTGAATGTTTGTATAGGTAGTTTGTGTGTAGAAATTTTATAATGCCGCTCGGCTAAATTAAAACCGGGGGAAAAAAGGTTACAGCGAATTGTTTTTACAAGGTTTTATATAAAATAAGCAAAAATTCTAACTAGTCTCAACACTTTTATATAGACCCATTGGTATTTGCGGACATCAAAATGTTTCGCTATATGTAATGTTAATAAGTTATCTGTTTAAACTAGGATAATTGGAATAGGTTAATATAGGCTTTACAAAAAGCTATTAATAGAAAACTTAAATTGAATTGCATATTGTATAAAAAAATCATAATAAAGTGCTAAAACATTAAAACATCTTTATGTAAGCACTTTTTATGAAACATACACCGATTTACCGCATTTAATAGACTAAACTGTCCTTTGCCTCTTTAATCTTCACGTTTCCTATTTTTATTTTCTCGTCGACCCAAAAACTGTTGGAACGTGTTTGGACTAAACTCAAGCTATTTATGCAATATATTTTAAACGCAGTAATCTGCTTTTGTATAAATAGGACCTTTGTTTTTTTATTACTAGCCATGTTTACGTTTACATTTTGTAACGAATTGTTAAATAATAGGCGTATTAATGAATATTCACATAATACCGTTTAATAAATACTTTATGTAGTTAAAAACGATTTCAAATATACAATCTGATACACGTTACATAAATAAGACAAATAAAATTAGTAATTATGAATTAATTTAAGTGTATTTACGAAAATAGACAAAACATGAACTCCTATAGGACCCCAACCCGACGGGAATTCTGTGACCGGCCTGTAAAGGTCTTTTTTTTATTGATTAAAAGTAGTATAAAGGTATTTTGTGTTTACCAACATGTATTATTATGTCGCCGGTAATCCAACCAATGTATAGGGTTTCATTCTGTATCATAACATTTTCATTAATTTATCGTTTATAAAATAAACTCAAAATGTTAGTACATTAGGTTTACGTAAGTCAATGCAATTGTTGGTTTTAAGAGTCTCTGTTATTACTCAAACCATTCCTTTTTAAGGTCTGCGAATAATAATTGTTAAGACTCATGAAAAATTCAATCATCGTTACAATAAAGTTTATGAATACTCCAACAGTGCGTTGCTTGGGGATTTGGACCACGAACTTTTATATTCTGAAATCAACGTCTCGTTTGTTGCCTGAATTATATTTAAATGCATTAAAATACTGATTTCAGAATAATTCTTGAATAATTAATTACTTTAAGATGGTAAACGTGATCTTTCCAGGCTTCTCTACAAAACGAATAAAGATATATTTTAAAAGATATGTGCGCACACTATGTAGAATTACTTATATAAAAATAATTGTAATCAAACATTTCATAATTATACCCTTAAGGTATAAAAATCTTACTGTGTCTTTGTATCGAAAGTCCAGATTTATCAATTAATAGAAAAAATACCGGTATGTACGAACGAACGCTCTGAAGTATTTTTTTTTTGTGTTGGTTATTATCAGTATACGTTATTTTATGTTATTTATTAACAATAAATAAAAAGGCAAACCGATTTTTTCACAAATTCTTATAATTTTAATATAATTCGCGTTAGTGAATGTTAACAAATAATTATCAAATATTATATAGTTTATGTGACATACGTAACCCTATCTACCTTACGTGAGCGTCATGGGGCACACAACTTTAATCACGATAATACAAGTTCAATGTATATGCATTTTATACTAGATGTTCCCTGCGAATTCACCCGCGTTAATTAAGAGACCCGTGTACAAACCCGTAACGCACAAAAACGAAAAATTTTCCCCGTTTTGGCAACATTTTGAATTACTCCGCTAATGCTGCCTTGAAAAATTGACAGGAAGAGTTTTTTCAATTTGGACCAGTAGTTATTAGTACGTTGCTGAAGTTATTTCGCGAATATAAGTCGCGATATTGACTTGATGTCAATAAGATTTGTATAGTTGTGAAGTAAGCGTAGCCCAACGTGATGTAAGTCACTAATTATTATTGATTTCTTAAAGTACTTAGAACATTACATTGTTTGACCCTTCAAAAACGGCTAACTACCACCTATTAGGTGCGTACTTCAGTGTGAAAACATGTTCAACTTGGGAGTAGATTGAAATATTATCATACATTAATGCTCAAACATAAATAAGTACCAATGTATTTTACACAGCTTGGGAGGCACAAATCTGATCAGCAGTAGACAAGTTTAGGGACCATTGCGGTGTTACAAAGCTATAAACAACATATCCCAACTTTACCTTTGTCCAAAAATCTATCAATTACGGTTCGCGAAACAGCCTAACAGTTAGAACCTCAGTAAAGCAATTGAACTTAATAACAATGTTTTTTTATTTGATATATGTTTATGTGTAAGTATTCGAACAATCAACTTCCCAATGTGAAATTCAATGAAATTTCACGGTTCCTTGCATCACTGCGAGTTCACTTTCCATGTTGCTTTTCACCATCATTATAAAATATCTATCTTGGAATAAAATTGTCTCCAACATTTTATTGCTATGAAAAACTATTGGGATAAACATAATTAACTGTAACACGTACTTGGTTGTGGTAAAGCTCCAATCCTTGTATCCGCTATAAGTACCATCAATATACAGAAGAAAAAACAAGAAAACATCTTTATTCTCATCCCCACAGAATAATAACAACGATCTTAATATAATTTGATTACTAGTCTTTTTATCACACTATTCAACTTCTTTACATCAATTATTTTTATATTCAACAATGAGAACGATGTTGATACAAATTATTAGTATTTTATTTAAACCAACATATTTACTTGTAATTTCATACAAGTGTCCCTTCAAGTGTTACTGACTAATAGATTAAGTGATAAATGATGTAAGTTAATAAATTAATCACGTTTCCATTAGCTCTCGTAGCTCACTAAATAATTAACTTCTAACCGCGATCTAGGTACGACGTCGCGTAGCTCGTTGGCTACGTCCCGTAGACGACTGACGTAGCTCTAGTGGCTTGTGCCGACATCCCGGATGACACTTCAATCAGAATTCGAATTGAATAATTTTGCACCCATGATAATGAAATTAGGAAATACATATGTTAACGATTAGAACTACTATTTCAAAAAAATATTTTCTTACCATTATTAAAAAGTTTGTAATATTTATTATATATACAATAGGCTGCCTGTAATATTTTTGCCTGTAATAATTAATTTAATGTAATAAGTACACACAGTTTATGCCTAAGATTTTACAAAAACATCCCGTACAATGTTTTTTTTCTAATTGTATATTACTTATGTAAAAAATAAAAATATCAAGTAATATGTAATAACATTGACTCGCTGTGGCGTAATTGAAAATAATTATCCGAAAAGCAATTAATGCGGCTTACAGCAGTCATTTTGATTGTACACTCCCATATTGCTTTATGGTTAACAACAGTTATTACACAATCACTTTCATAAACAATAAAAGTAATTTACTTAATTTTACCAATATTGAAAATATATATGTGTAATAAGAAAATAAATGATAATACATCTGCCTTATACATATTCGTTTTCATTAGCTTAATGAGAGAGAAAAACTTCAATTACTTACTCATGTCCTCCACTCTCGAATTAATAATTTAAAAGATAGGATTTCAAATTTCGATCTCGCATACCTTTGAGAGCAAAGTTTGAAAGGATACTCCGCATTGCGGAAAGACGCTAAAAAGACGTAATTATTTATTACCAGCTTGTGTATTTCAATTTGTCTGTTGTATGATAGTTCTTGTACCTTGGTGATTTTACACAACACGCATTAAAATAAACAAAATCCTGAATTGAACGCGTTGTATTTGTGATTTTTAGCCACTACAAAAATGTATCGAAAATATCTGTTTAAACGCAACTAGTTATTTCTTGCTTATACCATTTTAGGATAAATACAGACATATAAATCTCAGAGAAAGATATTCTGAACAACCATGAGGGTTAAGGGAGGCTGGGAGGAATGTAACATTAATTGGCAATCTCCGTATCCAAATGCCCTCGCTCGAGTGTTATCCTCGCAATATATTTGGAAGATGAGGTAGTAATTATATATAATTATATTATAATAAATTATATAATTATATTATAATAAATTATATATAACATTCCTTACAAACAGGATGCTCGTCGATGATCCTTAGTAACCATCTATTAAACGATGAGTGCCTTTTCATGAATTTTGATGCCCACAATGCTTTTTTCTTATTTCAAAAAATATCTGATGTTTCAACAGTTACGTAATGAAATACATAAATGATTTTTATTTCGTGTTAGAAATACTTATCATATATTTTCTGAGAAAATAATCGAAGAAATTCGTTAAACTATATTTTAGCGTTCTATCTTTAATATTTTATATCTCTACTGAAGATGCTTATACATTTTAATATTCAATTAAAAAAACTCTTTTTCTCCAGTCCAATTTTTATTGACGTGTGTGTTTAAAGTGTCTAGATGAAATAAATGCACTTCGCAACTTTTTCGGAAAATATTTGGCACGTGAGCCGGAAGTTTTGAACGCGAGTTGTAATTTTAATTCTTTAATAATGATGAATGAGAGGATGAGGCTATGATAATAAGTTTCAAAAATAAATAAATGTGTTTCTTAAAAGAATTATGTACAAGTTACATCTTGTACAATAACTTTATCAGAACCACAATCACTTTTAAAGCTTTCATTCTGTAGCACCATGTATTATAGAAGTCGTTTAATTATTATCATATCAGGAGACAAACGAAATAAATTTTGTGATATATTGTTAAGTAGATATAAGCTTTACGACATCATTATTTCGTCGATGTTGTCATGCATACAATTTTAATTAAACATAATTCATTTATCAGAACATCGTAATGTGAAATGTTCAGAGTTAAAGGAAACACGCGTTCACACGAAGATGTTTTGACTTAATTACTTAGTTAAATATTTATTTTATTAGAGAAGTTTTAGACTCGTGAAAACTACTTCGCCGCTAAGCAGGCACAATTTGCAAATTCATACTACATAATACAAAATATGGATATTGTGTTAAATCCGAAGGAAATACAAATTATTATGGCCGAATGAGTGGAAAACGTAATAGAGGCGTAATCAAAGCGAAAACGGTTTAATCAGACGGAGTTGGCTCAGCGAAGGCCTAATGCAATTAACAGCCTAGCCTTAAAATTTTACATATATATTGATAAGTCCAAAACGGGCTGAGTCTTGCATACAATTTTAGGTGGCTCTTTCGATATTAAATCGCAATTAATATTATTATATATATTGTATGCAGTATATTTTATTGATGCAAGCGTGTGAGTGAGTTCTATTTTGGCTGAGAATCATTTTCTGAAGTTAAGGTAACCAGTGTATCTTACACTCAAAACCGAGGCGGCAAACTAGAATTAATGCAAGGTCATAAATCAAACTTATGTCATAAAAAAGGCATGCTTTCATAAGTATACATAAGTAAACGTTTCAAATGTGAGTGTGGTCAGCGGGTTTAATTTTATTTCCACA
Organism: Leptophobia aripa; assembly: GCA_951799465.1. Lineage (NCBI taxonomy): Eukaryota > Metazoa > Arthropoda > Insecta > Lepidoptera > Pieridae > Leptophobia > Leptophobia aripa. The sequence continues at coordinate 4,702,200 of OX637267.1, read as the reverse complement.
TGACTGTTACATAAATAAAGAAATATAAATATGGAACACATTTCACACACGGTCGGTTTGATGAAAGCGTGTGTTAACACAACTAATGAATATACTTACATGATAATATAAAAATAAGAATAATAAGCCTTTTTATTTCGATAAGTTACATTGCAAATGTTGTTAGTAAAGTGAATGTAAAAATGAGATTGTGTTAGTTTTTTTTTATCTGAAGGCCTCCTCCATCTCTTTCCAGGTCTCTCTCTTCTTGCCTAGGGTCAACTATTCTTTACCTCCTATTTCAGCCCACCGTCGGTTTGGACGGCCTACCTTTCTTTTCCCTGCCGGTCCTTTCCATGATGTTGTATGTATTGTCCATCGGTCATCGGTCTAGCGTGAAATATGTCCAGCAAATTGAGAGTTTAGCCTACGAGCATGTGAGAGAGCATCTATTAGCTTCGTCTTTTGTCTTATGTCTATGCTTCTAACTTTTTGTATTTTCTTTATTTATTTATTTTAGCATACTTATTTCCATACTCTTTTGGGTTGTTTGGATTTTATTTTTAACTCTGTTTGTAAAGGTCCACGTTTGACAGCCGTATAATAGGCAGGGCAGAAGACATGTATCAAAAACATCTTTTTTCATGCTTGTGGAGTAGTCTCCTTTTAGGATTTCCTTCATTGACCAAAATTTCATCCAAGTAATGTTGGCTCTTCTTTCAATTTCGTTTTCTATATTATATTAATTAATTTCTATATAAATGTTGACATTACCCTAACCAAATCGTACCAACGACATAGTTGTGTGGAAACAAATCTAAAAAAAACACAGGCCAAACTTCGACAAACCGATAACGTTTTGATAAATTGCTTACATTTATCAGACGAAGGAGCGCGAATTTTGAACGATATTATTTGATGGTGAATAAATCGTGACACTTTAAGAGCTACGATATTTAATAAAAAAATAAAAGCATCAGATATAACCTTTCATATATTTAGTACGTTAAAATTACATTAAAAACTATCATTTGATGTTTACATTTTGTAAGTACAAATAATCATGAACGAAATAATTAAAAGAAAGACATGTGGAAAATGTATAATTTATATCACGGAAATATTACTACATAATACAACATTAAAATAATATTACAATCGTATTGTATGGTATAAAAATTGTGTGACATACGCGTTCCACATTTATCACAAGAGATGCCTAAATCGATCGCAATAATAATTTTATTGATGACGGCACCTTTCAACGATGGTATTATTAGTAGTAGGTATATTTTGAAAACCCGGAACACCTAAAAACAATATTTAATCTTCCGGCACACTAGAATTCTTCTTAAATGCAATATATTATTGTGAAATTCTCATATGTATGTTAAAAATTTCCTTCCACACAATTTATTACTGAAACAAAGTTACAATTACTAAATTCGAATTATTACCTACTATAACTATGACACATGGGGTCTGGAAAAATGTATTTTGTATAATTAAATATCCATATATATTATATAGATTTTTAATTATGTTAATTAACATGAATTTCGATTCGAACTTCGATACACCTCTAATACGAATATTAATTCGGAAACCTTACCGAAGACGTTAAGGTTACTTGTATTAATAAGAGCTAGATTACAATTTGTATTAGGTTATTTGTACACTATTTATTTATTAGATATAACAACCAAACAAGCACCTACGTGTTAAACATGCAAGTAAAATGTTTAAAAAAAAATCTTGTCATTATCAAATGTTACATTATCACTATCCCCTGTTTGCAGGAATAATCCCAAATCATTTTCAGCAATAAAAGCACTTTTTTTACGAAAACAAAGATTGATATATTTGCTTAAATGAATTTGGAAACGTGCAGCGACGTTGTTTATTTGTAATCAGGGGAATGTTAGTTTATTTCTCACTTATCTCGTGTGCAGTAAAAGCTAGCTAGGGAGATATTAATGTATATCAAATAATACATGTGAATCAATTACTGAGATTCATTGCGCGTAAGCCTGGGTGGACCACTTCCCTTTTCATTAATATTCATTCGACGTGATCAGATTTCTGTTCCATGTAATGGTCAAATAAATTATCATAAAGTGGCGTGTCCATCATAATTTAAATCTAAATTTTATAACACGTAACATTAGGTAAATATGAAATAAGGGTAAAAAATGCTAATTTGAGATATCGATAAACGTCGAACAAAAGCATTCAATATTTATTGTGTTATGTAGGAAATTAATTTGTTGGCGCCATATGGCTTTTTCCATTTAATATGTTGGATATGGCATTAGGTAATCCAAAAATTAAATGGGTTTAATATTTTCTGAACACTACACGAGTATGCTTAACCAAAGTCCAAAAAAGTCAGCACATTTGATAACTTTATATTATTTTTGGTATCGAATGGCTAACTGTAAAAAAGTATTAAATAAATTACTAGAATATACATAATTATGTGTTCAATGATATTAGTCGACGAAGCGTTCACGCCCTTTCGTTCCACTTCAACGAAGAATTAGCCTTCGTTGGGTTTTAATCAATAAATCGGATAATTAATAAACATTTCAAGGTTGTAATAATGTAATTCATAAATTTTAGCCCTTTTAACAAAATTAAAAAAAAAACGTGAGGATATGCAAATGTTCAATTTATATTATAAACTGTGAATTTAAATGTATGTATGTAGGTACCCATATCGTTATATAAACAAGTGAAGGAAAAAAATATTTCAAATATATTCGGATATATTACTATTAAAAATAGGTTTAAGTACTTTATATATAACTAGCTTTTGCCAGCGACTTCGTCCGCGCTTCGGTCGTTAATCGTAAAAAAGTAGCCTATGTCCTTCCTCACAATACAGTGGTTTTGATGTAACAGACAGATTAACTTTGGTATTTTAGTAGGGATAAATAATATGTTGTATAGCTGTCCGCGATTTCGTCAGCGTATTACTCCTTGTGTGTTATTAAGGTAATGTATTGACAATAATGTTTAGATGACTATCACATGACGCTTTAAACGAAAATACTTCAGCGCAAAGCTTCCGGGTAAACTATGTTGAAAGTTGACACGTCCGGTATGTGAACATACAGAATTATTATATTTATTAAAGTTAGCTGATTCACAATAATTTTACAAAAGTATTATCAAGGAATAGCCAAGCAAGGAATATCAACCAGAAGAGCCGCACGTTCCAGAATGTTCCTTTTACGAAGCTAGGTGACTCGCTAGCCTCTATGCGCCAAGCAAGCCTGCACGCGCACATATTATAGTTGCATAATGTGTGTCTATTTATAGTTGTATATATTTATCTATTTTAATGAACTATAGAGTCCTAATATATCTTACCACAGATATGACACAACCATCGAACATTATTCAAAAATGCTTCTAATAAATTCTTTAAGCCAAAAAAAGATTTTTATTGAATTTATTTTAATGAATAGGTTTTAATGAATTTATTTCACAAAATAGGTTTTAACTAATTCATGTATAATCATATCATTTAAAGATATGAATATACTTTATATAAGTACGTCTTACTATATGTAACATGTTAATCTACTGATAAATGCACTTGACTGCACGTTCGCGACCCTATAAAAAAATAATCCTTCGTAGTATTCCCGCGCGATGGCTTATTATTACCGTATTTATATCTTTGGTGTTTCTTTATCGATTTTAATTAATCTTTTTTATAAAATCGTTAATGCTGTTACCTTTTTTAATTAGGGATGACTGAGAGTGTTATAAACGTAAGAGTAGACACATAATCAGAAAGCTTCGAACTGCTAAGCTATCGGGAGTTACACGTGTAATTGTGAGTCAACCATAAAAGATAGACATATGCTATTGTGAGAATTGTTTTACATAATAATTATTAATACATAATTATATATTAAAAATACCCGTTTAATTCATTTTATTTTTTTTGAATACAGTGGAATTTTGCGTAAACCTTGGTTTCTACTAAAATAGGTGTCAGAATCAACCGTGAGGCGGATAACCTGAATGGCTACACATAAACGCCGCTTTGAGAGCTTGAGTGTCGAAGAGCATATCTCAGAATATCGACTGAAAGCCGGCGTATCGGCCGGCTCTGATTTAGATGGGAACACGTCGTGTGCCACTACTAAGCCGTAGTAAATATTCTAGTTAGTTGAATTAAAATAAAAGGACATGCTGTAGTTGCTGTGCGTTTCACTTTATTTTAGCCTATATAGTTTTGAAGCCTACCAAAAAAAGAAACAGAAGTCTTTAATTTATATCCATCATACTATAGTATATTGTCTTTCAAAACAAAAATAATGTCTATACTAGATATTACAATAAATTAATTCCCAAAATGACTGAATAATTTAAAGATTACAGGCCTGAATAGCTGTAAATGTAACTGAAATATTTAAGTTGACTGAAACAGGTTTTGGAATTTGTGAACAACTTTTAAATCAGATTAGACTAGATAAGTAATGTTTAAAACTACTACAAATGGTTTTAGCTAGAGTTTATTACTAGAGAGTAGACTAAACTTTATAGACTTTTTTGATATTTGAGAAAACAAAATCTGGTGTATTAAATAAAAACAGATAAAATCGTTTAAAAAAATTCTGTTATAATCAATATATATCTTGTGGTGGTGGTCTGCCAAACAAAAGCTTCCATGAGACAGGTTGGATAAACTCAGCTGTGGGATTGTGATCTCTATCTAAAAGCGGAAAGATTTTTTGAAGTTGTTCTACCATATCATATGCATCTGGTACATTGTCTCCTTCTGAGCAGTATTTGTAAAGACACAAACAAGGCACACATTTTTCTTTACATATTTTAAATAGCATAGCAGCATAACCACCACCGAATATTCTTATTTCATTTTCTTGCTGTTCATGTGGAATGAAATTTGTCCGAATATGCTCCGAATAAGGGTTGTTGTTGCTTGCAATAAATCTAAATGGTGATGTCATTATGTGCTTCTTTTCATGTGAAAAACTGCTTGATAAAACTATTATATCTTTAATGTGCTTTTGCTGAAACTGGTCTACTAAACTCTCTAAGAAATTTCGCGCCCTTTTTTGAACAAGTGGCGATCTGACTTGAAGAACAAGCAAGTTATGAGTAGTTGATACATACAACTCACAGGCGGTTGATAGAGTAGTCGAAACCAAATCATAAGGGTCACATCCAACTAAAGGAACTTGAGCTGTAGTATATATTAAAGCAAGCTTTTCCATTTTTAGTGTAGCTATCAAAAGATCAGATGCAAGTTGTGCGACATTGCCAACAGCTACACTGGGCACTATGAGGGTGTAATTGGTTAAGTCATAACTACTCAACCACTTCCAACTGTTTTGTGATTCCATGCTTTTAATATAAACCCGTCAGTATCATAAGTTTTTGATTTCCTGAAAATTAATAAATTTTATAAACAAAAATAAAATGGTAATCAACTTTAACTAAAACACCATTAAAAATACGTTTATATTATTTTCGATTTTGACTTTGACTATTGATAATTATTTATCCTCACCGTGACTTAACATATCTGCTCTACTTAGCCAAGTATCCTCATTTAATGCGTAAGTAGCATAAATTACACGTACAGAAATCCATTGATGTTTAATTAACCACTACCTGTCCTAGCCAATCATTACATAAAATAAACGTTTAACGATATGTATTATAAGCGGTCAAATAAAAAATTACACCTTATTACCGCCATACGCAGTACCTGCGGGCGATCACGTGAGTCTGAACATTAAAGCATTTGGAGAGTTTAACAAGATGCATAAGTAAATAATTGGAAAATTAAAAAGTTGCAAGTAAAAGTAATTTGGTTAAATTTGTAAGAAATAATAAAATTTCCAAAAAATACTTTGAAACGAAATCAAGAATGCGAGTCTTTTATATGATGTATAGTCTAAGTATATCACACCTCTCTTTACTTTGTCAATATACAATAAGAGTACGGATGTCGTTCGTCCCTAATCCTCGAGGACGTCTTGAATACAGTTATCTAAGTATAGTGTAGTAAGTTATTTAATATTTGCGAAATATTTTATAAATTGTGATTGACATTTTTCACTTCTGCCATTGAAAATAATCTTTGTGCTTTTTTAGTATGAACTGACAATTGACATAACAAAACGCCATCGGCATTATGGATGATTATGATTTATGGCATTAATCCTAATCAAAAACTGTAATTTGTGTTATTTGATTATAATTCTTGATTCTATTCCTATACTGCCCAAGCAAGTAGGGGCTACTTTCTTCTAAATATTTGAAATTTTCATAAATCAATGTTTCTATGTGTACTAAACGCGACGGTTTGATATTTATACTCATATAGTATAAGTTTGATTATGAGTGATACCATAGGTGTAGATTCTCAACTACAAGATTTTGTTTTAACAGAGACTCAAAAGCAACGTTTTCAGGTATGTATTGTAACCAGTTTTTGTTGTAAAAATTCGTTTGTTTTTTCACCGCCTATTCCTTGTTTAATTTAACATGCATTGCATGCATTTATCCCTAATGTTAGGTGATAACAGTAATTAATTATTCTTGAAATTATCCTCTTCATACATATTAAGTAGTGTAATGTGTTACATGTTCTAATTTTCCAAAATATTTTTTTTAAGCATGGTTTTTTATTAGTTATAAATTGTAGTTAATTAAAAATATTTAAAAATTTGCTAAAACTTAGCCACCTTACATATTTTAGTTACATTTTACTGATCTATTTACATTTGGTATACCTGATATCTTGTTATTTCAGGTTTTGGTACATAGCCTTACTGATACCTGCTGGGAAACTTGCATGGGAAGACCTTCAAACCGCTTAGATTCAAAGACTGAAGTATGCATTATGAACTGTGTTGAACGTTTTATTGATGCAACCACTTTCATTACAAAACGGCTAATGATCACAACAAAATACCGCTCCGATTCACCTTTGGAATTTCAATAGGCTCTTTTGAAACTTTTGAATTGGTACATTGAGAAAAAAGTTCAAAATGTTTTCAAGTATGAAAAATTTTTTACATCGTCATAGAAGAAAGTTTTTTGTGATCGGTACAGTTTTAGGATCTATTTACTTTCTAATGAGCTATGCACAGAAAAAACTGAGAGAATGGCAAGAAAAGGAAGCTAAAAAATTCTTTGAAATGACAAGAAAAAAGCAACACTTCGAGAGCACAGAGCGCACATGTAATCAAACAATACTCTCACTTTCTAAAATTGTTTCTGACAATATTTTGACTACAGTTAATACTGAGGAAATTGTAGAAAAACTTCATAATAACCCTGAAAACAAACTGGAGCTCTGGGAGAAAATGAAAATAATGATTTTTACAAGAATATGTGTGCTTGTCTATGCTCTTACAATATTACAGATGACATTAAGAATTCAACTGAATATAATTGGTGGGTATTTGTACAGAGACTCTGTAGTGGAACATGAGCCACTGATAGATAGCACTTTACAGTCCAAATATCTATCCTTGTGTCATCATTTTGTTGGGCCTGGATTAGAAAATTTAGTAAGACAGATAGACAGAGTGGTTAAAAGAGTTGTAGACCCTATATCACTAAAAAAAAAAATAACATTATTAGAAGTTGAACAAATATTTTGGTCAATTCAAACAATTTTGTGTACTGACACTAATGAGGGAGATCCAGTTAAAAAGATGGTGCACTACTTGGTAGATCATATGGAAATAAATGAGGCTAAATTTGACACTATTGTTAAAGAAACAATGGATGTTTTGGAAAGTGATGAAGTTACATCAGTGACCATGTCAACAATTAGTAGAAGTTTTTCCTCTGTTATAGATGAGGTTGCCAACTTATTTGTCTCAAAGTGGACACCAACTTCTAAGAATCATTTGGAAGTGGATGAAGGTCATGTTGTTACTAACGGAGCTCTAAAATTAGGTCCAGCTGATCCCTTTGTGAATGTCAATAAAATAGAAATGCATTTTGTAAAGCTCTTACCTATTGTCAATGAGCTGATCACAAAAAATACATGCAAAGGTAATACCAACATTCCAGACTTACTTACCCAGCAATTAACATTAAATGACAAGTTGAAGCTTCTAGGAGCGAACATTTATGAAGTTTTTAGCAATACATAAAACTATTAGGGGCTTTTAATTATGGTAAAAACTGGTATTTAATAATATTCAATGATATGTGATTATGTTAAGTTTGCTGTTAAATGCAGATGAGCTGTGTTAGTATATTATACAATTCATCAGTGGTTTTGTTAATTTAATTGTGAATGGGTACATAATAAATGTTTGCAAAAACTTATGGAATTTTACAAAATTAATTATTTTTAATTCACAAAAATATTGGTGACATTTAATTATGTTGAGTTAAGAAAAGTCCACAACTACATATATAAATGGAAGGCAAGAAAAGTATGAGCTTTAATGTATCTAAATATTCACAATTACATTTTAATAGTATGGAATGATACTTTATTTGAAATGAAAAAAGAAATCTGGTTTTGCTAATGTAAACATTCAAGCAGACTACACTATTATCTTAACCTAAATTATGATAATCCAGTTATCAACAGGAACGCCCATGGACTTTTTTTGGCAATACCTTGCAAAATAGTCTTGATGAGTATGTAGGTCAAGTCTAAATTCCAAAAATAAATGTAAACTTTCTTATTAAGAAGAAATTAGGTATCTTACTTTACACTATCTTTATTCGCCATTTAGGATTGATTTTTTAAGCCTTGGCAGGCTTACCATTCACAACACCAAGGTTGTGCAATAACAAACTATTATAGAAATTGATGCAATCCTATGCCAAGATCCATCTGTGGTGTAGCGCCACTGGAATGTCATTAAAGTGAACCGTGATCAATAATTTAAATGTAAGGGCTTAATTGTTTTTTTTTAAATTTTAATATTGACGTAAGTTTGCGGCATTGTGTGGTGATTTAAACATTTACATAATAACAATATGCACATTGCAAATTGAAGCCCCTGTTTATTCCATCTAGAATAAAAACGTTTTTGATGTCTGTTGATAGCTCTTACCATGAATAGGTTTTGTTATTTAATAATACTCAAATAAGTCAAACATTTAAATCAGATTTTAGAAGGAAAGCACACTAGTATGACTTTCTGTGAGCTCGATTGTTCAATGGTGCTTCTATTTTACAATTGTGGACGCCTAAAATTATTATGGAACCTTATCATACGTCACAGGCGTCAATGCAGTGTGGCTTGCGACGGAAAGCAGACAGAGGGCAGGCAATGCGCGCGCATGTAGCCGCGGCGTTTTGTGCTGCCAATATTTCGCCGTAGAACGCAGAGAGCGCGCGCCACACGAGGTATCGACGAAAATCAAATGTGTATCACACCCGTTAAACGTTAAAAATTGATGGTCAGTGCGGTTCACTAGTGTAAACATCGAAGATTCACAGCTGGATATCAATATCGTGATCACACATCATGTAAGTTGATTTGAAAAGAAAGTTTTTACAAAATATACTTATAAGAAAATATATTACTATGTCGAATTCATCAATAATGCTTTTTTATTAGCATTATAGGAAAGTGTTAACCTGTTATTTTACTGATGATTTGCCTATCGACAAGCATTAAAATTCTATCATAGATGCATTCATACACCTAGGTAACATGGAACGAATTACCAAATTACCTATTGTCACAGCTGTACCGTTGTAAGCCTAGGGTATTTTATGTTAAATTTTTAATTTTTAAAAACAGGCTATAATATATCTAGTGTTGTAAAAAACACTAATATATATTAAACACATTAATAACGAATAAGAGTCAATATAGACAATATGTAAAAAAAGAAAATGATTGTAGTACTCATGTGAATTTACAGAAAGGACTCGTAAAGAGCTAAGAGGTGTTTCTTAATTTTATATAAATAACAAAATGTAATGTAGTAGGTACTGTCACAAAACATGTTATAGTATTGCTAAGCATTTTATAATTATTAATCACATTTTGTTGATGCGAAGCTGTTTATCTAAATATTTGGAAAAAATTTCATAACCGATTCAGTTTAACGACAGATACAAAACATCGTTACCATTATCTGATTTATCATACAACGCATTCCTGATGCTTTCAGCCTGTACGTACTTATTACACGTTTTACCAAAGTACTCAATGGAAAAGCAACTATTAAATTAATATATTTAACATTACAAACTTCAATACTGTTACGTGTATCTCGGTCCTAGGCCCAACTAAACGCGTCAGTAGTAATCTCATACGGGAAAAAGTAAACCGTATATTATTATAACAACTATCGATTGAAATAAAACTTCTTTGATTAAACGCTGACATCTTGTCCTAAATTCGCGTAAATATCCGTTTAAAAATTCCGTATAGATCAATATATAAAAGGAATATATAACACGTATATACTTACCTACTTATTAAGTCAAACTACAATAAACTCGAGTGAAACTGCGACAAATCGATTCCGATACGTTATGAAATTAAATAATTGTTCAATATTGTTGTTATAAAAATGTGTAATTCTTATCTCGCCCTGAATATTATTTGGTATTACATATTTACAGTTAATAATACACAAAATTAAAGGATGAATCTATCTACGTTAAACTCCGCCTGATATAGTGAATCCTGGCCTTGAAAACAAGTGAATACCTTTGTGGATCATCCCTTGCTCTTCAGTCAGTTGAAGCACCCATAGATCTATTTCCACAGCCGATTTATGGGCCCAACGACTTTCTGAGATACTCTTCTTAATAATATTCTTCCATTTCATAAGGCTACTAAAACAGAGTCTTTACTATGCCATTTGGCATCAATTTATATCCGAATGCGCTACATATTCTAAAGATAAGTTGAAACATTCTAATGGTATTATTTGATAATGTATATGTTAATTTTTGATATTAACAAATTATGATAAGCTTTACATGAACTCACAATCAAGGTCGAATTCACAATATTATACACGTCTGTAAATTCTTATGTTTAATTTAAAGTTATGCACCTACTAGTTGGTTTCCATGTATTTAATTGTTGGTTTTATCCTAGACTTTACGATAGTATTATCAAGTACTAACTGTTCCGGAATCGCGCGGCTCGTACTATTTATCTCTCATCTTCATATTTATCTTTTTATGAAGTTCTTTTAGAACTGTTTTTGAACTTAACTTTGTAGTTTTAAATATCAAGTTCTTGAAACAGACATGCGGCATCCCCCAAAATTTAGCTGGCCCTGCAAAACTAATAACTTACTACCTGACAGATATTTACACGAAAAATTTCAAATTGGTATCAATATTTAATAGATTTCACAATATAATACGTATTTAATTTTTAATGTAATAGTTGTCGTTGGTAAAGATAGATAAGTATATAGATACCGCGAAGATTTGTCGTAATTATATGTTGAAGTCGTGAACAACATAAAAAATAACCTGAAACTATGTCAACCTTGTGTATACTGAAACAAAAGGAAATACGACCCTGACATGTGTGGAGTGTCCCTCTGCTCCAACCAGTTGTAGTAGGCATTTAACTTTAAACATTCTACACTTTGAGTGCGTTACATAAAATTCTAAAAAAAATACTCTATGGAAATTTGTTTTATTCATTGTAATTGGAATTACGCCCAGTTTCTGAAAAGCCGATCTATATAAAGTTTACAATGATCAAATCTGTGTTAAGTGTAAATTGATATGCTGAAAGCACGATTACTGTACTAATGCAACAACGTGTTAGACTAGTCATAGATAATGTTCCAAACAACAGTCATACATTAAAACGACATTTTGAGTCTTCAATTGTAATTGACTTACCCATTAAAATTGATTAATTTTAAAATAATGAAATATTCTATGGAATGATTTTTTTTTTTTATAATTATTTTTTTCGTAATGTTAATCAACTCAACTCGATTTGACATCTCACTAAACATGTATATTAATAAAAAAATATTTTATTAGCTGTTTCATCAATATAATTTATTTATTTATTTACACTTACACAGTAGAAGCAAATGACGTTAATAGATGTTAGTACATATAAGAGCAACGGGCGGCCTTATCGCTAACAAGCGATCTCTTCCAGACAACAAACAATATACATTTGATAAAATTTGTGGTGGCTGACTTTATACACAATTATTAATTGATTAACTTATACTTAGTCTGGCCATAAATACTGTTACTATTCAAAAAAAGAAAATATTACGTTTGAATTTGGAATCTGTCATTTTTATATGATTGCTTGATGTGTTTTCTTATTTTCGCGCCATTATATTGTTAAATATTTTGTTATATTAAAATGGAGTGGGGTGATAAAGAGAACCGAATCGCTGTGATTGCCTTACATAAAGTAGGTATGGAGAAAAGTGCAATTTTTAAAACCCTCCACCCGCTTGGTATTAGTCAAATGTTTGTTTACCGGGCTATTGATAGGTACAATGATACCTCCTCTGTTTGTGACAGAAAAAGATCTGGCCGTCCACGTACCGTTCGTGTGAAAAAGGTGATTAAAGCAGTTAGGGAAAGAATTCGAAGAAATCCTGTCCGTAAGCAAAAGATTTTATCTCGGGAGATGAAGATAGCTCCTAGAACTATGTCGCGTATATTAAAAGATGACTTAGGACTTGCAGCCTATAAGAGACGTACTGGTCACTTCTTAACTGATAATTTAAAGAAGAATAGGGTGGTAAAATCCAAACAACTACTTAAGCGGTACGCAAAGGGAGGTCACAAAAAAATTTTGTTTACGGATGAGAAAATTTTTACAATTGAGCAGTATTTTAATAAACAAAATGACCGTATTTATGCTGGAAGCTCTAAAGAAGCTTCGCAATTAGTAAACAGAGTACAACGTGGGCATTATCCCACTTCAGTGATGTTTTGGTGGGGTGTTAGCTATGAAGGGGTGACTGAGCCATATTTTTGTGAAAAAGGTATTAAAACGTCGGCACAAGTTTATCAAAATACCATTCTTGAGACGGTAGTTAAGCCTTTAACTAACACCATGTTCAATAACAAAGAATGGTGCTTTCAACAAGACTCGGCACCGGGTCATAGAGCTCGATCCACCCAATCTTGGTTGAAAACTAACGTTCCGGACTTTATCAGCACTGAAAACTGGCCGTCGTCAAGTCCTGACCTAAATCCATTGGATTATGATTTATGGTCAGTTTTAGAGAGTAAGGCTTGCTCTAAACGCCATGATAATTTGGAGTCCCTAAAACGATCCATTCGGTTGGCAGTGAAGAATTTTCCTCTAGAAAGAGTTCGTGCTGCTATTGATAACTGGCCTCAACGTTTAAAAGACTGTATTGCAGCCAATGGAGACCACTTCGAATAAACATTGTATATTTTTAATAGTTATATATTGATGTATTAAACTAACTCACTATGAAAGGAATAAATGTTACGTATAAAAAAAAATCGTGCTTTTCTTTATAACAATATTTATGGCAAGACTAAGTATAAAGTAATATTTGTGTATACCTATATGGAATTACACAACAACAGTGATTCTCAACCTTTTTTTTGTTGCGGACCATATTAACGATTTCAAAATTTGTCGGTACACAAAGAATGATATAATTTTATAATATTATTAACATTATTATATATTTGCAAAATTTAGCGGCACACAAAAGTACCGCGGCACAATGGTTGAGAATCACTGCACTACACACACGGCTGCTTGATCCCATCGTATGATTAAGTATAAAACAAAACATAACGAAATCATTGAAAAATATGAGTTCCCAGTTATACGGTTTCTTTAAAAAGTTTACTCAACCACTTCCTTACAATGACTTTAGTGTTATAAAGAAAAATACCTATCTCCAACTTTATTTAAACGCAATCTTTAACTTGGTGTAATAAAAAAATGAGTCATTTTTGGACATCTATTTCATACTTCACTATACTATTTCATAATATTAGTATTAAAAAGATCAAACAATAACAGATCGCGGAATCAGAGATGCTATCATGATGAGGCATGATGTTTTATCGCACCTGAAAATCGCATACGATTTTTTTGAATAAAAGATTTAATTACATATAATATATTTGTTTCAAATTAGATTATTTATTAATATATTCATACTAAGAATAAGCATTTTAATATTTTAGAAGTACATTCAATTTGTTTTTCAAATTTTATCAACATCCATGTTAAAGAAATAAAGATAAACAAACAGGCTTTAAAAGGATAATGTAAGGTTGCTGCGACAGGCTTCTCTATCCGGTTTCATGACTGAAAGGTAGAAAATGCAGTCAGAAAATGCAGGATTATAAGTCAAGGCAGAAACATTTTTACCTATGTATATTAAAAAAGATTTTTCACAAACCGTATAATTACTAAAATAATATAGCTAGAAAGTATCTGAATTTGTAATACATATTATATACAATGAAATACTAAACATTAACCATTGGCATCGTATTAAAATGAACGTGTTAAAGCCGTAAATTGCTGCAATTAAGGATGTTGTAAACGCAAATTACCGTTTACTATAGATGACAAGTGGACTGAGATTACTATACACTGCACTACGCATTATTATATATGCACTGTACGCAAAAGTATTTATTTATTAAATTCATTCAATGAGGTTTGTATAATTAACTTACCAACGTTGGTACCATTAAGCAATAGTGGGCATTTTTAGGCACATTCTATTTGAAATTAAATATTTTATATAACATTACAGAACAAAAGGGAAATACTGCTGCCATTTGCCTAGCAACTTAATGACGCAATGCAGTCTTAACGTAAAAAATACATGAATATCCACTTTGTTCTACATCATACGTTTTACAGCTGATCCGAAATAAAACATTCCCAAAACGTGTATTGAGAATTGTGTCACTTGATTTCAAAACATACGGGTTAGATATTAGTACGATACTATTGCGGTTATTTAATAGATATTTCACTTGTATATATAAACTAAGGTGATTAGTAAAATTAACTTCATTATTATCGCAAGTTAAGTTTAAGCATATTTTTAAACAACTTTTCACGAAATCGAGATTTAAATTATTTTGACGAAAGTCCAATTTTCTTAAATTAATATAAAATAATATATAATTCAACAAGTTAAAAAACACGTGAAAAGACTACGTAAATAAAACAGAAGTTGATATAACAAAGATGAAATTGTACCTATTGTCCGTTAAATGTAAAGTGTTCATTAAGACGTCTTACAATTTGATTATTGAATTGTATTTAATTGATGTCTTTCACGAATTCGTGTCAATCTCGCATAACTACACAAGACAACTGTCAGTTGTTTTATTTGATAAATATATATATAAAAAAATCATTTCTCTCGACGGTAAACTAAACCGTCGTTTCGTCAACTACTGGCGTTTTGTAAGATACTTCTTATGGACCACCAAGTTATAAAACCAGCTGTTCCTCGTCAGTATCCTCGATAAATATCATTAAGAGTCCTTGAAAAAGAGAGCGTACCAATTCTTAAAAGGCCGATGACGCAAAAGCATTGAACTTTGGAACGCTGTAATTGCGTTTCAGTGAATTCAATTGAAAAAGCATTATGAGGTAAAATTTTCCTCAAAAGATCATCTTTAAGATTGGTCTGAGGTAGTTTTTGTAAAATGTATAAAAAATGTACATATAAAAATTGTTTTATGAATAAATAAGTTCTTTAATTTTTAATTTAAGGCAAAAAGTAATGAAAGCATATTTGTAGGCAAGATATTTCGACTTTACAATTTTTTGTAAGACGCATGATTTCTGAGATATTGCGAAAAGTGTTTTCACTCCTTTTACCTAGACACCGAGCGGCCGGAGGACAAGGGTGGCAACCCCACAACCTTTAGGTTAAGCTTCTAGACTCCCCCACAAATGTCCCAAAAATAAAATTGCGTTCTCCAATAAATATCTAAATAGACTTCGTTATTACATACTTTCGTTCTCCACCATTGGAATAATATAATCTTTCAAAAATGTACAATGTCATAGTAACGTATTATGCAAATTCTATTTGTCTTATCCATATTACAAATACTGTAGAAAACATGTTAGGTGTAGCATCGTGGTTGGCTTGTCACGTAGTTTACACACAAGAACAATACCTAAGTATTTATAATCACTTCATAATGAGCACATTGCTGGTTTTCTATCGATTTTAAAACGATACACGTTTGTCAAGTAAATTTATACTTCGTCCTCGGATTATATATATAATAGCACGTCGTAGGGTGTTGGAATTAATTCGGCTGAAACAGCGAGGAACAACTATTGTATAAAAGGGGTTTAAGTATGTAATTAGCTTTTTTTTTACGGCACTTCGAATTTACATAGGACCTTTTCTTTGTTTGCGATTTTTGAGTAAAACTTTTTTCACATAACACCATGTAGCATGAGGGTTTATTTTAATAACGTGCAACATTCGCTTATCGAGTTGTTTGCGTGCCAACCTACCCAAGACTAGCGGCATGGTTTAATGTTACTTTACCCACAATATTAATTTTAATCGAATTAATTCGGAATGTGGGCATTTGACTAATCTACAGAATAAAACACGTGTTGAAAGTTGTGTTGGCTTGTTGAATCAGTACAAAAATAAAATAAATATAATCGTGTTTCTAACTTATAAGCCGTATTAGTATTCCTTCAGATAATGATTTACTATCTCTGACACCAAAATTGGTTTATCTCATTCATAGATATAAATATGATATCACATCGCAATCCACATCGTTTTAAATCAAAGATATTAAAACCTTCTATCACATATTATGCAAGTATTTTAGGCTGTATTTATCTGTTTTATTTCCTCAATTGAGAACTATTAGGAAATCTTTCACTGTTTAGTACATTTGTAACATAAAAAGGAAAGAAAAAAATATTAATTGGGGGTTGCCTGGAAGAGATCGCTTATTAGCGATAAGGCCGCCCGTTGCTCTTATGTGTATTAACGTCTTCTACCTCTACTGTTTAAGTGCAATAAAGTGTAAATAAATAAATAATTATAAAGTATTCTATAATCGCTTTTTGACAAACCACACATTAAATTAGGTATTTTACTAGTGTTTAACACGTTATTTATTCAGTTGTGAAGCTTATTAACAATTCGACAGATATTTAATTAACAACGACAATTTAAATGCTAATAGATACGAGAATATAAATTACATTTGTAATGCTGAAGAAAAAAACGTACACATTTATATTAGATAATTCCGTAATTATAATTTTTGATTTTCGTATTCTAGATATTCATATTCTATCATAATATAGAATCTAAAGTTTTGGTTATTTATTACTTTTCACTGAAACTCGTTTCAAATTCCCGAGGTTCTGTGCAGTCTTACAAATTTGATTTTTATATATACTATTATATTATGTATACTTGTAAATGTTTAACGTAAACGAAATATTGTTATCATTCTGAGGTTAAGATTCCAACGTTTAGACTTCCTTGTCAAATGCCATACAATATTTGGCACTCCTTACTATTATTATTATTTTTCTCATGTAACCTTTCTATACTAACTATATAAGCTATAAACAATAAGTTTAGACTATCCTGTTCATAATCGTAAAACCCAAAGGGTTGTGTTTAAGTTAATGCAAAATATGTTTCAAGTTTAACATGACAATTTGTTTGACTGGAAAACGGTATCAAATTAACACCTTTACGTTACCGATAAGCTAACAAACTTGTCTATAAGTTCAACAACCTCGGTCTCCTTAAAAATGTATATTTTGTTATCAATTTTACCTGTAAACTGCGGTTTCACTTTCTATGTCCTAAATGTATAGTGTTGACTTTGCATTATCTATTTTTTATTTGGTAATTTTGTTAAAATGTAACATCGAGGTCGGTCATCGATCGGATTTTATGGTTTTTTACATACATATATATAATTGGTACACTATTTTTTGTTATTGTATGGGCTAAAGCATTTAATTTCGCAGCCGATAATGGCATGCTAATTAAATAGCCTCTTTGTAACTAGTCAACAAGGTCGTATATTATTTAAAAAAGAAGTTTAAGATTCTTTATTTTTTACAATTGTATCAGATAAACCTACTTACTTAACTTCCACGACCTTTGCATCCAAGAGTTCGCAGCCCTATCTTGGTCAAGGAAGAGGTAATAACTAATAGAGACAAAGATACTATACCTTCCCCACTCATCCTGAGAAACCAATAGATTTGACAATGATTATAAACACCTCTGACATACAAGAACCCGGTGGCATCCAATACATACGTAACCCTACGGAGCGTGACTTAGTATGCAAATAAAATGAAGCACGAAGTCAAAATTTATAGTGAATCAAAATCATCGTTACATGCGATTGTAAGCGGACAATCTCTATTGCATTGCATATGAGATTCGCCACAACCTAGCAAGTGTACCAAAAGCTAATTAAATATAAAGCTCTTTTGGATGAAGGCGCACGTCGGCAAGCCTAGAATCGAGAAAGCGGAAGTGTTAAATAAAGATCGTTAATAAAGAAAGATGAGATAAAAGACTCTTGGACGATTTGGCAGAAGAACATTGCGATTGAGTTTATAAATAGGAAAAAAACCTTTTTTTTAAATTTGTCAAATTTCAAAGTCACAAATCATTTGCATTAAAATTGTTTTGAAATACCCAAAATTAGTTAATATTAGCGCATGCAAATCGTGTAGTTTCTTTTGTCATATACAAATTGATTTTAATAATATGTGTAAAGTTAAGAGAACCGACTGTGCTTTTAAGGTAAATAACTAATAATTGTTAAGAAAAAAAAACAGATATCAACTTCAAATATGTAGTTGTATTTGCCTAAATATTAAGTTTCATTATTTTTTGTATTGCTGTGTTATTTGGTTTATTACTTAAACATTTTCACCTAAACATGTGTAGGTAAACAATATAATATATGTACCGTAAAGTATCTGTAAATATACATAATTCATTTCTCGATTCCAATCTTCATATTGATGCGAGTTTGAGGTCGCTTAGGAATGTCCAAATTGTACTAGTGTACTAGTTTTTAAAAAAATATCAAATGCGTGAGTATAACAATAAATAACGTTATTTCAGATGTCACCACGGTAGTATGGCCAGCAAGTCAGAATTGGGTGGGCGGGAGCGCTGAGCGGGCGCATGTGGTCGCGGGCGGCGCGGTTGCTGCGGCGGGTAGCGCTGCTCGCGCCGTTTGTGTTAACGGCACTGGCACTGCTGCTGCTGCCGCGCCCCCCGCCCTATCGTGCTTCACGTTTGCCCTCACCGCCACCAACCGCGCAGCCTCGTGACGATGTATACATACATGTAATTTGCTTTAATTTACAAATTGTTCGATCTCTGTTTCATATCACTTACCTGAAAATATCTAACTCTACGATAATAACTAGCTCAATATAAACTATTTTTATCCAGCTCAATTCAGCTTAGATGCGACTAGAGGCGAGCAATTTATGTTGCTTAAATTCAAAAGCTTGTATAGGTAGATAGGTCCCGTAAATTAAGTGTTATATTAGAAAGACTTTTCAGAACTCAATAACGGAAAGCGAGGACATAAACAATGTTGAAGATGAGGCTTCAAAACGACCGTGGTACATGAGTGGGGGGGAGAAACGACCAAGGAGCCATGATATGTTGGCCAGGCTTTTTCCGGAAGACCTTCCAGGAGAAGATAGGTTATTATAAAAATTCACACAACTATATTTGTTAATTATATCTAAAATATGCTTTTATATATTTTTTTTAAACTAAGTATGAATCGTGACGTCTCTATAACAATATAGACGCACAAAATAGGCAAGCCTATTGTCTATGTGGTTAATTGATAGCCGAACCTTGGAGTATCGTTTATAAATTGATTTATAATTCTAGTCTATTGTTAATGAAATTTAATTTTTTAACGAATATAATATTATATTATAGCTTTAAGATTAGTAGCAATTTATTTCAATAAGATCTATTACTGACAATGACAAATCTGAAAATACGTTTCACGTGCTGGTTTCAATACTAACGACTATAAAAAATTGCTTATCCGATCCTATCTGAAATCGTAATTATTTTACACACGTTATTGCCTCTATAAAACATTCATAGCGTTTTATTGAGTGCACTATAAGAGAAAAACATCGTTTTCGAGAAGTTTACACTCAAACGGCGAAAAAATTGTTTAAAGTCTCTTAATAAAAACACAATTTCAAAATAGTAAGATTATAGACCTAGCCCGATGATTTGATTACCTTAGCCAGTGTGATTGAATTGAAATTCGCCATAGAAGCTCGTATAAAATTTTTGATATATATTTTAAGGATTGTCGAACAACTCATGTACACTTTACCAAAAGATGAAGAGGTCCCTATGAAGAAAATATTGCTCGCCAACGGTTTAGGTACATGGGGTGTTTCTGGGGGTCGTACGGAATTTATCAGAAACAAATGCCCAGTGGACAGGTGCACGCTAACTGCAGACTCCAGGGAAGCAGCGACCGCGGATGCCATCTTGTTCAAAGATCATCACACGCCGTATAACATCAAACGTCCACCTCACCAAGTAAGATTTTCATTAGGAGATGTTATTACAAAAAAAACAATTGAGATATTTACGCCTTTTGTGCGTTTTGATTATGTCTAATTAAAAATCAAAATCAAAAATATCTTTATTCATATACATACACTGTTATGTACACTGGTATGGTGGTACACTTATGAATTGTCAAAAATTCGACTTTACATTTACTGCCAGTTCCCACATCAAGGCCGTAGAGCGGATGAGAAGAATTGGTAAGAGACTCCGCCACTCCTTTAATTTGCCCACATTTACGTTATAGTGAGAATAATCCGCAAACATACAGTACACCAAGACTAAATAAATATCTACCATATTAATACGTCATCTTTGGACTTATTAATCACATCTTTGTGTCTTCGAAATTAAGTAAACGGATTCAAACGAAAAAGCAGTATAAATAAATCTAATCTTTTTGTCGATTTTTCCAGTGTAGACTGCTAATTGGAAAATAATATTAATAAAATATATAATCCAAGGTTCCGATCAAATGTCGATAAGTTAGTGATCCTTATCATAAAATTATGAAAGATACGCCTTGATAACGTTTTACTTTGAACAAACCTTCAAAAAAGCCAGTAGGTAAATACGGTATTACGAATTATCACTAAATTCTGTATACATATATCATAGCGGCGAAGTACACTGCCTAAAGGTAGATTTCATTTCGTAACACAGATGTCATCAGTAATAAGTATGAGTATTATTATTGTAATTAAAAAGAACGAATGAGCATCGCGATACAGCGAGAAAATACCGCTAGGTTTTGTTGGTACTCTGCCACACAACTTTTTGAATTTATTTCAGTGTTATAATTTTAATGAAAAAAGCCATACAAACCTATCGTTTATTAATTCAAAAATCCTATCATCACTTATTTGGCATACTTTCTCCATCCTCTGATTAACTGTTAGATAGTTATAATAATATCTTAACTGTTAGATATCAATTATTTTAAGAGTTTTGTTTCAGATATGGATTTTATACTACCTAGAATGTCCCTATCACACCGCGTCACTGCGGCCAACGTCTATCGATGTATTTAACTGGACGGCTACCTACAGGCGAGATTCTGATATCGTAGCACCCTATGAAAAGTGGGTCTACCATGACCCTATTGTCACCGAGAAAGAATTAGAGCGGAATTACGCAGCAAATAAGACTAAAAAGGTTAGCTATCGTAAGATCTATTTATAGTATCTTTATTAATTGTGTTTCAATATAATATAAAGGGGTGAAATAAGGGAGTAATTATTTCTGTAGGTAAGTTACAAATGCTCACATGCAAATACACTGATTAGTTATTATTGTCTCAAAAAAATATTTGAAAAAGAATTTTTTTTTGATTTAGAATACGAAAGGAATTCTAAGTAATGAATTTCACAGGTAGCGTGGTTTGTTTCGAACTGCCACGCGCGCAACCGTCGTCTACAGTACGCAAGGCAACTTTCCAAATACATTTCAGTAGATATATATGGTGCTTGTGGCCCTCATCATTGTCCCCGAACAGATCCAAATTGCCTCGAGATGTTGGACAAAGAGTACAAGTTCTACCTTGCTTTTGAGAACTCAAACTGTCGGGACTACGTCACTGAGAAATTCTTTGTGAATGGACTGCAGTAAGTTAACTATTAAGTTTTATTTTGTTTACAATTAATGAATATTGAAACAAAAGTTATTAGAATTTTCTTTAATTAAAAACAGTATCTACTATAATTTTCTGTGAAATGAACTACGTAAGCCCGCGTGTCGAGAAAATGAACCCCATAACTAAATTGAAGGTAAACAAACTGCATTGTTAGCCAAAACAAGTTGTTAATTTGTGTCTGTATATATTACTAATGGCCTCTTAACACACGCTGTTTTCATAACGAATTTTTAAGACTAGTAAAAATTAGTTCCATTCTGCTTTCATTTCGATCAATCCTAAGGAAACAGTAAATAAATCCTGATAACCCTTGAAAAATATTGTACACAATCACACACAGATGTTATTCCTGCCTCCACCATTAAAGTTGTGTGCTTCTATTATTCAGTGATTTAGAACTTTAAAAGAGCATTCAATAACACAGTGGTGAACTTTCTTCCTTCTATGTTTATAGGTTAAAATTTTACTTGTGTAGAGTGTGCGCCCGTCTTTAGTATAAGAACCTTATTCAAATTTGCAGACATGACGTGCTTCCTATAGTTATGGGCGGTCGGCCAGATGAATACGCCGCAGTAGCGCCACATAACTCGTACGTGCATGTAGAAGAGTTTTCCAACCCGGAAGAATTGGCAACGTATCTGCATCGACTCGATGAGGATGACACGCTTTACAACTCCTACTTTAAGTGGAAGGTAATAAATACACACCATTATGTGCCTTAAGATATAGAGCACATATCATATAACTCTTTATTGACATTTCATAACCGTTTGAACGTTAATAATTAGTATAATATTGTTGCAGGGCACTGGTGAATTCATAAACACATACTTTTTTTGTCGCGTATGTGCAATGGTTCATGCAAACGCGCGCAGACAGCGCAACGCCCATTATACTGATGTTCAAGCTTGGTGGCGAGACGCGACCTGCACTCGCGGCGATTGGCGGTCGACAGTTCGCGATTCGCGCGACAACGGCTAGTTTGACATTACCGACTACCCTCAAAATTAATATTAACTACTTACAAACGTCTTCTTCACGAACGCACACCTTATTTATAGCGCTGGCGCTTATTATCACAGTTAAAGACTGACAGATATAACGCGTGGAGAA
Source organism: Leptophobia aripa (assembly GCA_951799465.1). Taxonomy (NCBI): domain Eukaryota; kingdom Metazoa; phylum Arthropoda; class Insecta; order Lepidoptera; family Pieridae; genus Leptophobia; species Leptophobia aripa. The sequence continues at coordinate 4,678,862 of OX637267.1, read as the reverse complement.
GACGGTAGAGTCTTTTATGAATGTGCTTCGCTTGTATTGTACGTATATCATGGTTCTATGGAAATAGACGATTTAATTTGACGTATAGAGATAATGTTTCCTAGAGGCATTATAGGTATTCCCAAAATGAATGTGTGTAGTATCCTCGTCCAATAACTTAGAAATATATCAACTAAATTTATTTTCAAGTAAAGAATTAGAGATCAACATTGATGTGCACTTGTATGTTTGAAAATGTTGTTACAAATTAAATAAGTTAGTTTTATTTTAGGTTCTAATAAACTTAAATAATGGTACTTAAATACAATATAGTAAAATTATATTGTATAATTCATTAATACATAACAATGAAATATTATTTATTATAATTTATTTTAATAACTTTTTTGAAATAATCAACGGTATGTTACTCTTAATTTTTTCAAAATGTTAGATAGTAGTTGTTGCAATATCTTTGTTAAAATCGGATAAATAACCTTTATTTAGTATATAATTTAAATTACTATTGATTTTCTATTATACATATGTTACATACAAATTCGAGTATAGAAACGAGATGCTTACGTATGTGAAGTAGATATAACATATTTGACAATATATAGTCAAATATGCTATAATTATTAGTAAATTTGAATAAATGCATTTATTACATGTACAAATCTTTAAAGTTTTGTTAAATATTTTTAAGATTTTGTTTTGAATATTTAATATGCATAAATATTTTAATTAACTTCAAAGATGGTGAATGAAGCCCACAGGAAATAGTAATGTTACTATTAGGGATACTCTAGTATTAAATATGTATGTCTTTAAAGGCTAACAATGATGTAAGTTTTAATAATAAGATTTAGGGAAAATAAATCTGGATACAAATGATTAATTACATTCCATGTACTTATGTTATGTACACTTAATTTTTTAAGAGTAACTAAAAAATTTTTTATAGACTTTATAAAGCTCAGTCTAGTCCTGATGCCAATAAGAACTGAGCACAAAATTTTGTAGCCATTTGTTTAAATATTAAGCACAATTTACTTAATAAAATTTTATATCATTTGCGTTTTTGTGAATTATCTACCTATTTATAGTGTAATATTAAGATAAGTTATTAAAATGTTCCTTGTTTAATTATATTCTACAAGTGTAAATTATTCTAGATGCAAAATAAAAACCAAAACAAATAAATATTTTTTTCATTTATTCTTTACACATGTTCTATCTGGTTTTTTGGGTTGCAGTTAACATATTAATTAAAGGTGGTCATTTTGTCACTAACAGTTCTCTATATAATTTTTGAGCCATTGATTTAGATTCTTGATACAAACTTCATTTTGAGTTCATTTTTTTCAAACAAAAGCAATGACTTCTCATAAAATTAATTTACTAGAAGTTAATTTTGTATGTATATTGAAAAAGGGACCCTGGATATTAACTATTTTTGATCCAACCTTTGAACTACTGTGGCTTTTCTGCAAAAGTGTTACAGAGACACAATGTTTTTTTAAATATGTCAGCTATATTGTTATCCACACTCATACAACATAACTAAATTTCACTTCATAAGACATCAATTAAAATACATATAATAACAACAAATAAATAATATATGTTTGCCTTGACTTCTATTAAGTGATATTATAGAAGAAATAATATGACAATAGAAAACATAACTAGAGTTTCATAGATTTGTTCTAAGATAGGCTAATTCTTAAACTAAAGAAAATCATGATAGATATTATTTTGTACTGCAATATATAATTTATGGTTTTAGCATCTCTTTATACTGCTTTAATGCATCTATATTTTTTAAATTCTCCTGTATTTGTATTTGTATGTTGGCACATTCCACTATAAAGTTAAGTGCATTTTGAAAGATGCTTTTTGCTTTATGTAGGTTTTGTGGCACCAACACACCAAACCAGTTCATGGGGTTAACAGTACCTGAATCGTTCTCAATAATGTTAAACTTTGCGTCCCCATCTTCTAATTTAGTCTCGCACCGCGATGAAGCTATAAATTCTGAAATAGATTCTGTGGGCAGTCTTTCTTTACTTACTGCTGTTTGGCCCATAATGTATCGGGATTTAGCTAAATTGTAGCATCCGTTGTTTATGTTCGATTCTATGTTTAATTCGCTACACATTTTTTCTTCCATTAAATGCAACTGCCTTAAAGTGAGCCTGTCCAGTATATCGTTCAGAGTTTCCTCGTCGCAGACATTATCTGAAAGCAGTTTTTTGTAACTAATAATGCTAAAACTATTGTATGAAATTCTTCGGGTTTGTTTATTTACCGAATGCCATGGTTCAGTATCCTTTTAATACTGATATTACGAAAAAACTTCGTTATTAGACTGTTTAATAACTAAACTACTTTATATTTTTATCAGCTGATCAATTTTTGTCACAGAGTATATTGTGTCTCTGGTAGTAATCTACTGTAGGAATGTAATTATAGAATATAAAAAAGTACTAAAATCTCCAATTCGTGATCGGTAGTATTTTAAACGAAGTAATTTATTACTGTACTGGTATGTAATCTGTACGCAATTGAGTGTCAGCTGGCAGCCATTTTATAATTTGTCGCCATTGGTAAAAATAGTGTATCTTCCACCGTCAAAAATATAATTATTATTGTAAAATCTTTTAGAAAAATTTAAATTATAAGCAATGTCGGACGGTAAGAAGTTAGATGAACTTCGAGTTATAGATTTACGTGTTGAATTAGAAAAACGTAACCTTGATAAAAGCGGCATACGCAGCGTGCTTGTTCAACGCTTGTCGACGGTAATATTGGGTGAAAAATATGTATTTACATGTCTCTCAAGTTAAATATAGCAAACTTATAGTAACATGATATTTCAGCACTTAGAAGAAGAAGGGCTCGATCCCGCTTCATATAAGTTCGATTTGGGTATCAAGACTCCATCAAAACGGACTAGACGAACAGAAAGTTCCTTGAATGAATCAACAGAAACAGAGGAATCTGTCGTGGAATCGTTAGATCAAGACATTACTGGTAATGAAGAAAAAGTACAATCAGAGGAGCATGATAAAGATGTCGAGAATATGGAAGTTGTGGAATCTATAACACCCAGCAGGAAACGCGAAAGCAAAGATGAGCCTGAATCTACTGAAGCGAAGAAGCAATGTCTGGATAAAAATGATAAACTTCAGGAAGAAGACCACAAAGGTGAAAACAACACAGATGCTGAAGATAGTATAAACTTAGATCTTGGAGAAGATGAACTTCTCAATGAAGAGGTATGTTTTTATGTCTTCAAATTATATGCTGCTCTTCCATCTCACAAAGATATTACATCAACTGGATATACAATGGATGTAGACTAGACATTCTTATTTGTCAGGGATTTTAATTGTTTTTTGAATAAAGATTGTTACAATGTAACATTTTCATTTTTTAATGTTCACAAAATTTAACAGTGTGATTAACTAAATACTAATTGTGCCTCTTTGGAGATTTTCATATATAATATTTTCATTTCAGACTGATAATTCATCTAAAAACAAAAAAGGTATGTTTAGTTATTATTATATATTGCATAACATCATTAGACCATATTAACATTACCTATATTTGTTGAACATATTTCAAAATGATCATAAGTTAAACCTTGTAAAAATTCTAAATAATAGATAGATATTTAACTACTTACAATATATTTTTTTGTATCCATTGTGTCATCTGTTTATTTTGTAATTATTATTTGGACTCATTAATTTAGTATTTCTCATAAATATAACATAGTTGTTGTACTGATTGAAAAAGCAAGTTGCAATATTGCTAGTTTATAAATTTTCCACATTTGGTGATAGTGGGATTTAACAAACTCTTTGCTGCTTTACAATATATTTGTCATACTCTTAAAATTTAAACTTATGCTATTTGTGATGTAATACAATGTCACCGTGAAGTGTTGCGGTAAATGAAGTAAAAGAAGAGAACAACTGATGTAACTTTCAGTACTGTCAAGGCAACATATTGGATGTGACTGAGATACATTTTTGTACCAGAGAAGGAGAACAAATAAAGAAATCTACTTTTGCCACAGTAACAAGAAGTACCTCTCTTCGGGTCTCCATCATTAATATTCACTAGCTCTGTGATCAGATCAGGCCATATTGCTCCATTTGTCAAAGACAATGGTGTTAATGTCAAATCGAGTTTTCAGGTGAAGAAAACGGTGTTAAAAGTGTATTGGTGATCAAGCTTTCCTGCATTTCTCAATACGGGAAATACAAGAAGAAATATAGGGCAAGGTCCTTATTCAGAGGACCTGCGCTCATCTCAATATTAATGACGTAGATGAGGCGGCTGTGGAGGACGACACTGCAGCGGCGCCAGACTCCGAGATGACGCCTATTGAAGATGCAGCCACCAACACTGCGGCTACAACTGAAAATCAACAAGTAATCCCCGATGCAGCTGCCACTAGGTTGGTGAACGCCGACAGACCGTCGCGACGAAGTTCTTGCGCACCTTTATACTTCGATACTTATGTTATTGTATTCACTACAAAGTTTTGCACCAAAAAAGAGGATTGTTGCAGTACAACTTGTAAATCCCTCATCGGACTTGGAGCTTAAAGTTTTTCACCATGAGAAGATTGATACTAGATATCAAGAAAATGTAAGCATCAGACAGCGGTAATAAATCATCGTGTGTTACTCGGCGAGCATCAGACTACATCACTGCTACAATGTCACCATCATCAACAAGATGCTGTCTTATCCCACCGTGGAAACTGGTGCAAAACTTTGTAGATGAGAGTGTGATTGAAAATAATGCTTTTGACATATTTAATATTTTTATAAAACAAAATGTATTCAATGTTTATTAGTTAAGTTTTGCTTAAAATACCAATTAATCTTTTATTTTTCTTTCAGCAATAATGAGGAAGACAATAAAGAAAAGGATACAAATGGTAAGAAATATACTATATTCATCAATTATTAACATTACATCTTAGCTCTCCATATGTATTTTAATATTCGAAATTAAGAAAATGGTCCAAGATAATTTGTTTTGAATATATTTTATACAATATGACATTAATCACTATTTTTCCAGATGAAAAAGACAAGGATGTTGAAGGTGACAAAAAAGATAAAAAGGAGGAACCAAAGGAGAGTGGAGCTAGAAACTTGTGGGTTAGTGGTCTATCTGGGGACACCCGAGCTAAGGACCTAAAACAACTCTGTAGCAAACATGGAAAGGTAATATAGTAATTTGAAAACAGTCTTCTCATTACAGTCTATGTTGGACTCATTGCTATAAGAAGAGAGTTGAACCCTCTTCCGATTAGATACTTTCTTCATGTACCCAAGTGATAGCTGATACAGTTCTATGTGGAAGATTATTAAATAAATATTTTAATATGAAGTAAATGAGACATTTTCAAAATTATCAAAGACTAATTTAACATTGAAATAATTGTGTTTGTTCGCACATGGTGTTCTAGGGTTGGGGTAAAAAAACCTTTCATTTAATTTATGATAACATGATGTTTATAGGTAATTGGAGCAAAAGTGGTTACTAATGCACGTACACCAGGTTCTCGTTGCTACGGATATGTCACAATGTTTAGCCCCCAGGATGCTGAAAATTGTATTAAAAACTTACACAGGACAGGTAATTTTTGCCAGCGTTTTATATTAATCAGCATTGTTAAAATAAAACAAAATAAGCTACATCCCAATGTGTCAAAGTTTACATTAATAATAATAAATAGATACTTGAAAGGAACATTAAACATTTCCTACATACAAGAAAAAAATTAAAAGTATTGTTAATTAAATATACGATAATTTTATTAACGTTTAAAATAAGTAATTGCTATGACAAACGTTATTTAAAAAATCTCCTGCAATTGTAAAAAGTAAGTAAAGTAAGAAAAAACAAATGCCTTGTAATTGTGTTAAATTAAGACTAAATATTTTTGTAATATCAAACACAGATCAAAGGTCAGCTTCAAATAAATGTTGACTTTTGTAGCATTGTATAAAACATAGACCATGGCTGACATAAACTAGCAGATTTAAAGTGTATGTAAAAATTTCCAGAGTTACATGGTCGCATGATATCTGTGGAGAAGGCAAAGTCTGAGTCAGAGTCCGCGTCACGCCGACAAGCGGCCATTCCTCGCGCACCAGAACGGCGACCTAGCAAGGAACAAAAAGATGACGCAAAGGAGGCTGAGGTAGTATCTAACTCCAACACATATTATATCAAGAACTCTATCCAACCCTGGAAGAAATTTCAAAATAATATTCAGAGTCATAAGTTCTATGAAATTTTAGGTTGTCCAACAATCTTTATAGCTTACACTTTACATAACTTCTTGTAAAAACAGGTGTAAAACTATTATATGTACCAAAAAAAAAAGTCTATTTTAAGTAAATTCTTAGTTTGCACATCTGAATTAATGGTTGTACAATTTAAGATGCTTGAAAGCAAAGAAGCTGCAGAAAGGACAGGAGAATGTAAACAGAAGAGAGATGAAGAGATCTCAGGGGCTGAAAGCACTAGGTCTATCTCACGCACAAGAGAGAAGTCACAACGATCCGATAAGGTATTAATAGTATACATTAATACTTTACAATAATACATTTTAATGGTTTCTATTGACAGGTTCGAATTTGATTCGTTTTTGGACACAACGTTATAATACCTATTTGTACAGGATCGTGCTAGGCGAAGCACACGAAGCCGAGAACGCAGGCGGTCGCCAAAAGAAGTACTCTCCTTTTCGAAAATTTGGGTATGTTACATGTGCTTGAAATCTCCTTCTCGCAGCGCCATCTTTCTTTACTGAAGGGAATCTCATTGGAATCGTCATGTTAACCATAAATATTTGCGGTGACTTGAAAAAATAAATTCCTATGCACTTCCACAATACTTCTTCTTGACTTAATGTTTTGTCCTTGTGGCTGCAATTATTATTTTAGCGAAACATATTTTTCTTGTCAGGATTTGACAGCATTTAACTGCAATAATTTAATTACAAAATCCGTTTGCCGAATATTATTGCCTTCGTCTCCAAACCCGGGCTTAGTTTCCTATCTTTTGCTTGCTGAACTGTATTTTTTAACCATACAATAAGTATTTTTTTAATTATAATTTTAGAAAGAGCGAGATGAAGCTCGCGCAAGAGATCGTTCCCGTGCCGCTCGGGAAGAGGAAAGGAGACGTCGTGCTGCGGAAGATGCGTTGAGAGAAAGGGAGAGAAGACAACGCGAGGAAAAAAGACGTCTCGCTATTGAACGAGAGAAGCTACGATCTGAGAGGTTGGTTATGACGATGTTTTTATAGTTGGTTTTATTGTAGTTGAACTGGATTCCGGTTGGAAATAATTTTATTTATTAGACACATATAGTATATACTTTGAGCACTACTGATAATATGTTTTTTTGTAATTTTAGAGAAAAAATTGAACGCGAGAGGAATGAGTTATTGCGCTTGGAAAGAGAACGTCATAGACTGGAAAGAGAGAAGTTGGAGTTGGAGAGACTAGAATTAAAGAGGGAACAGTTAAGGTACAAACCTACCTTGTAAAATACAAATTTACACATATTCTAAAGCGCATTACAAAATAATTGTTTTGACGTGAACGTCTTATTTGTTTATTGTTAAAATTTGAGCAAAGCGGGCTTTTTGTCTAGTAAGTTGTATGGTCTGTGAAATAAACATAATCAAGTAGCATAACAAAAGGATCAGCTTATATTCGTGCACATCATAGCATTCTTTTACGCACATTCAATGAAGTCGACACATCTATATCTCCTAGTCTTAAACCATGGAGGTGAATATTTAAATTTTTGGATATTACAGGCTTGAAGAAGAGCGACGGAAGCGTGGGTATGAAGGCAGTGGCGGCTACCGTAAGGATGGGTCACCACCAGAGCCAGCCTACGAAAGCAGGCATAAGAGACCTCCGCCACCTCCAATGGCTAGTATTATATTATGCAGGTTGAACATAGGCAAAACATGAATGAAAGATTTTGTACAAACGGGAAATAAAAACCGTATTTAATTAACGCATGGATAAAACCCTCACTAGTATAGTGTAAAAGTTATCTAATTAGAAATAAAATCCGCTTAATATTCGTTGCGAGTTCATAATGTATTATGTAACAGGCGTCCCGCGGAGCTCAATTCGAAGCACCACCACCTCCGCGATTTGAAATGTCCTCAAACTATGAACGGAGTGACAAGAGAGATAGAGATTATAAGAGGGATTATCCTAGACATGTGTCCTGTAAGTATAATTTACAAAAATAATTTCGTTTTTGTAAATGTGTTACAATCAATTTGTCAAGCATAAAAACATGGGAATTTTGAATAATTAAAATATTTGATATCTAGGATTTTAGTGAATATCAGGTGACTTTGTAAATTTCAGTGGTTAAGAACCTGCATATAAATAACGGTATATTTTGCCAAAGCATGTTATTTTCACTAATCGCACTTTTAATGTTTTAGCTAGCAACATGAAGTATACTAGCAATGGAACACCTAACGACGATACAAGGCAACCAATGCCACCTGGCACAAGACCGAAGGAACCAAGGTCAGTCGAAACAAATTCTATTTAAGACTAGGAAAATCTGATTTATCCCATATATGCGTACGAAATTTTAATGAGTTAAGTGATTTAACAATATATACTATATCTTAATAAATATTTGTTTAATACATATAGTGATTGTAGTAAAACATAACAGCACAAAATGATACAATAATTTTGAATATTGCAGCCGTACATATGATTCACGTGACAATCGTCAATACCGGCCATCGCCGCCCACAAAGCCTGACGCCCGTACCTGGAACTCTTCGACCCGTTATCCAGATGCTACCGTATCCTCCAAAGGTAATTTTACCAAAACAATTTAAACAATTTGCATACTGTACAAATTATTTACCATTCCAATATTAGTATGAACAATACGTGATCGTTTGCCTTGCAGCTAGCGCTCCCAGCGATGCAACATGGCCCACGAGCGGTGAAACCCGATATAATGCGTACGACACACGGTACCCGGCTGCTTATCAACCACCACCACCTGGAGCCACCTATCCCGATCGTTATCCGCCCATAGCGAGAGAGTATTCGCGCAAGTACTAGGTATGTTTATTTTTTTATAAAGTCATTGATTTGGCCATAGACAATCACAAGAAGGGCTGGGCTCCATTAAGTTTCATCCTCCATTCCCATTTAGCACTAATGACTTCTATACTCATGAATAGAAGTTAACGATAAAGACAGCATCTGGTTTTTTTTTATGATCAGGGTTTATAGTTTTATATTGATTTCATGAATATTTTTTGTTCCAGAGCAATAAATCAATTGAATAATTTGTATAGAAGACCCATCACCATTCCTTGGAGTACAACACTGAGTTGTTAAATGAAAATGTTTGTTATAATTAAGGTAGAGATAACCGTAATATGTTTATGAGGCCGAAAAATGGTCTTGATATTTCTTTGTAACAATAATATGCAGTTATTTGCATGAATAAAACATTTTTAAAAGTTTCATACTAAATTTATTTTTAGAATCTTAGTGTTAAATCTCAACTTTTGGAATTACTATTTAATTTAATTACGAGAGTTATGTTAATATATTTTAAACAATGAAATTATATTCTTTGAGATCCTTTGATCAAAAATAAAAGACTGTCTATTAATTATATTACGAGACAGCAAAGCTTTGAATTTTATTTAAATCTTGTAAAAGAGAATTAATACGAAATTTGATCTCTTATATTTTATTTCCCAGTCCTAATTTGTTCTTTGAACTTTTACATGGCATTTTTAGATAAACTAACCCTACATTACTAAAACATTTAATGTAATTTGTTTTTAAATAATAGTAGCAATTACAAAAACAAAGCAAAAAATGTAAGGATTGCTTTGTTATTAAAAAATATGATATCTAAACAAAAATCCACCTTTATATTCGTAAAAAAACTTATCAGTAAACAATAGGTTCATAATTGTAATTTGTCGTAGGTGTTGCATTGCCCACAAAAAGTGATGAATAAGTTGGGACTTTTCCATTTTCCATCAATGGTTGACTGTATGGCTTTGACAAATACTCTTTTTCTTGTGGGGACGAAGGTTCCCTGATATCCACCTCTAGAGTCTTAATAGCTAAAATTGCATCTTGTTGTCCTTGAACAGCAGCTAGCCGTAAAAAACGCATAGCGTTTTTTACATCTTTAGTTAGTCCTCCGCGACCTTGTCCATAATAGATGCCAAGGTTATACAGAGCACCAGGATGATGAAATGCAGCTGCAGATCTGTATAGTTCCATTGCCTGTAGTGTAAATATACCTTGGCATAAAAATCAAATATTTTGTTTGAATGTCCTACTTTAGTTGTAGTAACTACCAGTTTTAACAGAAGTGGTTGATCATGGAAGGCTATATGAACCTGCTCTTATGAGCAGATCATACATTAAACATGTTACAAAAATGGGGAATGTTTGCATATTTTTCGTATTAATTATTGTAATCAATAATCATTTATTAGCAATTTAAAACTACTACACAATAATTTCTAATATAAAATATCAATGCTTACAATCTTCTCATTGACTTTGACTCCTAATCCCATCTCATAGCACAAACCCAGATTGTAAAGAGCTGGAGGATGATTTCTATTTGCAGCTGACCTGGTTAAGAGACAAAAAACAAACAATTCATTATTTTCATAGATTCAGCCTTCTAGAATCCAGAGACTAAAACTCATCAAATTAAGGGCTGTCAAAAATATGAAATAATCTAACCATGAAATATAAAATATTATAAACTATTAAAATTAATTATAGGGTTTCAATTTTTTAGAAGTCATGACTTACATTTTTTAAATTTGTACTTTGACAGTAGTGAACCAAGTAAGCAAACAAAAATGTCTTAATTATCAAATTGCCACATTCAGCTATTTCTGTTGACTTGAAGGAGTCAGAAGTCAGTATAGAAGTTATTTGGAGCTGTAGCAACATAAAGCAATCATAAAATATATAATGCGTAGGATCTAGAAGGTGAAATTTTCAGAGTAATTCTAAAAATAATTTGCTTATTAATAAAAATACAAATACACTCAATTTGCAATATAGTTTATAACTATGTACATTATCTTTGTAGTACTGTCATGTTTTATAAACCCTAACTAAGGTTTTATTTATGGCATGCTTTACAAGCATAAGTTTGATTAGACAATGCTAAGACTAAAATCAGCTTTAAAACCTTAGATATTTACCGCAACAAATTCAATCCATCTTTATGTTGACCATTCTCTATAGCTGCCAAGCCCAATTTGTTCTCAATGGAATTCAAAACTTCTCCTAAATCATCACTAGAGCTTTCAGAACTTTTATTACTAGAATTGTCATTTTCTGCTTGGGGATCATTTGATATAAAATGAATAACGGGAGAAGTTGTATTCTTGCTGTCTATCTCATAGATGGTGTCCAACTTATTAACACTTTGTGTATGTCTAAGATGCTGTAGGGATGCAAGAAGTAAATTGATACTTGTGTGTTGATACTTCTTATGTGAGACTTGATTCTTAATGTTGAGATGGATAAGCTGACCAGCATACCAACCGAACACCAATGCACTACTCTGTAAATAAGAAGACTAGATCTAAATATTATTTCTACTAGTTACAGTAAAATGTAAATGTAAAACGAAAATTCCCCATAATTTTGCTGGACTGTAATAAGAAATGGTAAGTAGGTAATCTTTATAAATACATTTTAACATACCCATGTAATGGCACCTATCCAAGTGCGGTTCAAGTGGTCAAAATTCCACTTTTTGCTTTTAGTATCATCGTTTTGGTAAGATTTCCAGCATTTCCGAGGATTAAACCAACAGCATGGTGAACTGTACTTATTGTTCTTGTCGTCACAAAATCCGTTCGGAGTATTAAAAAAAGTAGAACTTCGTTTATCAAATTGATTAGCACTTTTTTCAATTGTATCCCTTAAACGGCGCGTCACATATTTCCACATTATTTATAATTTATTACAATCAAAATTTTCTACATAACAACCATTTTAAATTGCTTTTACGTATAAAAAGCAAATTCCAAAAATCACAATATGTCAATCGTATTAACTATCAACTAGCACAGCCTGTGCCCTGTACACTGTACAGCCTATAAGTAATAGTAACACTAGGCACTAGGGTGTGCCTACAGACTAGACAAAGTAGACTAGTGACTATTAAGCTGCTTAGCCAGTACCACTGACGTGTTGGTGGTACCGAAACCAGTAACCCAGTGGTTTCGACACGTTCTGTGAGAGGGAGATGGAGAGGGCGCTGACATACCGGGATCTGGAGTTGCACGTTCTGACCCCCCTAGAGACCTGAGAGACCGGCTAGTCTTTGCAAAGTGCAGAGATGCGAGCCTTTCTTGTTTATAATATTGTGTTATGTCTCCTGTGGTCTAAATAATTTAAAAATGTTTAGTCTGTAGTTGGTTTCTGGCTTCCGAATTATTCTGGATGGCGGCAGCACTTGTCATTATGTGACGTCATTATGGCCTGGTTGGGTTAGGTTTGATTGGAAATTTTTGTTAAAACCTTGTATTTTATTCAAATAGATGTTGTGCTACTTAATTTAGATTAGTAATATAAATACTTCACAAAGTAGCGGTAATTTTAGTGCCAAGATTAGTTTGACTCAGCGGCGTTTCTTGGCGAAAATGAATCGCCATGAAGGTAAGTAATGATAATCAAAAAATTGTAGTTACTTTTTTGTCAGAATTTTCGTCGTGAATTTTGTAAACATACTCATTTAAAAGTTTTAGTAAACAATTTATTGATTAATAATTACTTTTAAATGTTAAAGTTCTGATGCACCTGTATCTCTTTTTAGGAGTCAGCTGTGATTCTTGTTTGAAAAATAATTTTAGAGGACGACGATACAAATGTTTGATTTGCATCGATTACGATTTGTGTGCTGCTTGCTATGAGTCTGGCGCTACCACAAATCAACATACTACTGAGCACCCAATGCAGTGTATACTTTCCCGAAGTGATTTTGGTAAATATATTTTTATTTTTCAAGAGTATTCAACTTGGCCTAGATATGTTATGTTTCCTATTAGACTATACTTGTGAGTAATTAATATTCAAAAGTAGAATTTTAGTTTGGATATTTATTTGCTTATTAATCTAAGTTGGATTACCATCTCAACAAGTGAAACCATACTTTGTAAGGTATTTACCTGTACATGTATAAAAATGCTTGTCATCATATAATTAAATTAGGGCCTAGACTAAAACTTATTTGAAAGGGAAAGATCAATACAACTCCCTAAGAAAATAAAGATTAAGGGTTCTTTTACAAATAATCTCCAGTTTTATAGGAATAATTGTACAAAACAAAGGTTATTGATGTTATGAGATAGAGAAATAAAACAAATTTATATAGTTTAGATTAGAACTTATTGGTGATAATTAATTGTAAAGATGTTTGGCTGGAGAATAAATAAAATTGAAAAGTAAACAGTTGAATATAAATTGATCCTGTTATAACTGTAATGTATCTAAGTTATCATCTTTTGCTTTAGATCTCTACTATGGCGGAGAGGCTTTGACATTGGAACAACCTCAAGCCTATACTTGTCCATTTTGTAATAGAATGGGTTTCACAGACACAGGTTTAATGGAACATGTCACTTCTGACCATAATGACACTACTTTGGCTGTAAGTAATTTTTCACTTTTAAATAATAAATATATGTAGGTTTGTTTGACTTAATTAGTTGTTTTATTAGATGTGTCAGGTTTTTTAACTTACTTTCAATAAAAGTATAAAAAAGGTCTGTTTTTAATTGTTATATGAGGCTATTTACAATAAGTTATAAAATAATGTGCTCTTTTTATTATCTATTAAGTAGAATTTTTAATAACCTTTCTGCGTGATTTTATATATATATTATTTTAAGGTGGTTTGTCCAGTGTGTGCTTCAATGCCTGGAGGAGAACCTAATTTTGTAACTGATGACTTTGCTGGTCATCTCACTCTTGAGCACCGAAGTGGACCTAGGGATCTTATCTCATTTCTTATATCCTTTTCAATAACATTAGTACAAATACAACATTAGAAGTTGGAAACTCATTAAATATATCATTATTTTAAACAAAATTTAATATCATATAAGATTTTATATATCTTATTATATTATACTATGCTAGCTAGCTATGAGGTAATATTTATGTGATTGTGTTGGAATGGTAAGCTTATGCTTAAATAAAATAAAAATATTGGTTATTAAAGCATATTCAGATATAACACTTATAAAATTAAATGGACATATTAATAATCATAAATTATATTTTGCTCATGAATCAAACAAAATCAATAAATCACAATGTTCTTGGATTTTTAAAAATAATTTGTGAGACTTCTGCGAATATTCATAGTTTTGGGTTTTTTTCTGTACCACCATAAGTTTACCTATAAGAGTATTTTTGTATTAATATTTTGTATAAAATTTGAATATGTATATATTATAATGATACATCCTTAATACATAAATACGATGAGCCAAGTGGTATAAGACATGGCGGAGTTCGTCGTATGCCTGCTTCCGGACGTGGCTTCCATCGTCCCAGGCGCAATATGCAGTTCAGGTACCTTTGCTTACTACTTCTCCTATTTAGATTGTTTGATATTTTCATGTTCATTATTTACATTTCAAGGTCACGTGAAGGTCAGCATCGGTAGTCGACTCTGAGAGTACCAGAGCTCTAGGAGCCAAAATAAATTTGCCTCGAACTGACAATGATCATTGTGAAGTTTAATTTGTTGAAATATTCGTTTAACTAAAAACTAAACTAAAATCAATCCACGAATGCTACCTCCCAAGTGTCCAAACCGCACTAAAAATAAACATAATCCTTAAACTTCCAGCAGTAGCGGCATCTCATCTCTCTCCCCGTCGTCACGTGACGCCGTGGTGGATCCAATTGCAGAATTGCTCTCGCAGTTGTCTGGCGTAAGGCGTGTGGCCGGCCAGCCTAACACGCCTAGCCAGCTGCAACAACTTCAGATGCAGTTGCAGCTTGAGAGGCAGCAGCATGTGAGTATATACTAATACGAGTAGTTATATAATTCAAATGAGTATCTGTCCGTCAATGGAAATGCTTTTAATTTGTAATTTTATTTTCTGTGGCTGTAAATTAAAAACTTCTAGGCGGCACGGCAGCAGCTAGAACGTCTGCCGCGTAGGCCCGCAATGGCGTCGTCGAGCGCGAGCAATTCTGCACCGGCCGCAGCGCAGCCGCCTTCACAGCCGCAGCCCACTGACAATGCTGATTCGCAGTTCTTGCTCTCTGGATTCCTTGGTAACAACTTCGTAAACTGTAATGATTGTGTGTTTGGGTGTTGTGTTTAAGTGTATGTGTAAGTTTATAAGTTGCTCAAGCATGCCTTAAGGCTACCTGACTGAAAGGTGTTCGATATTTTAAAAAGTATATAGTTTTTATAACTTTTTATTAAATATATTTAAAGTTTTCCAAACTAGTTTTTACTTACTTTTAATCTATTATTTTGATGTACATAAAAATGTTTACTGTGTGGTGGTTTAATGAATTTTTCTTTTGGATATTGTTGAAGAGAAATCAACATGATTCACAAATAATTGTTAATAGATTCAAAGCATTCGAAGATTTTTTTAAAAATCAAAGTTTGTTTTTAATGTAACGATTTTACTAATTTATTGTATTTTTGTTGGTAATCTCAACTGAAATAGCTCCAATAGTAGTTCATTATATCTGATAAAAACTACATAACATGTTTTTCGGGCTCTTAAATAAGAAATAAATATTCCAGGTGGTACCGAGGGTAGTGAAAGTGGCGAGGCATCGTGCCGTGCGGCTCTAATTCGTGGTTTGTTAGTGGCGTCTCTGGGACGTGCTGCGCCCACCACTACCCCGCCGCGGCCCATACAGCCCACACCTCGCGCTGAGCCCGACGCCGCCCCTCCACCCGCGCAGCCGCCTGACACACCCAGGCCGCAGCTGGCCGCCCCAGCGCAGCTTGTACCGCGCGCTAAGCCCCAACCACGCACAAAGGTATGCAACTGTCTAGTACTTCGCTGGACGAAAGCAAAATTAAAAAAAATGGTTTTGTGATATCGAAATATACACGCGCTATGATAAATAAGTTTTGTATGATATCATTGACAGCTTTTTTGTCGGTCTTTTCTTAACACCAGTATTAAATTTAATAGTTGTATATCCCTTCCTGGCAAATGTTTACAGGAGGCCGCTGCGCGTGCGCACGGAGCAGCACGGCAGATGCCGGAGGGCAGGTAGGAGCGCGCCCGCCCAGCGCCGCCGCCCCCGCCCCGCTACCGCTCTGCCCCGCCCTGACACAGGCAGGTCATATTCCGGAACGTCTCACTCATATCCAGGGCGATTCTGTTAATCTCGTAGACCATGAATTTTACTCACTCCACAGCGTTTGGCTCTCGCTCTATCGCTGAGCAGTGTGATATGCATTAAACAAACGAAATTAACAGAATAATGTTATAACTGTGTGTTCTATGGTGGTTGGGAATATCGACAGTTTTGAGTTACGTTTTGGAATATACCATAGAGATCCAGGATCATATCGGACCATAGAGAATGCGACAAGAGAGTATAATAATAGGGTTTAGAATGGTTTTAAGATAAATATGTTAAATTTAGGTTCACTTTGCATTTGTTTTATCCCCATTTGATACATTTTGAAGGAGATTTTTTGGAGTTCTGAATTTATTATATCGTTATCGTCTCATAATCAAAGAGATTTAAAAAATTGGTTTTCATTAGGCATTAAAATACTTCTGGGATGGTCCGAGTGGAGTCCTTCTATTGATTGATACATTGACTGTACTGTTAATGGAAGTTGTCTGTATACTGGTCCAGAATGGAATGAGAGATTGAGCAGTGCTCATTTTTGATCATTATGACGTATTAGGGCATTTTTTTACCTTTGCGCCTTTATTGTATAACAGAAAAGTCTTCAAACGCTATTTATTTTAGGATGTATAATTTCATTTATTATTTTGCCAAACAGTTGGATGTTAATTAAGTCTTATACAATACAGGTACAATCGCTGTGAAAGAAAATCCGTCGTATATTGTCAGGTGGACAAAATCGGTAAATTTTGTGCGGTTAGTTGAAAATTCCCGTTGTAGTGGGAAAGGCAGTTGAGGTGGAAGTCAGGGCAGACTTGGCGCTGTCCTTGTAAATATGGAGTTTAGGAGTCATGGGTCAGACCGGTGACGCGTCTGATTCTTTGTTGTTTTACGCTAACACTTTAGTGAACGCTTCATTTTGTTCGTTTCAAAATATCAGTGTGATTTCATTTATAGTAAATAGTTATGGAATGTTTTAATCATTTTTTTTTAAAAGAACGAACATTAGGTACGGTCACGTTAATAAAGAATAAGGAGGAGTCTTCACGAACGATTTAAGGTAACGCTTTTGTATATAACACCGATGTAAACCGACTGCAGTATTTTTCTCTCATATTGGTTTGAAATATTCATATAATTGTAATTAGAATTAAACATAGATGTATTTTTATAACAACATGGTTCAAGCATCGCTATTTTAACACTGACTCCTCTCTTAAAATATTATTATAATTATTAAACTGATGTGAAACTACTTACACTAAAATTGTCACTAGCTACGAAAGTGCTTATTAGTTTGATCATTATACTCCAACATTACAAAATGTTTGTATGTACCCTAATTAAATTCTATAATAATATTAGTGAATGCCTTTTTATTTTGTCCACTTTTTTATGCCTACCTACATTGTAATAATTTATGTCAGTATATAGGAACGAACTGGAGTTGGAAATACTTGTCATAAACTCATGATTTTATCTAAGTTTAATATTCGCAATTCATGCATTAATGAAAACACATCTATGTGGTGTTTTTTTTCCTTCTAAGGAATGGTATCAACCTTAAAAGACAGACAGACTTCTATAAAAATGTTTTTCACAGAACTTATACCTACATTATTTTTACGTAAACTTCATCGTTTCCTTAGTGCATGCCGATGCGCGTTATTTTAAAAAAAACTGAATTAAAATTTCTTATCCATTTTCGTATTATTTTTCATTATGGCTCTGCTGGTTTTGGTTATTTATTCCGAGTCGCGAATCAACCGTTGATTCGTCGATCAACGAATCTAAGCTCTACCCTATTCTAAACGTAAGGGTACGGCCGCATGGCAGCTGTTCTTTTCCAGCGACAAATCTGATCACGACAATGATTTGTCTCATTTATTTTCATTGTAAGTGTTGACAATACAAACAAAATTACGTACCCACGTAGGTCACGTGACTGAACATGAATTGATGTCGCCTATGGAAAAGTTATTTTGTCTCAGGCTGGATGGAAAACAAAAAGTGTAAAAGTTGACAGTCCTATGTTGTTAACTGCCACTTTTCATGGTATGACTCTTGATTGACGTTTGGTTTTTGTCATATATTATCTGTAAATTGCGGTTTGCAGATAGTTGTGGTTTATACAATCTTCTGCGGCGTAAACATATACTGTATTTGTGTGCAACGTTTATGCCGTTTGAAGTATTTTATTGCATTCTAGAGCCTTACTTTTAAAATTGTTGAAATGGCGGATTCCATAATAAGCGACATACCTAAGATGAAAGTTGTAGAGCTACGAAAGGAATTACGGGCACGTGGGTTGCCCTATTCTGGTGACAAAGCCGAACTCATAGCAAGACTCCAAGCAGCGACACAACCCGATGAACATAATGATATTAACCTGGATTCAGATGAATTGGACTCCGAAGGTGTACTAGATGATGAAGATGAGAAAGTGCATAATGATATCTTAGAAGAGAGTGCCATAGATACGTTAAATGAGGAGTTGGCACTCGAAGAACCTCCAGAAAAAACCTCTGGTGAAGAAAAGTCTTTAAAAAATCTCAAAAGAAAAATATCAATCGAGACACTCAAAGAACTATCTACAGATAATAAAGAAATAGCCCCTAAAAAAATTGTTTTAAACAGAGCTATATCCATGACATCTTCCACATCTGCTACCCAAGTGCCTGAACAGAAAGAAGAACCAGTTAATAAGATAGCACCAGCAGCAGAGATCAATAAAGTTAAGATAATGACTAACCTGGATTTAAAGACACGCTTAGAAATGAGGGCTAAACGTTTTGGAATTCCAGTTCAAGTTTCAGATGATGTACGTAAGGAGGCAAGGAAACAGCGGTTTGGAACCACCAACGTTTCAAGTAATTTGTCAAAAGTAACTATACCAGGGACACTTACAGATAATCTTGACAAACTCAAAAAGAGGGCTGACAGATTTGGCCAATCAGTATCATTACTAATGACCGACATTGAAAAACAAGAAAAACTGGAGAAAAGAAAAGCCAAATTTGGTACTGTGAAATAGGTTAATTTTAGTGTTTAAGAAATCTTATTTCATACATTTCATTACTGTAAGTATATAAGCGTAAGGTCATTTAAATAAAAAGGACATAATATCAACACATGTTTATTAATTTACAAATCATAAAAAGGTAAATCTTTAAAATCTTCAGCACTTAAATTTAAATCTGGTGACTGACAAAAGTTGTCTTCCTTTTTTGTGCAATCTTGTGGTATTTTCATTGAATACTCAATATCTGGTTTCTTGTGTATAGAAGCCCATCTGACAGCCACATCTTTGTGGAGTGCCTTTCTAAATCCCATACAATGCATGTGTGTTAATTTTTCATACTTTATTCTTGTGAAACCTAGGCATGCTAATGTGTATTGCCAACATTTCATCAATTTACAATTAGCACCAACATGTTTAGAATCAGGTGTATTTATTATGAGGATTCCTTCCGGTTTGAGTAATTTATAGGCATTTTCACAAGTCTGTATTCGTAACTCAGAACTGGGTATGTATTCTAAAAGGAAACAAAATGTGACAATATTGAAGGTCTCCTTTCTTAACTGCTTTACTGTATTATTCTCTATAATAGTTTTATCACCTATATTAACTTGTAAAATGTCACATGTTTTAACATACTCGTTTGCAGGACATAAGTCCACAGCGAGGACATCAAAAAATTTATAAGCTTGAAATGGGTTATAGCAGCTACCAACATCTAAAAGCACTAAAGGTTTTTGAAATTCAACAAAGTTATTCAATGTAAGATGAAGTTTAATACCAATTTCAACATCTTTCTTACGATATTTAATATATTCATTGTTAAAAAAATAATTAGTGCACAGCTTGACTGACCATTCAATTCGTGAAGATGCTAAATAAGATTCATTGGCACAGTTTTCTTCCCAATATGTTGTAGCTAGCTCCTTCATACATTTAGCATAGGTCAACAATACCTCTTCATTTTTTGTATGCAACATCCAGGCAGTATTAGGTCCAATTTTAGCTGCACTTGCTCTTAGGTTAGAGTGAACATCTTTTAAATACTGAGCTAATTTTTTATGCTTTTCATTCGCCATTATGATAACTAAGTTTTGAATAGAGTAATTATACAATATCTAAAATTAAGTAAAGACTAAAATATCATAACATAACCGTAAGATCGAACTAGATTCCTAAATTTAACTTATAGACAATCTTCAGCCTTTAATATTAAAGGCAATGTGGTCGATAAATTAAACAACAAAATTCAACTAATTTGTAGACACTTAATTTTTTTAATCTTCAAAATACAAACTGTGGCCGCACAGTCATAACAAACATTTCAATTTTGAAGTACCAGACAGTAGTGCTGAGTGCACACTTTTTTAATTGAATATTATAATAATAGTGTTATTATATGGCCTGTTGTATCTTATTAGCGACTTTAGTGAATAACATTTACTAAACTACAACATTATATTTTTATGCAACTTGAGGATGAGACACAACAAACAAGACTTGAGATGCAACATAATTAGCGCTGACCTTTTGTGCAATGTCAAAAGTAAGGAAGTAGATCTCAAGAATCAAAAAGGCCATCGTTTACATATCTTTTCGATTAATAACTTTTTAAGGATCAGGCTGCACAGCTTAGTGTTTTTTTGCGGAGTGCGGAATTTAATCACAAAATTGTTTTTCTGCAAGCTCGGCTGAGTTGGTCACACTGTAATAAATCCACTCACGGCTCACTACACTCATAGGTCATCTCACTCACGTCTCTTGACCTATCAAGAAATTCAATTTATTGTTTATTTGTATTTAATTTAAATAAGGCGGTTAATTTAATTTTTATTTGTATTAGTTCAATACGAAAATTTCAGAAATGGATGACATTGATTCTGATCAAAAGATTGAAAAATGGATTCAAGAAAATGATAATTCTATAATATCAATTCCTGATATTGAGTTTGAGCCCCATATTCTAATTTCAAAGGTACATATCTCTTATTCATCACAATATAGTCGTATTTATTTTTTAAACATTTATAAACTAAATGTGTATAGGTAAGAAAACATTACATGGAGCACGTCATAAAATTACTAGCTTTAAATTATGAAAATCATCAAAAATTATTGAATAAAAATATCTATCTCCCGAGTGCGATTTGGCGGTGTGCTAAAATAATGGAGACAACTGCGGCCCAGAAATCGATGGTGGTCAATTTGTACAGAAGAAACATTGTGACTATGGTATTTAGCTGTTTTTATATTATATTTTTGTCATGACCTTGCCTGCAGTAGAAGTTGCTTGCAAACTATATACCTTATGTGTAATTAAATAGATTGTAGTATTATCACATGCTGCGAAATATTGTATGTTTATTTTTAATGAACATATTAAGAAAACATTAAATTTATATACAGATAAATGAAGTAAAATCTGATACAAACAAAGGGAAGCTGAACAAAAAATTATTTGAATGTCTGAATAAACCACCTGAAAATGAAAAGAAGTCTCAAACAACATTAACAATGGGTAAAGATTGTTCTTGTGTTTGCACCTGTTATCAAAGAAAAAAAATTAGGAAAGAAAAGCCACCATTAGATGAAAATGAAACCAAATCATTAAAAAATAAAAATTTAAAAGGTATAACACAATTTGAGGCTCATCAAGTGGATACTAGTTGTCATATGCTTACCACAGATATACCAAATGCAAATTTATCATTACCCCAAGAATCTCATGAAGCTGATGAAGTAATGCAACAATTGGAAAAGCTGTTTGAAGGAGGGACAAATGATGACGATATATTTGATGGAATGTTCTCCAATGCCTATGATGTTACATTTTCAGAGGATATAAGAAAGTTTAATAATGATATTCAAAGTAATTCTATTATTGATAAACATGAAGCTCAAATTAGTTCATTAGACGACAGGCTGGCTTCTCTGTCTCAAGTATTAGCAAAAAATACATTAACTGAAACAAATAACACCAAAGTGGAAACAATAAAAAGTAGAAAGCAGTCAAATAAATGGATTTGTGAAGAATATTTCCTAAAAGCTAAACTTTTTGAAATACTAGACCAACTTAGAGACTGTAATAGAGCGAAGCTATCAAGGGTATTATCAATATAAATTGAGATTATTAAATAAAAATTGTTACATAATTAGGTTAGGCTAATACTATAGAATATAGATTTGATTTAAAATATTTTTCCAGATAAAAGATTTATTAGCAGATTTATTTGGCGAGGACAGTGATGATGAAGGGGTTATATCGCCACTACAGGAATCAGCAGAATTTGTTACTAGTTGTAAGGAGCGTATTGCTCCGTGGGTTGTCAAACTTCTTACTCCATATTACATCAAAGGAAGAATTAGAGGAAAAGCTCTATTTAAGTCTCTTGCTAAACATCTTATTAGATTGATATATCAATGCAGCAAATACCCTGGTAACTGCCAAATTTATTTAAACAAGTAAAGTACCTGAGTCAGTCTCTAATTTCCAGCTCTAAAGAGTGCTCCTTTTTGTGTAATATAAATTTAAATAAAAACATTCAAGTTGTGCTATAACTCGAGATTAGATTATTTGCTTTCACTGTTGGAGCAGGTTTTATAGAAGGATAAATCTATTGTTTGTAGTCTGGGTTTGCAAAACCTAATAGTTGATTTACATGTTTAAGCCACTTGGCCAACACTATTGTAAATAGAATATTTTTATCTTAAAACAGTTTGAAGCATTTTTGCTTGTATCTTGTTTCAGAGGAATACGAAGTGCAAGACTTTATACAAGACTTCTTGAATAACCATAGAATGATAAGATGTGAAGCTGACTTCAAAACATTCAAAATAGAGAATATTTAAAGGGAATTATATAAATAAAATGTTTCACATACATTTATTTATTAAAATTGAAAAATACATGCAAAAATTATTAAAGTCAACATGTTTAAGAAGAAGTATTTATTTATAATTTTACCTTTTTTGACTCTTTTTCTTTATGTTCACTTAATTTCCGCTTATTTGTTGTTTGAAACCATGATGTTAAAGTTTTCTGTGAAGATTTAATTTTTTCAATATTTATTATTTTATTACATTCTGCAGATTTATTTTTAGAATTATTAACCATGGTTGATACAGGATGCCATTCTAACATCATGACAGGTTTCAAATATTCCAAAGCCATATCTGCATTCACATTATCAATGTCTAACCAAGCCTGGAAAAACGAATTCAAATCTGCTTTTTAGAATAAGAATAGCAAAACTAAATGCCAATTTGCAATAACTTACATTAATTTGTTCTTCACAATCTAAAATTGCTGGCATTCTATGATGTAACCAACTAAGAGTTTCATTAGATTCCATTGTGATAACTGAATAGGAATATATAACTACATTTTCATCTCTCCACACGTTATATAGCCCAGCCATGTGCATAAGTTTAATTCCGTCCCATGTTTCATCATTGGACTTGTTCAAACAAGACAATTGATCAGTTACCTGCTTATAAAAGTAGACGCTCAGCATTTAGCTCATTATTATATTAAACATTAATGTTTGAAAAAAAAATCAAGAACTAATGTGTTATTATAAATTTTACCTTTAAATTTGAATCTTGTTTCATATAAATATAGTATGGTTGTTTATTTTTAACCTTGTAAGAAGTTTGCCATTCATAAAATCCTTCTGCTAAAATTATACACCTACCACCATCGCATAATATTGGATTAAATAGTTTAGAATGTTTTATATTTTCTATGCGACAGTTGTTTGTGCTTAAATTGTGTTTTTTGTAATCACCCTGTTGAATTGTAAGTATCAATTAAGAAGTTATTTATATAATTTGTAGCGATAAATAGTTGCTGAAAAAAACCTTATGCCATGGTGGTATGATACCCCACATCATAGGTTTTAGCACTCTGCTTGTTTGAGCTGCATTTTTGAATTTACTAGCCGATATTAAAACGGGAGTAACATCTGTTGGTGCTATATTGTGCGATGGGGTATACTCTTTGCCATTATTATATTCATGAAGATAATCAGGTTTATTATAAGTATCCAGCGTTTTATCTTTGTAGCTGCATGCACAACAAACTTGGTCTCTCTGAAGCGATCTGAAACATCGCATTTTTCGTCATTATTGTTAAAACCAATCTTTAAATTGAGTCAAAATAAAACAATAACTCTACTAACAGACCCGTCCGTCCGCACATCGTTAATTCTTCAAAGATTGATTCGTCTTCGTAATTTATGGAATTTTGTGGAATTAAAACTTGAGGATAGTAGAAAAATGACGTTACACTTTAGACTTTATTTAATAATAAACCCGAAAATGGAACTGTAACAGTTAACACTCAGTAATAAATTAAGGTAGTGTCGTCAGATGACTTTTAAAAAGTATTACCAGTTTTTAAATTGTTAACACTTACCATATACCACATTAATGAGAAGTAATTAAAGAAGTTCTCTGGAACTTTTGTTTTTTATTTCAGATTATATAATAAATAAATGATAATCATGTTTCAATTGGAATATCACTCTTAAACGAGCGTCTTTTAAATTGTACCGACTATGCTGGACACGGTGTTAGTTACCCTTTAAATAAATTTATATTATACATGTAACGGTAGTATTCCAATTTGCAGTTGGTCCTGTACAAGTTGGCGATCTCTGACATCATAAGATGGTATGGTATAATAATACCTATAGGAATAACGTCAAATGTCTGGTTGCTGATTGTTTACCGTATAATGAAAAATGAGTTTTAGATAATCTTTTAAATATTTTGAGTGTATCATAATACTACCTTGACTAAAGTTCCCTCATCATATGTCCTCTCTATATAAGGTAGAAAGCGTCTGCCGTCTAGCGACCTCCATCGTACTCTATCTAGGATTTATGATTTGAGTATCTTCTGAGAAAGATTTTTCCGATTGGAAATAAAAACACTATTTGTATTATAATGGTCCATTTAATTCATAGATAATAAAATCACAATGCATTACTTAGGTATAATTATACACATATCAATAGGTAGTATGGAGTATTACACACTTTAATAAAATAAATTATCTTTTTGCATCTTTTATGCAAAGACGTTACCTAGCGTAGTTAGTTTGAATATTAGTGTATTCGAGTTTTTTTTAAAATAGAAACTTGTGTTTAATGTCGCAAGGACGTACCAACTAATAATGTAGTGAATTCCACAACGTCAATTTTGAGTATATATTGAAATATATCTTTAACGTGATTTAATTTCAATATTTACATGATTGGCTGGACAAAATTGCTTCAAAGCACTCCGAGTGATAAAATCTTATTCATATGCCTTACGAGGTTTCTTTTAAGGTGTAAAGGATCACGTTTAAAATACATTATTAGGTTTTTAATTGTAGTTTCAGTGTATGCTACAAGATTTTACATGAATTGGAAAGTGTTGTGAGATATTTGTATTTTTACGCATACGTTTAGGCGGCTAATAATGTGGGTAATACTAGTATTTTTTTAAAATTATTATATTTATCGAATACATAATAAAGACTTTTCCGCTAAAAATAACTGTCTCTTTATGTTATGCAGATATGGAATGACTTATTTACTAAAAAGTATGTATTTTTATTTTCAAACCACGGAATGATTGAGTATGGCAATGTTCTTTCTAGGGAGCAACATACTAAGTTTAAGTGGGGGCTACATATTTTATTGAAAAATACAATTAAGGCACCAAAAATTAAAATTAAAATTGTGATTCTACAGGTAACTAACAACACATAAATTATTATTTGAGATTACTACATCAAAATATCATTGCATCATATTTACAATTTCTTAAATATAATATTGTGATATTTGGCTTTCCGTACCGTGGCTTTTCAAAGAGTGACTTTTAAGTTTTAACGTTTCTTAATTGCCGCTATTTTTGTGTCATTCAGACGGATCGGAAGTTCTTCAAATAAGGAAATGTCACTCTTCAAAAAGCGAACGGCGTCTTAAATAACTACTAAATTTAAGATAGTTTGTGATGTTTACATTAATATTGTAAATCTATTTACAATCAGACTTTTTACAACAAAATATCATAAAAGATCAACATATTTTAACAGTTTCAAGAATCCAGAAGATTGTATTTCAATAATTTGTTGTTATAATACTATATCCTGAACACAGGGCAGGTACGGTGAATGTTTTAAACTTTTATATATATAGATATAATTATGACTAGCGATATGTTACGATAACTTTATAAATGGTAAAATATCTTTAAATATACTGAGATTACATACATCATAGTATTTTGTGATGTTATAGTAATAAATCTTGTTATTCTATATTTACAATTTGCACCAAAGGGAAGTAATTTAAAATTAAGTGTCAAATATGCAGTCAGGATTTTTTGGTAGGTCCCATTTGGGGTTAAGATAAAAACTTGAATTATTAGAGGTAGGTAAATATTCTAACCTAATATGTATCTTGACAAAATATTATGCATTAATGTATTGCAATTTTAAAATTATTAAAATAGAGAAGGGTAATATGCGCCAGTGTGCCAACTCACACCTTTTCTTTAAAATATAGAACTTTCTTAGTACGAAAAATTTTTGTTTCATTATTTTTAACTATAAAGTTTAAAGGTGAATAAGCATTCATAAAAAATTTCCAACAATACTAATGAACCTCAAGATTGGGTGGAGTAAGTGAACTAGCGCAAGATAAATTTTCACAGAGTGACTCATTTCTTTTTTTCAACATATAAACTTTACCCCTTCTTTAAAAACGTCGAACGGGCAACCCCGACGGGTGAACAACATTGACGTTTGATAACTACAGATAATATCAACAAACCACAGATAAAATTTGCCTTACTTCAAGGCGTATCTTACTTAAGTTGGATCCATGGACCGCACTTAAGTGGAATGTTTTAATCATACATTCGACTCAGGTCCTTCTGTGTTATGCTTGAATGAGGCTCGAATACGAGCTAAGTACAAAGCACAAATGTGGCCGTAGCATTTATTGTACCATTCTGGTGTTCTGCCCCTGCAATTCATAAAATAATATTTGTGAATAGAGTTAACACTATTAATATTAAGTTTCGATTATTGCATCTTCACTCGTAGTTGATTAATATAAGTCGTGAAAACCTAAAGTCAGGAGAAAGAGTTTATCGTATGCTTTTGTCTCATCCAAACTATGAAATAGTAATAATAAATAAAGTATTTTTTTTTGGTGAATGTCTGGTTGAAAAAGGGGTTTTTAACTTAAGAATTGTACTTACATTGTATCAACCCTAGCTAAATGCACCAGTCGACTCCTTCCTTTGCCAGCAGGTTGGGCTAAGTACCTCGACGCCAATACGACTCCTCTGGACCCGTCGGTAGGTGCAGCACCGTGAGCTACAGACGTTTCCGCTACCGCGCACCATCCACCGCCACCGCCACCTTGCTGCCACGACCTAATTACATTTGAAAACAAATAAGTATGGGATAGCCAATATATGGGTATGGGTGGTATAATGACTTATAAACTTCTTGCACAGACAACAAATATGCTCATAAAAAAATACCTCAAAACACAATAGTCTCGCGGTGGTAAGTTGAATGTGGACGCAGTAATATATTGAAATATCTCTGCAGTGGGCCCCAATTTCTCAGCTACTCTCCACTTGGTCAGCGAATCATCCCAAATATGTCGCTCACGGAGTATTCTATAAAATGCAACAAAAAATAATTTCGCTATATATTTAAGTTAGGTTTACCTTTTATTACCTTTTATTAAATTAAATAAACTAATATTTTTATAACAAGGTTTTATTATGAATAAAGGTTTTTAACTTAGCGAACCTTTGCATAACCTCCTGAGGTGGTGCTTCAACATCAGTAGTGGCCCTCCAGAGTCTCAGCGGGTGTCCGTCACCCACCTTCTTACAGCACAGCTCCACGTGAGCTGCCGCTCCCGACACTGACATCCAACCGCGCGTTCTGTTACGTTAAATAATAATGACCTCATTGTGTTGTTTCAATGCAAGTGGTTTGAACAGCAAGTATACTTATTTCTAGTATTAAATTTATGAAAATCGCTGTGAATGTATGTCAAGTATAAACTTATAATAAAGTACAACGTATGAAAATACTGGGTATGGTGACGTCAGTACTTGATAGTTACAACAAAGCATTTTGGTAGTATACTTGATGCTTTTTCTACGTTCACAATTCGATTCTTCTTGTTTAACTCTTACGTAAAGTTAAAAGAATTCATCATCGTATTTTTAATTATAACAAATGGAAAGAATTGAGGAATTTTAAAGATGGAATATCTTATATGCGTTGACACGTTCATTGTATTTACTTTAAAATGTAATGTTTGCATCCACAATTATTTTAGATATTAATTCCTGCAAAAACACCAGTATAAGTAACTAACCACGTACTTATTGACGATTTGGTGAATATAAAACTATGTTAACAAGACGTGTTGTCAAATCTAGTACCTATTGAATATCCTATACTAGGTGCATTTTAATTTTAAGCAAACCAGTCTTTACACCAAACAGTGTTCACACGACATCTACGAATGAATGTGATGGGATCTGTTCTTTACAATTGTGTCTCTTTTTGATCCTAATATTTTTATGTATGATACAAAAGCGCCAAATACGGCTCATGTTAAAAACAATAATCTATGTAAAACTGTCACGACGAGTTCGCGAGTTCGTTCTTGACTTTCAATGGATATAAATACTTTTTTAAATGAAACCTGATTGAGGCTCTATAGTTAAAAGAAGCATAGCTTATACATAGATAAAGAAAGAGTAAAGAACAGATAGGAATGAAGATGTAAGATCAATCAACAACCGACTAACATCGATGTCTCACCTCTTCCCAGACTTCCCACTGACTCTAAAAAAGTACGAAATTAGTTATTACAGGAAGTTTGACAAAGAAGGTAAATGATTAAATCCTATAATTAAGGAGTTCAACTGGATATAACACTTTAGGGTGAGGAACACCGAACTAGGAAATTGTATTTTGCATTTGTAAATCCCTATTAAGCTGGTCAGATAGCTTTTTTGCGGAAAATCTTTTTACTAAAGTATCTACAGCATAAATGTTAATAATGTATATCTGAATTATTATTTTTAAAATTAATAGTTTTTTCATATGCATTATCCCGAACAGTTTTTTTAAATCACATATTAACTTACTTTTCTTTGGCTTCTTTTAAGAGCGCTTTAATACAAGCTTGCTGGAAACCTTTCCAGTCTTGATTGAAATCGGCACCCAACTCTTCTAAGGCGACCTGCGAAAAATATTTCCTCACTTTCACACACAACTTTAAGATTGATTATCTTATGCAATAAAACAGATACTTTTCGATATTTAAATACTCGCAAATATATTTGTTTTCAATTTGACATTTGAACTCGTAGTATGCCGATAAAAGGATCTTAAGGTTAGTACTAATCCTTATTTTGTTGGATCCTTACTTACGCCAGCGCTGAACCTCGCTAATAATTTCATTAGTAAGAAAATATACTAAAAAAAATATACAACCAGGAGCAAACTTGTTAAATTGATTTTAGTTTTAATTGTATATTTTATAGTTTGTGTGATTTAATAATATGATAATACTAGTAACTCAACATACCGGTACACTCTCCTCGAAGTAGTTAAACTTGCACCTGGCCAGCATATCAGCAGGTGCTAGGAACAACTGCTGATGCTTTTGTATGAGTAGAAGCAGACAAGCGTGGGCAGCTCTGCTTTCGCTTATCTGGCGTTGATCAGCCACGCTCTCTATTATCATCCTAGAAAAAAAGAATAATAACGAATGATAATATGGAAACTTAAACTTAAATGGAAGCTTTTAGAAAAAGCATTTTATAAATTTTTGTCAGATTATTTTGATGAGGAAAAAGTTTGGGAATGAATTAGCTCCAGCTTAGCCTTGCTTCAAAAAGTGTACTGGGATCATTTCCAAAAAAAAAAATTTTAACCAAGCCGAGTTTCTTGCCTGCTGCTTCTCAGCGTACGAACATGCATACATGACTTAGA
Organism: Leptophobia aripa; assembly: GCA_951799465.1. Taxonomy (NCBI): domain Eukaryota; kingdom Metazoa; phylum Arthropoda; class Insecta; order Lepidoptera; family Pieridae; genus Leptophobia; species Leptophobia aripa. Next base: position 4,648,358 of record OX637267.1, on the reverse strand, counting down.
TTTAAGACGATTCAAAATGGTCCTATGTACCCTAATGAATAAAGATATTTTGACTTTGACTTACTAAAATATTTGATTTTTTTTAACATGTCGAAATAACCAGATTTTCTAAATAAATGAATTTATTAAACAAGTTCTGGTATCAGATACTGCTCGCTAGAAGGGCAAGTTGTTTTTTAAAATATCTCACCTGTTGGAATTTCCTTCTTTGGTGCTCCCCGTGTGAGGGACAGCATGGTGCAGCCGGAGGAGGGTAGGCGCGAAACAAACAGCAAGATTTGATGCCGTCATTTGATTTACTGCTGAATGTTCTGCCACCTGAAAAATAAATCAAGGCACTTAGAACGATTTACATTGGAATTGGAAAATCCTGTCGTCCTATTTAATTGCGGTTACAAACATTGTGCGGTTAAAAAAGTTAGTATTAAGACATTCCCTTTAGCTGGACCGGCGGCATAAGAAATGACTGTTGATGACGCTCTCTGTCATATTCAAATATGTCTACGTCATTATGTTTTTTTTAACGTATTTGCAAACGTTTGGATGGAGCTGTGATAAAAACCATTTCGCATGTTTCATTCTAAATTATTTCAATGACAACCAAACGGCCTTAATATTTTCTTATACCGTAAGTAAGGGAAACATATTAATACTATTGAATTAAAATCAATCAGTTTTGTTGCTGAACACGAAAATTGATAGAAAATAAAATTTACCTCAGCCAAAAATGTAAGTAATGATTGCAGCGCTTCCAAATGTTCCTCTGGTAACAAGAGCAACGCGCATTGTACTGCGTCAGGCCGTAGCGGTTCTGGAACATCTGTAAACAAAGCAGTTTTCAAAGTAATATAAAATAAAAAGTACATTATTATTATTATTATATTTTCAGTTTTTTTTAAACTGACTTTATTCCTTTGAGTTAGGGTTTCTTAAATCGATGTGGATTTATTTTTTCTCATTATCATCTTGCCTTACTTTATGCCCACATTAGATATAAGCATAATTATAATTAGTTATATGTCTTTATTGTTTATTTCCCACAGACAACCCCTACCACAAATTCTATCCTTTAAATACGTTATCCTTTCCACTCCACAAGTATTCCTGATCCAACTTCCAAAGACATACATTGTAAATACTATTAAGAACAAAACAAATAAAGTGTTTTTGGAAAAACTCTCAAGTGTTGTCACTGCCCGTAACAAATTTAGTTTCTTTATAAATTACACTATTGTGGAAATGTATTGACAACAGACTTTACAATCTAAAGGTTAAGTGAAATAAATATTTTACTCAAAAAAACACCAACTCACGTTGAAATATAGCGATGAAGGTTTCACTTAGTTTGTTCGTTAATAAAGCGTCAGGCAACTCTCTGAAGTACTGTTTCACCATGTCTGCTACATCATGCGCTTGCGCGCCTTCGAAGTTCAGGCTGGAGAGGGTTGGGTCTGTGGTGTTCATGTTCTCTATGGCAAATGCTGCGTTGGCTGATCCGGCTGTTTCAACCATGGTCCTGAGTTTCGCTATCCGAGATTTAACACCCGCTTTCCGGAATATACCCATCTGAAAAATAGCAAAATTTTATGATATTTTAAGTACAGTTTAAAACTTTTATAATATATTTATGGCATTTAAATTGTAGAATTGTATGTGCGGAAGATGCAACTCCTTATTAAAGTTTGAATAACGATAAATGCTTATAAGAAAAACAGCATAAATGTTGTTCAAAAATATGAAATAAAAACGATTACCTGATCCATAGCATTTTGTTTCAACCAATTAAGGGCACACTGAATCGGCTTTGGTAGTGAATGTCCCGTCCTTTGCAATGACACTGTGAGAGGGACTCCGAATACTGTTTTGTCTGAAATTTTGACACGTTAAATCACATTACAAGATAGAATTTTGTAATTTTAGCCCTAGTATGCAATTTAAAATTATATATTTATAGTAAAACTATATATAAAATAAGAAAGTTTTCGTTTGGTAATGAGCGACAATGAAAATAGTCCGGAGTTGTCTGTTAACATTCGGGTCTAATTGTGTATTTTGATAGAGCATTGAATATTTCGCATGGGCACAAGCAAACTTTGTAAGCTTGTGTCATGTACTTATAGACACGCCCGCTAATACTAATCCTAACCCCAGACAGAGCTAAGCTTGCCACCGAACAGAGTTGAGCTGCAGAGGTCGACCAGCCAAGAGTTAGTCGTCAAGAGTCAGTTTATAATAGATGGCGCTAATATTAGATATTTTAATTAAATATTCAATATTAGTGATACAAACTATATGTACTCAATATTTTGTGCATGAGTATGTTTACAGAGAAAAATATATTACCTTTATAGTCCGGTGTCTTTATCTTCCTAATTATCTTGGGTAATTCCCAATTCCACCCGGATTTGTGTGATGGACAGTACCGCTCCATACATGCTGTTAGTCGGAGCAACGCAAGTTTCCGTAATATGTGTAACTGGCCGCAGGATAGAGATGACATTGGTCTTGATACTGTAAACATTTCATGTATGTGTTTAACTATACGCCATCTTGTTAAGTAGCTTAGTGGTTAATGTATAATTTAAAAACCTGGAATGGCGCACGTTTAGTTAATACTTATATAAATGATATTAATGGTAAAGTTTAATGCTATATTTAAAATTGATTTCGTTATCAAATAAACATTATATTCATGTGTACAGAAACGTGATCATTAAATCAAATTCTTCATATCAATCTCTGACAATAGCTATTAGCGAATCGGCATTACCGATAGCCATATTGCTTTAATCATTACTTACAATAAGCCTCGGGGTTTTTCTGATTTGGTGTTGGTTGCAGCGTGTTGTTCGCTTTTGGTCCTCCGTTGAGTGTATTCGTTCTAAAGGAATACCATCTCTGTATGTTGTTTCTGAAAAGATAGAATGTACTGTACAGTGCCTTATGTTTCTTATAACATATTTTCAACGATTTAATAACCTATATTGTCATTGTCCAGCATATTTTAATTGTAACATATTTAAAAAATATTACATAAGTTGATTTTAGTAGTATACATGAACGAATCCGATTTGTTTTAACAAATGTCTGTATTTTTTAATTATATTAATATTATATCATTTTCGTAAATTGTTAATAAATATAAATATATTAAAAAGTAATATACTTTTTGGTTTTCATATCAATGCTGTCATCGTCATCATCTTGGTCGCCGTCGTGAGACCTGGATCCAGCTGAATTAGGACTGCTGTCCATCTCTGAACTTCTTGATGCTGATTTGTCTCTTTTCAAACTTCTATCACGAAATCTGTACGTGACAAAATCTATTAATTTTGTGTTCTAACGAAACATTAAACTTTCAAATAATATGGTAAATTTATTGTTTTATTTCGAGATAAGGTCTAGTAAAGAAAATCATTCGTTGCCTGCATCAATACCATTAATCAATATTTTTACATTTTCTCAAAGATAGGCCTACAGAGGTAGTATTTTGTCCTATCACTTAGGAAGTATTAGGAGCCGCAGTCTTTACTAAGCATGTACACGATACAATATTTAAATTTAGATAGGTTTGCAAAAGCTTCAACAAAATTCATATTTCCACTCTCATTCAGACGTAGAGATCGTGCAACAATATAAAATAGACTTCACGGTACAATTTGAGTTCGTTGCTCCAGAAACAGAGAAAAACGATCATTAGTTGCGCAGTCGCACATTAACATACGAATACACCATTGTCCAATGTCCATTACATGCAGTAATTGTGTCTGCTCGGAACAATTAGTTGTAGGCTAATCGTTTCCTTTCAAATCGTTTAAGGATTTTTTTTTAGTATAAAACCGGTTTTATTTAACTAATTCAAATATGTGATTTTATAGATGGCTGTTTAAATTTCCTTTTTTACATACTAAAAACCCTCATTGAAGGATCTCATTGAAACTCAATAAATTTACGCAAAGTGAACAATACCAAGTTCCCGTCTGTCTACCAACCAACACTAAGTATTTGTTCGCTTTGTTTAAACGAAACTTTCCACAAACTCATCAAAAATTAACCGCTTGCTATTGTTAGCTAACGGTGTTGAAGTTGGCTACTTTGTAAAAAGGTAATGAGAAAGCCTTATTGTGTACTTGGGAGTAATAGCTCTATAATGACTTAGAATCAAAGTCATTTGTCGGGGCGAACGATAAGAAAATACGTAAAATCTATAGAAAAAATAAAACAATGTTTAAAACAGTATATAGTTATACATATTGATTTATGGTCTTGCACCTACTAAACCAATATTGAAATATCAAATAAATAAAAAAATATAATAGGAATGTCTTACTTATGGCCATCTTTTCCTAAATTCAGCGAGCTTGTCCTGATCGCTTGTCGCCGATGTGGTGTGTGCCCTGGCGACTTTTGAACTTCCCGCAAGATTTCTGGATCGGGCTTAAGATCCATAGGTGATAATGGTTCTACGTATACCTGAAATATTTGTATTTAAAATTACTAATTTGATAAATTTATATTTTAATTGTAAAAAGTGTGCTCATTTTAAGCAACAGTGGCTTCGAACTTTGATCACTTCAACAACTTACCTCCGTTGTATGATGCGTATTTTGATCCCTATAATAATTATGCCTCCAGCTAGCCGGTTGGCACTCCGAATCGCTTAGGGCAGACGAATCATCGCTCTTTAAGCCTCTATGAAATATCCTTTTCGCTCTACCCAATTTTGACTTAGAACTTTTATTGCTAGATCCCATACTGCCATCTGATGCGTAACTTGAGCTGTCGTCTCCAAACGGCGTATTTAATATGAAGGATTGTTCAAGTGGAGCAATTGGTGAAGGCGGCATAATTGTCATAGGAGAAGGTGGCTGTGTTCTAATAGCTGGTGCGTGTAAAGGAGAACTGTGAAATTCAGGAAATGGAAAGGCTGAAGGAGTCGTCGGTGTCATATCTATGTAGTTCAGATCTGGATATTTGTCATTTGCGTCTAGAAAATGCGGCGACGATACTATTACTTCAGTCCTATTCTGGCGTTTTCTTCTTCTCGTTTTTAGAGATTCGACTCGTCGAAGCAAGGCTTTTGCGCCGTCCCGCAATCTTTCTGAGCCCGTCCGACGAAATCGCGTGCCCGTATCTTCTTCATCTTCTTTATCGCTTGGTAACTGTATACCAGGAACTGTTAATCTAAAAAAAATAAAGAGCACATATAAATAACAGTCAGCAATAGCCTTAACACCACCCATCATTAAAGATTACGATCTAACCTAAAAAGTACGGAAGTAATAACTATTGTGGCTTAAGAAAAGTATGAGCGTATTTTTCAATAACAAATTTAACGTCTTTATTCAGGAGTTATTCATCTTATACACTTGGTTCATGTGTTATTTTCATAGCTATTAAGCTATGGATGTGCTTTAAGCTAACTTTTAACATTTAATAGGTATTAAAGTGAGTTTGAATATGGAAAAGGCAAAAAGCAGCCAAAAGTTTGAAATTTGTTTGAACAAAGACGAGATAAAAGAAAGAATTTTTGATAGTAAATGTTTTAAATGTTAACCCATTGTTAACAAAGGCGGTGTCAGATGTTTTAATTAGGTTTTATATAGCACAAAACAATTACTACAAAGAGTGGCAGATTATGCAATCATAATCATAATATTATATTTTTATAAGAAGGGAAATTTCGTATGTTTGCCACAACTGCTTGTCAGATTGATATTATTTTTGTTTAATTTAACTAAAATAATTAAAGCCGTATTCATCAAGACAGCTGTAATGCTTAATAAATGTATGTAAGTTAATAAGTATTTAATGTCAAAGATTTAGATAAGAATGAAACAATTAGTTTTTCTGACATTTACTTTAATGTTACGAATTGGACGTTATGGTACTGTTAACTACTTTACCTACCTAAGTTGATTATTTGTTTTAGACCTGTTGTTGTTTCGTACATATAAAATTTTATTTGATATGTACGAAAAAAATATCTTTAAATTATAAATAAATAAAATAAATGCCTTTAAATGATATCATTTATTTTATTTTACAGCCTTTAATAATTCTCTAAAATCATATGTTTCAACTCTCCTCGACCCTTGTTTCATCTCACCTCGGTATAAGGGGATTTGAAACAAATTGAGTTGTAACGGTTAAGTCGATTTTTCGCCATAATATTAACCGCTTTATGTTTCTTTATGTTAATCATTCGCAGGTGTAAAGAATGGCCTATCGATTGGTACTGATATCATACGATTTCGGTGTATGCTGTGTATTCGTGTAAATATTCGTGTATGAAACAAAAGGTCAAAATTGTTTCAACTCCCCTCGGTCTCAAGGTCAAGGAATTTGTGTCTTTTTGGAACTTATAAATAAATTTCGTAAGATATAATGAAGGTAAAACTAATTTAAGCTTTTCATATCATGTTCAATCTTTATATTCTAGGGTTGAAAGTACTAAATTAAAAAGTAAAAAAGAATTTCATACGAATTACTTCTTTTTCCATAATCACTAAAGCTTTAACCTTATTTAGTAGCAAAACTACGAATATTACAAAGATGTTTTGTATCGCGTCTTTTGGCAACCCTGTGATGATCGAACTGTTTTGAAAGGTAGCAATTAGTAACAATTTATAAAGCAAACGACATTAGCTCTTAAATACGATATTTCAAATGTTGACTGGAGAAAGCGGTATTAAATTTATATAAATTAGATTAAATTAATTTTGTGTTCTATATGAGATAATTTACTTAAAATGTAGATTACTTTCGAGTACTCTTGTAACTGCTATTTCATATTATTGGATTTTTTAAAGCAAATTTTTATTAATTTCGTTAGTTTTAAAAGTGATTTTTGATGGATGTTAACGTAAGACTGAGAATCCTAGATAATAACAATTACGGGACTAGTTTTACTTGCAGTCGATCTTAATCTCAATAAAAAGAAGAAACTCGTCACGCGACAGAGATCAAAACTTATCAAAGGGACGCCATAATATCGTTGATGCAAGAATATGCAATTTTAATTATAAGGTAATATCGCTGAATATTTTGGTTTGAAAACGCACCTTTTAAATAAAGAGGACAATAACCTAGAAATCTTTACGCTACTTAAGAAATTCTTTAGAGTACTTTGCCTTGGTATAGTGAACTCTCAAGAATGTGCACAAAGTCAAGTAGGTTTATGAAAAAACTTATACAAATATCAAGTATTATATTATCAAGTATTTTAATGTGAAAGAAGAATTTATTATTTATAGGAGTGAGGTAGTTCCGAAGTTATATAACTGCTATAGTGTAAAACCTATTTCTAAGTTCCATGGAAAACAATATTTATTCTGTTCGTCTGCAGTTCTTCGTGTTATCAACAATGTAAAAAACAATGATCACATTATTATTTCTTTCGCAATTAAACGCAATAAAAACTTAAATCAAATCATAATTACATACATAATATTTCCATCAAAGTCAACATTCAAGGCCTCTTATTAAAACGGTGTTAAAATTAACTAAGCATGTTCGTGTGAAACATTTTTCTAATCTCTATGTTCATCCGGTTATTAAGTGAAATTTGAAATTTTAACAATTAATCAACTTTAAGAGCTTTCCGCTCTAAAAATTATGCCCTTTTATAGGTTATTGTAAGTTACGCAATGAGCGGTATTATGACTGTAAGCGGTATGACAAATAACAGCGATTACTATTATGTTGGATTGTTGCTATGCATTATTATTAACTGTTGCATTTGAAAAGAATTGGAAATACACTGTTATGGTGACGCTGTATTGTTTTTGCTGCAACTATTAAAATAACTAAATAAGTTAAGAGTCCTTAAAGGCTCGTAAATGTTATAGCATGATTAAAGCAAATAATTTAAGAATCAAAGGAATAGAATATAATAGGTACGAATATGATTAATAAGACAGAGCTTCTATTAACAAAACCGCTAACAGTATGGCCAAGCGGAAAGCAGCGCCCAATGTTTCCTACGCTTTGGCAATCTTAAATAGAAACGTGATAGGTGAAGGGCTGAGTGCCCAAATTGTAAGTAGAACAAACAGCCGGTAGGCGCAATTATGTATAATTTGCTATAATCAACTGAGTTTGGTACCGCACCATAAACTTTGATAAGTATACATTACACAATATTTTATTGTGAAAATGATTTTTTTAAAAATATATTTAAAAAACAATATTTAAAAGTTTCAATGATTCGTTTAATGTGACCTTCGTGCATACTCACAGGTTGTCTGAAGTCTTTTACGTCATTGCTGAGCAACAAGTAAGAGACATAACATGATTGCATTTTGTGTTGCTACGCTTTTGTGTAACTCGGCAACAATGTCCAAACATTCGCGTTTTTAAAAATAATAGGATCATGTTCTAAATTAAAATCGTTTAAACTCAAATGTATCGGTACACTAACGATAGCCGTCATTAAACGGCTGATCAAATATGGACGTGTGAAATGAGACACACTACCGGGTCCATTAAATTTGACAGCTCTCGTACAGGCATCATCAACATAAACTACATCGACATTTAATATATAAAAATACTGTAAAATAATGTCCATTTTGGTACAAGATTGCAACATTGCATATTGTTTACTCATAAATAATTGCCGGTCGCGAACTACTAACATTAAGCAAACTAGGCACATAAGGCCAACATGTTAAAATGCGCGTTATTTTAATTGGTTTCAGACCAAGGAAATTAATAAAAGGATCTTAAACAACAACTATGTATAATGTATGATTATTGTTTATAATATTCGAATTTATGTTTAAGTTTATTAATAGAATTTATTATGAAACGGCTTTGTGACATTCAATCCTTTCCCAAATCTATGGTCATAAAGCCTCAAAAATATGAAAACAATTAAAGTTTACGTAACTGTATCCATGTAGTTAATCTATCGTTGAGCGTACATAACAATTACAAAGATCAAGTAGCGCCGGTCAAACTGACAGCCATTACGAGCACCGATAATAATTGACAATGACTAACTGATTTTATTGAACTTTTACACTACTCATATAAGGGAGACAACACACTGTTATTTTATGTATATATATAATATATATATTTTATTATATATATACAATAATGCTTTCAGATTCAAGTACTTAAATGATATAACATTCCTTAAGATATGAGCGATTTAGCGTAACGACGAACGTACCTACACATATTTTTAAATGGTTTACTATATATGTCTTTTTTAATATTCTCTAACGAAGTTCAAGGTCTACATTTCGTCATATCTACGTACGTCTGTCTTACAGCTATGACAACAAGGCATTGTACATTTGTAGGAAGGAAGGAATTCAGATTTTTTATAAAAATACTCGTCAAGATGTCCTGTAAATAGTTGATAGTAAAAATAAATTATCGACACTATCGATATTACAACTAAAACGAATACTAGGGTTCGTTCACACAAGTCCTTGTTTTTACAATAGTTCAAACGTCATAATTTAGGATCTATAGTTCATTTGAACAATTTTGGCCAAGGCTTGTTCATTTACAGGGTATCTTATAATATTTGAGTACCTACAATGTAATTTGTAAAAGGCTGCTAAAATTTATTTCATGATAAACAAAATATGTATTGGTCCAGAAGGATTGTGGTTATCAAAAGTGTTTTTTAAAAATTGTTAAAACAATGCCTACTGAAAAATTCCTATATTACAATACCATAATAATTAGAATAAAATATTGGAAGGCAAATAGTGTTAAATATTTTCATAAATGTTGAATGATCGCAATTATTACAAATGAATACTCATCTTTGCAGACAAAAGCAAGGTGTAAGAGAGGTCATCGTAGGCTGGTCGTGTTAAAAGAAAGACGAACCTCTGTATCTAACGTTTCAATCAGCCTTGCGCAATCAAGGGCCAATTTGACGGTGAACCTTTCCAGTTTTATTAGGGTTGCCGGCTTTTCAATAAACCTTCAAACATTTATTTATATAGGATCAGAAGCTTTTAACAAAGGGTGATAATCAGCTTTAATTAGGCTCACAATTTGCCTCGCGGTACAATGATATGATTACATTCGTTTTATTTAAAGTTATTTAAATAGAATTCAAAACGACTCCCTTCTTAACGATCTTTTAATTTTAAATTCTTGCGATTACAAAACTAATGGGAAACAAACGTCATTAACAAAAATAATAATAAAACATACTCTAAGTGATACATACGTGCTTTACGTTTGATTAATACACACATTTACGGAAACGATCTGTCAAAAATATTCTAATAAATACTAGCCAGAGGCAACCCTATTTTCTACTCTCATTAACACGACAGCAGGTGATTAGGGCTATTGTAGGAGATATTTTATTAATTTCTTTGTTAGCTCATTGATGCCTTGTCCGATACGAAACGATTATGGTTCAAATTATATTGCTCGAGTGTTTGTTATTAATATTTTTGAATTAAAAATCAGTTCATACATGATGTAGTTTTGTTTAGTTAACACTTGTTTGTAAAAGGTTAACGATTTTGATCTGGTATAATTGGATTCTGTGAAGATTAAAAGATTTGGTTTTGACAGCTTTACAATAAAGACGTTTGGGTACAGAGGTATTCATTGTATAAAATAAATAATTGTTAGTTTACATGTAAAAATGACCTCTTGTCTAATTTTAATAGATGAAGTTTGTTCTTTTCTATATTTTTCAATTAGAAAAAAAATTTATTAAAAAGTCCCCTAAATTATATCAATCACAGATATTTTTTTTCATTTTGCTAGTCTGTAGTTGTCTTTCATAAATATGCATCACTTTAAATATAGTAAATAGTATAATAATACAGAATGAGACCATCAAAACATGTACTTACAGATCTGGTTCAACATCCGTATAGTGTCCATCAGCATCTACTAATCCTACTCTTATAGTAGGAAGAGTTTCATCCTCGTCATCCTCAATCTCACCTCTGGCTTCCCTAGCTTCTCTTTCTGCGAGTGCACGAGCTGCAATAACCTGGAATAAAAGAATAGCATAGTGTAAGGTGGTTTCAAGTCTTAATAGCTTGTCTGTCCATCCGTATGAACGAGGCGTTGAATGCTGGCGTGTTTTTTTGTGAGTGTAAGATAAAATCAATGTTTTTTTAAACATAAAACTTACTAAATAGGTAAAAAGTTGATGTGTTCTACAATGTGCTGATATTGGATACAAATCCATTTGTATTTTACAAAGCGAGGATAAAAGACATACCTGTAGTCGTCTCTGCGCTTGTGGTGTGATTTCTACTACTCTTGACCATCTCCTTGACTTTCTCTCGTACTGCCACTTATCACTTAGCGCACATTGCTCATCGTCAGAGTCGTTCTGAAATGTCAAAGATATCATACACCAACCCTCAGCATATTGCAGAATGCATTCCAAACATCACTTTAAAGTTTACATAGTATAAAACCATTGATATAGAGATAAATATCGTAATAAAGTACCTGTAAATAACATAATGAAATAAGAGCTCAACTTGAATATTGCCATAGCTGGCATCGTCTCGGCGGAGCCGTAGCTCTATTGTGCTAAAACTATTTTCCGTCTAGATTACCTAGATTTTGCGGTACGTGAATGGCATCTACATTTCATATTCAGTATTGTGGATTGTTGGTATATTGAGTTGTATGAATTCATTGAATATTTTCTTAGAAATATATAAATATCGTGTTAGTATTTTATTATTATTTAATGAGCAAAAAGTTAAACCAGTGTCATGAATATTTCTATCATGATTACAAGTGTTTGTTCATAAAAAAATTAATGCATTGTATTATGCCTAATTTTTTTATGCATTAATAATAATAGCATATACAACAAGTACCTAATAAGAGGAAGAGATAATTTAATCTTCCAAATAGTTTCGGGTCATTGCATAAAATTTAGACATAATTCGCTTAGTTGAAAATCAATCAATTTTGATCCGTTGTTTGCCCCTAGGCATGATAATCAAATTATTATTAACAAGCTTATTCAGAAGCTATCCAAAATGTCATTCACGTTAAACCAATACATTCATTAGATTGAGTAGCCGTTGAAGGTCGATTGGTTTTGTATTGGCGAAAAATAGATAATTGTCGAAATAGAAATGTGTTAGCTTATATAAACTCATCAAAGATAATTAACAGGGTATATAAGTTACTATATTTAATACATAGAAAATGTACATAAAATTAAAAAGGTATTCAACATATTTTTTTATAATATAACAAAAAACAGCATTCACACAGTTGGCAAAGTCCAGCGATTTATATCTGGTGTTAAGGACACACACTTTATGTAGTCCAAGTGCCAATTAACTAATCGAAATATAATACTCGAGTGTGAAATAAAAACCGGTGCAAAAACATGATAATACTTATGATAGCTTGGGCTTAATAAAACTCTTCTGGGAAATCAGTGGGTGGCTAATGAAATCGTGGAAAGACGAGGTTGATTGAAGTGACAGCCTACAAAGGTTTAGAAAAATTTAATAAGGTGGAAATTAAAATTTGTATTCCATTGAGCGGTCGCGGTATTTATTAATATGATTTCAGAGTATTGAGGTGCTTAAAGGGATGTGGGATGATTGGTGAGTGGGTATTTAAAGTAATGGAAAATATATAGTAATTAAACGTGTTTTTATTGGATTATCCTAAAAAATAATAGATTTTTTTTATGTTAGGTTTTATTTTACTGACGAGTTTCTATACATACGTATATTAACTCAATTGTTTAGCTGTATTTTTTAAAATATATTGAATCGTTTGATTAAAACAAATACCTTGACATGTATTTCTAAAATCAAGGGACAAAAACATTTTTTCTTTAATTATCTCTCAATTTTTCTCTTAACATTTAATAAATAAATGAATTAATTAGATTAATTTACACAAAACAGGTGGACACAAATCATAGTATTCTCCTGTCAAAGCTTGTTAGCTCGAGAACGAGGCGAGGACTGGTCTTATTTTTCGCTGAGATCAATTTGTTAGGATGACAAGCCAGATGCAATGATACCAGGGATAGTTGAACCCTAAAGTTAAGTAAGGGTAACATTTATATAAGTTTATAAGATAATTGTGGCTTTGTAATTAAAATAACCTATAGTACTAAAAAGCTTAACCAAAGTCTAATAAAACTCAAATACTATTGTTACATGTTTGAAAAAAATATATAGCTATATAGAATGGCTACATTTATGGCTTTTTAATACCGATCGATAACGAATATTATGTTCCTAAATGTTATTTTAAAAGAAAATGATGTTATCGACATTTCTCATCGACTGTACGTACAGTGCGCCGCAAATGACTCGACGTAATCATGAAATTATTCGAAGGTAATTGCAAAATTAGTATTTAATCCTGTTCAGAGTTCAATGACTTTAGGAATAATGACCCGATGGCAAGTGATGGATTATGTGCTGTTTATTGTTTTTGTCGGCTTTAGGTTTGGTATGGAACCATCTGTTTTTAATTATTTATGAATTACATTTTTCGAGATGAGTTTTAATTAGGTTCGCGTTGTTTGACGGTCGAATGACCTGTGACATAGAATGTTATGAATAGTGTTTTTATGATGTTATTGTGTCTTTATGTATGTATTAAAAATTATTCATTTAAAATGTTTACCTTAGGATCGTATGAGAAATTGGGAAGACTTATTTAACTTATACATAACACGACAGACAGATTATCTTCATAAAATTTTCTAAGAAATTCTACAAAAATGGTGTAGCTTATACAAATAAATTTGAAGATGATTACATAAATATTGACGCTTAGACACAAAAAGAAGGAATTCTTATACTATCATGGTTTTGGATAGTAAAGCTCTATTAAAAACGTTTGGTAAAATCACCATTGACCTGGCCGTATTGCCGAAACAATACATTCAAGCCGGCGGCGACAACTTTCAAAGAATTTGAAAATTAACATCTCATCTTATATATCGTTATCGTAAATTATGCAAATAGGGTTTTGTATCGTGATTACCGTCTGAGTAATGACCTCGCTGACACCCAAATGAACTTGATAGGCCAGGTGTGGCAAACCTTTCTTTTCATCTTAATTTTACTTATTTAAAGTCCATTATACTAACCATTTTAATTAAAGACTTTGACTTTGAGTATTTCTTCTCTTGCTGGTCTTGCCGTTAAAGCGTTGATATAGCCTACCAGCGCCTACCTTTACTTTCAGATTTCCGTTTCATAATAATTATTTATTAATAGATAAGTCATAAGTGTTAGTGTTCATAAGCCAACTAATATATTTTAAACAAATTCATAAGTATATTTCACAGCCCTGACAAAGGGCCGTATAATTTTTTTCTGAATAAACAAAATGACTTCACACTTTCTTTAAGAAAATTATAATTTATGGTGAAAGAAAGCGAAAGTGACCATATCTAACAATATACACCTTTAATACTATAGCTAATTACTCTTGTTAAAAACCTTCAATACATGTACATTTTTTTCGAAACATTATGTTTTCATATATCTTTATTGGTTTCAATCGCGATTTCACCATTTTTGATAAATATTTCCTAATATTACGTGGATGTATTGTAACACATTATATAAAGAGAATATTGACATAGTTTAACTCTTCCAGTAAAGTTATTAACAGCCTAGCTTGACATTTAGGCTACTAGATAGGTTATTACCTCAGAGATTGAACGATGGTGAAGCTATTACTTCATTATTGTAAATGGCCGGTCACGGTTGAGATCAGGTTATGGCTATTCACATAGAGTGCGTTACTTATGAAGTGGATGAAATTAGGAAATATATGCTAGAATAAGCTTCGATAATGTACTTAATTATACTTAACAAAATTATAAGGAGTCATTAATTTTGTCATTATAATACAGAAAACTTAAATAAGGCATGTCTTCAATGATTTAGTCTACTTAATTACCGCGTTTCATGTGATGTGTCTCTTACTATTATTATAGCAATCAAGCTTTAAAATATCGTATTAAATACGTATCAGCGTAATCTGGTAATGTCAGTGGGTAATAAAACCTCTTTGTAAGGTATAAGTTTGTTATGCTATACTTATATTTGTTTTTAACTTTGAATATTTTTGTATCATACATTTTTAATGCTATCCATATTCACCTATATTAAAATTTTTTAATTACATTATTCACATATGAAAGGTACACTCCACCTGACCTCCTAGTCTAAAACTTGTCAAATTACTCAAATGTTTAATTAGCCAATCGAAAGAACAAGTTCGATATAAAAAAAATATTATACTCTATTCGAAATTGTACTTTAGAAAATCATGGCTCGGTTGTATGTCATTCATGATTATCCAACATAATTAAGAGACAACGTAGGCATGAGAAAATTAATTTTATTAATAGCTCGTGAGTACTCTATCTTCGTCAATGCTTCAATCCAATTAAGATGGGGTAAATCAATTCACGGTCTACCTGTGATTAATTGTATTTACCTGTCGGAACACAGTATATGTTGTTTGGCCAGTGGGTTTACAAAAGCGTGCGTTGTTAGCTTAGCTGAACAATGCCAATTACTCCTGTGCATATGTTTCCCATGGGATTGCATAGATCTGAGAGGCATAAGGCTCTATATATTTTTTTATCAATAATAGGACATAACACATATGTAATTAAATTAAGGTAAGCTATATAATTAGAGCTTAATGCGGTCAATGAAACCGCTTAATAAAAGGTGGTTACATAAAAAGCGATTGAAAACAGAAAGTTGGAATCGATTTCATTCCTATATCAGTTTTCACTGGAAGCGATTACGATTAGTTTATGTTGTGTTTACTATTGGGTTTAAATTATAATAGTGTTTGTACAAGTGATTAATTGAATTTTAAGTCCAGCTCTAAATTTATGAGTGTAAATGTATCGTTAGATCCTAATTTATTTACTTCGGAATCTTTAAATTGCTCAGATCATTATAAAAACGTGTAATTTTAATATTATGTTGTCAATAATATTGCGAAACTATGACATTTTTATAATTGATACATTAATTTTATTTTAACATATTATACCGAGAAAATATATAACGAGATAACTATAATGATTCCGGTAAGTTAAGTTTTCATTGAGAAACTTTGAATACTAGAAACGTCCTGAGGTTTGAGCCAGTAGAAAACATAAGTGTAAGCGAAGCATAGAGATGTCATTAAATGTGGAGTTTAGATAGCAAAGCCGTAAATGTACAATTTTATTCCATTTATCTGCGAGCTTTTAGCGAATGTTTGCGATCATTGAGTGCTAAAGAAACTTGCTAACAAGTATTGTAATGTATTGAATTTATTATGATGAAATACTTCAATTATGTTTTCTATTCTTAAAGGTATCAAGTGTTTTAAGTTTTCCCATAAATTGTGTTAGCGTTATTGAAAGATATAATATTTTCTTCTCTCTTTTATAATATTATTAATTAAATTTGTTATTTGTGAAAAACGGTCTTATACTAACTAACTTACTCCATCAACTGTAGATGATAAAGAAGAAAATGAAGAAGATTAAATTAGGCAACGATTCAGGCAACTGTAGATGATAAAGAAGATGAAATCAGACAACGATTCCGGCAACTGTACCTCTTTTTATAGACTGGGTCTCTTTTTATATTTGTGAATGATTAATTCTATAAATGTAATATTTCACTTACTGATCTCTTTTGATGGTGATGATGCTCCAGCTTCATGTTGGCGCATCTGTTGAGAGCAGTGAGGCGCCTGAAAAGTGATTGCAGGGAGTCTGCATCTAAAAATGGGTGGTCGTTTTGAACACCCGAAACATCGATGGGGAATTGAAGATCTGAAATAGAATCAAAAAATAATAAATTATTATCAATTTATTTCAATAATAAATTATGAATGTGCAAACTATTGCATGGTTAATGTGAGGTTTCAATAATTTTAGGCAAGAGCTCTCAAAAGTTAAAAAGGCATGTTGTGCCTTTTTGGTTAATTAAATAATTCTCATTTTAATTTTTATCTCAATTTAACCGAGCAATAATACAGCCAATATATACCAAACAATATATACATATATGACCAAAAACAGTCACTACAAGCCTTTTTCATATTCCTTAATAGATTTAGTTGTAAAAAAAATACTGTTTTTATTTAAGAGAATCATAAAATAAAATTTCCTTGTAAGATGATATAAGTTTGGTTTTATTTTATTATATTAGTTACATGTTATTGATTTTATGTGGTAGGGGATTTTGTAGGTATAATCCTATAAGCATAGATTAAATGGTATCGTTAGCGGTGGTAATCACTAAACCAAGGAGGATATAATCTTAACACATAAGAAAGGTAATTGTTTCATTGCATCTTGAATTTTGTGTATCATTATTTCGATTATTTTTAGGAAACTACAATTCAAAGAAATAATTTATCATTTTTGTAAAATGCCAAGTGTTTTAGAGAAAAAATCATATTTAAGAGAATATGACGAATTATTCTTACAAAATCTAGTATTTTGTATTCAATATCTAAATTATACTACTTTTGGCTCGAAACTAGCGAAAATTAACTGAAACTAGTTTGCACTTTAACCTTTGGTGACATTACACCTCTCTCAACAATTGTCTAACACTAATATCACAATAACTCGTGCATATTTCGTGTATTTACTTTCAAATTGTCTACTATTTTAATTAACGATAACAATTGATTAGTTAACTTGAGGAACTCGTTAGATCAAAAGGAAGCAAATCGTTTGAATAAATCAGTTCAATGAACACGGTAACAAGCTATTTGTAGTTACATTATATCAATAATATATTATATCGATATTATTGTCAATAAATGATAGCTTGATCTATAAAATACAATTTCACACTCTGCTTGGCTTGGTCAACATAGTTTGTACATACAATGCTAAAAAAAATCTAACAACTTATTTACGTTCGTTATATTGTAACGTATTCTCCATAAACACTGGTGTAATACGTATTATTTTAACGCTCCTGTCATACGGACATTGTCTGCATGCAATACAATAATGTCACTCCTAAAACCCTCATACATCATCTTCACAATACCGTGGACATTTCATTAAACTTTTGTTTAATGCTGGACAGCTCTTATCAATTGGCAAAATATACTATATGTAAATATATAACTTTGGATGATACTTTTAGATGATAAAATATTGATTAAATTAGGATGTTTTTATATAATATTTTATTATGTAATAAACACTTTACATATATTTTTATATTTAATGAGTGTTGTTTTGTTTTTATGAAATTGTATATACGTATTATTAGAAATAATGATATTAAGGGTACAATTTTTTAATATTCGCTGTTCGAATAACTGTTATTAATATTTATCAGTGTTGTGGTTAAAACAGAGTAATAAGGTAACATCGGTAGTGAATTGTTGTGGTTGTCCACAATTAATGAAAGAGGTATTATTCGAAACGTTTAGATTGATATAATTAACAAGGCTCGGTTTCTGTACATTTTTATATAATATATATGTCTATGTAAAGAAAAGCGTAGCACCTCTACGAAGCGCATTTATTGTGCTTTCGCATGTCTACGTGAATATCAAAATACATGAGAAGTATTTTTACATAAACATTGAAGGTCTTTTTTCCATTTTCCACATACAATCATAAAAAGACAAAGAAAGGATTGAATCGACATGTTGATTTCCTGGATGCCAGAGCACTTGTTAGCCGTCTAATTAGTGCAGAGCGTACATGTGTATTGATTTGATCTAATTCACTGGCCTCATACTTTTCAATAGGCTGTTTATAGGCATTTGAGCTAGCTATACTGTAGCATGTAATAATGGTATAGTTGTCAAAAATCTTTAAACGTGAAATCCTATTATACTAATAACAACAAACTATCCTTAGAGATTGATAAAAAATGCTATTGCTGTTTATTTATACAGTTGTAAGAAATTTATGTTAACAAAATTTTACTAGTAATTTAATTAGTTATTAGTACAGTATTAAATGTAAAAGTGGATTTTGAAAAAGTCCCTTTTAAAAATATATGATATATGCGACTTTAGACTCGCGAAAAGTCAGAATTTTAATTAATTTAATTTTTTTTATAATTTAATAACGACATCAGTTTCTGTGTAGACACTCTACGACTGAAGTGCTAGGGCTAGCTGTCGTATATAAAAATCGAGAAGCAGTATTTTTGTTTTTCAGTAATTGTAGCCTATAGAAGAAATTAATAAATGATACGAAACCTTTTTTCTAAGATAATTCTATCAGTCTGGAAAAATAATTCTTTCTGTCTTTCTGATGAAGACAGAAAGTACATGCATTAGTCGGATGGCATATTCGAGAATATCTTTCTATGTATGTTATTCTTTTTGTAATTGATAATATTAATCTCTTATTATAACTTTTTCTAGCAGTACATCAACCCCGACATCGAAAACTCCGAAACTTTTAAGTGAAAATGAATCAACTTCTTTAGCTCAACGACGGAGTTTTATATTATTTCAGAAAAATAATGATTAAACTTGTGTAACTCAAATTTCAAAGATACGATACAATTGAGGCCTTGGTTTTGCTTAATTAACATGTTGCGTTTGAATTTGTTTATGTTACTAGTAATAAACAAAAATATATTTCGGCGTTTACTTGAAAATTCCACCACACTTGTGACGAGTTGCTCTTTATTTTGTATTTTGTAACCAGAAAATTATGTTTATGATTTTTGTGCAAACGATTTAAGAACACAGAGATTTGAACCGATGACACCTAAAGAGATTTATTTATACTTCTACGCCCATATACGCGCATATGATATGATATGATAACTTCTGGTGAACACCTTTCAGGCCCTTATGCCTGATCATATACATAGACTCATATTTAGGAAAGTCACAGTCCTACATAAATAACTGTAAAATTAAGTATTCAGTTAATAAATCTTTTCAGTATGTATTTACTACTCTCTCTCTCCCTCTCTTTTTAGTATACATAAATAGTGAGAGATAAGCTTGTCCTATTACGTGAAACGTAACAAATGCATAAAAGCTTTTTCAAAACTTTTATGAAATTTTTCCGCTTTTCCAATTATTAACTGCTACTCCATACTGCGAAAACTATTTGTTTATGGCAGTCACTTTAAAACTGAACACGAATATTGTTTTAAACTTTACGGCATACTCTAGAGGGTTTCTCACCCGAGGCAATTGTTTACAATAATATACTATTTGATTAAATAGAATCGAAGTGAGCTCTCAAAAAGGACAATACAAAAGAGCAAATAAACTCGTTTAAAAAATGCAGGAAAGCAATTTTAACCCTATTCGTTAACTAACTGCAATCAACATTTTAAAAATATTATATATATTAATAGTAGCCGTTCAGTCGTCATTGATATTTATTTGTTTAAAAAATATTATACTATCAAATACTAAGTTTATTAGGATAATAACCAATTGAACAACGATCGATCAAAGTTCAAAATGATATTAATAAGTAATAATGTTTGTTTTATATCAAATATTATTGTCATTTGTTAACGACATAATCTACTGTTATAGATTCTTGTTATAGAGAGGAGATCTAAATATACTTATAAGAAATATTCAAATTGAATACACTAATGACTAAACGGTAACAATTTCGCTGTGTGTTTTATATTGTATATAGAAGAATCGTGTTTTATTTATGAAATACAACCAAATACAACCAAATACAACCCTTAAGATATTGTTACATATTTGAAGCTCAATTCATTCAAATCACTCAATTTGCCTGAGCGTTTAGGATGAAAGCTTCGGACGCTCTCGGCCGTGCGATATGGTTCAGCGAACACGGGTTAAAATTAACTAACAATATACAGCCTCATTCAGGCATTTCAGGGGTCATACGAAATAACATTTAAAATATTGGTTAGCTTCCTAAATATAAAGCACGACTATAGATATATTCAAGGTGTTCTCTATATTATGGGGTTTCATATACTGAGTTATTTACATTTCTGTGAGTTCTTATTATTTTTATTATATTCCCTGTCTTTATAATCTATGCTTCTCTTTTTATTAAATACACATTATAAATAATAAAATAATTCAAAAGTGTCAAATCTAAACAAATACCAAGATTAAAAAGACAGGTTTAACCACAGATTAATTAATTGATATCTTTCCGAAATTGAGTGTCAAATCTCATTAAAATATTTGAATTTCGAAACGACAATATAACTGAATTTATAACGTATAGATCTATGTATTATGGGGTTCGTACTCAATTGAATATCACAAAGGCTGGCTGGGAGGCAGCGAGCCGAACATTCGATTAACTCATAAATGGATACCCTCTGTGTGCCATTTTTTGTTTTTTCAACTCAACAAGTGAATGATTTTGATTGCTTTTAAATAATGAATGAAGAACGAAGCAATAATTATAATATCCAATCTCCATTTAAAGACAAGAATGTTTTGTGTTATTATTTTTCTAGTTGCCCTATTTAGTATTGGCAGGCTTCAATTTGAAGAATAATATTTACGTTATATAAAAAAAAACACATTAAGCTAGGTCCCACCCAATTTCCAGATCCGTTTTATCTGGAAATGAGGCACTTAAGAGGCCTAACAAATACAAAGAAAACTGTCGTTCTATATATTAGGAATGAATACATATATAAAATGTTTGATAAACTGTAACGTTTTTACTTCGAGCGACATATTACAAATGTATTCTCTTTCATACAAAAATAAAAAAAACTATATCAATACCTAATTATGTTAAACGCTCAGCTGTCTTTAGAAAACATATATTTAGTTTTCATTTATCTCCTGCAATACGGACCCAACTATATACCATATTTCATATTTAACCTACACCCGTAACTAATACAACATTGTTAGCCTGCAATAATTCAACTCGAACAATATCAATATGCTGTTCATTGCGAATGCACCGTCAATTTGATTCTTCCACAATTCAATTGAACCCACATGAGGAGGTCTTGAGGTCATAATATACTCTTACAATGTTATTTGACGGATACAACTCTTGAGCGGGAGCGGTTGTGTTCATTATTTTATATATTTTTTTATGGATCCAGAATATTCACAGTTACACATAAACAATATCATATGCTATAAGTATCCAGTACCGAGGCCCATGTCATGAAGTGCTGAGCCCGAGACCACGACAATAAAGATATAAATGAGACATTTCATATTCCTATTAACATAATTTAAAAAAAAACTTATACTTTAAATAATTACATGTATCCAGAACACAGCCTGCACTGTGTGCTGTGTGCTGACTGTGTGCTGACCATAACGAGAATTTAACCAAAGATCCGCAGTGGAATTATGATTTTATTTTGAATTGAATTACTTAACAAATGTATCAAATACATTAAACGAACCCGAATGAAAAAATGAAAGAAAAACATGGTTATCATAAAGACGCGTTAAATGTCATTAAATCGCTAAAACTTCAGACTTATACCAAAGGTGATGTTAACGCGAAACGATCAAGGTTATACAGCACATGTGCGTACATTTCAAATAAGTACTGTGTTAAAGATTGATCGCTCCACTTCCCTCCTAACACAGATACGATGCAAATCTCAAACTAATTACTTGCATTATATATATTTAGGCCTTTATAAGTTTCTTATAACGCTTTAAGAAATTACATAATAATATTAGTAGATATTCACATCTCTGTAATAATGTCACCATTATTATTATATTATCTCGAAAATAATTTTTACTATAATTACCCTTTTATAGAACGAAGGAACAAAAAAAAATCTGGTGAAAAATCTAAAAAGGTTTTCCTGTAATATACTAAACTTTATTTTATATTACGCTGGTTGAAAGGCAAATTTCTAATAGAGTTACGAGCAAGGTAAAATTGTTTGTAAATAAGCTCGTTTTCGGCTTTTCCGTTTTCAGAGTCATTCGTGACAAGGAGCTACTAAATTCAGAAAGAAAAGTTCAATATATATTTTCAAAATGATTTTTTATTTTTTATGATGTATAACATAATATACTAATTTAAATTCAAGTTGGGATGGCGAAAAGGACAAATATTGGTACGGACCACAAAACCTTGGAATCAACACATGAAAAAAAAACGTACTATCGTTATCTTTTACACATTATACCCAGATAATAAGATTATGTAAAAAGTTTCATAACACTATTTCGCTGATAAGCGAGTTTCTCAAGTATTACCAAAGTTTGTGAATTTCAAAAACGTTTAAACTGATCATTATAAAATATTAATGGATGTCAAATTTCTAGATTTGTTTTTTATGAAATTTTAAATACGAAATAAATACTTTGATCTTCTTAGTTACGTTCGTTACAGTAATGTTTTCTATGGTAAGCGGGCACAGATAAGTAAAAAATTAGGACTAATGAACTACATTCATGACACCTAACACGATTACACGCACGTATCAAAGCCTCGTTTACTATGGAATACACCTACAAGCTTGTCACTAAGTTTTGATTTCGAGAATTTTATCGGGCACTTAACGAACCGTAACTAAATACTCAAGTCGACGAGAATATTGCGACAATATGGGTATTTTTGTATTGTGATACAGAATAATTTCTTTTTATCAGTACAATTTTGATGTCAACAAAAATGTATTTTTAGAAAATGCTTAAAGTTCGATTATAACTTGCATGACATTATTTATAAATAAAAATATCCTCGTTTATTTCTATTTTATAAGTGTTTTTATAAAAATGTTATATTTATCATATAAGAAATTGTGTATAAGCCTAATAAATTAAAAAACATTTTTATATTTTAAACCAATTAATTTGATATGACAAAATACAAACATAAGTTAAGATAAATAGGCAATATAACTTCACACTACTATGCGACTTACCATAATTATCAGTCCAAACACTTTTTTTGTAACACAAAATGAACTATTAAGCGAAACACAACTCACTACAAACCAACAAATGTGCTCCTACGCCGCCACACAATTTAACACTGTCTGCTGTCAGTTAGTAATTTTGTACCTGAACTAATCGCACAGATAAAAAATTTGACATATCTGTTTTCGTTCCATGTCAAATAGACCCCATGCCATGTTGTAAATTCTATTCGTTTTTCAAAGAAACTACATCTATAATACTAAATTATACGATCTATTTTCGTCTGTGTAAAAACATTTCATAATCTGTGACGTTTTTGTTTGTTTTACTTTGGCGCGAAAATTTATGCGATCGAATATGAGCTTAACTCTTAACCGAATAACGTTGTGTTTTTTCTTGTGGTTTCCTTAAATAAAACTAAATAATTTTGAGCTATCGCTTTACCTGTAAACGATAGCTCTAATCTGTCCTAATGTTTTGTTTAGTATAGGCATGACATAAATAATATTTTGTATAATGGGGACCACTTTCGTTAAGTATATTTTTTAGAACATTTTTTGTGACAAAATGTTGAATAAATTACGTCATTCGAAAACAATATTCTCGTTTTTTGTTTAAACAGTGGCGGCAAAGGTAAGTTATGACATTTAAATACCGTACTAAAATGGTTCTAAAGATAAAATTGTTCTTAAGTAGTATGCAAATGTAGTTAAACTTTTAAGTCAAACAATAGAGTTTGTGACAATGCCCTAACGGTTGCTAAGATTAATGTGGAATATAGTTTATTGTGTTATTACGCATTAGGAAGATTTTGTTGGATTGAACAATGCAACGTTTTTTACACAGATCCGTTTTTTAAATGTAAATCTAATACTTTGCTTATTTTTTATAAATATCTATAATAGATTAATAATTAATGTGTTAAAAGATACCTAAAACATTTCCAATTTTTAGTTAGACAAAGTAAGAAACGACTGCTAATTAGATAGACAAATAATCTTAGTATACTGTTTTCGAGGAAAAATTTGAAAAAAATATTATTTTTCGAACAAAACAAAGTATTAAAACTAAAGTCGTCATGCCTATGATGAGTCAATATAGATTGTCTTATCAAAGATTACGGTAATTCTGAAGGGTCCATAGCTTATCTTTCGAATATTTTTTATTCTTTTAAACTTTATGTAAGTACTGAATTGTATCAGAAAAAAACGACGGATACATAAATAACATCAGAATTATACGTCTTGATTGTTTACGTTACCCTCCATTTTTTTCTTTCCTTGGTTTCAAGTCTAATGATTTCTTGTAAAACTTATACTTACTGGAACTAGAAGTAGCAAATCTAGCAAATCATATGTTTTTTTATTCGTTATTCATAAGCCTTCTTTCCATATTATTATTTCAGTAATAACTTTTGAAAGAAGTAGACATGATTCCTGTTTAACCTTACATAAATGTAACACAACAAATACTTTAATAGTTACCAATTCATATGTTAGTTAGGTTTTATTTGAATAAACCATTCATGCATAGAGTTGGAATGCGTGACACAAAGAGAGTGACAGCGCATCCTTAACCTTTTATGCCCACTCTGTCCCTTAACTAACCTTTTAAATAAAATTTAGTTTATATTGTCATCGCGAACGGAATCAAGTCACGGATATGATATAAAAAAAAACTGAATCGTTTCACATAAATTAACTAAAAAGATAATAAAATTAGTTTGTAAGATAAATATTTACACTTTACTTACCTATGTAGTAAAGATGACGGTTTTACACTTATTATAGCCATTAGTTAAAGATGTTACGTAGAACCTTATCTATTATTAAGTCATACGCGATAATATTATATACAATAGTAATATCAGTGAGTCACTTCCGTAATAAATAGTGTTTTTCATGTTTTTGCCACTTATTATTAATAGTGTAGCCTAACATTGAAAAGGATCCTACGCCCTTCAAGTAATTTCTTAAATTTGCTATAAGATTTGTAACAAACTCATCTTTAAGAAAATACTAGAACCTAGAACTCTTAAAGTATATTGCTGCAATTTAAGCTTAAATATATTTTTTTACAATAATCAGATATGTAATTATGATTGTGAAAAAAAATTATTTTATAAATAAAATAATATAAAAGATTACGTATACGTAATCTAAGTTCAGCCTAGAAGTTATTAACTTTTATTGCATTTTAATATTCAACTACGTAACAAATTTACGATATAAAATTTACGTAACGCATTAATTTTTATTGGCGGAAATTGTCAATTTTCATCAGAAAATAGCATATGATCAGTTGGCTAGTAATAGGGTTCAAAATAAAAATGGTTAAAATAATGTATACGATATGGTTTATTTATTGGTGTGGTAAAAAGTATTTTATACTCTATAGCATAGAATATAGTTCGGATTCCAAACATTATTTTTTTAATTTCAGTACACGTTGACATCTAATAATAATTAAAATTAATCCGACAAATAACGCAGGCTGTCAATTGAAGAAGATTTGGGTTAGTCCAAGCACTATACTTCTATAATAGTATAGATCATCTTTACTCTATGGTCTTAGATACAGTTGAGTATAGTTAACAGGATGTTTAAAAAAATACTAATATATATATATATGTATTGTTTCGTATTGTTTATTTTGAAGACTAAATTCTTAATTAGTTGTTCATTGCGAGTAACAATATTGTTTGATACAAATTTAATTGTTTTTCATATTGTATAATATCTGTTGAAGTAATTCAACTTGCAAATTTGTTTTTTTATAAATATCAAAGTAGTTACACTGAATATAAAAGAAGAAAACAACAAGTGATTAGGTATTAAATGTTCGTAATTCAGATCAAAAATCTATCTGTATACACTCTGTGTATAGTAGACAACACAGTAAGTATGATTAATAGATTCGTGGGACAGGTCAGGTTCGCGCGGCCCTCGCAGCTGTATGCATTTGTTAGCGGATCAAACGGTCAGGGTGATTTAAGAGAGGTCAGTGTTTGGTATGAATAACAAGAATTTTTAAGAAGTAATAAATTGTGAACAAAATATTGAAAGTTTTCGTGTATGTAATCCCCAACCTTATTATATCTTCGGTGTGAAATTAAAAATAGTAATCAAGATGTCTTAGAGGGATTTGACAGGTATAGTAAGTAAACAACATTATTTTCACATCAAATGGTATACAGGAAGTTTTGAAGCCAGTAGTCAGAAATTGCATTAAAATTAGAGATATTAAGATTTTATCATTAATAAATCATTAAGCGATAAAATATATGATTTCAGACTAAAAATTAATAACTAATTGTAGTTTCTCAGTAGTTTTATTGACAAGGCGTTGGTTAGTTGTATATTTGTTAGTTATTATATCGTTTTTAATCTTACATTATGTCGACTAATACTCACCCAAAGTTCAAATTTGTCAAACTGAGATTAGATTATTGACAACTTTTCAAAGTTTGTATTTTTTGTATGATATTGCAAAGCTTCAGCTGACCAATTCATGACCCATCTGCTGATTTATATCTATGCAATCGCTTACCTTCGTACATCTGCGCATATTGGGGGAAACCAGCTGCCCGCAGCCATTTGCAAGCTTCGGCAGCTTCGATTTCTGTAACAAAACATAATTGTTATTTTATATTTTTTATTATATTTTTTTAGTTGTAGTAAAGTATTTAAAGATTTTTTTAATATACATTTATTGTATTTCGACTTTAAACTATAGATTAACCACAAAACGCTTAATTGCTCTCCCAATATAAGAAACTATAAAAATCAACTTATCTTACGCCTTTCAAGTCATTTTATATATTTTTTTATTATCACAAAATTCTATACGTTAGTAAAAATCATTTTGTGTAGATACTCAATAAGACTACTTTTATATGATTTGTAATATCTCACTCTGGAGCGCTTATTTGATTTAATTATAATGTAACTAAGAGAATTGCTTACGACAAAACTGGACTAACAATATTACTGAATATTCCACGCGATTAATAAAAACATATATAATGATAAAATAATTTTTATTTTTTATTTATTATAGTAATACATAACATATAACCAGTTAGGTATTTTCGACGTAATAATATAAGATTTCTTAAAAATATGTGATAGTTAAGGTGAAGCAGATTAAGGATAAAACTGTATAAACAATTATATTAAGTAAAAAATATGTATTTTTGCATAAAATAACCATAGGTAGGCCCTTAACGGTTGTGTATAAAGTATCTTAAATCGAGTTTTGAAGAAATAAGGCCGTATCTATTATTTTATCTGTATCTGTGCCGTATTTTCAATATCAAAGGTGGCATCCAATTTTTCAAGAACATTTTAAATTTCACATTCTACTTTCCTCTGGATGTCTATGGACCACCATCAATCTGATAGTAATGCTTTTAACGTAGCTAATTGTGTCATTTGTTTTATTCAAAAAGCTATTACAATGGTATCAAGACTTGTGCAATGTACACTTAGAAGATATATATTTATCTATTCAAAATATGTCAGAGGTATAAAACCATTAACGAAGAAGTATCTAATTGTTTTTTTGTGAGGATACTTCGTATTGCGTCGTAAGTTCACGATTTGGCAGCATCGGCAGGACAAAGTTTTATGTCTAAATGACACTCGTGTGCTGTATTAAATTAACTTTAGTCGAAATATGTACACGTAACTAGTTTCTAGATATCTTAAATAAGTAGATCGTTCAAAAATAAAAAAACCTAAAGTACTTAGAGACCAAGTGCTAATGTACTTTGAAGGTAATATATAAATGTTGTGTTAAACAGTACCTGTAATTTGGTCGGCGCTCAAATTAGGAACACTCATTGCTCTTGCTAACGATCACTAAACACTAAAAATCGATTGCACGCGCGCTCGCGCATCTCCATAAACACTGAATCATAACACTTTCTTAAGAAACCCGATCACAACACTAACAAGCGTTTTCGACGAATCGACACGCTAAATTTTCTAGCGTTACACAACAAACCTGTGTTGTTAATTTAACTACCTGTCTCCAATTTGGTGCATACAAATTGCCCGTTTTAAACTCTGATAAACCTTCTCCGTTACAAAAATAATGTCACCGATTTAATCGTCGAATTGAATGATCTGTCACTGTCAATTTAAAAAATCGAACTCGAAACAAACGCGCGAGCACTTGAGGCGTTGCTCTAGAATGAGATTATCAGTGTTTATCATAACTAGTGGTACTTACGTCCTTTAATCACTGGACACGTCACCGATAGCCGTGGAACTCCGAGTTAGGAAAAACTGGTGTTGTATTGATAGGGTAATTTATTTGAATAATTCTATGTTACTTGGAATTATTATAATTGGTGTGGCTGGCGCAGGTTAAGGTTAATTGTAATGCTTGTTTACGGCTTCTTTATAACAGTTATTTTATATATAGATATTTCCAAAAAATTAAGAATATAGTAGTAAATTCAAACGATTTAATTCATGAGAAACTACCAGTCCCGCATTGTAAAGGTTTTTCTTGTATGAGCTGTTTTACACATATTTCATTTCCTGTCAGAGGAAACATTGAAGCATTTTACATTTAAAATTTTAATATACTCTTGCTTTACAGGACACGTTCTTGAAGTTGATATTATATTCAAAGGAACATCGCGGCTACGGAAGTACACGTTGTAGTATTCAAGACGTTGCGATATTGCATAGCTTAAAAGTACTTCGCGTATTTCACTCAAAAATATTGAAAAGTCTTAAAAAACTTTTACAAAAGCTTGAAAAACTAATTTTTTATTTTATTTATTTAGACTTTATTGCAATTATACAGTAGAAGTGGATGATATTAATACATGTTAATACATATAAGACCAACAGGCAGCCTTATCGCTAATAAACGATCTCTTCCAAGTAACACATGTGAGACGTCAAATATTTGCACGTATCATATTATAAGACGCACAATAAAAGTTTTGAAATCTAATAAGAACTGAGTAGATTAATAAATTTAGATCAATAATAATATACCATAGATGTGAAAACTTTGGAGTAGCGCATATCAAATTGGTTTCATATTAAGACCAAAGTTGGGTTTATATGAATTACATTAGTATACAAGGCAAACTTCTTTTAACATTACAATTTATAACGACACAGATATATTCATTGAGCTTTATTGAATTGAGAGCAGTTGCTCAGGCAATAAATTCGTTATGTAAACAATATTGACTGATATAGGTCCCACAAACCCTACCATATAGAGAATTATTAATGTCAATTGCAAACTAGCCCTATATATATGATAAGATTAACGATTTTAAGAAAAATATATTGAAGGCAAGCGGTATCTGGGTATAGGAATGTTGATATTCTATATTTGGTTAAAAAGGCACGTTTTATCCATGGCCAGTAAACTTTTGAACACTTAAAAGAAAGTCATTTTTTTGTTATATCTAATAATAGTAAAAAAGAAGGTGAACTTCTCGGGCGTTATTCAGAGCTTATGTTATTCATGGATTCAACCTATCATACGACAATTTAGGAGTTAAAATTTTTAATAACTTGATAAGCCCAAACTGGCTTCGGCACTATATATTGGTCCCTCGAAGGAAATAAACCTACACAGATAATAGTCATCAAAACAGCCTCCTAAGAACGTTTTTTCCACTAATCGCTTTAATTATCTCTTAATGAATGCGAGTTTGTTACGGTGATTAATTATATTTGCAACGTAGGAATTTGTTTTTTTCCTCCTAATTAACCACAGGCTTTGAGAGCTCAACGTGACTTTGTTTATTTTATTAATTGTGGTTACATTTTGTTAATTTTTTATGTGTTTTAGGTAATACATTTGATATATGTAATATATAAGGTTGTACTTTTGAGACAAGCTTCGATCAATTTCAAGGAAAAATGTAGTTTCCTTATGGCCTATTAGTCTGTAACGGGCTCAGGTTGAAGTAAGGTTCATTCGAAAGTCAATTAAATTGTACGTATTATGTATTTAGTAATTGTTTCACAGTGCCCTTATAAAAAATGTTGCGCCTACCAATTAATTTCTCTAGAGTTTTTTTATTATTATAGAATATAGAAATCCAGTCTTACCTAAAACTAATAAGTAATTTAAGCCTAGCATAGTTTATTGATGTAAATCATATATTTAAGATGAAGCCATTTATGGAATCCCGAAGCTTTCTCCAGTAAAGTTTATATTATTAGTTCAGCGAGTTAACATAATTGGTTTTATACCTATATACCTTCAAAAGCATTAGCAAAGGTACATAGATTAATATACAACTTATATACATATACTATATTTTACGACATGTGTAATTTTATAAAACTAATGAATGCCGCATCCAATGTTTGATCAGATCGTTGTTAGTCCGTTCGGAATGGTTTTAAAAATTAAGGGAAATATTTAGAAGTCTTATCGCGACTGTCATTCAAGCTACTATCTAATTATAGAATAGAAATTTGAGCATGTACTTTGCTGACATTAAAGCAAAATACACGCCTGTTTATATTAACTTTTTGAATCTCTAATTAATGGGAACAATTAGTAGTTATATCTCAATTTTAAATAAACATACATGTATTTAATATGCAGTACGTAACTTTTCCGAGATCTTGAATCATTACTAATTTTCACTTAGTCATAAAGCGATAGTAAATCTATCGATTCTCGTTACGATGAATCAGAATTCGATATCCGCATTTTAACTGTGTGTGTTTATTATGCATGTATGTGCAGTTAACTAATAATATATTTTTTATTTCCTGCATAAAGTTTAATGAAAAATAATTGGATACAATTCAATAAAATTACAGCTAAGATCGTATAAGCTCACGAAGTACTTGGATAAACTGAAACAATTAAAAAATGAATGAAATAGTAATAAATAGCAGATTCGCGAAAGCATATAAGCATCGAATATTAGTAGAGTAAAAATTATGTTTACTGTCATTGCATAATTATTATCTAAAAGAAATGCTGGATAAATTGCATTTTAATAAATGCAACAAGGCTTGTATATTTAATTAACATCCATAACTGTTTTAAATTAATGTTGATTGTGAACGAGACTCTTTCGGTTTCTCTATTTCCGACCTAAATTGGATATGAAATGCTTTCAATTCAATTCATAGTTTATACAAAAAACACACTGTTCTAAATACTGTTTTTTCTAAACGTTCGAACAACAAAACTGGTTTAAGCTTTTAATTAAACACATTAGTTGGTAATTTATTTTTACAAATTATCATTAATAAGACATAACATGTTACATTGACAAATAGCTAATGTTCGGTTATTAATAATTTATAGATTTCATAATCGAGTTATTATTAAATAATTACTATAAACGTTTAAAATAAGCGTTAGATTTATTGCTAATATAAATCTTTACCTTGTATTTTCTCTAATAATTATATAGAGCACCAAACTCATGACTGCATATTTTTATTTTGTATTAATATTTTTTTTATATTGTATAAATCGGCACAACTACAACAATTAGTATTAAAATAACTAGAATAATTAAGTTCAGACATCATTTAATTGTCCTACAATAATTTTAAAAACATAAGTTGAATACTTTCAAGTTTATTACGCTGTGAAATGTCATCCTTATTATTTCAATACGTAGTCTGTGAAAGAAAAACGGTGAAAGAAAGAAGAAGTGCGGACATGTCTGCATTATAAAAGATGGATGCATTGTAACAGCACGACACATAATAGTGAAAATAAATCCTGGCAAATATCAGCGAAGTGTTGTTTTCATAATAAGTGGTAATCGTGAAGTCGCCTTGCAAAAACCCTACCGAGATACTTCATTCTTTATATATAATTGAGATATAACAATAATATTAGGGAACTCTGTAAAAGGAATATAAAACTAATGTAACTTTCACGATATTTGTTTGCATTTTACACATGCACTAGGCTAGATATTTATTTTTAGTTTTTCTACTATCTACTTAGTATCCTTTACCGGTTATGCGCAAAACAGTCACTCTCCGACCGGCTTGATCCTTTGGCGCTGCGTAGAAATGTTGGATCTCTGAGCATCTTCTATCGCATTTACCATTGGGAGTGTTCGGAGGAGTTGTTCGGATTAAAACGTGCAGCTAAATTTCATCTTCGGACAGGCAGGCAGATTACGAAATTCCACCCGTATTACCTTGATGTCTGCCGTTCCACCCCTGCGCGTTACGTAGGACATTTCTTACTACGCACCACCACGTTATTACAGTTGGATTACATAAAATTGGGAGAGTTGTCAAAAGTTTATTTCGTCAAAATCCGTTAAGGGAAAAAAAAGTTATGGTCAATTGAAAATTTACTTCAACCACTGCTTCAAATTTCTTAAACACTTATATTGATTGATTAGTTTTATATTGTTAAATATGTTCTAATATAAGTTAATCTTAATATTAAAACTTATGTATGGTAACAAAAATAACAAATAACGCAGTTGAAGTGTTGAACAATGTGCTCGATAGATGGCGTTGCTAAAATTCGTCATCAACCTAGATTTTTTTTATTTTTTTATTTCTTAAAAAAAAGCTTATCAAAAAAAGTTTACACAATCAAAATAAAGCCAAAATAAGGTTAAACATAGAACCGGAAATAGAATCTAAGATCAGAAAAAAGAATAACAAAAAAAAACACGAATAGAAAATAATAAATAAAAATATATATATATATACACA
The DNA here is from genome assembly GCA_951799465.1 of Leptophobia aripa. Classification (NCBI taxonomy): domain Eukaryota; kingdom Metazoa; phylum Arthropoda; class Insecta; order Lepidoptera; family Pieridae; genus Leptophobia; species Leptophobia aripa. The sequence continues at coordinate 4,614,798 of OX637267.1, read as the reverse complement.
TGAACAAGTGGAGTATATTATGTGAAGTACGAGCATTTAAGAGTTAGTGTGTGTATTTGTGTGTGCAATGGTGTTGCTGTGTAAGTGAGTGTGCGAGGTTAAGTCTTAGTTTTTTTTAAAGAACTTCTACTTAGGCCAAATATGTCCAATATATCGCGGTTTTAAGATGCTCCATTGTGTAATGACTACCATGCAGTTCAAACTTTTATTAACGTTTTACCCTATGATTATTTTGAGTTAACACTACCCATACAAACAAGTAAAAGGAAACGAGTGAAGAGACGTTTGTCATTTGTCCGCATCCATTTTTCCACCTACATCCTTAATGTAATGAGGTTTACCTACGTATGTCGTACTCATAACATCGTAAGAATTTTCTTTAAACGCTGAGGAGTTTTACCCTCCATCATCAGCTCATCCACATAAGAAGATGACTATCAGAATATAAAATTGTCCGGAAAAGTAATTGCCTGTAAGTTAATTTGAAATTTATCTCGATTTCCCTGAATCATCGGATCCTGTAAAGCTACATCATCCCTGAGTAACACATAATTATATATAATTCCAATTGTAAAAAGTTTTAGCCCGTGAAAGAAAGCCCCGTCGAGATCATTAAGAAACGCTATATACTTAATAAAAACACACGTGGGCGAAGCCGCGGGCGGAAAGCTAGTATATAATATGGTGTTAACGCTGTGTTAAAAATTGTATTATCCCCTCACTGCTGTGGACGCAGCTCGTGTACTATAAAGCATTTATAATGTCTATCTAAGACCTTTAATAGACTATTAAGAGTTCTATGTTTATGTCTGCGGTCTGACCATAAAACTGATCTTAAAACTAAATCTAGATCATAGACAGATGTAGATTTAGGTTATTGAGTAATTAGATACTTAAAAATTTAACTCAATTCGAGTCGGATTTAATAAGTAGGTCGATTTATTTATCTACTGTATTCGTTACGACGAAATGAAATATATACGATAATTAAGTGTTAAAATAAAATAATAATTATATTTTGTCTCAAGCAAGATTAACAAATTTTCGACTAACAACTCTCGCCTATCTCTAACATATAAATGTTTTTTGTCTAGATGTTAATCTATTTTAATAAATAGGAATTAATCGTTAAGGTTATGCGTCGATAAAGCATATCTATACTAATAATAAGACAGTAAAAATCGAAAATCTGTACATTAAATATTTTTCCAAAAAACTGAAAGTAGGCCATTAAAGAAGACTCACAGAAACCAAAAAAACAATTTTTGGAATTCTTGTCTGTCTGTCTGTCTGTCTGTCTGGTACGTTATAACTTGAAAACTACTGAACGTATTTGAACGCGGTTTTCACAGTTGGATTACATATAATTGGGAGCGTTGGCAAAAGTTTATTTTGTCAAAATCGGTTAAGGGAAAAAGAAGTTATGGTCAATTGAAAATTTACTTCAACCACTGCTTCAAAATTTTTAAACACTTATATTGATTCATTAGTTATATATTGTTAAATATGTTCTAATATAAGTTAATCTTAATATTAAAATTTATGAGAGGTAACGAAAATAACAAATAACGCAGTGCGCGCGGGCGCGGTTGAGGTGTTGAACAATGTGCTCGATAGATGGCGTTGATAAAATTCGTCATCAACCTAGATTTATTTTATTTTTTTATTTCTTAAACCTATACAGCTTATCAAAAACAGTTTACACAATAAAAATAGATTAAAAATAAATTTAAAATATAGAACCGGAAATAGAATCAAAGATCAGAAAAAAGAATAACAAAAAAAAAACACGAACAGAAAAGAATAAATAAAAATATATATACACATGAACAAGTGGAACTATGTGAAGTACGAACATTTTAGTGTGTGAGTGTGTATCAGTGTGTGCAATGGTGTTGCTGTGTGAGTGAGTGTGCGAGGTTGAGTCTTAGTTTTTTTTTAAAGAACTTCTACTTAGGCCAAATATATCCATCGCGTAATATCCATGCTTCACTGTGTAATGACTTGGTAGTCATTACACAATGAAGCATGGTTGCAGTTCAAACTTTCATTAACGTTTTACCCTATGATTATTTTGAGTGAACACTACCTATACAAACAAGTAAAAGGAAACGTTTATCGTTTGTCCGCATCCATTTTTCCACCTACGTCCTTAACTTTAATGAGGTTTACCTTTTATTATTTGGTCAAGCTAATAAGTAATAACCTCACAAGTACGTTCTCATAACTTCGTAAGAATTTTCTTTCAACTCTTAACCGCTGAGGATTTTTACCTTCCATTATCAGCTCATCCACATAAGAAGATGACTATCAGAATATAAAATTGTCAGAATATTAATTGCCTGTACGTTAATTTGAAAGTTGCCCTCGATTTCCCCGAATCATCCGATCCTGTACAGCTACATCATCTCTGAGTAACACAGGCTATATATAATTCCAATTGTAACAAGATTTTAGCCCGTGAAAGAAAGCCCTTTCGAGATCATTAAAAATCGCTCTATACTTAACCAAATTACACGTGGGCGAAGCCGCGGGCGGAAAGCTAGTATGGAATAAAACTTTATGCACTAATTATGTGCAATCAAAACGAAGCAGACTCATAACAAGTTATGCGATAATCTGAGATTTTACGCCTTTGATATAATCCTTAAATACAGGCTCGGGTGTGTACGCTATAGTACTGAGAGCGGATGTTGATTACATTGAGCGGACGTTTGATGTGACATTTATTTTAAAATAATATCTATTTAATACAAGATAACATAAACATCTTTCTATTCAGCAAGGACCCCTGCTTAACGATATTTTCATTTGTTGAATTGCGCTGCGACGATACATTTAAATACATTTTGAAAGATGATACTACTATATTTATGGTAATTTACTTAATTGTACCAAATTATTTGAACATAATAATAATGTTTGTTTATCATTACTATGCGGTTTTGAAATATATAAATCATAGAATTTCGTAATGTATTAAGCACACGCTATTCGCTACTGCGATATCCTGACCTTACTCAACTGGGTGGGCAGGAAACAAGAGGCTGACCTATTCAAAATATCCAAGTTGACCTCAGCTGAGCTTCATGCAGCCTTCATTCGCGACGTGGCACTGAATAGGTGGTCTGCAATGAACTTGCTCCAAGCGTCTGCATAGCCGCTCTTTACGTTTATTTACCAGATTTAACTGTCTACGTTATCTAGTTGTTATATTAGATGCAAAAAGCACTTTCACTCAAAATCTAAATACATTTTTATCGATATAGGTATTAGTACATTTTTTTAACGATATTTAAAAACGGATAATTAAAAAAGATTTCAATATTTTAAACCACACAAAAGGAAAAAATCTATTGTAATAATATTCCTATTCGTGAATATTTATTAATATAAATAAAACAATGAATTTAATTGTTTAAATGTCTCTTAAAACTTAACGAAATTCTAAAACTGTATTCGTTGTCACGTCTTAGATTGATTAAATTCTTGTATAGAGTTTTAACGGAACGAGAGAATAAGTAAGATTTAAATTTGAGATATATGTCATTTTTTTTACACTAAATCTATAATGATATTCTTTGAATACATCAACAAATATATTAGCGAGAATACACAATTTATTTCAAAATAAAGCATTTTAGATGTAAATAAAACTGAACATTCAGCTGAGTTCGCGTTTCGTAAGTGCTATTGCGTTAATATGCAAACAGAAGTGTAACAATCACGGTATGGTTCAAGTCACTCACTAAGACGTACATAACAACGCAGTTAACATAAATTATATCGTTTTTATCCAAAATGAAAGAATGTTTTCGAAAGTTTTAAAGTTTTAGGTAAAGTAGATAAAACCTGTAGCCTGTAGCCATGAAAGGTCGCTTCCAAACAGCCTATTGTTCAAAAAGGCTTTTGAGCTTCTAATTAATACTGTTTTACTAATTTATTAAGACAAAACTTAGTTAATATTATTATTAGTTAATATCTAATAGCTGCTTTTCTATTAAATTTGAAAATATCTTCTAACTTGGACTGTACTCCTAGAACTTAGCATCGCTAGGTGATGTCACTTATTACTGTTTGCTTTGAACCTGATGTTTGCCGAATGTTTGAGTACGCGTTTTAAAGTTTTATGGTCTTTTGTTTAAGAATCACTTAAATTAAGCAAACATCCCACTCGTATCTTAAATTATTCACGACTTAAACAACATTGTAGAGCATATAAGAGTTTAAAAAAATATATTTTAAATAACATATATTTACCGATTTCTCAAATATTATAAAACTTTTTCTAACATTATTCAAATTGCGGTTGAAAATATTATTATGCGAACTGCTATTTTTTATTCCTTTGATGATCCGCATTTCACCTGTGATAAATTTCGCCGCTGCAGTGATTTGCATTTAAATATGATTTTTCTAATAAATAAATGGAATTTCAGAGACAGGCTTGTTATTAATAACCAACTAGTGAATATTATATTTTATGTTCGGTGAGCTATGTGACCTGTTTCGGTGTAAATCATGAATTGATGTTTAAGCTTCCATATGCAACGTTTTACATAATAAGTAAGCATCTTCTCAAGATTGTTTTTGGTGATAAATAAAGAACTGGTTTAGCTGTCTTGGTGACAGCCATCGGCGTCATAATTCTTAACGCAGTTAACCTGAACTATGGTCTTAAAAATCCAATCTGAACCGGCAATATAAATATTTTTTGATTTAGATTTTAGGGCATTGTATGAAATAAAATAAAATACTATTATTTGAATTCTTACAACAATTTCATGTTTTTTCTGATTTAGCCATCACTTTTATATGCATACATAATTGTATTTATCTTTAACGAAACTAAAATACATACTAAATATATGAGTTTACGACACAGTAATTAGTGCTTAAGAAAGATTTTTTTTATTCTGAAATCTTCAAACAATGCGTATGCAATTCAGTAAATTACAAAGACAACCCTAGTCGATATTTATTGTTGTGGTATTTAAAATCGAAACACTCAGTATGCATCATCACGATACATCGATAATTATGCTAATTACATCTATTTCGATTCAAAGAACAATCGATTTGAAAGCGTCGAGAATTGATGATTAATATTGAGTTACAACACCGCTTCGTAGGCGCACGTAGGACGAAACTAATTTTGCGAAGTAAGCGAAATATTGCATTATTGGTAGAGTAAAGGTACCCTTGTAGCTTAGGCTATTAAGTATTATATGAATATTTTATATATATGTATATGTCAGAAAAATCTTATTTATTTTATTCATATAAATTACATATGTCATATTAAGATTGTTGAGTTGTGTTAAGATAACATTGGACCTAGTAATTATAAGATGTGTCTTTTCCCGGAAAAGGATATAATAGGTATCATGAAAGACATGGATAATACGATAAACAGCATATTTTTCAATTTGCCCCGCCAAAATATTTACAGTAGAAGTACTTAACACTGCAATATTTCTAGCTTACCTCTAATTATAAGTTTACTATGTCATTGTAATTTGCATCTAAATTGTATTGTTGAACATCTATGTTACTTACTTTTACTCCTTTAATGGCAAAACTTAATGTGCTTGTGTAATAACTACATTCACAAATATCAGCAAATAAAATTATTGATAATAAAAAACGAAAGAAAAACTCATAATTTCTCCCATAACTATCTGATAACTGTTTGCGTCAATTGTTCCAATTATCGGATTTATATTATAAATAATATTAGTAAATATAAAATAGAAGTATCCCTCAAACCGTTATTATATATATTATCGTTTGTTCCGTCTCGATTGACCCTAAACCTATAAACCGCATTGAAGGGTGCACATAAAAGGCCCATCTAAACACAAGATTTTCAACGTCACATAAAACAAAGATGGCTGATAGTGCGGTCAGTCACGGTATCGTAAAAATGTCGTATCGTACTTTATGGTTGAATCGTTTATGATGAATTTCTAAGTGTTTAATCGTTACATCATTTTTTAAATCAATTTATAATTTTTATACGTAGGTCAAAGTGTTTTACTTTGGTGAAATTTATTCGCTTTAATTATGGAAGCTTCATTCAAGTGTTCTATGTTCAATAATCGTATTTATTTAATTATGCTACATCAACATACAATGGTAAGAATTAATGTAGTGACATTTTCGTCTTATTAGATAATAAGTATTTTAAGGACTTTTTATTCCACCTGTATACGCCATAAACCATACAAACATTACTTAAATATACATTTAGTATGATCTGTATTAGGGAAAAATAATCTTTGCATCGCAATTTTTCCTTTCATGTAATCTAGCTCACAAATATATAATAGGCGTAACCAACACCTTAAATATTTACTGAAGCTGCAGTAAATACGTACCACCTTGAAATTCTAAATGTATTATTATTAAAGTTTTTGTGTATTTAAAATTTTATTTTAAGGTTGTCAAATAATGAAATGCCAATCTCATACCATACATTGGTTCATTGTTAGAACTACGACTTTAAAGCTCTTCGCACTTCGCCTTAACCCGTAAGTGTTGACATTTGGACCCCCATTTTTTTATCTTTATTTGTCTGGAATGTCGACAAAAGGCATTTCGCGAGAGTCATGCGAATTCTCGAGATCAAGTTAAATACTTTTTTCAAGATATTCATGTTATCTGATTATGCACCTTATGGTGTAATTAATAAAGACGTACTTTTAACTATTTCTGTATATCGTAGTTTCTTTTGTCACGACTTGGATTTTTTGGAAAAAATGTATGTTTTCCACGTTTGTTAAGCCAAAACCAACGTTTATACTTTTTAGTTACCACCACATTGTCACGACATCTACTATTAAAAAAAATGACTTGAACGTAAAAAATATCTATATTATTATACTGTAGCAGCAAGTAAATCCATATACCTAACGATACTTACTAATAAAACATTAGCTATACGAAATTTTTAATTTTGACGCGGTGTTTTTAAATAGCAGTTGGATTATTATACAACCCCTACTAAAGAACACTAAACAAGCATTGTTTTCCTACGCAAGTTACTTATATAGTAAATTATTATTTACGGACCCATTAATGCTTATTTTTTGACTTTATAATAAACATCGAAACCAATATTTGTACGGTTACAGGGTCAAATTCTTGATTTAAATTAAAGATATTCTTCAATTTTACAGGGATCACAAAAAATAATAGTTATTATTTAATTGTATAAAATTCTATGAAATGCTAAAGAGAGTGCCCGCGGCTGGCTACGCTCTCGAGTCGTAACTAACGATTAAGAAATCGCTGCGCTTATAAAACTAATACCTGAGCAAAATGTACAGCCTTGGTCTGTTCAATATTTGTAATAAAAAAATAACTTAACTGTATTCAAATCTCTTAAAAGAATTCTTATGGATACTCGCATAAAACACCAACACCACAACTTGTACACATAACAAAAACTTTTCATATAAAGTACGCCACATGTAGAGGAGAAAATTATTGTCTAGTTCTTAAAACTTTTAACGCTATACAGTCTTAGAAAGCTTTCGACCATAATTTTAATATAATATTACAGTTTACTCTAAAACTTTGAAGATAAACCATAATTTTGTCTTTGCTTTGATCATTGAAACTTAAAGTTTCGTATGTGATATATACATATTATGTAAACTCAGTTATAAAATATTGTTTTGGTTAGATTTGTATTTTTATTTTGCTTTTTCAATTGCAAATGTTTTTATGTATTTGGCAAAACAACGTATAGGTAAGCTTTTAAATTAAAGTGTGTTTATTAATTGCTTGTAATGTCATCATTATTGCTATATAATTCGATATATGATTTTTTTACCATTACGCTTAAGACTATCCCAGAAAAAAAGCTGACAACCCTGGTGGTCTAACCCTGTAATAAAGTTGTACCTACATATAAATCATTATCGACTCCGGAGACGATAAACGAATCGATTCTCACAATTGTCTCGTACAGTCTCACGGAAGTGCATTCCTTGTCACCATATACTATATTTATCTAAGTAATTTATAATTTCAAATTAAGTTCGTGTCTATGAATGAATTTTATAATACTAAATCAGTAAACACCTTATTTACACCCTATTTTTTCTATATTAGCAACAACATTAAGTCGACAATAATTTATTTAACTAACCAGATCTAGGATAAGAACATACAAAGTATTTCTTCTATGTACCAACACCTCGGTCCTTTTTCATTTCGTAACGTACAAGTATAAGGTAACAGTACAAAATAGACAATTTTTTCATTTGAATTCACCACGCGCATCAAGGTTGACCCTATCGAAGGCACAATGTAATAATAATAGTGTACCAAAAAGCCACTAAACAAAAGGGCGATGACAAACGAGTGACTTCGTCAATTTGTCAACTTGTATGTGATTTGTCAAATCTACTGATTCAGTAAAGCTCTGAAGCCCACCGGGTGAGAGATAATGCGATAAATTGTTATTTATTGGCTTGCTCTGCTTCTTTGCGGCCACAGTATAGTTTGCAAGTTGGAAGTGTTTTTAAACGCTTGATTAGTATCCAATAAATAAATTTCCTTGAAATTATATCATAAATGAATAATAATGAGTTTGCTTCGATATGTTTGTTATTTATTTTTATTTTTAAGTAGATTTTGATTTACTCCATCAATTGTCATTCAACTTGGATTTGGATACATCCAAGTTAAACATGCAAGTTACATATTTGCTGGTAATTAACCCGTATAAATATATTATATTTTTTTATAATTAAATATTAATTAGTAGTTAGTAGTATCCAAAATGTGGTGAATTACCATTAACATTTAAAAGCAACAATAAGGGTTGCGTTATATCTTAATTATTATAATTGGTAGCTTAAACAAGACCAAAGATCTTCCTTGTGACGGAAAAGACATTAAATTTAATTACATCCTAAGTTCGTCATAAACAAACGCTTATAGAATGAAGTACATGCTTTGGGCGTTTTATTTCTGTATTACTACGATTAGGGTGAAGTGTGTTACGTCGAACGCGGAACTCTTAAAGCAGTTGTATATTCTAATCGAGAATGTAGGTGCACTTTATTGCGACTTACTACTCGTATTTTATGAATTAAATCCAAAATTTCTAAATAGGAAATACAGTGACAGAATATAGAGAAAGTACGTGTCATTCGTAAAGCGGAAACAAACACGTAACATCATCCTATATAAGCTAAATTTATTTTAAATAAATAGAGACTTACAAACAGATGTATTAAATTATACATATTTTATTAAAATCTATGTAAAGCGAAAGCGAAGAAAAGTCATTTGCTTTTTATGAAAATATTTAAAAACTACAGTTATTTTGAAAAACGTGATTTTTGTTAGAACACTCTTTAAGTATTTCTAGCCGGACATATAAACAGATTTTCATACTACTTAAATATATATGAGATACGCCAACAGCTTAATAGAAAGCAAGTATATTAGACAACTGATTTCTTTGATTTATACAACACTCATTCTAAATGATTCAATTCAAAGGAAACTTTCTCGGCAATCCTTACAAGGATAATGTCAAGATATTCGCCCTGAAACCGTCAACCCACTTTCTATCAAACCAAAATTGTCATTACCAAGAGTTTGAGAGCTTAAAAGCTCTAACTGGGAGTAATTGGCGAAAGTCACATTAGAATACAATGCCGACATATGCACTATGAATAATGCATGCTTTTATGCAATGACTATAACTTTTGTAAGAGATTTGTATGGGTGGGTGTTTATACTTATTCTTAAAAAGACAATAGGTTAAGCTTTTGTGTAAGATTTCACTTCGTTTTATTAAAAACTTTTACTACAGTAAGGAGCAAATCTCTGCCGTAATCGTAACACATAAACATTTTCCACAAATATAAGGCTTTTTACCGACTTTTATTATATGTTATACCAAACATCTACGAACTCATCAGATTCAGTTGTAAACACACCAACAGAATAAATGTTAGTATTAATTTTGTGTGGTATTGATTTTCAGTTGATTTGCCCGTGTTAACCTAAGTAATAAACTTAAGTCATTTTTTAATGAACACCAAGTCTTATAGAATTCAATCGATTGCATTTCTAAGCACCCAAGTGAGTTTTTTAAAACCGATAAGTGCAATTTATTGATAATTGACCGTGAAACGACTATACGAAACGCTTGTATTGTCCAGTGAAATTGCAATTACGTACAGTAATTGTCGCTAAAACTTATTATTATTACTTGTAATTATCATTAATGGAAACCCGTTTAAGTCTTGCTAGCTGTCAATGTGTCTTTTTGTGGCGATTCGTCGACGGCTGCGCTGTGTCGTCTGTTTTTTAAAGAGATTTGCGTTTGGCGTAATTTACGAGAAATTGCGATTTAAAATTGTGAAACATATAAAAATGAAACGGATAAAATACATGTTTATATAGAACTGAAATTTAACACAAGATGACCATAATAGATCATGTTATTACAAAAATTGTACGAATAATTACTCGTGATTGGTTAAATCAAAATATTTAATAGTTTAACAATACATTATATCAAATAATGTAATTGTAGGATAAAATTACTACATGAATTTTTAATTTCAATTATTGTTTTTTTTATATTTTTTTTGAACAAATACACCAACCTTAAATAATGGATAGAACGCGCTCACTCATATCACTTAAGCCACAGCAAATTATACAGAATTCTTCAGTAACGACGCGTTGCAATGAAAACTGATACCCAGTTCCCCTCACGTCCGTCCATATGAATGGCTCCTTATAATTGATAACTTATTAATGCAATTACTAACCCACTTATAAAAAACCTACGCGTCTGATGAGAAATTTACACATTTTAAAACGAGCTAGAAATCAACGAGTTTCACAAGTCTCTTCTTCTCAAGTTTTCCAGATTTTAAACTTTTGTTTAAATGATTTAACGATTGATAGATAACTTTCCATTAAAACAACATAACGCATTAGAATGCAAGTAGAAAACATGGTTCAGAGGTACACAACATTGAAAAGTAGGTCATTTTGAAAAGGTATCATGGGAATTGTTTCAACAACGGAAACTCAACCATGAATTGACCCTTCAGTAAGTATTGCACAGAAGAAAGTCAACATAATTGCAATAAATTAAATACATATACGGTATGGTAACGGTATGAGGTGATGTTTAATTCATTTCCAAAAATGATTACATATTTTTTGTGAAGTCCTGCGCATTCAGTTTTCCTGCGAACGGTTGAATCGCGCAATACATACATTTCAAAATGTTAAACTGTGTACGGTTAGCACATAAGAGATTGTATGATTTTTCCTTTTTTTTAAAAGAAATCGTATTAAAATATTATGATAAAAAATAAGTATGACATATTTTTTATCCCATCCAGTCTTGAAGAACACCATCCCTTTAATATTCAAGGAACCATATTTAATAAAATAGAAATAGATATTGAAATAATAGAAATAGGACATTACCTAAAATATGCTTCTTTATTTTATTATTTTGGTTTTAAACCATTTTGATTGTAAAACTTTCTGGTCGCTAATGCTATTTGTTAACCGTACATAACCGAAACGCATTGAATTCAATGCGTTTAAAACAGTAGCCGTATTTAAGTAGCGTCAATAAAAAAACACGAACAGCAAACAGTGGACTTCTGAATGGATGTCGTTAAATAAACATGAAGAATCCCCGTTGTCTCTTTAGACGTATACAAAAAGAAATTCAACGTTTTGTCTCTGTAATGAACTTTAAATTGTCCGTGCAATTATTTCTTCGTTTGGAAAGTCTTATTAAGTATGGAATTATAGCTTTCAACATATATTGGCTTTTGTAATTTCCTAGGATGATAGAGAGAAGGCGATTTAACATGTGATAATTTCTTGGCTATGCTGTTGCGGTGGACTTATTTAATATTCCATATTTAAAGAGGTTTTATAACTAAAACAATAAATAAAGACATTCCAAATTCAATTATAAAAAAAGTATTGAAAGTCGAATCGAATGGTGATCTTACTTTTGTTTTTATATTATTTCGAGTAAGTTTAAATACATGTATGTAGTTATATAAGAAAAATGTCAAGAGATATTGTTACCACTTTTTCTGTAAGTATTAATCCAGTAGGTATTAAAGTTTTAATCGTAGCATGTGCAATGAATAGAATATTCCTTCTTAAACATGAAATCCAAGATCGAGAAACACTTACAAAGTGGAATTACCATATGAAAATATCTTACTATTACTATATTAATATAGCTTCAGTTTTTCGAACGAATCGTACGCTTGATACATTAGTGTACTGATATTAATTAATATAAAATACCCGGGGCAGTTGTTTGAGTTCACGTGAGAAATTTAATATTCTGATCGATCAATTTTAATGGACATAATTAAAATGATGACAGGAAGTGCATTAAACATATTATACGTGTCAACGTGACTGGACGCAGACCCTATGAACCAACAACGAACCCTTCATACGTCATGTTTACATTATACGAGTTGATGACCGCGACTTTGCCCTGCGCAGTTAAAATATTACGCATTTTTCACCATTGTTTATGTACGCCTGACAATCATCAGAAAGTTGACGCTATTAAGGCTTTAAATATATAACACAATTTTATTGCATTATTTGTTTTCATTTGATTTACATATATGTAGAGTCAATAATTTGAATTATTATATCTGAGTTTTATGTGAAAACTAAATACGTACATGTTTCAAATTAAAATGTAGGTTTATTATAATTTTATTACGCACCGTAAGAATATACCTTTTAGTCAGATTTTTAGCACATCATTGTATCTTGCATCTGACTTAACATTCTTAAAACCACGTAGAGTATGTACCGTCTTTTAGGAATTTGGCTTAGACTACTACTCATACATTCTTGTATTCACGTCATATAAAAGTTATATTATTTTTTTATTAAATCTGTTTTAAACAGTGTCCTTTAGAGATACATCATACTTAACCAGTCAATTTAAGTATCTTTCAGACAATATAACATGAATATACCCGTAAACTCGAGTAAGTACGCCTATGAAATTGCTTAAGTGCACAGCGGATATTTATTAGTATAATCTGCTTATAATATTGTAGACGTGTGCTCTCCATTTTATGAGATATACAGGATGTTCTGTATTCAAAGTGATTTTATATATTTTGGCGCAATAATTGACAATAGCTATGAATTGTATGTTCTATATTTAAAAATCACGTAACTTATTTATGTTCCAGTATGACCATCGTCTTACTTGATATAGTCAATGAGATGGTCATACAACACAAAACCCTAACATTTATACTCTTGTAACTCCTTTTCCGCTTACGAAATTCATTCGCTGAATATTATTAAATTTAAAAACATCTACTAATCAGATTTCTGGATATAAGTAATGCATACAAAATCGAACACTCCATATAAGTAGGGTGACATCAAAGCAATTTTTTATGGGACTAAAGAGGTTTATCGAACAGCATTAAAAACCACAGTAGCGACTACATAAAGCGTTATTTGTCGGTTACCTTTCTTACTCTACGTTAAGAATGTTTTAATCCACCCTAATCGGATAGTTGATGGGTCTTTCGGATAAACGTCTTATAGTTTCAAACGTAGATATAGGTCCTTTGAAAATAACGTACTTGTTACCTAGTATAGTTTACCGGCCATACTTAGATTATATAATGTATCCGGCATCTATTTAGGCGATTATTGAAATATTTATGTAAGTCTAACGTATCTATTAAGAATATAGAACAGTTTTTGTAGTGCTAAACAATAACTATGTCACACATACTGTATAATACGTAATTAATAATTTACTATTACACGTAACTCTTAATTTTAAGGACAATTATTTCACAAAATAAATTAGTTAACAAGATTCCTTTTTTACTACAAAGAGTTAAGAATTCTTCAATAAAACATGAACTTTCCGCCAGATCGCCGGGCCTGTCTTACCTGGAACATAAATAAAACAAATTTAATCCTCTTTAAATCTAAGCGACCCATTGATATTTTATCTGTGGTATAAATCCATCAGTCATAAAAAGTGACGTATATAGTACACACCGTATAAAAGCTTTTTGTTATAACAATTACACCCTATCCTATTACTAATATCTTTTTAATCTGTGTTTGCTTTAAATATTCTCATTGTTATGTTAAATTAGAATCCATGTAAAAATATAGTCGAAAACTATATTCCATACTTTAGGCGTTTGCTTTATTGTTATTTGATTGAGTATTTCTTTTCACACATTTACATTTCTTTATATTTATTTATTTCTAAATCGTACCTAAAACTGTGATTTTTATTAAAATACCTCAATTTTGGTTAGCTCCAAATACTGCTTACTGTTAACGCATGTTCTTTGGGTGCTAACAACTGCTAAACTATATATACTTACAGTAATACTTGAAATACATATTATTTACATCCAGACAACAAATATGCCTAACAAGCATATGTTGCCTGTACCGAAAATTCCACTGGGACCTGTCTAGTAGTCCAAGCACTGCAACTCTTACGCCCGACTACAAATATTTGCCAAAATTAAGGTAAATTTATAGAAACTAGCACAAAACACATAGATATAATAACGAAATTAATCACCAATATAACTAAGGTAAATCGAATTTAGGGCATTATATACATATCAATCACACAGGTTTTTACTGTTAAATTTAATTAAGTGTGTTATGAAACATACGGTAATAGGATATTGTTATCTTGTTATTGTTATGCGCCATTGTCTGTTTATCCTTTAAATATTTAATAGATGCTCCTTTGTTAATTTAACTCCCGCATCTAACCCCTTTTTTTAAGTGCATTCTGTTAGAGAGATGATGAATCTGTATTTTTATTTAAATTTTCATTTAATAGCGGAAGTATAAAAAGCTGCACCGACGACTAGATAAGTTTTACATCGATTCGTTATGAACCTATTTTCCAAAAGCTGTCTAAGACAAGGTATGTTGTCTTTACCTACCTACCTAACCTAATGATCCGTTGAGACGAAAGACCAAGATTTGTGCCCCTGATTTTTATTGTAACAGTATGGTAAAATAATACCATACTATTACAAAATAAAGTATTATCGTAAACAAAATCGTATCGTATAGTATCGTATCGTAATGTAAAAACTGTAAAATTATACACTACCAATGCAGCGTTAAATAAAGACAATAAAAAGTTTTCAGAAAACTAAAGCTAATACAAATTGAATGAAATTAATGAAAGAAATGTGCGGGAATTAAACCTACTTCCTACTCATAAAAACTTCGGGAAGCCCATCAATATTCGCTGGCACAACTTTTACGTCTTCAAATATTAAAGTTTATATAATTAGTTTCATCTGTAATGTAAATAATGGTAAGTAACAACTTCAATTTGCAAAATAAACAAATTCTAATACCACAAGATTGAATACTAAGAGGTAACAGTATAATCTAAGTTTTAATTGATTTCATCAATCTTCTATTGGTATTCTAGATTCGTTTTATTTGATTGATAATAATAACTTAATATAATTTTAAATTTGAGTATGGCCTCGTATTTTATTATTTAAGGATTCGGTGTCGTTCGATTTTATTTCTAGTGACTTTTGTTTTTTCTTCTTTAACAGTCCCATTTTTGAATTAATATAATAGGAGAATTTGGAATAACATGAGGACACAAGATAATTCAAGAGAATAAGAATCAGAATGTAATAAGATGTGGTTTTTTTTCGGGATTGGCTAAGTGACGAAAATCATGATATGACGTGAGAATAAATCGCACGATTTCGTCTTTTGTCTAACCTGCTTCATTTATACCCAAGTATTTATGTAATATTTGAACATATGAACACTTATTTTTAAATCAATTCTTATTTTTTTATTCAGTAAGGATAGGATCATTTTCAATCGTCTTAAATCTACTACGCATGTACGCGACCAAGCTTGATAAAAAGCGGAAACGAAACTATATATACATATATAGCTGATATGTATATATATATATATATATAAATAACAACCATATTTTAGAAATGATTTTTCCTATTAACATTTCTTAAGCAAGGCTAAGCTGGAGATAATTAATTCCTAAACTTTTATGTCATCAAAATAATCTGTAAACATTAAAACTTGTTAAGTAATTATTCTAGATTACACGGTAGGAATGATTTATCTATCTTAGCAATCTCATCTCTGCTTGTGTACGAAGTTCACTTAATAAAGACAAAGACTTATATTTATGCTTAATCTTTGTACTATATATATTTACGATATAGAGAATTTAACTTTTAGAGACATTTAATTATTACAGTATAAGATTATTAATTAATTTAAATTAAAATATCAAAAAAATTTGTATGAAACGTATTAAATTGTAGTCCATTTCAATATTGTCATTACTCATATTATAATTTGTAACATATTATGCAGGATGCAAATCCAATTTCATTTAGTATGCAAATGTAGACGATACAATGTGTCTGCAATCAGTCTTATGAATACTGAAGTAGGTATGGTGAGCTTTAGAAGGCTTCGGGATGATGATTTTGAAATTGGAATTTGATTTGCACTACCAGGTTAATTCAGTGACCGAGATATCGTTTTATATGTCCATGACACGTTAAAAAAACAATTGAATAAATATTTGACTATATGAATATAGATAATGCCAAAGAGTAGCTCGTTATAGTATAATTTTTCTGTAAATGAAGCCACATAAAATTGCTTGTTTATAAAAAGCTCTATGTTCTCGCAGCGTCCCGTAAGTTAAGTGGGGTGAACTGAACGTGTAACCTAATTTGAAGGGGCTTAGCGTCCTTTGATGTGGTCTCACAGCGAAATAACTACGACTAACAAGATATAGCTACCTCAAGTATAGCTTAAACTGTGTTTTACTTAACACAAACTTATTATGATTATTACTTATATACTTATACGTAGTATGTTATTTGATCTATTTTATAATGAGTACAATAATACATTTTCCACTTTTATATACCCAATATAAATAACTATATATACCCAACTGGGTATATATAGTTATTGTCGGCATCTGTTATAATAGTGAATAGAAGTGAAAATTAAAAATCACATTTTTTTCTTAAAAAAGAATCAGGCGGTCTTGTATAACTCTGTGGCTATAATTTTATTCGACTAAGGTTTTTTTAATGTACGCTAGCATCGATTATATAGTTTTAGTTTATCTTGTCAATGACTTTTTTCTTTAGATGTTTAATTAAATTCAGATTTTTACTTTTAGCGTGAAAAATTTAAAAATATTATGTTGGTATTCTATAATATTATTATGTATGTAACTTAAAATTTTATGGACAAAAACAAATAATTATTTAATTCAAATTAACATTCAACTGAAAGTATACAACATAAAGACACTATAATAAATTTGAATTAAATTAGTAAATTAAAATACTATGTTAAAAACCACTAAAGCAAGTTTCAAACGATACATTAGATGGAGATAAGAAAATTGCCTAATATCAACAATCAATCAATAATAAAACTATTTAGATAAACGGAAAGATATATAGATGTGTAATGACACGATGTTGAAATCTCGTGATGAATTAATGAACTCTACTTTGACATTAATTCACCTTTGGCACAGATTAATAGTTAACAGTAGGAGAAAAATACCGTACAAAATAAAATATATGGAGATTTCAACCTTTGACTTTGAATAACAACGGATTTATTTCTTAAAATGTCAATGTGCGTTTAATTTGTCCTGTTGTAATATATTATTAAACTTAATTATATAGATTCAAAGGCAAATATAAAGTATTTTATTCTGTTCATTATTATTGAACGGGTTAATTCCAAACTTTTTTTTAAAATCCATTAAATTCAGATTGTAATTGTGGTCTCTATTTGCAAAATCTGTATAAAAGTCTATGTATTAGCAGATATAAATGCTTCTTACGGCTGTTCACATCAATATTATTGTGAACATATTAGGCGTTTAATTGTTATCCCTACTGCCCCTATCTAATCAAGCATCTACAATATTTCCCATTGAATTGTAGCATCTATAATGTTGTTGTTAGAGACTATTTTTGATTGACGTTAATTGTTTATAATGTTTAGTAGGCGTTCGAGGGTCACGATTGCATATCGGTTTTGTAACAACTCAATGGAAATAATGTTTTCGTAATAATTTGCGTGGGAAATGTATTTAGCACGTTATTATTGTAACATAGGACGTGTAATTCGCACGTAATAGCTTTTATTGACAATGCTTTAGTATTATGTTATTGATAATATTGTCTTTCAATAACGCTAGTGTCATATCATCCCTTACGCAAAACAAAAAATGAAGTCTGTTAAATGTGTCTATTGTGTTCTCGGTGTGGGGAGACAATGCTTAGGAATGATATTTGTAACGATTCTTTTTGTATACAATCAAGGTTTTCATTTTTCTTTTCTTTTGAAAATGTAATTATTATAATACAACATGTACCATTATCCCTACCGAGGGTCGCATGTGGTTTTTTATTAAATACACAAAAGCTTTTAAATAAAGTGCTAGCGAGCTTAATGACTTCAAATTAATATTAAAAATTAAGCTTTCAACTCATATTCTTGGCTTTCCTTTCCAAGATAATTCAATTTTAGAAAATATATCTAAACTTAGTCAAGAAAAGCCTTGACAATTACTGGAAGATTCATTCCATATAGATTAATTTGCTATTCTAATTATTTTCACAATATTGATCCTGGTAGCAACTATAGTATATATCAAGTTATATTATTATATAATCGCGTAGATTATTAAGAAACTTGTATTACATCAGATACAAATGAAAAGTTTGCTGGTGTTTAGGACAGAAACATGTAATCGGATATAGGAAGAATATAGAAAGCTATGTTAGCACGCATGCGCGTGTCATCCGTTTCCTAGCACGACCTCATGCGTTATGCATGCTCGCGCATTGAACTTAATAGGCAAATTGTAGACAAATGGTAAAGCATTATATGAAATTATTTCATAGACAAAGTAGAGAGTAGTATCAACGAGAACAATATCTATTGTACTACTTATATTGTGGCTGGAGCATACGTAAATATATTTTTAAAAGAAACTTACAAGTTAGTTGGTAAAGAAATAATATAGTATATTGCATGAACCTACTTGGTGATTGTATGTGTGAGTGTTATCGAAACTTTGTTATTTTTAAGCCGTATTTTCACTTAAGAGAAGAGAGTAGAAAAGGTTGTATTATAGATAGTATTTTCATGCGCATTAGGTTAATGACAAGAACTGAGACTGCAAACTAGAATAAAACTATCTGTCGGATTAAGCGTAAGTAGCTGAAAAGATTTTTCCTACAACTGGTCGATCGTGAAATAAACAAGTGAAGATCTAATCCTTATCAGTCAATATACGTATGTATAGCGTGTATAAAAGTCTGTGAATAACTCAATTTTCCCGGAGGCTTTGAGCCGCACCATACCGTCAATTTACCACTTTCAACAGTATACCGAGAAAACGACGCAAATCGTTCAATTACTAAGCAACTACTAAATTCCTATTAAAGTATAAACTTAAGCATATGATCATACTCGTAATGTCGTTGCTTTGTCCCTCGTACGCAGTTTATTTTGTCATAAACGATATTGGATGTGAAATGTATTAGTGTAGTACATTTTTACGAATAAGGTTTTTTTAGAATAAACTTATAATTATTACTGACATAATATTTTAGTGTTTAAGTGTAAAATTCTATTTACACTGTAATAAAACAAGACAGATTTAATCATAAACTTTAGTTCCTACAATTGATAGGACTTTCAAGTGAGTTTCTGGAGCGTAATTTGATAAGAATAATTGGGCTAAAACCAAATATACCTATCGCAATGGAAATTTTTACATTCATTTTATACATTCAGTACCGCACATCAAAAAACCAAATTGAATTTGACGTGAAGAAATTAAATAGCTGTAGTTACATATGAGTTAAAGTCATTCAAAGTACACTTTAAAATGCATTTAGAAACCTCCATACACTATTGTGTAACAAGAAAACATCATAAAGTATGCATCGAAATCGCAAAGATTTGTATGCGAGGCGAAGGCAGATCGTGCGCAGATAAATAAACATAGGCTCTAAACAATAAAAAAACAAACTCATTCAGGCCTTGAGGACGCCTGTGGAATAGTGATGAACACGTGTGTAACGGGACAGCGTATATAACAACACAGAAAGTAAGGGAAATAGTTAACCGCTAACTTCATATATTTCTTAAAGTTTTTAAGGCAA
Organism: Leptophobia aripa; assembly: GCA_951799465.1. NCBI lineage: Eukaryota > Metazoa > Arthropoda > Insecta > Lepidoptera > Pieridae > Leptophobia > Leptophobia aripa. The sequence continues at coordinate 4,594,507 of OX637267.1, read as the reverse complement.
TATTTTTTGAAATGTTATTTCTGTATTATGGTATAGTACCTAATAAGTTTCCTAAATACTCAATAGGGTATTATACTCCAGCTTCATTTGTTATAATCAACTGGGTGATTGTAACACCGTATCAAAGGCCTAAAAAGAGCTATATATAAGTATAATTAAGAATGCTTGTTCTTATTATACATTGTTCTTAGTGAATGTCTGAAGTCTCTGTCCTAACGACTGTCTCTAACCTAAGTGAGGTTAGAATATTTAGGTAAATTTTAACAATCAAATCACACCCGGTCGTTAATTATAATTATGTAAAAACTTTGGGAGTGGATAGGATCGATCCTGATCCTCATGAGAATAATCCTGATAGCAATACTAGATCCTAAACTTTCTCACAACATATTGAGCTTCTTAGCTTTCATGAAATTCTAGCAACTCGCCATATCTGTAATAATCTGCGACTATAAGGTTGGGTGCACAAACGACAATTACCACCATTGTTCGTGACCGCTAGTTCGCCAGTAATTACACAGTGGAGTGCGTTTACTAGCTACGCAAATTGCTAGCTACGGAACGTACTGAATCTCATTAGATTTAGCTTACTTAGAAACTATATTTTTCCCAGATGGAAACGAACACACCTATATGAGTGTATTACTTGTAGGATTCGAGTAGTTGAAAGGACGAATATGATTTAGTACTTGTTTTAATATAATTTTAAAATTCGAATCAATACGTTTAATATAGGAAAATCTTTAACAATTAACTCTCTGGGGCAAAACAAAGTAAGACACAAACGTCACATCTATTGTTTTAATACACTTCTCAGAGATTAATGAGCCGTGACTGTTTATAGAGCGTCTGTTTTGCCCTAATTACGGATGGGTCGATGAACTGCAAGTTGGTTACTTATAATTCATTGTTTTAAAGTGTCATACTTGAGCTGAAAATCATACATGTTCCAAAAAAAAGCTATTGGGGTTCTTCTAATACTAAAAAGAGGAAACAAACAGATACATCAATATAAATTATAAAATATAAATGTAAGACATATCTTAATATCACTCTGATAAACAAGAATACAGACGTAACTACAAACAATACAGTAACAAAACAGCAATAAAATAATTAACAAATTATTTAAAACAATAGAAGAACAAGTTAAAATAATAACCATTGTCTTTAATTTAGTAGCGACAGAATCATTTAGAAATTTTTTGACATTTGATAGAACGGCTGGCTCAACGGCAAAGAAGAAGACGATGCAAGGATAATGCAGAGATACATTCTGTGAAATGGCGCGCGAAATCCAATGTTGGTCCTGGAAGGCAAGTTGTATGTTTTGTGTGTGCATAGAACCCTTGCAGGAACATTAAACGGTAAATGCTCCAGAAGTTCGAGATTGGTTGGCTCATGGCCGCATATTTTACTAGGGTGACACACTCTGTTGTCAAACAAATGTCAACTTTAACTCATGAAAAGCAATTTATAATTTTTATGAGTTCGTTGTAGTAAGCTCCACAGCGACATCGCTCGAATCGCGATCGCATACGACAGTTCGAAATACGCAGGAATTTCCTTTGTACGGCCTCTACTTGTGTGACATATATAGCGTAATGGGGATTCCAAATTAGAGTGGGATAATCTAACTGGGACTGCACACGCGTTTTAAAAAGATAATGTTTAAAAAAAAATTAAGTTTAATTTAACCTACATGGACAAACTTATTTTAGATTTGATGTTATGAGTCTTTATAATATAAGGACCCATTACACAAACCATAAATCGTTTACCTTGGGTCTAATCAAGCGTATGTGAAGTGTTTCCCAATAATAAAAAAATTCTTACAATAATTTAGCCGACTCCAAAAGGCCAATTTGACGTCTCGCTTTATCCTAAACATCTTGTATCGTTATTTTTTACTAATATTAATGCGTATATAATGATAGTTAATCATGTATTCCTCGAAATTAAAACAACTTGCGAACCTCTAACTGGCATTTTGACGTTTACATTGAAGATCTATTGTTTAAACGAGAGAAACCTTTTATTAACAACTTTGAATGTGTTGCAAAAAATATGTACATACATACAGTTGGTATGACCAGGATATGATCTATTGTAAGATGATTTAATGTTACTTTTAAGATATAAGCTTACAGCGAATCGAAGAAAGTATTAACGAGAAGTTTTACCTTCTGTATAGCGTTTAAAATAAAATAGTCTTGTTATAACGATTTTTTTTAATAAACTGCACAGAATAACATTATTAACGTATATAAACGTAACCATTAAACGGAAAAATTAAATATAAATTAAATTAAAATTAACGTATTTTATATACCACAAAAAGTTACGGGTTATTTAATTTTGTATGTAACTGTACATATAGAATAACAATTATATTCAAATCTTTTTACCTAACTCACCTTGATGCTTATTACTTGGACCAAAATTATAATGATAATTTGATCGATTCGTTTGAGTATCGATCCATACGATCAGTTACAGTGATGAGCAATTCGTATAACTTGTTAGTTTTACATTCAACATATCTAGAGTTCATTATATTATACAAGTATGTGGCATATTTTTAGATATTAATATATTGTGTCGGGTGAGTAGGTGAATTGAAATAACTTAAGTGAAATGAAAGGTCATTATATTATATTAATATTGGTAGCCCACTAACGTATAGTAATAAAATTAACATCGATCCTCATAGAAGCTACGACTCGAAATATGATCAACATAAAGTGGAGAACACACGTGTGTGTTATGTACGAGTATGTTGTGATGTGCATTCCCTAATATCTAATGATTAATTGAATCATAATTTCCCAAACTCACAAATCATTCGATTTAAGGAACTGTTGACGTGCTTGAATATACGATAGAGCCATACGATTTAACATACTGGTAGTTGTAATTATTTTTGCTGTTTATAAGTAATAAACAGTAGAAATAAACGCTTTATTAAATTTAAGTATTAGACATTCATTAATTAACAAATAGCACAGAATAAGTGTAGTTAAGTGCGAATGTGACCATATTTCGAAAGCTTTTTTACTAAATAGATGAATCTAAAAAAAACATAGAAAATATTTTTTTTATATAAGAGATAATTTTAAAATATAGCAAGACTATTTAATATGTATAAAAAATCATAGGACTGTTTATCAAATTGATTAATACCACTTAACTCTGTCGTAAGTTCGTGTTAGCATGGAAAATTATTGCGATAAAAAATATGTTTATTTGACATTTATATGGATAATATCATATTTTTATGAACAGATTATGCTAATTATAATCTGCTTTCTATTATACTTTCATATTTCGTGTAATGTGTTAACAGTTTACGGTTATAACGATTGTACAAATTTAATATTTCTATATTTAAAAATGTATTTTTTCCGAAATAGTAGGAAGCATTTTATGATTAACCCAATTTAATTTTAATTGTTTAAGTATCCCGAGAGAAATAAAAGACAACACTGATAATCTAGAATAATAAAAGTTTTTTAATGATATTCTAAAGAAAGAAACATTGCTTTTTGAAGATTTATATTCGGTACGAATTTGGCAATAGAACCTTTTTTTCTTTATGGTTTACTTGTCATTCACAATAATACTCTTACCTCTTATTACCCTTATGACTGTAGCTTTTAGTGATAGAATGTTGGCATAAAGAATAAACAATGTTACGTATTTTTGTCATTAAGTTCACTTTCAAGATCACTGGAGGAAGGATTTCTTGTTTTCTTAAATAAATGCAAAGCACGTGCATCATCTTTTTATAGCGACATCCGTTGGAGGCGATTGCAATTTTATTAGCTGGCTAATTCCCCGTAAGGCGCACATCTGGTTTCTAAATGACTTGCCAGTATCATCAGTATTAATTTATCGTATGTGATGGGTAAATGATAGTAACTTTTACACTTCCTTTTTCTCTTATTTTAACACTAAAAACATACAAAGTGTTCAATAATAAAATCTTAATTTATAAAAAAAGAGTTATGAAAGTTTTAAACTACGATTATAATTACACCATTGTAATATTCTGATATATGACAAATGAAATATCAAATTATAACTATTATAATAACACACTTATAACACGATTATAATTATAAAGTAATTTTAAATTTTAAAAACCACCCATAAAGTGAACTTACAAAATGGAACATCAACGCAAACGAAATCGTTGTTTTGTAGTAAATAATATAAGTAAACATATACTCAATAGGTATCGGCTGTCAGTAAAAGTAGAAATCTATTAGCAATTTTATATCGATGTGGAAAGTTCAATTTCTAATTATTTACTATAGTTGATTGGATGCGTACCGCTGATCCCACGCAGCTTCGGCTTTCAACTGTTCAAGGCGAAATTGATTAAGGGTGCTACACAAATTTAACGCAGTGTAATTTTAAATATTTCAATGCATTAAATTAACGTAAGATATACTAATAACAGAATATGATCGTATCAGCTGTTACATCAGTCTTTAAAAGTTAGTAACAATATACTACAATAAACTAAAAAAATGATTTTTTGAAGTGCTTCGAAGATTGGAAAACCCGTTGGCACAAGTGTATAATATTTCATGGTGATTACTTTGAAGGGGACAAAATAGATATTCATGAATTAATAAATAATTTTTGAAAAAACACAAAATTCGCGATACTTTTTGAACACCCCTCGTAATTATATAGTATTTACATAACATTCCTTATTTATAAGAAATGCTTTTATATGTACTAGTAATAATACGTACTGAGGTTAGAGCCCCTACTCTGTACTGGTCAAATGTTAAGAAAGGCTATCGGTGGATTAAAAATAATATTTCGAATTGATTCTTTTGATTATATTAAGTAGGTTAATAAGATTTTTGTAATTCCGAATACAAAATAATTTAATTAAAGAAATTCCATCAAACGTAGGCCCGATTAGAAAGCAATGTGTTTGTTTAAAAGGCAGATAGCGCAGATGTCTTTCAATTAAGGCAATAAAAGGAATCCCATCCGCAATTGATTGAAATAATTGGAATCGCTACTTTGGATTTCAGTTTAAAAACGAGTCGGTTTAAACTTTTATACGTCTACTGATTTATCATTCTTCATTGAGTATATTAGGGAAAAATGCCTTATATTTTTTCCAAGAGTAACTACGCTTATTGTATATTATAGAGCATATTATAGAATAGAAGGTAATATAGGTAAGTAGTATGGAAGATACTGTCTTCAGTAGAATCTTCAATAAAATACAGTTTAAACTGACTGAAGGAATACAATTCTTATTGCCATAATTGCTGACAGGCCGAAGTCACTGTCACACACAAATTATGTATAGTTTGATACACTGTGCTGTTTTATTTCTTAAGATAAAAAATGGCAAACACTATTTCCATTAGTGTGTGGGCTCAATTAAGAGTCAGTTTCGTGTTCTGGCGGCGTATAAAGTGGATGCTAGTGCAATAATTATATCATAATTTTATCGTGAGTCCGACTATTTTATTTATAGGCCCGCACGTTCCCACTGTGCATCGAGGGGTGCGCATAGTGATGTAATGAGTTAACGATATATATATTTCACGATATAATACATAAATACGCTTTGTTATAAACCTACGATCTAAATTCATTAAAATTAAGCTATAGTTAAGATAATTTAAAAATAGAATCTGGCGTATTGGCGTTCTCTGGCGTTATCTGGCGTTTGGTTTTATTAGGATAATAAGTTATTATTATTTTCACTAAAGATATATGTCTTATACAATACACAAATACACGACATATAATAAACAATCATCTGTGACAAATCAGCTGTTGGAAATTTCAGACAGTAAAGGAATATCTTAAATAACTTTCATCGCTATCATGCACATGCATACTTTATGTGGCACATCACTAACTTCACTACACTGAGAATGTAATATCTTATATTTATCTAATTTTATCTTAACTCCTGCATTGTGAGCCACGTATCGTGGTAACATTTGTTTAATTCACGACTGGTACGATGTAATAAAACTGATCAAGGCTTATCATATAGAAATAACACTGTTGTGCTTACGCTGTACTTCACGTAATAGTTGTTAAAAATATTATCGAGTAAAATTATAATGTAATTATTCTATGTAAAATCGAATTAGTTTTTATAGCATATATATGCGTATGTGAACTATTTTTTATTATTATATTATTTTTACTACTGTATGTCTGAAAGTGTTAGCTGTATTTATTTTATATCTTGTTGACAATTTCCTGTTGTAGTGATGTGTTTTCAAAGTGTAGTGAAAATTTATTCAGTTATAGTTTTAATCTCCTTTACAAAATTCACACTTGGTTTTCAATTGGCTTTTTATAATTTTATTTAAACAAAGTGAATAGATATTTGCGTCAGTTAAAACTATAGTATTAAATTATATATAATAATTTTAATCGAATCCCAAGGATAATTAAAGGTAACAAAGTAGGTAAAAGGTAAACGCTGTTTTTAATTGCAAATCAATGAAATTGACTTGTCTGAAAACGTCGTCATTACTTCTATTCAATAGATATTATAAACCAATCAAAATTTGGAAATTGAAAAGCTTTTCATTTGAAACTTTCAACAAATCTCAATTTAGATTGAAGTAAAGATCGCGGGAACATAGTAGCTTCTTGAGAGAGTCTGTAAGAAGTGGGGGATACCTTTTTAAATTACCTACATATATCATTTTATCGTACATTAATATGTCTGTATTTAGAAGATCCGATTTTAAATACAACGATAGAAGATATTTGAATTCACACATCTGGTAACCCCAGGGCTGGGCTGGGTAGCTTCATGTCTAGTATATTGAGCATAGGTCAATATAACAGTAAAGTAAAGTATAGCTAATAGTAATTACCTTTTAGGCCTACAAAGCCGAAACAGCAAATTAATATGCATATAATGAGTGGAACTGATGCAGAAATGTCCATTAAAATTCCATTACAATATGTTTCGTGTTCATTCCATTATGTTATATTTTTTCGTACATTGATATATAAGCTACGATAAAACTTTTAAAAGTACTAAGTACATAAATTACTAGTACTAAATCGTAATCTCGCAATATATTATACCCTTTTTAAATGCAAAGCGTGCGCACAATGACTCGCAATAAACATCAATTAAGTTTAATTATAAGGCCCACATATCATTTCCTAATTCTATGTTTCCTCTACATTTCAATTGATAGTGAAATTGTAATTAGTATGTCAACGACCTCGCTAAATTGTTCTAGCTTTTGTTTATTTTTATCCTAATTTTACCTTTGCTTTTCTTTCTTTATGTTTAAATATTTGTTTACTCGAATAATTTTAACTTTTGTTTAAGTAAAAATTTAATTAAAATTTAGTTTTTTGTCGATTTTAAGTTCGAACTACGAACAAAAAGTGACCTCCCTAGGTTACTTTATAATATTCGCTTTAGGCCGATATTAATTTACTTAGTTTAAAATATATTTAAAAAAAGAAATTGAATATATAAGGGTAATGCAAAATTCATATAATGTACCAAAAGGTGTTGGCCGTATTTAGCAACATAAAAATAATGTGACCGTCGCGCACTTACTTGAATATCCAATAGAGATGTCACAAGATATATCGATAAAGCAATCTGTCAAGCTCCTTTGCATATAACGGTGTTGCCAGAGCTAATTTCCAATACGAAATTTATGTGTGAATGTTATTCATTCAAATGTATAATGGATCGTACCATTGAAACGTCTGTCGACTTTATACCATTTAGGTTGTAATGAAGTGAAAATGTATGGAATATTGAGGCTGAGAAAATAGAAAATGTTGCAACATTAAATATTGTTATTACTTAAAACATTTTATAGTACTAGAATAATAAACCAAAAAGCTCTTGAGTAGCTAATGACTAATAGGAAAAAAGACCGCACGAAAACTCTGGTAGATCATAAAAAAATATAAATACATACATACAAATAACATTATTCGTCAAATGTTTATATATAAAATGTCAAATGGACAATATCAGTTTAAACAGCTAGAATATATAAATATTTACATAAAATTTGTGAAATAAAAATTACCAATCATTGCTTTGTTCATGACTTGTATTTAACACCATATAAAGAGATAGAGTAATTTATATTTGTATTCTTGCTAAGTATGTCCATGTGTGCAAGAAAAATAAAACACTAATTGTTCAATAAATAAGTCTATGTGATTACTTGGACTTATAATAATTGCCATAAGCTTAGTCAAGCATTCAGGTTGATGTGATTGACAAATTGCACTCCGCGGAATCTGTGCGACGATAATGATAAAGTTTTTGTCGTCTTTTAAACACAATCTTTACAGTTAATGGTTTTATCATTTCCTTCAAGTTATCTTGATAAGTAATGGTGGCGCTACAAACCTATAAATGGCGCTCTGTAATCAACTACTGGCTACTAAATAGCCATTTAAACAAGTTAAAAGTCTGTATATATATTTGTATAAAATACCAAGTTATTTATGAATATTATTCCCAGGTGTTTCATATATTTAGGTGGTCTAAAGTTATAAATTTCATCAAGACTTTTTCATATGCACATTCATAATACAATTTTCAACAGAACAGTAAGTTGAAAACCAACAACTATTTCGTAACATCCTTTCCTATATCACTTCAAAGGGATATTTATCGTGTCGTGTTCCATCGCACTTAATTTACTATTTTAACGGAAGAGGGCAATACAAACGTTCCCACAATCAGTGTGAAATTGCGTGTCGCAGAACGGTTTGCGTCACTCCTGACAACTAACTAGTGTCGATTGGGTTCTCTCGGCTCAATCAAGCCCATGCTAAGAGCAAGTTACATTTCACTAAACGCATTGCTTTGTTGGACATTGACGTGCGATAGTGAATGGCGGAACAATATGAGAAATTAACGTTATGATGTTTATTCCGTCGAATTCAAGAAGTTTAAATAGTTTTTGTTCACCTAATTATTGGAAGTTTAAAAGATCATCTATTAAGTGCTAGAAATTCAAAGCGAATGTAATTAAGTAAGCAATATAATTGTCGAAATGAATGAACGTAACTACTTTTCTACTAATCAATAACTATTAATCAATTTAAGCCACAGTCGAAAGTGAAAATATAGCCGGGAGCATAATCGAATTTACACTCGATTTGCCGCTCACTATCGACATATCGTTCGCTTCACTAATTTTTATTCATACACAAATGATTGATTTCGAATAAAATTGGCGTTAAATCTACATTTCATATATAGTATATGCTTTAAGTTAATCATATTTTTAAGGCTTTTACCATATGAGATACTTACTGCCTTTATTGAAATTCAGTAATAAAGGTTACGTTATCAACTATCTCTATGCAATTTCTAAAATACTGACACATTCTAGATTCCGATCTTAACATCAGATACTAATGGTGAGATTTTAGACATTTCCTCGCGCAAAGATTGTATCTTGTGTTTTTATGACCGCCGCAACGTGTGAAAGCTATGCTTATTGGAGGGTGAATACAATCTCTAAGCTACATATAAAACAAAGCATTGGGTTAGTACAATTTAAAAAATATCACCTTTTTTTTCTTATTTCCAATATTGAAAAATATACCACTTTTCTATACGTTTTACCTATTTTGCGCTAATAAATAAAATATATTATGTAGCCGGATTGGGTGGATTAAGCTTCATGACCCGGCGCCGAGTCTTGCAGATAGGACTTTGGCTTGGAATTTTTGGCTATTGAACACGGTGTTGTTAAGGGGCTTAACTGACTTCTTAGGAATGGTATTAAGACACCATTCCCTTCTGCCGATGCTTTGATATATTTTTCAAATATGGTTTAGTAATTCCTTCATAGCTAACACCCCACCAAACCATCAGAGAAGTCGAACTAATGCCAACTTGTTCGTATTTCGACTTACATTTTAAAATTCAATCAGCAATTTGGTTCGTTTTATCACCCCACTCTAAATTAATATCACAAATTGTTTTGCAGTACATTAGGCAAAATAAAAATGACGGATTCCAAATTCATAAGTGATATTTTGTTTATATTTAATTTTAACTCTATTTATGGCCAGACTAAGTATAAACGTCTATGGAATAGGAAATAATCCCTTACGAAGGTATAATTTTAGAGGGCATAGTAACGGAAAGAAAAGGCAATATTATTATGTGACGTGCAATTACACGATCGTTGCGCGGCCAATTATCTTCGCTAGTTGGGCCATTGTCTGGGGCAAAGTTAATTAAAATTCAACCCACCTTGGAATCTTCGTGACCTGTCAACTTTATAATTATTTGGTCTAAGATTTCACTGTATATAAACGATTCGTTACGAAACAAATATGATTATCGTAGTTATTATATAATACTTAACAAATGAGTTATTTTAGCGAAAATAATTTTAAATAATTTATTTTTTTCGTTTAATTTACCAGATTATTACTAATTTATGCATTTATGTTTAAATTAGTCGATCTAAGAAAGTTGAACGAATTCATGGCTTTGTTGTATATATTTTATAATATACAGGAAACCGAGACTAGAAATCTATGGAAGTGGAAAAGCTCAGTGGAGCTCACAAATCAACACACGTGCGATTACCATCACTTTTACCACTAACGATGTTCAGATAAGATTGTGCTGGCGATTAACTCGCCAGAAAGATAGATAAAGGAAGTAGGGTGCCCATATATACCTGTATCAAATATCCAATCTATTGCTATTAGTACGATTACTTGGTAACACTAGAGTAATGTGTGATTAAAATATCTACTACAAAGAAAAATTATAAGTTGCCAGAGCAAGGTATGAGTGTCTTAATAAGACAGAATATGTTGCATGAAATCTAGTTGAAACTCAAACGCAAAACGAGCCTGACGGCACTTAGCCGTGGCGGACACTCTGACTTGGCGTTGGCCGAGTTCAAGTGCTTTTTCTCTTGAGCCGAGGGGAGAAGCTCTTGAGAAGAGGGAAGCATGGAATATCCAACATGATATAAACATAGTTTTATTTTATTATTTAAATTTAGGTATAAGGTAGTTTATGTTACATTTATTACCTTTTCAAGTTTTATAGTAGTTACATGTGAAGGTTTTCTTTCAGGTGTATCATAAAATATTCTAAAACGGACAATATATGGACATCCTACTCCTGACGGGAGCTAGATCCGAGATAGTGTTATATGAAAGTATGTTGACGGTTGTTATGTAGAAACAGGTTTAAGCGAGAAAATGTATAGCTTTATCTACAACACATTGTCGTGATGGCTGAAAGTCCTTATCTGTTAATTGGACGGCATGTTAAGGATTTGTACTGATAAAAGGTCAGGATATGTAGATCTTTTTATTGTCTTTAGAATCTTAAGGAAAGAGTTTAAGATTCAATCTATTGAAAGTTGTGCTTGTCCTAAATACCTTTAAGGACCCTTCATCGATGCCTTCACAATGATCTATGTTTGGTATCTCTAATATGGACGCGGAAACCACGCACCCAATTCTCATTTTCCCCTATACCCATACTGCAAGATTTACCATACATATTTAATTATTATTATTGCATTAAATAAAGTTTGAAATCTACGTTCGAATTTTATTATTTACATTGAAAGACAAATGTGGTAAGCACTGGGGTTTAATTGCATATCTAAGCATACATAATAATAATTTAAAAATAATAAGTAGCGACACGCGTCAAAACTTCGATATCAATAAATCAGCGTCAACGTATGATCGATATTCGCTGCATAGCGACTGTTAACTCATAGTTAACCTTGTTACACTTTCGACTTACGTAATCGAAGGTCCCGAACCAAATTAAACTAAATGTTTCCATGGGAATTCCAATCATTTACCAAAACTTCAAATTAGCTCAGTTTGTGCTATGTGGAATTTCGCGTATGACATGGAATTTGGTTTCGAGCATTTAGCAGCATTCATTGGAAGCAACCAGTATCCAATACAATTGAACTATTATAGGTGTAGACAATTGAGGAATTTAAGTTTAAATTCAAACTGAAACTGATAAAACCGTCATCGTATTTAAAGTGAATCTTCGTGTCAGCCGTTTTCTTACCGATGACATATTTATTATCCATCAATACAAGCATAATATGAAAAACTTTTTTTAAAATGAATGAAATGAAATGTGTGCAATATTTATATTATGCGTTTACTATAAATAATTCCAATCATTCTACGCTAGTGATAAGTAATCTCAACTTTATCGATAAAATCTCAATCCCAAGCGCCTTCAATTGCAAGGGCGATGACAATAGAAAGTTTGCTCGTTAATGCACTATGAGATGTCAAACAAAAGTAGATCACTACTGGAATAGGAAACCAGTGTCTAGATACTGTTCTTTGAATAGACAATATGTGATACTATACTATAAACAGAGAACTACTATTAATAAAGTTGTCAACGGGTTTGTGTTTAGAAAAAAATATGACTACAACCAATAAGCATTTATAAGCTCATTTTTTAAATTTAATAAGCATATTTTCTGAATTTTATATTTTCGTTTATAACTAGTGTCAGTTTTGATGAAAATTAATACTCAATCTTAATGGCACTTACGATTGCCAATCTCAGTCCCGCACAATCGTTTTAAATAAAATCTATATTACAATCAACAATCTAAAATAAGTTTACGCATGATGCAATTTCATTTCATAATCTCCAGCGCATCGATAATACCAAAGCTTCCGACGGTTCCGCGTTGTCATGAGATAAGCGATCGCAACTTATCGACATTGGCGCAGCACTAGTAATGCGGACATCTTGAAATGCGTCTGTGATGACAATAGAAAGTTTCCTCATTAGCGGAGTGTCAAACAATGAAATGAGAGGTGTCTCCTAGATATATCTGTTAAAAAATTTGAAGTACCGCAAGCCTTTTTTTTTTGACAGTCCCCTGTTATGAATTCTGTAAAACAATATAACCCATCAATACCATTTTACGAAATTATTTAATTAATTAAATAATTTGTCATTAAACAAAGCAGCACACTGAAGTTTATAAACACTAAGTATGTTAATTATAATAATTCGTTTCTAAAAACTATTTACATATAAATAATATGCATGACAAAATAATAAATAGAAGTCTTCATGCATAAATCGAGGAGAATAATAACATAAATATGTCACAAAACTAACAATGGAATAACCGCTACGTTCAAAGGGTTTTGGGCAAAATATTTGAGTCCAAAGAAAAATAGAGGATGTTTATCACTTCAATGAAGACAGAGTGAGGCACCATCCTTTGATATTGGAACATTCTTTATGAAAACATGCTATAAAAACTTAAGGAGAAATTGATTGAAAACGATTTATTTTTGTTTTAACATATTGTTGTAGTAAGAGAACTTTTAACGCGAGCGACTTTTATCCGAAAAATAAGAATCTTAAATCAAGTCACAGCTTTTTCTAGTCCAAATCTACTTAAATTAGTTTTTTTGATTCGTCCCATGCATAATCGAAAGTATAAATTCACACCAAATGGCCTTCTCTTGAGTTAATAATTTACTACGGTAGAAAAATTAAGAGTAATAAAAAAATCACGACCGTATATTTATTTCTCACAAATTTCCTCTTACGTTTAAATTTAAACATGGAAGATGAAATATTTCATTACAACCCTATAAGGTTCTGAACAACGACCTTTATTAAGTTCTCTTAATACGAATTCAAATAACGCCGTACGACTTCCAATTAGTACGGTGTTTATAAATCTCGTAGCGAATAAACTGCTAACGCCCGCACAGTTTATGTTCACCGTAAATAAGTTTCAGACTAATGCTAAGTACTAAAAGTATTCTAACGTTTCCTAGGGCTTAATTGGATTTTCAACTTTTTTATGCAGTGTACTATTGATTTCAGTAAACGCGTGTTTATCTGTTAATCCTACTAATATGGATTATTTTTATATTATCTATTAGCCCTATAAGACTTAAAGATTATAATAATCAGGTTTTCATAGATAAATCTATGTGAAAAGAAGCAAGCAATCAAGCAATTTTAGACTGCGTTAGATAATATATTTGTTTCTATTTACATGGATGTAGTGAGTGAAGTTAACGTATACTTGTATTGCGTTACTAAGTTTAGAAGTGTACTCAAACAACACGTGTCGTTAAAAGCCTAGGTTTTGCTAAGCAAACACTCAATCGTTCGCGAATAGAAAAACTGCACACTGTTTTACCGTTTTATTTGCTGAGCAAATCAGCAACTGGTGGCTTAGTAAATCTAGGGTTGTTATTTTAATATCGATATAAACAAGTTTCTTAATTAATATATAAAATGTAAAATAATAATAGCCATCGAATCTTAAAAAGTTCATTAAATATTAATATTATTATACTACACGACAAAAAATAATAAATAAAATAATACTATTGACAATTAAATAAATTAAAATAAAATAACATTAACTAATTAAGTTTACCGATGCGTAATATTGATTAAATTCGAGGTTGTTGTGTGAAACAAAAGAGGCTTCACAATTGTGAAATGTTGAGGCTGTTTCAATGCCGACATTGATTATTGTCAAGCATAATTGTGTTTCTAGTATTGAAAGTATTATACTGTGCTTTAAAACATCTGGAGAAATTAATTAAGTCACTATTTAAGTACTTTTCCTGCCACCATGGCGTCTTAGATGGCAGAATGTTTATGCCAAATAGATAAAGAATGAAAAGTCATATACACAAAACTTTTTAATATTTCAGACGTAGCCTTTTAAAAATGTTTACTACACATTTTATCTTATATTTCATTGAACGTTTGACTGAGTAAAACCGACCTAATTATAACAGGATAACCCCTAACCTTTGTATCGAGTTGGCTAAACATGCCCTACCTACTGTTTCATTATATAATTATATATTATTGCATAGTATTTTAATTCCCTTTGTGCAGCTTCTTCTGTAGGAAGTGGATGGTTATAAAATATATTTTTTTGGAAATTACGAGATTAGGACGAGTATGATTAAAAAATACGAATATCGACGTTTGAGAACATAATGTTGTAGATAGCACATTATTTAAGAAGGTTTATTTCATTTCCGACTACCACAACGAAATAAACCTTCGATTTGTAGTTTTATTTTGAAAAGAGAAGTTATTTAAGCTTCAGATGCTATCGTTTAACTTAAATCTTGATGTATCGATGAAATAGCACTTCACTTCAATTGCGTGCAGGAGTTGCAAAAACCGCACGAACGCGTCAGGCAGTCTACGTTGGAGTGTAGTTGCACAACGAGTAAAAATGAAATACTAAATACACTTGATACGCCACTTTCAGTTCTAAAGTGAGAGGGATAAGTGCAATCGAAATGCATCTACTATGCGTTGGTTTGTGAAACCTTGATCTCTTACCGATACGTAAAAACGAACGATAAAACGAAATTTGCTAGCTAAATCTAGTTTGACATGCTTGGACAAGTCATGGTCTGGAATGTTGTAAACGTACTTGAGTTTAGGGTTTGTATAGACTAGACAAAAAAACGCGTGAATATTGAATTTAGGTCATTAGTGCACATTTGTATGTTACTTACAGTTACTAATTTATTTAAATTAAAGAAGGATATAACTGATAATATCATCTCTAAAATAATGTATTTTGTTGAGGTAGTGTGATCTTTGTTGTTTATGACTACTTTGTTTATGAATAAAATATAATTTTTTTTTATATTTTTTCCGGTAAGTTAAGATTCATGTGAAAAAAAGATTCTTAAGAGTCCTTAAATTAAGATACAAATGTCAATAAAAAGTATTTAATATGTTTAAACCTCGTATATATATCGCCTTAGAACCAGTAACTAAATGCAGGTTATCGAGTGTTTTGCAACTTAATAAGACTGACATCAAGTTGACAATTGTAAAAATCAACACAGCATTTTGTGAGCAAACAAATTGAGCTTTAAGTACTTTTTTAAAATCTATGACGCATTCCATGTATATTTATTTATCCTTGAAATATGCAATCCAATCTTGGTTATAGTTTTATATTTAAGGGCAAAATTAGACACGTCATCTTGATTTTACTATTGTTTGTACTAATCTGAGTTTAAGTACTTTTATACTTACAATATGAAATACGTAGATGGAACTCACCTGAAACAAATTAAAAGTAATTAATTATATTATATAATAACTTTTAAATTTTAACTATGAAGGCGTATCCTATATAGAACTTAACTTAACTTGGAATTTTCTTCGTTCAGCTAAGACCGAATTAAGATTCCATAAAAAACTTATAATAAAATTATACGTCAGTAATTTTTTTAATAACTCGTAAATTTAATGAATTTGAATAATACTTTACCTGTATAATGAATGAACACAAGACAGAAATACCAATAATAAATTAAAAACATTACAATGCTCTGATCAAACTTTAAACTAATCAGTTCTAAGATATAAAGCGAAGTTTATCTAAAGGTTATCAGAAAAGTATGGTTGTGTACATTAATTATTACATATTAAGACCATTTTATGGCTTGTTATTTATTACATAGTTCATTTATTGACACAATAAAATCGACAATAAATGCTTACGTTAGATTTCTATTTACATTAATTTGAGAAAATAAAAAAAGTCTGGACACATTTCTAATGTTCGGTTGTGACCAAGGTAATAAATATATACATAGTTATTGATGAAAAGAACTGAAAACTAACTATGCACTATATAACATATGCAATGTTTCATTTATAATATAAATAAATTTATTATGATGTATAATCCCAGCAAAGAAATGTTTATTACTCTTTTGTTGACCGTACCGGAAATATAATCAGAGGCTATCGGTTCGGTACTGCGACATATCGGAATTAAAAGATATTTTTTTTAATATGTGATTCTCCCCTGCACTATAACATTCAGCGATAATAAAGATTCAATTGAAACAAAAAAAATATTCACGGTAATTTTTATTAATTTGTCAAAAAACTAATAACTACTTAACTTGTTCCAACTGTGTAAGTATTAAATAACTAATAGTATGAGACGAAGCGTAATTTAATACAGCCTTGTAATAAATTTAACCTTCATTTTTTATGGACATTATTGCCTTTCACTTTCAATATCGTATTATTGCTAAATAATTATCTGATCTAAGTCATTAATCTAGATCAGGGGTGTTGAACCAACGTGGTGTCAAGTTCATTATGATTATGATGAGATGGATTTAGATTATGATAGATGCCGATCATATTAGTGTATTCTGTGGCAGTTTTAAAGTTGATTAAATTTATTCAATCAATTTTACTTTACATTATAGAAATCAATTGCTAAATTGTTTTCGTATATTATTATTTATTGAATTTTAGCAAAATAATGCTTTGTCATGTACAAACGGGAAGTTTGTAAAATGACAAAAACTAACAAAGATAAAACATCAGTCAGCTTTAAAGGGCTAATTTTATTATGTATTTAGCAAAAACAAGAGAAATATATTTCTTTAATAACATTGCGAGCGCTGCATAAAAGCTTTGTTAAAACAAGGCAACGTATGACTAAATTGTTTCCGTTAAATGTCTGTGTGTTTTCAATGTGAAATTAACAACTGTAAATCTGTTGATCTAATAAATTAAACTCTCCCCAAAAACATATACAAATTTATAAATCCATAATCATAGATAAATAAGTTAAGAAATGTTTGCGATCCCTGAAACTTTTTAATCTTGATATCTTGATAAAAGTTAAAATGATTGTTATGTTAGTACAGGTTAGAGAAAATTATAGAAACAACTTATTTGTTTCGCCACTGCCAATGCTATTCATCATAATGCATGAAAGTCACGAAATTAGTTTGGATCAATAATCAATTCTCGTAAAAGAAAGTAATAAATTTAAGATTAAGCCATTTCGTAAAACTTTTTCTTTAAAAAAAAAGATATTCTCGGTAATATTTCGTATACTTTTCTTCTTTTAGTACAGCAATATAATATAATAAAATATTTAATTATATAAGTATACAACTTTTAAAACTATGTTAAAAATCTTTTATAAATAGACGTTGTCGAACAAGTATATTTAAGCTTGTAAATTGGATCATGACAGAAAATGCAGCTTTTATGTGTTAAAGTAGCTTAAGTACTATTTTCAGTTTCAGCTATTAAAGTAACAAAATAAACAGAGAATATCATGTTACGTGCAAGCTCCAGTTGAATTTTATAAGTACCCTATAGTACATAGAACAGAAAACAATATCTATATTTTAGCTACCTTAGTGTCTCGGGAATCAAAAACTCTCTTTAAAAAAAAGGTTTTAAAGTTTCCCGAATAAAAAATACATCGATAATAACATATCATAAAAAATTGTTTTATCTTAAGCATTATTATAACTTTTATAATTCCTTCAGATATATGTGAGGTAAGTTAATATCATATTATTAAATAACATTTGTTTGCATATATTCTTGATAAACAGATTTCTAACATGATAATATTCTAATCTCGCAATATCCCATATACAGTATTAAAGTGGCGAGCGGCTATGATTAATGTGCATTAACTTAATCGTTTGATTAATATCTGAGTTACCTAACAGTTGATTAAAGATATAGCTATTAAGACAAGTTGTATATAATTTTATTAGTCCAACTTTTGTATTAGGCAACGCTTTATGAGTTATTACATTGATATGTAATAACTCCATAACTTCATGTCAATATGTGCTAATCTTGTGAGAATAAACAAATACAGTTGTAAGATGGTATTATATTCGAATTAAAATTGTATCATTTTGAGAAAAATCATACTAATTTGGTTTTTTTTAGATAAGACACAAGAAATTATAATAATGTAGAAAATCAACCTTGATTATACATACATAGACATATATTTAATTAAGTATGACAATTATAAACTTACTCTCATATTATAGACATAATATGAGAGTATGTAGCGATTGTATACTAAATAATACTATAAACTAAAACCATTCTAGAATGGAGATTCTGTTTTAATAAATTACTATTTTAATTTGGCATATCATTCCTGTGCAGCTGGCTATTAAGTGGTATAAAGTTTGGATTATATACGAATATGTTTATACATAAATTAAATGTGGTAACAAATGACGTCACGTTTCTCATGGTGGCCTGCTTAGCTGTGTAATAAGATTTTATATGTTACGCAATAAGGGCAGTGTAACTAATGATACGGTGACAAGCTGTTGACCGATATGTCTGTATAGGGCGCATATTCGTTGTAACGTATAAGGTAACTGACACCATACTTCGAAAAAAATTTAAAGTCTAGATTGTATGTGACATGTAAACACTAATAATATTATTAATTTTTCAATTGTTTCATCAAGTATTCGTAAACGTCAATACAATCATTGGTGCATATTTAAAAAAAAATGGAATAAGGTTCTCCTAAGTCCTTATATGTGCGTATATATGTTGCTACACTAATTTCTGGGAAGTCATGAACCTTAAAGCTTTACACTATAAACATCGATCGGAAATCATGAAACGAACGTGTAACAGGCACAAATTATACAACAAAGGCGAATGAGGCTTACAGAAAGAAAAAAAGATCCGGATATTTAGGGCCCAGCCTCAAAGGCTGTTATTTGGTACGACTATATCATTTTAAAAATGGACCATCACTCGTTAACATCGAGTACAAAAACAAATTGATAATTATTATTCATAAAAAGTAATTAATTAATTAATTTACACTTTATTGCACTTAAACAGTAGAAGTAAATGACGTTAATAGATGTTAGTACATATAAGAGCAACGGACGGCCTTTTCGCTAATAAATCGCTTCTTCCAGACAAGCCACAATAGTACTGAATTCAAAAAAGCTCCTTTTTTATTTCTGAAAGAATACTGAAAGAATCATAACATGATTTTAATATCGATCAGTCTGATAGAATCCGTAATGAGTCATCGGTCAACTGTTTATTAAAATAATATAATTGAATTAGTTCCAAGAGAAAGCCTGGCATGCCATGTTGTCGTTGTACCCGTAGTACATCAGAAATAGAGTACCAAACAGTTAAATGTCAAGTGTGTATGAACCACAAGTGCGTGGGGCGGTGGGGCGTACTTGCGTCAGAGGGACATGAATAATTCTCACTTTGATTGACAGTGCATTCGATTGTCAATAGTTTAGTAGCGAATAATGCTTTGATGTTGATATTGTATATTGAAGAGGACCGTCTCAAAGTGAAAACAAGGTTTGGGCAAGGCAATTTGTAGAATGAACTATGAATTGCCTTACGGCTTACCCGAACCCAACCTACGCTACTCAAAGACTGTGGATATAGTCAAAGTGTTAGTCCAAATTTTGTGTATACACAATAGTAAAAAAACAATTATATTTTATTATACAACCTACTGAATTAAACAACCCCACTCTTTGCAAATAAATTACATCTTTATCAATTCATGAATAAATTCGCAATAAAAATCGTTTAATCGGGAATTCGAATAAATCAATGTTTACAAAACATCTCGATACATCGTAATCGCTTAGCTTCAAAGCAGCCGTTACGATTAAGGCGAGACTGCGAACATGTCTGTTGTCGAGATGTAATCGATATTTTGATTAAATTAAATTTTGTTAATAATAAAATATTTTTAAATATCTAAAATATTTGTGTACAAATAAATACTGTAGACAAGTAACATTTATTCAGTACAATTAAAGGTAAAGGTACATATTACGCGCGATGGTCCCAAATTATATTAAATAACTCAAAAACCTGGTTCCCTTGGGTCGCAATCCAGGTTCGTTAGTCAAACAAAATTTACTTAAATCAGATATCATTAAACATGATGTACTTGTATCGAGTTTCCGTACATGTACGGTTTAAAATATATTTTGTGATGATAACGCCAGATAAGGTGACGGTATTAATTATGTAAAAACGTAAGCGAGACTTTTTTAATTCAATGTCACATTATTTATTGAGCGTTTTAAATAAATCAGATTACCTATTTAATGTATGAGTTATTATCGAAATTTTCGCATTTTTCCTTGAAAAATGGTAAAAGGAGATCGGGGAATGCCTAATTATGTTTATTTTATTATTATAGCTTTTTAGATATTTTAGTTAACTAAGATAGAAAATTGATGTTATTGATGTATGGTCTTGATAAATGTAACGCAAATGAATATAAATGACAAGAAAGTATAAGAAATGTATTTAAAATAAATAATAGTGAAAAACAAATGAACATACAACCATGGATCAAGCATATACCAACGTAAACGTATTACTATTGATAATAATTATTATTTTAGAATATATTATCTTGTTAATCTCTAATGTAAATATTATTATACCCGTACTGAATACAAGAACTTTCATATTTCTATGTAAATAACAGAGCACGCGAAAACAATAAAGAGATAAGATTTATCTCCCGAGTAAGATAGCGGGCGACGCCAGGCGCAGAAGCTATGCCACCATTTCTCAAAGCTCTTGTGAAATAGGAAGTGTTGACGGTAACACAAGAAGCGACAGCGATACTCGTGAGTCACCCGAGTGTGGTACAAAACATAAGAGAAGCGATTTTTGTAAAGTATATATGACAAAATAATAATAATATTATTGTTCTTTATTCAAAGCATATACTCTTTACGATTTCAATCGATCGAAGTTCGCAAGGTAGCATTGAAATGGGGGTAGTGGGGGTAGAATTATTATTCGCTAAAAACTAATTATCTGTAGCATTTGTTTAAATATTAATTTGTGAATTATGAAGTTCGAAAAAAAATGGCGTAACAAAAGTTTTAAAAGCTCTTAGCTTTTAACATACGCCAATTCGGTTATTGACTTGGTATTGTGCTTGATGCTGAGTGCCAACATAGTTTCACCCAACTGCGAGTGAATTCTCGTGTTCCCCATGGTGACTTTTCTTGTATCATTGGCAATTATTTCTACCACATAACCAATAAAGTATATTGGACATTTCACTTAAGTTTACATAACTAGCAATAGAGAATAGTGCTTTACAGACATTACACTACAATACGACTAAAAATAATCTACTGGTCTAGGAAATATAACTATTATTATAATTATATAATTAAAAGGAATATCGCATCAAACTTTGCTCTATACAAATCACGCTTATAAATGTTGTATAGACGATAATGTAAACAAGCAATACAATCGATACAATCACCTTGACACATTACTGCACCAATTATGTGAATACTATTTCATAACGATCTCTCACGGTGATATATCGAGCATTGAGTTCAAGTTCATGGTCAGATAATTGAAAAATTCTTACATTAATACATTTTGTGTTTGTTTTTTTTTTAGCGAATTCTGCATGTCAATTCAAAATTAAAGTGATATTTAATGCCTGTTATATATGACAAGGCTTGTGTAACATAGCTTAACGCTAGTATAAAAGTTTCAAACAATATGAAGTTGGGCGTATTGAGGATACGCAGATTTACGTAGCTTATGTAGTATGTTAATTTCTTGTTATGAATTTAATTTACTAATATATATATATATAAATTACTATAATTCGTATATATATTTACTTTTTATTATATCTTTAGTTTTATATAACTAAATATCTGCTATGGCACGTGATTGTGTATGAATATTTAATGAATATTATAATTTATAAGTAAAACAATATTGTTGTGAACCAAACTTACTAAGATAAAAAGATATGTTAAATAATTAATTGTGAAAGGAGTCATCGATCGTTACTTAAAGTAATAACAATTGCATTACAGTATTTTCATACTGTTGACAGGTAAAAAGTATCACCGCATCAAAATAAATTATTCATACAATAAATCACGTAAGTCAGCATTTCTCTCTAAATTATTCACACCACTATAGTCTTTATTTCTATACCAGTTAAGGCTACATTTAATGGTAGGCCTTACGAAATGTACTCTTATAGTTAAATTAGCATATCGCCTTCATTTGCATTGCTTAATAACTTAATTTCGGTTGTCTTATGCGACTAAAGGACCGCACACGGTGGGATGGTGATTTCTTATTAGATGGAATGGATTTATAAAGAATTAGATTGAACAGTTGCCACAAGCACTATCTCTTCACTAAGTACTTTTGTGCTTACTTTTACTTGTTTAATGATATTAATGTATATATATATATATAGATAATATATAAAATAGGCATGTCTTCTAAATTTCAATATTGGCGCAGTGCGTGCTTGTGTCCAAAACATGGCCTGACATTACATGATCTCTAAAAATAAATCGTAAAAAGCAATTCAATGATTGTATATAATCAATACCTAATGAATAAAACAAATATTAATGGTAAATACAATAAATAAAAAAACAGAATAACAGCTGCTCCCGGAACGTCTTACAGCGTATATTTACTGTAATTTGTAATTTCTATAAAACTAAACTTTTGTTGCACTGTGTACACATTACAGACCTAGCTCGTATTAAGTAATGCACTTACATTTCTCTGCACTTAGCCGCAATAAACATAAAATTAATTAACATAACTCATTCCATATGAGTAGAGAGAATCTTTTGTTATTCCAACACTTAGTTTATGTTCCCCCGTTCAATGTGAAAGTCGATTTATGTTTCTTTACGCCAATAATTTGTATCGACATCGTGGGTTTTAATTTCAATTATTTTTAAAAAATGCCATAGAATAATTTTTCGTATAAACACTTAGTATAAAAAAAGCTTAAGGTAAGGCTTATAACATATACCAATTCGATTGTCGATTTAATTTCAATAGTACTCAGGACAATTTTTATAACTAATACAATTTGAGGCTCAAATTATATCAACTCAATTATATAGCATATTTTTGCCAAAAATATGCTATATGTCTCCTGAGGGGCCAAAGTTTAAAATAGAGACGGGGATTCTGCTATAGAAATCTGTGTTAATTTAATATTTAAGCATTGCGTTCCATACAATCTCGCGGGAAGGTTGTAAATGCTACGGGAAATTTTTGCTTTAAAAGTTTTTCTACTTTTAGATAGAAAGTCAAGAACCAAATATTAAGGCATTTTAATAAATCAATAAAGATAACCTATCATTACTGTATTATCACGACCTCTGCCAAAATTGGTAGAAAATTACTCGTCCTTATTACGTGGCAATAAAAATCAATTTTTGCTTTCACCGGAATTTTATACCGAGAATATTCCTGTAGCATATCCGGGTTAATATATGCGTAATCTACTAAGATCTCAAACCTCATACGAAGAGGTTACTTTTTTTCAACTCTACATAAGTCGTTTTTGGTAAGAAGTAGTCAAGAGAGACAAAAGAGCTGCTCGTAAAACTGTGCCTAATAATAAAATTATAGTTCTTCAATAATTCTATATCTTAAAAGTCGAAGTGTGAGGGAAGCGATTCTTGTCATATGACGTACATAATGTTAATTGCGTTTATACGATTTAAGGTGACAAACACACCACAACACGAATCATTCAATAACCTATGTGTCAAGGTGAGCGACAGTCGTGTTTGCTAATCAAACGCTATCGTTGGCCAACTTGGCCGTACATTTGCATAAGTGTGCTCGCTGCCAAAGTGTCGCTACAAACTTGATCAATTACCTAATGTGAGGCATTATTAGACCGGAACGAATTGCCAGACCGCGATGAATTAGTAGTGGGAGAAAATTCGAAATTTGAATTACTTCGTGTAATAACACATGGTCAACGTCAAAGTCTAAAAATTCTTTTGATAATTTGCTTATCACAAATATCCTGAGAAGCCTTGATTAGCATATACGCGTTCCAAGAGAACAATACAAAAGCCTGACGTGGTATTATTGTAAAATGGTTATAAATATGTTTATTATATTTGATTATAGACACTTGTGTGAATGTATTTTTATTATTGACGTTATTGGTGTTTCACTTAAGATCATAAATTACTAGTACGCAAATTACAATAAACATAAGTCTCTGAGGATTCCCTTATGTTCGTATATACTCGCTGGCCCGTGCTTTCAGACTACATATATGACATGTTAAAACAAAAATTTATAGTTCTAATACTCGATTCGTGTATAATAATAATATATAATACATACGAATAAACTATTAATAAACTAAATGCAATTAATGTAATATTTAAACAAAATCTCACTACTTGATAGATATGTCTAGATAATTCAAATTTCTCTTAAGGTAAACAGTAGCTGTGAATCATGCGAAACATTACTACAAGTAATGACTCATTTGATTACAAATTTTGCTTCAACATATAATTTTTAGTGAAACTTTTATAAAATATATAATTGTTAACTATTGTATTCTAGACCCAAGTTATATATTTTTACATATGAAAGATACATATAGGTTTACGACGTATTATAGAAACACATCATTCCACCTTCGGTAATTTATCTTATAAGTTAGAGTATATACAATTTATCTAACTTATGTATTTAAGAATATTTTATAAAGTTATGACAATGAAAGGAAGGAAGAAAAATACAGAAAAAATTATTATTGCATAATATTAGACAGGGTTAGAGGCATCACTCAAAATGCAGACAAATTCTAAGGCAAGTTAACATTGAATAAGTCAATACGCGCTTTCTCAGGCCATTAACAGATGTCCAAGTGACGAAGAATGGATGTCTATAAGTGGAAAGCGTTGCGTCCATTATAAAAGTTGTATTACCTTGTAAAGGGCTCAGCCAGATAATGCAGCATTTCATATAGTACCTACACGCGTTTGATTGCCTTAATTATTGTTTTTACGACCCTCTGTCGTTTATGATAGGAGATAAAATTTAATCCTAAACATAGAAAAAACTGTTCAAGCCTACAGACCTCCGTACTCACAAT
The DNA here is from genome assembly GCA_951799465.1 of Leptophobia aripa. Classification (NCBI taxonomy): domain Eukaryota; kingdom Metazoa; phylum Arthropoda; class Insecta; order Lepidoptera; family Pieridae; genus Leptophobia; species Leptophobia aripa. The sequence continues at coordinate 4,568,684 of OX637267.1, read as the reverse complement.
TAAAATTAACTCGTCCTTATTGTAAAATGAATATTATATAAAAGCTTTCCAGCATCAAACAATATGCAAATACAAACGCTGTGTCAAATGCATAAAATGTTGATGGCATAACAATGAAAAAATGGGGTGAAATTAAAACATGGTGATTCATTATTCAAAATTAAATTCTATTTACTTTCACCGATAGAAATGGAGGATGGACGACTAATGAAATTTGAATGCGCTTTTACAAACAAGACATCACTCATAATACCTTTGCTAAATGAGTATTATCTCTACATCTGTTTCTAGGAATGGCAACAGAAATGCAATGTAAAGTGCATTGTCTGCTGTCAAGCGACTTTCTATTTTCACCATTTTTGGTGGTTAATAATCGTTTGAAATTACGTAGAACGGCAGTTTACTTATAAGGTGTCATCGTTTAGTAATAACTCCCCATAAAGTGTTATTATATAAAAATACCTATTTTAAATCTTAAAGGTAGTTGTTGGTGATATTTATGTCACTCGTAATAAGCACGTGTTATTTTCAGTGTGAAGCAAATATTATTCTTTAACAAAACCGAATTGTGTATTCCTTTAGTTTATCTGCAACATTAAATATAGGCGTGGTCGCATTGCAGTTTTATTGATTGGAGAAAGAATAGAATATCCGAGGAGGAAATTGGAAAATTATTTTGTATGGAAATGTATATAGCAATTCCTGTTAAGATAAGGTTTGCGTGTAACATTTTTTGGAAAAGTTGTACAAATATTTTATAAACAGATTTTTTATAAAACGAAGTTATAAATAACGTAATTAATTTACTATATGCTATTAATTTATCAGTTAGATTTTTAGTATACTAACGGTACTTTTATGGGGCGGTAAACCTCTTTTGCTCAGAAGTAGGCAACGAAAATGCCACCTGTCTAGGCTATCGTAAATCTTATAATTAATTAAATTTGTTACACGGCAGGTACTTAACAATCTTAGTTTTACGAATGACAATGTCTTTTAACGGACTTGAAAGATGGTGCTTTTATAGGTTATCCGCTGGGAATAGATTAAAAAGTAGGATATTTTTAAAGATAATACATTTTATTACCTGATAAATACTATAATTAGTTGGTAATAATAAAACCACTTAACTGAAAACTTTCTACAAACAACACTTTCCTACAAATAATTTTGGTAGTATTTTAAAAACATTTCAACTGATTCATTCATAATATGTGATTCAGGCAGAGATCAGCTGTTCTATGCCACATTTAAAAACACGACTACGCCGTCTATAATTTCACAATCAAAGAGACCCGAATAGAAAGGAATTTGTACGACTCAAGAATATTATGTCGAATTGACGGTTAGATTCAATATATTTCTATGAGCTGAATCTAAAACGGCGCGAACAATGGATCGTTTTGGCTTCCGTCGTTTTGTGGTATAAGTGTTAAGCATTTTGTTTACATTATATTATAAGACAATACATAGAGAAAATTACAGCAAACAATATAAATTCAGTTATGTTCTTTATAGTGCTAGGTACTGCTTTATGGGTTACCTAATGTTATAGAGGGTTAATATATCAAAGACAGAAATGTGACAAACGATTTTCTATTAATTATTAAATTTAATATTATGTAGAACTTTAATAAATAGACCATAATTTGGATACCATTAACTACACAAACTTCTATTATGAACCTAGAGAATTCTATCACAATCTAACAGCGCTCTTGAGGTTGGATCGCCTCACTCTAAGATATATATACGGAAAGGCTTATTCGATGAATATAACGCTTCAACTTATGACTTTTACTATATTTATCGTGTAAACCACAAATGATCGCCTCCCCGCGGGTATTATAATGGACACAATAATAATTACTTCCCGTCAGACGACAGTTTACGCGTCACCTCGCATGTTTGATCATCATCAAATTTTCACTCGGAAAAATATTGTAAATATACAATGTGTGTGAAAATGTTCGGGAGTGGAATATATAAAGATAAGAACAACGTTGTTTAAGGAGGAAAAAATTAAAATTATAGTTTATACCGGCTCATCTAAATGAAAATTCTTTGATTAATATGATATGTTTGACGGTATGTCTTTAGTTGTTAACATTGTTTGTTATTTAAATTCAATTAAAACAACCATATTTTTGTTTCTTATTTGTCTACCGAGTTGTGGCCAATATACCTATAATTGAACAGTCATTGATAATCCTAAAGCAAACCACATAACTTAATATCACTAAAACTTAACCATAATGCTATATGTCATGCATACAATGCATTAATTGCTAATATAAAAACCCAATGTGGTACAGTGGTTTTTGACAAACAATATTGGAATAGCTCCTCAATCTAAGTTGTAATTGGTAATAAAATAAATATAAGTGCACTATCCTGTTCTTACATGACACGTTCTTTATAACTGGAATAGTACAGCTTTAGCTTGTATAATTCCACATACACGAATAGAAATAACGAACTCACCGACCCCACTTAATTCAATTGTACCTTGAGTAATTTTAGCTAAAATTACTCAGACATGTACAGAATACAAACGACTTGTGTACTAATTCAATACTTCTCTTAAATTTAATTTGAATGAATGGCTATGCTTAAAAGTTATGTAGGAACGAGCTTCAAAATTTTGGTTTTGTATCGTATATTAAAATTGTTTAGGACAATAACTTACGAGTTGGAACAACTCAACTCACCCAAAGTTATTTTAGCGTGTATTAATAAAGCGAAGATTTAAATTTAATTGGTTATTTTAAATATGCTATGTAAAAAATTAATAATAAGTGACGTTAATTAAAATGATGACTACTGTAAGCTGACATAGTGACATTAAGTATGTATGCAACAAAATATTAGCACACACAAAAGCGACTAACCTAGTATGAATACCAGGTTATTGATGCTACATTGTCGGTTATGCCCTGATAATCCTTTAAAGCCTTTACTAAAGTAGGACATTCTCTAGACAATACATTCGTTAGTACCACGAGTTTACAATATTCAAGGGTCTTATTGAGTATTCAACAATATTCTCGAATATTTTAGTGTGAAGTTATTTTATTATTTTTATTTTATGTAATGAACATTTGTTTTAGTTTTTTATTTCAAGTTATTTAATTTGTATATGTTTCAAATTACATAGTTAAAATTATTAATAACACGGAATGTAGTCAGTTAATATTTTAGTTACGTAAAACGTTTAATTGTTAGAGGTAAATCAAAGACACACATCCCTCCGAAAAGACACGATCATCAGCTAATATGTTAATTTGTGTGAGCTATGTTGACACAATCACAGATCGCAAATTACGTTCTACAAGCGTGTACACTGAAAACATTTCACAGCTGCCATTGGTACGGCATTTAATTTAATCACAATAGTGATCATGAGCAAGATATTAGATTCTATCTGAATGAAGTTAAAAACTCTATTCACCGACTACAAAGGAAAAACAAACGATAGGACAAGGTCTATATCAAAGGTCCTAATTGGATGCCAGATGGCTTCTTTTACACACGTGCCCGCGGCGCCACAAGACAAAACCAGATAAGGGATATTGAACCTAATTATATTCCTTAATAGGTATGATTCTTTAATGAAAGCATACTTACTCCTTATTAGAATTTGTTGTTTTTATTGTTGGTTTAGGTGTGATATATGTGTAGAATTATATGATGACAAATAATCTTATAAAATTGAAAGGTTACCTGGAACAAAAAATACGCGTATGAAATTTAGTTTTTCATAATTACATCTTATTTCTAAGTATGGTTTGCCTGGACAAGTTTTGTATATTGTATATACATATAGCTAAATAAAATAATTTCACAAATAGGTCAATACAAAGCGAGTGTAATTTATTTATGCCGATAGCGTATCAAATATAATTTATGATTTATTTATGAATCCTATCTCGTAACTTTGTATAAACAATCAATTACATTCATTCCAACAATGTATAGCAGTACAATGGAAATAAGAAAGTAAATATTTAAGAATAACATAAAAAAGGTGTTTTTATTAAACATCTGTCGTTTATTTGTGGTCCCAGATATAAGGTTCCTTATGGTAAACAGATTTGTTGATACAAAAAACTAAAGTAGATAAGGTACCTTTATTGTATGTAAAACACGTATTATGTTACATAAATCGTAATAAAAGTTCACTAAAGAGTGTAATTAGGAGGACTCAGCATTAATGAACGTAATAAATAAGTCGAGATCAAGACTGCTCCCTTGAGGCACCCTGCGGCGTACCACACGTAATGTTTTACTTGTATGGATAATATCTTTATTGAATTAGAAAAAAATATTCAGAATCACATTATCGTTTTGTCATAAAAATGTTACATTGTAATCTCTTGATTATGAATTAATTTAAAAAATCATGTTATAGTTTGAGTTATAATGACAAATTTCACCTTTTGTAGTTTATGATCCATGGATCCTTTCCATTAAAAGTTTTAATGTGATCGTTTGAAAATCTTATCTCAAATATTAATTTAAAACATTTGTCTAAACCTTGTTCGTTAGTTGACGTCGACCGTTAAAATTCCCGCTCAAGAAATATCCACAGGTAACTTAATTATTTCAATAAATATTCAAGCGATTGACTTTCACTTATTGCTGTTTTATTAATTGTGTGGAATTATTATAGAGTTAGAAATAATACAAGCACCGGTATGTAATGATGCGGACATATTTTGTAATAATTACGAGTTTGAGACACACTGCATTTTTAAATGCAGCACAATATGATAAATATAAAGAGAGAAATTCCAGTCGTAAACTAAATAAAATTGTACGTATATTATTTCAGGATATAATACTAATTTGATTTAATACTTTAATACAGTGATTTCGACTCATCTGAATATATTATATTGGTACATCTTACGATATAACCTCGGCATTAAAAGTTACATTACGTTTATAAGTCGTACAAGGAAGTGACATTATCAAAACAAACATCTATGCAACATGTCGGCATTAAGATGATAAAGAGATTTTTCTTGTGAAAGTAAAGTGCAGTGACTGCAACTCGAAAATATCCTATCACAATAACCATCTTTTAAGTAAAACTCTTTAATAAATTTAAATAAAAAAAATTAACGGGAAAGCAGGTGTTTTTTTTTACAACAGAATGGCAGAAATTGAATTAAATGTTTATTTGGTAGATAATTAATGAGTTCTTGTAGCGACGTATACTGCTAAACCTTATTATTACATAAATAGAATAGATGAGAAGAGAGATTATACGAACTCCATAAGTACGTAGTACAAAAGTCAATAATATTTAAAAAGTCAAAATCAAAGATAAAATTAAATTAGTGACGTGAGAGGATGTTAATTTTACTAACTGCTCTTAGCGTCAGTAGATCATATTAGTAACCCAATACATGATACCACCCGCTGGTCTTTATATTGTGACATGTATAATGTCATTTTTATTGAAGATCATTAGAAATTCTGTCGGCACACGAAGGCAAATTTAATAAAATATTTAATTTATTTTACGTTTTCAACTTAAAGATAATTGACAATTTCCATGAGATAGTCTTTCTACTAGTTTTACTATTAGTGGTTATTTAGAGAGAATTTTATTTGTTATTGCCGAGGTTTCTCTGCCATATATTGATATATATTATTTTTATTTGTTATTAATGTTAACTATTCAAAGGAGTGGCGGAGAGTTTCTTGCCATATTCTCGTCCGCTTTACGCCCTTGATTTGGGAACTAGCAGTAAATTTAGAATAACAAATAATTTTATAAGTTTTGTTTTTGACGATGTATTCATACAAGTGTACCAAACTTACCTATCTAAATAAAGATATTTTTGATATGTTTTTTCCTACATATTTTGTATTCAAGATATACTTTGTTGTACAAATATGTTTAAAAATAAATACAAATAAAAAAAACAAAATACTTCCGTATGGAAATCGACTCCGAAACATTCTGTTCGATTGTCCATTAAAACGATAAGTGTGAAAATTGTTTCATTAATAACATTATAACCTTAAAGTTTATATAATACTGTATAAATGTATTTAATATGTTAATTTTAACCACATTGATGTAATAGTTGCAATCATTACGTAGGTAATGCCAGTACGATTAGCACCACGTGGCTCTTATCATTACCAAAAACATTCCAATATAAATGGTCCATTGAATAGCTGGGGGCTATTTTGATAGACTATTTTAAGTAGAAAGTAAACATCTAAATGTGAGCGGCCACACATGGAGACAGTTATTTCTGTCAATACACCAAATTGTTTTCATACTACGAATAAACATTCAATGTTAGGGCCATATAGCGGTCTTTATTTTAAGCTGAGTGTTTATATAATACATTGACTGTTGTGAAAAGTACTTTAATCTTACCTAAATAATGTTTCTAGCGATGTTGATTTTATGTGTATAATTATGAAAGTAAAGTTAATGGTGTAGAAGGGGTAGAGAAAGTCAAAAATATTTAATAATTTTTAAAGACAACATTGGCTTCTAGTTAATACATATTCAACAAAGATGTGTTAAAAAACAATACGGAGAAGTCAGACAATATCACATTTGTCAAAAAGCTGACGTAACGTTTTATCTAATTTTTAATCTTTATTGGCTATTAAGTTAATCTGGGATTGGATGTGGGCAATCATCCCAACATTGAGGGACACAAAGACCCTACTAAGTCGCTTGAGCTGGACCACAGCTTACTTCAAATATAGTTTTTAATCGATATTATAGGGCCAACAAAGAGATTGGTTAAAAAAAATTTTGACTGCCGCCTATTGTAAATGAAGTGCCGGAAACCTTGCGGGAGTGACGCCGACCCGAAAGGGTAACGAAATAATACGTTAGACGTTAACACTTTTGCTAAAAATAAAATTATAGCATTCGTAATAGTTTAACAGTTTTTCCCAATGCTATTCATATTTCGTATCATTATTCTTTAGTTAGCTTACTGTATTTTTATTTACTGTGGATCTATAGACAAGCTTAAAAAAGAAATTACTTAAACAAGCTTTAAACGATTATTAAATTAGACTTTCATGTTTGTAATCTATGTTTATAGAATAACAAATTAAAATGTATTTTTCTTTAAAATAAGTTTGGCTAAAAAGTATTGGCTACTTATGGTTATACGATGATGTTACATTTTGTTATGTAACATGACATTTAACGTTTAATGTAAACGGTTTTCTTAATAATAATACATTTTAATTATACATATGTTCAGTGATTAAGTAAGCGATTGTAAAACTTGAGGTCGTAACTTTGAAATTTTGTTTTTTTAATAAAATTTCCTACTTATACCGACTCATTATATATTACTTATATGAATATCAATAACTTAAAGTACTCGACCAAATATATGATTATTGTATGCCTGACCAAACCCAATAAGTCACAATCCCAAAATATCTTTAGCTTCGCGGAAAGCCCATAAACAAGAATAAAGGTTAGACGTAAACACATTGACCCACTCCATACATCGGTACTGGTATTTTCAGAAATATCACATATAAGTTATGTGCCATATACTAATTATATGAACTAATTTAAATCTGAAATTTAAGAATTGTGAGGAGGCTATTTAAATAAGATATGTATTTGAGCCAACCTAACTAAAAGGTTAATAAGCAATGCCACCTCAATGTTGCATCACTTTTATAATTATTTTTTAAAGAATTAATGAAAAAGTCGTTTCAAATTGACAAATAACAAAGAGCCACCGATGATTTTCCAAACTAGTGCAGTAGACATCTCGTTTACAAATACGTAAAGACTAATCGTTTGGACAAACTCTGCCGTCTTAAGTACGCCTTTGGGTATCATCATGTGACCGAAACAAATCGATCGGTTTTTATCGTTTTATATTAAAAACTATCAGGAATATTCGTGTTTTGGATTGTTGAAGTGCTTAAAAATAAACGGACTTAAAAATAAACGGATTTATTTTTGATGATTTTTTGACAGATTTCACGTTTGTAATAAACTTACATACAATTCATTACCCATTCTTTCATATGCAGTCTTCTGGAGTACGCAAATAGAAATATTAGGTGTTTGAACGTAAACCGTTCTAACATTGCTCTGATATGAACTGTCAAGAGGTCAAAATATCTAATTAGCAACCAAATACTTTTTGGTAAAATCGCCCAGTCACGAATATCCATCTATCATCATACGGAATTATTGTGCCAACACGCCTTGATGTTTACCGAACTTTATCTCGGATCTTGTGTCTATTGTAAGCGACCTTTAACAAAGACTTCTATTAGTTCACTACCAAGAGCAAAAACTGTGATGCAATATCCCGTTAGTTTGTAGAATGATCTTTGAGAGAAGCGCGTGGAAAACTATTTAGCAATGATAAGAAGTTGTAAAACTATCGGCTGATCGCACACAGTATATAACACGATCTAATGACATATATGTATGTGTAACATATATTCTTTAGTTCCTAGAATTAAACCGATCCGGATGATCACATCACATTAGCTAGATACAGATTTGCGCCGCCCGCGCGGCTATTTCCAATTAGAAATGTAGGTTTTAAAAACCGCCTTCGCCGGCGAAGGCGGAGTTCCTGTTCAGCTTCGCTCACACTTTGTGAGTTCCAGATAAGGCCCTTCAGGTCAGTCCCCAGCCCTGACGGCCCAAGCCGAGGTTCGAGTCTCACAGGAGACGCCCTTGTGCTAGTCAAGGCATTATATTTAGTTTTAAGTCTCGGCCGAGCTCCCGCTCGCCAACCAGCCCTTTGCTGAGCTGTAAAGGCCTCACGGCCAACAGCGAGATCCCACTCCAAAAAAAAAAGTTCCTAGAAATTATATAACCAAAAACCACACAAGGTTTAAACTTTAACGTTTAAATTAAGAATCATAACTTTTTTAATTAAAACTAATATAGAATAAAGAGACAATGGACAATTTATCGTGCCAAGCAATCACTTAGGGGTTTTTCGAAGTTCCCATGTGTTAAGCAAAGATTTTGGAGTAGACTGTTGTTGTATGAGGCGCGCAACCATAAAGGCGGTTCACCGTAAACATTATTTACACGGGTTGTACGACTTTGTTGACTAATCGGTCGCGTATGCTTAGTATATTAGACATGGCGTCTTAGGCCAGGCTCAATGAATTATATATGTAGGAAAAATATATAACTTCGCCGGACTAACGATTACTTGATGTTAACGCGACGATATTAGCATAAGAAAGAAAATGCTCTTGCAATCTACTGGTTGACAAATTTGAGATTTTAAAGCGTATTCTTAAGGTAAGATGCAGGTTTAGCGTAAAAAGAGTTGTGTAAGGCTCTGGTGTAGGATGTCTTTATTTCTCATTTTAAATCAGAATACGAGAAAGATCCAGGCTTAGTATTGCAACCAACCCGTGTACCTTAGTGTTATACGTACATATGCATGAAAAAATACGCGAATTTGTAATTAAGATACGTTTAAAGATAAACCGGTATGAGATGTATGCGGGTGCAGGTGTTATAATATTATAAATAATCTTCAAAAGGTGCGCAAAAAATTGATACGGGTGTAATGGTATAATAATTTCTTAGCTTTGTACCTTCTTGCCTTAGTTAATGTAGAATATAAATACAAGATCCTTCGGGGTTTTAGAGTCGATCAAAAGATAATATATTTTTTTATCTCCTAAAATACCTGTTGATGAAAATATAAATATTTCTGAGAAAATATTAATCTGACCACATTTTGATAACAATCTCGCGATGTTAAGTGCAACATAACAGCAAACTGTGTTCCAAAAGAATTTATCCTTATATTAATTTAGGTCAATTATTCAGTTTTATGTCCATGCGTTAATAAGGTCTGGAGCTTTTCGCATTCTAATAACAAATTTTGGTCTTGGCTTTATTTTACTTATCTACTTACTGACTGACAGACAAAAAAAAATAAAAATTAAGTTAAATTGTTCAAAGTTTTAACTAAGATAGTCAAATTAACTACGTCACCTTAGTACAATACTTAAAATATTATTTCTTTAATATAGTTTATTATTATATAGAGAATTAGTTGTATAAAATTGACTAATCAAATTGGGCTCTACAGGCACGACACGATACCATGCTATTCAAAATAAATAAAATAATCATGTTAATTTATGAATTAATTTTTGCCATAACATAAAATCAATATGCCTTATAAGCTTCTGAACTTATTAAACATTTGCTTTGTTCTTAAAGAACGTTTTCTTGGTTGTGGTTGCATAGAAATTATTACAAAATAGTGAAATACTATCGTGGTTACGTATAATTAAGAGGCCGTGTAATCAGTCTCTGGTTTCTTATGTCAACATTGTTATTTGTATCTTGGAATGTTACCCACATAGATGAATGACTTTAAGAAACTTCACCTCCATACTGTATCGTACTGAATAATAACATACCGTATTAACCATACAAATTCTATATATATTTTTTTGCATCGCAGCGTAGGTGTAACTGGACTAAGACGAAACATTTTTTCTATAAAATAAATCATACATTTTATGGTATACAATAAAGTGAACTTGATAAGATTAACATATTACACATATACTACTAACTGATCCCGACGAACGTCGTTTTGCCAAAAAAAAAATGTCTCTAAAAATAGATCTTGGTCGATTCTTAGACCTAGTCAATATGCTTAGAAAGGAGGATTTCAGGAGAATCGGTCAACCCTTTTCGGAGGAGTAAGGGAACGTAAACTGTGACACGAGAATTTTATATATTAGATATATTTGAACAACGTGAAATATTTTCAAATTTTTCTTTACATTTGGAATGACGAGAGTAATTTTAGTCTTATCTATGTTTTGTGATGTGATTAGAGGCAATAGTAGTATTCATTGCATTTGTTTTTATAGATTAAAATTTATGTGATACTGTTTTTAATTTGTTAGCAATAACAAATTTATGCTATCATTTAAATTTTGTTTTTAATATGAATTTCGGAATATTTACATCGAAACCGTAGGTAGGGCTTTCATGAATCAATGTTAATATAATTCGCATTGCATCTTAACTCATTTTGACGTCGCCTATTCATAATAATCTTATATCTGTTCCAATATGTATTTATAGAACTATAGTATGTTAATAGTTCACGGCCGTTTACCTCATTTACGTACCACGCAAATCATTGTTAAAATGATCTCAATATAATGACGTTATAACACAGTGTAAGAAACATTTAGTTTGTCTTATTTTATGGACATTATATTTATGTATTTTCTAGTTATACGATTTTGTTTGCTTGAATTATACTATATGTTTGAGTTAATAAAAAAACAAATATATTAATATAATTTTACCAAGATTGTCACACATTAAATGAAAGAGTAGAAAAATTAAAATTTTGAAGGTTAAAAAAGTAAGTTAAAATTCAGTTTAACTACATTTTTATTATAATCGTGTATTTAATTGGATTACGTATTTTATATATGATCCCCAAACATAAACCTTTAAATCCTCAGTAAAACAGACGCAGTAATGTGTGTGCCCTCGACCTATTAAGGTCCCAGTAGCATAAAATCCACGTCATGAATAAAAAATACATTTTTAGTTGAAGTATTTGAATATACCGTTTGAAGCAATTTCATACAGACGCTAATACAAAGGAATTGTTGAATTCTGTATTTACAGAGACTTATAATTTTGACGAACGTATTTAAGAGTAATATTTTCTATTAAAATATTTTATTAAAAGCTAAATTTCATACATTTTTGAAATGTTATGTATTCTATATTTAAGCTAAAGTATATCGTTAATTATTATTCCATCAATTATTATGTGTCCAAATTACTTATATTGTTAAAGTACTATTTAAAATATACCTCATGAAATAAATCCACATTAACACATACGGTATAAGTTATATTAATATATAGAAAATCTATAAGAACAAGTTAGAACGCTACATGACATAGTGATATACTATGTCTATCCAAAGTAAATTCGTTTTAAAGATTCAAGGTTTTTAAGTTAACTGTGCAGTAACAAATTACGTAGGTGCCTTTATGGGCCATATGGCAAGATTACGAAATGGCGGTCTTTAAAATGCAAAACGCTGACGGAATTTTGACAGCTGTCATAAACAAACGTAAAATTTAAAGTTCGTCGCGAACTGTCATATATTCGATGATATCAGCAAATAACATATCGAAAATTTATACTCCTTTTAGTTTTGTTGTTGATTATATTAAAAGTAATTATGTAGATAAAAAGGAGCAAAATTGTTTAAGTTAGCAGTCAAATAACACAAGCCAAAATATAGTAAGCAAATTCTAACAGTGCTTTCAAAGTTTGCTTAACTTTACCAAATGTAATTAGGTCACGTGACGCCATTCAAACTTTAACGTTAAAAATATTTTACGGGATCAAATATAAATCGTACATCACAGGGGATAAAGCGCATGAATATATCACAATCAATTTCCGTTCAAACAAAAAGTTATTTGTACAAGCTTTTGACTCCGTAATCCGCGCACGAGTTTTAATCAAAATAATGCTGTTTCAAATAATGTTTACGTCAAGGAATACATATACAAATTCATTTTTAATGAATAACATGTTATATATTTAAGATAATACGTAAGTCATTTAAATAGTCGTGATTGTTTTCTTATATTATTATATTTGTCTATCAACGAATTTATCGTTAAAACTTCAGAGAGTGATTAAAGTTGAAAGTCGATATTACGATTGTCGATTAAAAATGAAATACATTTTTAATCTTGTTTTTCTTTGTAAATTCCGTTAGTAAAGTAAAACATCACGTGTTGCCCTATTGCTTAAATTGTATTATATGAAATTTATATGATTAGGTGAATAACAACCCGTTAACCGATGCTATATACTAATTAATGAGCACTGACCTAACCTGAGCGATGCGAAGCTGACCTCAAATATTTCCTACAATACATTCAATCCTATTTTACAGCCAATAATCTATTCGTATTTGATATACTTTTATGGTTTTGAATATAAACCGATAAGTATCGCCTTTTACCTCTGTGGAGGAAAAAGCTTTGAATGGATTATGATGATGTTAGCTTAGCTAATAAAATGGAGTGCTGTTCTTGTCGTAAAAATTTGAAGAAAAATGTTTAACTTATAGATTTATTATAACACTTTTGTACAAATTATAAAGGAGAGTTTAAACATAATATATTATACATAATGAGTTTTGGATTTCTAATGTAGATGTTGTTACATTTATTATTTGAGATATAAAACTGTTGTGTTATGGTAGGTCAATGTAATCATATCAATGTAGTCATGTGTCGGGCACGTCATAAACTTCGGTAGTCGGTTACACATGTGGATCCCACACAGATAGCATCCATAATAGTCCTTAACCGTCTCATTCCATAATTAGCCACTGGAAAAAAAGAATTGTATAATACACAATTCACCTTCTAAATATTTGAAGTATTTAGTGTAGATTGTAGGTTACGAGAGATTCACCAGCAATTCCTGTCTAGGCTCTCCATCTAGGCTTCCAACCACCATCCGAAAGTAAATACAATAAGGGTAAAAAGGCGGTATTAAAAATATTACAATAAGCTCAGCATACAAAATATCTTTAAGTCGTGCAAAATTAGAGCGTTCAAGTAAATATGGCGGCAATAAGATCTGCATCTTAAACAGTGTCATAAATTTCAACGGCAAAACAAATTATAACAAGTATTCTTAACACGAAGTACTGTTAGTGTTGCCCACTACAATAACTCCAGAATAAACTAAGCGATAAATCAAAACGCATGGTGGGTGCAATTCTGAGGTAGCTGTTATGTTTCTACTTGGCGCTACTATGATATAAGCGGTTATTGTGAAATGTATGTTGGTTTGATTCCCACGTGGCATCACAATCTCTATCAGTCAGGTTTTTAAACTTTACGTACTCACAAAAATATCACTAATACGATTTTAAAGAAATGCATCTACATTCTGATGTGAAACAATGAAGAAATAGTTAAGGAAAAGAGGACATAGCCATATCCTAGATTATTTAAAATTTTGGATTAATTAGCGAAAAATAAACGTATTTAAACTAATCCAATTTCACGATAAATGTGATAGTTTATTAGTTAATTTTAGTGTAATGAAATATCGCACGCGTGCAAATATACCCCCATGCTGAGTTGTGCCACAGCCGTAAAAAGCAATTGAATAACACTTACTGCTTACCGGAATGGAGAAAACGAAAAAAAATCGAGGCTGCCATTTGAGTCGTATCGATTTTTTATAATAGCAATTTTACGGTTTGTTATAATTCAATGCCTCTGAGGTCTTTTGTCGGAAATAATAGCTTTTTGTGTAAGTTTTAAATTTTAATAGTGAAAACATATACCATAAGAAACTTACTTGAGTCTATAGCGATTATCAAACTTCATAATGAATAAAAAGCATATATTTTTATGAGAAGCAACAATTAACATTTCTTTCTACGGTGAAACGGCAAATAGAATCGAATTACAATATCAAAAAATCGAATTAACATTTATTAGTCCTGTAATTGTAAAGATTTCAATAAAATAAATAATTTTAAACATATAAATAAAATATTAAGTAGTATTAAAGAGAACAGTCAATTATGAAAAAGCATGCAGGTTAATTAATGTGGTTTTCAACACACTATCGAATAACAATATAAGATCGATTACGATACTAATAACAGTGCGGGCTGCGCGTGCGCACAAGTGGCATATTTCGTAATGAAAGCGACAACTTGATGTGCCATAATATCGGCCATCTTGCAGATTGTTTGCGTAAGCGACATCAAAGATTGGCGGTGCGTTTAATGTACACCGGTCAAAATATTTAATTTTTTTTAAATTGCTATATTAATCATACTATACTACACGCGATACTATATATGTGATGTCCAGCCTTTCTCATATATCAATGTAATATTTAACTTATGTAATTCATAGTTTTTTAAATAATAATAATATTTTTGATTTAATGAGCGATTTAATAACTAAGCACCATGATGGTTTCATTTGTCTAAGATTGGTTTGGTTGTGTCGGGTCGAAAGATTTTCTTTTAGATCTGCAATTAACGCTTGCTTTGCCTCTTCGATGAACCAGCATGCCTTATACCCAAGCATATAGCAAAGTTTTGAAAAATATTTTTTTTGTATTCTAACGAGAGTAGATATCATTATTGTTAATTCGAAAAACAGATAATTTCGTTCGCTTTGGTTATTTTATAGAATTTCGTAATATTTTACTTTTAACATATGGTCAGATCGACCTTGCGTGAGTACTGCTATAATTTTTGATTGAACCATTATCAAATCCGAGCAAGTTTGTGGGGCTATCAGAGGTCTCATACACCTACATATATTTCATAATATAGCATTCATGGTTCATTATTGGTATGTGGACGTAACTGAAAATTGTTTGACATTGGATTTATGGTACAATTTTACGCCTTACATACAACATTGCAGTACTTTAACGAATGACAATTTCATTACAAATAATTAAGAATGACAAAAGTTACGTGACTTTAAGAATAATCTTCAAGTACCTGTATATAGTTCTAATTTTTGTATTAAAATATGTAAGTACATAATTTTGATGTGTGTTCATATATGCATCCTATATAGTTTAACAAAATATTAAGCTAACAGTTAGGATGAGCTTTACAATAATACAAAAAATAACATGACAGTTAGAATTAGAATAAAATATAATTTGTTAGAATTTCTTTATTATATTTATTCTTTAAATAGAATATGAAATCATAGGCTTACCGTTTTTATCTATTAGTAAGAAATATTATTAAATACGAACAAGACCTTTTATTTTGTTAACTATTAATACGTTAATATCATTAATCTTTTAAACAAGGTTTACCATAGCTGTTGGTATTTTTTGATACAAGTTACATATACTGTGATAGAGATATTATATGTATTTTGAATCATGCTTGATCTTTGGATCATGCTGACTATTAAAAAGGTGAATTCAAAATTAAATTAAGCCAAAAAAATCTATAGACTAGATATACTAGAAACACTGAGGCAGAAGATAATATAAGGCTACATTAAACAGTTACCTAAGGACATAAGACACAAAGGGTAATAAATAAAGCTACTTCGTACACGGAGTATTTAAAATACAATTTGTTGTTTATATTTATTTTGAAGTGAGGAATAGCATGAATAACATGACGTGACAAGCTTGAGACAGGAAGTAGAAAATTATTACTGAAAGTCGCATTAATCACTGGTTATATTACACCGTTGTTTATTTTCAGTGCTTTCAGATGAGTATTTTGAATTTTTAATGTTTTATGTACATCCTCAGGTTTTCAGAAGACGACTGAACCTTGCTGTTTCTGAAGTTAATTTCAAGGAGCGTTAATTGACTTTATAACATTGGTGTCAGAGTAGCTAATAAATCTTGAACCTTTGTACAGAGCTTAAATATAAATAACAGTTTGTCTAGTTTACTAAGAAAATATCACAGATACAATATAAAACATGTCATATAAGTTTAAAAAAGATTTATCAGAATTACTTTTATATGTATTATATAATTTAACGATATCTATCACACATTTAACCTTTAGAGTCTGATATTTATAATTAGGCAAAAGAGAACACAAAAATCTGTTCTCGCAGCCATTCTATCAATGTCTTTTAAACGCTCAGTTTAACATAGCTTTAAGACCTAAGCCGACAAAGTTGCATAGATCGAAAACTACTATCGCAGGAAATAGAATACATATTATATTACCCTGCTTTATCTTTGTGACATATTGCGGCAATAAAATATATTATTGGGTGATAAGTTAACTGTATTCCTATTGAAATTTCGTGAAATCTTATAACTATATACAACGTAAAACTTTAAACTAGTTTATAGATCTGGTTACTACATCAATGACGATGATAGACATTTTGTAACATTTAATAGTTTATGATTCAGAGCCAAGTCTAAGCTCGAACTAATTCTCATATATTATGGCAAAATATAACAGGTTAATTCCAATTCGTGTATTAGATTATTGCTTCATTGAAATGAGAAGGTAGGCCATTGATACTTTCCAAATCAGACCAAGACGCGATCATCAGCTGGTATAGGCACTTGACATAACCGAAACATTTTGATGTCATCGACCCAAATACTTGTTACGGCACAATACTCGAACAGTGGGCCGTTTGTGAATCAACGAGGAAGCATGTTTTAAAACGATATAGGTCAACTTTGAAATAGTGATGTGAGATCAAGCGTAATTTGTCAGTACTTGTGTTTAATCAAGAAAAGCCATATAAACTTACAGTTAATTAAGAAAACTTTGAGATGTTTAACATTTTTTGGTCTTATACACACTTTAGAACTGATGACAATGTGCATATTCATTTTGCATGAATTACCTGTAAACAAAAAAATTATAAAATTATTACAATATAAATTTATATCTTGAATTACGTCTTGAATTCTTTTCTTTTTAAATATTCGAAAGACAAACTAAAAACTACCGTTATCGATAAAACGCCCGCAACACTACGTGACATTGCATCATGAGTTCAGCAAAGATTTAGACCGCGTTGCGTTGTTTTACCTAATTTTTCTTTGAGCTACTGTTCTTGTTTCTCATTGTTTACCTTACAATGCGCTCCCGTTACGGTCGGAGGCGAAGTAAATTATTATTTTAATGATGTAATTTTTCGCGCCTATTTCACATTTTAATTCTATGTAACAGTTATTCGAAAATTATTTCTCAAAGAGCGGTCTTGAATTCTGGATTTCAAATTTTAAAATTTAGAATGTTAAGGCAGTGTCTCGTTTGTTTTATAAAGTTGCTACAACTGTTTTATGCCTTCATCTATACAAGTTTCACCAATTTAAAAAAAATTCTCAACTAGTGAATAATTAGAATAACAACTATAACTTGGAATTCTTTATGATAGAAGCAAAGTTAATTAGCAGCGTGGAAATAAAATAAATCTATTTGTAGATTAAAACTCTTATCTGAAGAATTTTTGCCATAAATCTCTAGTACATCATGTACATAACTATTTTTAATATCTCCAGCGGATGGCATAAGCTTTCTCCCGGCACATCCGCTATTACGGCGCATCTGATCCCAATGAGTGGATCTATTTTATATCTGTGACGTCATCAACATACATGTGTTCTTGTTAAACAAAATAATATGTATAACTTCAATATCGACATTACGACTTTATTATTTGTTAAAGACAACAGGTTTCCTGTGCTGCGATTTTCTCATTATTCTTAGGTTGATTCTAAAGCATAGTGTCTTTGCACACAAATAGGGTTCTGTAGCAATATTTTGTAGATTTCCTACTCTATGGTATGCAGTGTAAGAAACCCTAAATTCTGAATTATATTCTTGGACTATATTCTTATATAAATCATTCCGGCTAAGTCAGTAAGGAACATGCTGTAGCCAACCCTGACTACACTACTTATAATAATTGTAAAAAAAACTTATTATTTAACGCGACAATGACGCAACGATATTTTAAAAACACATGTGCATTCCACACAGAACAAACAGTACTTATTTAACTTGTAAATGTTTAAATGCCAACGCTAGAACAAGATATTCAATGGGACATTTGCTGTAATGATCGGAATATTATTTTTTAACGAAGTAACAATGAGCTGTGAGTACCTTTTTCAACCCTCATTTAAAAACTTACGGCTACTGAATAGAAAGTCTATGTTTTGATCAACTATCTTACTGTTAACTCAGATATCATATTAATTTGGTAATGTTAACAATTTGGGTTAAATAATAAAAAAAAATACATAAATATGTATAATAAATCAATTTGAATACCGGCTCAAATGCCCAAAAGATAATCTCAAGGGAGAAGAATTTTTTTATTCAATTATTTAGCTAGGAATATAAAGTGATCTTTTGTAATTTTGATGACTTTTTATAACTATACCATTTTTAACAGATCAATTCAGTAACGTGGAATAGTACCTAAAATTCAGTTGAGAACTGATTTTAAGTATATACATTGATAAGGTTTTCAAAAGTAAAGTGTTAAATACTGAGCTTTAACGGTTTGAATTGGCTACAGAATTATGAAAAAAAATTAACATATTACGCGATACGTTCTCGGTATGATATATTATTTATAACAATAAACTGAGGAAATAATTATAATAAAATCATAAATAGAATTCATCATGTGTGGGGTTTAACAATGCGTAACTATATCAAATGTTATGAGATTCTTGTATTAGCATAATATTACCTCAATGCGTTATTTGAACCGTTCACTTTCTAAATTCACCTGGCCGTGATAGCTTATATAAAAATATCTCTTTCCTATAAACATATCGTTTTACCAAGGTACTCTTTTATTCTGTAAACAAAATATCGAATTGACGGTTTTACATACAGTTTTCTTACCACCATACACGAAAGGATAAGTATTTCTCAAACTTATAAAGCTCAGCTCGCAGAGCTAGTTTTATTCAGAGGGGCGAAATTATCGTGACGGCGTGAGGATTTTAATCTGCATCGTCTTCAATTTGTATCAAATCGCAGATCTATTTTCCACAAGTGCGGATACTCCCACAAATTTCACGAGTCACAGAATTTGGGGAAAATATTCGCGCGAATAAAAATCGCTGTGCGATGCAGGCCTTCCTTAAGCTATGTGTGATTTGGGTTTGCACTTGATTTTTGTTTTATTCGTTTGCCTGTAAAACTCCGACAGCTAATTGAAACAAAACATCTAAATACTAAAATTAATTGACTCATTATACTCATAATACTTGTGGCCTTCAAATTAAAGTATGACTTCATCGTTTAATTGCAATGCACATTCTAAACAGTTTTATATAAATTAAGAATTGTTTCAATGGTATTTACTTATGTATATGCAAAAAGAGTATTATTTTATATATGGAAACCCGCATACATTTTTACGACTTTTTAATACTGTTGTCTCTTTTATGGTGAAATGTCGTGATGGTGGGTAATCAATATCATTAAATGATATGACCTTGTTGATAGAAAATACAATTGTTATTTTAACTAGAATGTTACCTTTAAAACCACGCATTTCGTAATAATTTATTGTAATTAGGTATTAAAAACTTACTACTAATAAAAACAATTTGTTCTCTGTTAAAATTAAGTTTCTTTAGATCATATTTTATTTGGTTTAAACCAAATAAATAAGTACTAGAAGTAAAGAATCATATATTCAAAGTTCTTTAGAGAGTAAAGATAACTATAAAGCTTGCCAGTTTGTTGCTAGCAGTAAAAATAGTACGGAAGATATGTGAAAAGGAGGGAAGGGGGTATATGATATGAGCAACAGTATAAGCCTATTATGACTTAGTGACTTTTGAGTGAGAAGTTGGTATTTTCCCGTTCGTGCCGTTGCAAGCTGAATCCCGAATACACACCCACTCGAGAATTATTTAAATGAAATACATATATGTATTACCGACAATTAAAACGTCATAACAAAGAAATGTACGTAGCTGACATTAAAATATTGAACTACTAAAAAACCTTATTTGTATGAGAAACATTTGAATTGCAAATGCATAAGTGTACTTAACTACGTGTACATTTTAAACACTTGCTTTGAATAACAAAATATTAATACAGGATTAAAGAAGCCGACTTTAGAAAATAGGTTGGTGGCAAAATAACTTTCGGGTTCGCGTTTCGTTATACCAATTTAATATCTTTTTAAATATAAAAATTAATCAGTGTTATTAGCAACGGAGGTTACATTTTGAATAATTGGTAAGTCCTTTTAAAAAAGTAAAAGAGTAAAATTGTGTGGACATGAAATAACTATATTTATGCTATATTATATATACACTTGACAAAAAGTAGTTATATAAACAAAAATAATTGCGAATTGAGCTTTGCAGAGAAGAGTGGCGGAATTCGGAGAAGGCCTTTGCCAAGGGGCAAATATACACGAACTAGTTAAAAAACCTGAAATAAATGGCTTAATTATTATATATCTATTGACAACTACAACACTATTTAACAATACGAAATAAGTTAATATATGATCCAATTTTAAATCAATTTACATAGTTTGTTAAAGCTGAATCGTTTAGTATTGGCGGGAAAACCAAAACGCAAGTCGTGGGCTAAGCCAGTCCACAGACTATATTGTCAATGCGTCATACGCTACAACTTTAAAGAGCAGTGCACTAAAGACTTTTTTTCGCAATTGACACTTTACAAAGAAAAGCATTTTAAGAAAACGGACAATAAATCTATGTTATTATTTATTTGCCTATTATTATATACAGCAACAAATATATAAGTTGTTATTCATATTTTCTAGGTGTTTCTATATACTCCAAGTTTGCTTTAACTGGCTGTATAACGATGCAACACACTCATTTACATAACAGAATAAAACTATTTATCACCAAATATCATGTAGGTTGTATTAACATAACATTAGAATCTCATGGTTCAACACCAGCCAAAATGCGGTAAATATCTCTATTTATGTTTCATACAAATAATGATTTATTTAGTGTACAGTTATAAAAACAACGCCTACT
Organism: Leptophobia aripa; assembly: GCA_951799465.1. Classification (NCBI taxonomy): domain Eukaryota; kingdom Metazoa; phylum Arthropoda; class Insecta; order Lepidoptera; family Pieridae; genus Leptophobia; species Leptophobia aripa. Next base: position 4,547,094 of record OX637267.1, on the reverse strand, counting down.
CACTCAGCTGATGCTTTACTAGAAATTCAAGGTTGAATACCGGAAAAAGGAATGTCGCGCTACAGGTTTTGTATTCGCACTTAAACTGAACATAATATTATGTATTTACGACTTTAAAGAATAATCTGCATTTAAACACTGACTGTTTAAGTAATCTGTTAATTTTTTGTCTATATAGTAAGAAGTGCGACATTGAAATTTGATTAACTGGCAATAATATTTAAGTATTAAGCTCACTATATTATGTATTAAGTTACTAAGGCTGTGATGAAGCTTTACACGGTCGTAAATACACTCCTCCTTCCAGACAATCGACGTTGAAATTTATTACTAATACAACATAAAAAAACAATTAATAGAAATATTTGGGCATGGTCGTGGTTTTGTGAACTTGATATTGTCAATGTTTTAATTATTAAAATACTAACGATATCATATGTAACTGGCTTAAAACGGTGAGATAACTTTTAATAAAATAATTTTTCTTATTGGAATGGATTATATACAACAATAGAAACTTATTAGCATCGATCATTTATATTAAATGCGCTTAAAAAGTATAATATTAGGCTGACTCCCTAATATTATTTATAACTAGAAGTGACAAAAGTAGACCATTAATTAAGATGTATCTTTTTTATACACGAATAATTTTCTTTCGACAGACAGAGAATCTAATATATAAAATTCTCGTGTCACAATGTTTGTTCCCTTACTCCTCCGAAACGGGTTGACCGATCCTCCTGAAATTTTGTGGCCATATAGAGTAGGACTATAAGACTATAAGAGTAAAGACATATATATTGTAAATAAATTTTTCCCTTAACCACTGCACAATGAGCTCACATTTTTAATTACAAGTAGCCTTTATAGCATATGCTTATAACTGGGTCGTTAAAACTTTATGTCTTCTAGTTATACACTAATCAACATTCTTAGAAATTTATACAGTTTATTATAGTATTTATTGCAATATATTAAGGACTATTTATGATTGTGTATATTTATATGATTGCCGACAATTTGTCGCTTGCCTTCGGCAATTGAACTATTAATGCATAGAATGAAAAAATATATATTTAATGATGTTTGTTTTATGGTAAACCGGATTTTTTAATTATAACAAAAAGATGCCTTAGTGCTTGAAAGTACTATCTGGAAAGAAATCATTAAGTCGTTAAGCTTGCGATTCTTAAGAGGTGTACATAAGCATGCATTTTCTTTATATACCAACACTTTCCCGTAGTAAGCCTGACGAAAAATTTTCAACAGCAATAATCAGATAATATGGCACGTACAGAGTTGATGGATTATTTCTGTTACACTTATTTTCGAGAAAAAAGTTCTATATTAGTAGTGTGGCAGCTGCGTCTATCGTTTAACCCTGGAACCTGTACCAGACACCTGCATGACATTTAAACCATATCTGGGGTACACATGTCATACAGGTGCAGTACAAATATGGACATTCTATTTTCAAAAAAAATATACAACATACACTTACTAAAGGTTTTCCAAATTGTAACATTTCTACATCAAGACGCCTTACCTAATGTAATGTTGTATTTCTTCCCCACTTTGTGTAAAAGAACCACCAGAGGTAGCTTGACAGGGATTACCTAATCTCTTAACATAAAACTTATTTTATGAAAAATAACATTCCTATTTGGACAGTTTTGACTATTTCTTAAATGCAACAATACAAATGCTATCACAAATTATTTTTACAATTAACGATAATAATATTAACGATTAAATTAAATTATATATTTACGACCAGTTCCATACTAATTAGCGTTACAGTGTTATGTTAGAAGCAAAGTAGGTTTGTCAAAGTTTTATTAGCCAGTGTAACCCATACTGAAACCATTGTTTCGCGGAGAATTAAACCTCAAGTGACCATAATTATGTTGGTTTATAAATTCCTTTTAGATCCTTCTTGTTTACAATCGTTAATGTAAACGAGACAGCTCGGAGACAGCTATTGGCGATAAATTAAGTATAGCGTCTTAAAATAAGCTCTCATTCACAAGAAGGAAATACCATTAAATATCTTATTTATATCAATAGTACATACTTTTATCCGTACTAAGATCCATTAAAGCCAAATGAAGAAAACAATTAGGTGGTTAAGAGACTGAATGTCAATGAGTCAGCTTGCGGTTTTGGTCTTCCGTAAGTTAATAAGGTTGTTAGAAGTAATTATTAAAACTAATTACAGCCTCGTTTAAGACGCAGTTATTAATAACTTGTTATTATTGGTCCTATGTGACTGTAGGTAATTTAACAATGCCAATGTTAAATATTCAATTACGATTAATAAACATTTGATCAGAAGAATGGGTTTAACTGAGTCATACAATTCTTAGAAGGTACTGGGAAGCAAGTTGAGTAACGCATTAAATTATACATTTGGCTTTTCTGTGGAAACATTATACGCATCTTAAGTAGGGAAAAATCTTAATATGTTAATATGTGATTGTCTAAAATGAACTGTATTACAATCGAACAGAGTTGTTTTTCAATATTAGGTTGATAAGATCAATATAATAATAAGGTTTTAGTTTTTGCGCGGTTCTTGATTTCATAATGTTTATCTCACGAGTTATAGATGATTTGCATATTTTAAAGTACTCAGTACTATGCTGTGGCTAGAAAAAAATCTTACAAATCTTCAATTATGTATGTAATCATGATTAGAGCGATTATAGATTATAATTACCTTCCATATGTGTAACTGATAATATTAATAGTTTAAAAGTAAATAATAAGACGTCATTCATTCCAAGTGTGTAGCAATTTTAAAATTCAGCTCTTACCACGCCCACAAAAAGTAGAAACAGCCTGAACGGTCATAAGGCCTCTTCTGACGCTAGTATTACAATATTCTTTATTTAATTCCTTTTGACACTACGTATTTCTCACCCGGGGATATGAGAATATTTGACCAGATGAAAGTCACATTCTTAACCTTCCTCAACCTATAATTTCCAAAAACGGAGTAATAAAACAGATGAAATTGAGTGTTCATTCATAAGGGAAAGTTTGGAAAGTCGAGCTGAATACTATACCATCGAAACACATTCTTACATAAAGTGTTAAAAAATTGTAATTGATTTGTTTTTCTTCTTCATTTGTGACATAGCCAATCGTAACAGTTTACAATGGAAATATTAATTTATCGAACACCAATCGTCGGGAAGCTTACCGATTCGTTTATCAAATAAAAATAATATACTCAATTGCTAAAATGTCACGGAAAGTCCTGATTCCCGATACGGTCAACAATAATATGGTAAATATTGTTTGTGGTCTGGGTATGAAGTTAATCAGTATTGTTAGTATAAATAACAAAGTCAAATTTAAAATATCTTTATTAATTAAGGACCATTTTGAATCGTCTTACATCTAAGTGATACTATGCCTGTGCGTACGCGACCAAGCTGAGAAGAAGCTGGCAAGAAACTCGGCTTGGTTGATTTTTTTGTTGGAAATGATCCCAGTACACTTTTTGAAGCAAGGCTAAGCTGAATATAATTCAGCCCCAGACCTTTTCATCATCAAAATAATTTTACAATTTATAAAATGCTTATAAAAACATATACGTTTACTTAAAGTATGGGCTTACCTTTGGCTAACCGAGTTTGAATTCCTTTAAAAAAAGTAAAAAGATAATCTATTTTTTTAGACATAAAAACATTTTATGAAATGTCAGCCTTGAAACGTGATAAGCAATTTGGTAAGATCAGTTATTTGAAACCAATTTTGCAGATAGTAAATTACTTTATTTCACATTAAAATAACTGAAAAGCAATTTGAACGAGTATTACTGGATTTACCTTATGGCATTATGTTAAAAACATTAGTCATCGATAAAAACAATTATTGCTAAATAAATTTTGCAAATCACAAATTTAGTCACGTAACGCGATGTTCGCAAGAAATGAGCAACCGAGAAATCTAACATTTAATGACCACCGGCGGATTTATCTTAATGCTTAAATTTCAGAAATACCAATACTCTCTTTCTTCAAATTAAATACGCAGGTATACTATATAACGTATATATGCATATATGTATGTATATGTATATAATAACTATATGTATATCAAAGCAAAACAGAATCAAGGCTAAAACTAATCCTTCTATATATTATAAAGATCGTTTGGGTCCATGCAATAAAAAAAAAAAAATATTTTTTTTACGCCAGAGCTGGAAATACATATTTATTTCGTGTATTAGATAACAACTTAGGTTTTTAAACTTCGAGTTTTCACTAAGATTTCATAATTTCATCTTTCTATCCGTTACTATATATCTAGTTTAAGAAGAGTTTTTCATTCTACTTAAACTAGATACGTCTTAAGATATTTACAATAGAGATGGCATCGAAATTTGCATCGAGACATCGTCTGTTAATTGTCATTAATATTTACGAATTGTTCGATTGAATATTAATAAAGTAATTTAGTGTCATTTGGTTTTAAAAGCTTCAACAAACCGGTGACAGGTTGAATATTGAAGAAATTTATTAAGTAAATGAATTCCTGTATGTAAATTAATAAGTATTACGAAATTTGACAGTTCAATGTCAAGCGTAACATTTGTATTTAAATAAGCAATTTGTAAATACTTTGCCACAGATTAAAAATGACAAGCTTAAGATATGCGTTAACTTAATTCAGTACAAAGAATTTTTTTTGTACCCTAATTAATTTATTAGGGCCATACAATATCTATTTACATCTATAGCGATATAACTACAAACGCTTCAGGGTCACGAGTTCAGAATAAAGCAATTGTATAAAATAAGAATTATTCGTGCTCTATTCACGCGGGAATTGTATGATGAATTAATCAAATACGTAATTTATTTAATAGTTACTATTTTCTAGCTATACAATTTTTTAATTGTTATAAGTTCGACGCAAAATAATATTTTAAAACAACAGACTTTAATAAAATGTACAAAAGTTAAACTAATATTTCTATACAAATGTGGTTACAATTTGGGTTAATTTCGAAAACACTACGGAGGGAATATTGAAATTTCTTACTTAATAAAAATACTTAAACTTTTTGAGGTGAGATTATTTTTTGATATTTTCTGGAACACAGAATAAGTAATATTTTTATTGAAATGAAAATTTACGTATATTTAGTGATTATAATTTAGAGTGTTTATTCCTTAGATATCAAAGTAGTTCGCACACAAGCTCAGTCATCGCGTGTCTAAATAGACTAACGCTAATTAACCTTACTGTATTGATAATCATGGCAATAATACACAATTTCTCTATTATTTATGCGTGTAACACAACACAATAGGAGACTGACCTCCAACACATTCATTCGCCGAACCTTACTAAACAAATCACTGTCGATAATAATTTTAGCAAACCACTATGAATGTATATTTCTTATGTATTTTTATTAGATTTTATGTACAAAATATTACTATACCTATAAGTAACATTATAATACATTCACGGATTAATAAAACCTTACTATACATTTTTAGAGATCTTTTTTAACATTTTTTCTAATTAAGATAAACACTTTTAAAATTAATCATTTGTACTAGTAAGTTTGATGTAGACGTGAATAGTTTAAAATATATCGAATATTATTATATAATACCTCCTACATATATGACGAGGACCATCGAATTTCGCACTTTCAAACGTAAAGTAAACATAATTAAATTGCGTTAGGCCACGCTACTTTCCGTCTACAAACACTCTGCAAAGTGAAATCCACTGTACATATTCAGAATATTTTCATATAGACTGTCAAGTAGTATTCTACTTATATATATGACGTACTCCCGTAACCCAAGACAAGAATGCCAGTGATTTTGGCTTTTGTTTATCACAAGAAAGATTAAAGGAATAAAAAGCTGACATACATGTTTTTAATATAAACACTTACGTTATGAATCTAAATGATTATAAACACTGTTATAACTTAAGCCTGGTTCTAATTAGAGAGTAGAATTAGGCAGAAAGTTTTAGTTAAAGCAGTGTTGAAATTTAACTTGTATAAATCTAGCTTAGTCGAAACACACTTTATAAAATATTTTGCGTAATTAGACCTAATTAAAAAAGTTATATAACACGTAAGAGAATAATGGAAGACTTCACACGTAACAGATAATTGAATTTCACTATTTTGGAAACTTTCCTACTCGAATTATCGCCTGCTAGGAAAACAAAGAGAGCTGTAATCATTGTTTTTCCCGCGGTTTCACCGTGTTTTGTTTACATATCTATATAAGTAATTTGATTTACATCTTACAAACGATTTAATGCAAAATTATTCTTCATTAGTTGTGGAAGTTTTTTAAAATTGTCAGAAAACAGTTTACATTGAAAAATAATAAAAAAAATATGAAAAATATTTTTTTCTTTTATACGAATGCCTCATCTCAACCTAGACGGAAGTGTGAAAACGCCTCGTAAAATGTAAAACAAAAGACGAATTGGAGGCAGTTCGTTTGATAATGATTGGTTTAATTGACAGTTTAAACTTTGACAGAATCCACGTACCTCACGGCAAGTTCACGTAATAGGAAAAACGAAGTGCCGGAGTCGATAACGATGCTACTAGTGATTATCCTCGTATGTAGTGTGAATTATTTTCGGAATTACTTGCTATAATTTAAAAAGCAAACAGGTAACGTCATTACCATGAAGGTCGCTAGTAAAAACAAAAAGCCACAGATAATAAAACGGCAAAATGAACCTGTTCTATGGAATCCAGTAGGTCGACCTTTGACAATGTCGGAGTGATACCAACATAGATTTACTGACTCACAGTCGGGTATTGTGGACAATAATAGTACGGTTGCTAACGATTGATTAGCTTTAAATCTAAAATAATAGTCGCAATAAAATGTTTCTTTTTATTCTCTAAACTTTTGAATACGAAACACCTCGCTAATGGTGTACAAAAATAAAAACGAAAACTTTACTTTATTTTAATATAGATAAATTATGATACGATATTCGACAAGGCAATTTTTTTAAAGGAGTAAGGTCTACGTTTAGTGCTATATTTCACTTTTTGTTAATCTTACCTAATTCTTAAAACATTGTCACTACAAATGGTTTTGTAAGTGGTTGTATACAATGTATATTATCATTGTGTCTCAGAATTGTCCTTTTATTCAATGAAACATTTTTTTTTTTATAGAAGAGGGGGCAAACGAGCAGGAGGCCCACCATAAAGGTAAAGCCGCCGCCCACAAACACTCACGCGGCAGAGAGCTCGTGAGTGCGTTGCCGGCTTTTAAAGGAAAATTGGGAAATGGAGGGGTAGGGGAAGAGGACGGGGAGGGGAAAGGATGGGCACCGGAAGATCTCACTAACCGAACGAAACGCGAGTACAAAATGATTAATAATATATTTAATAATTTACAAACACAGACATTCCTAAACATCGAAATATAACCATCCTATTGTATTTCGGAATGGGTATTAAAATTACTGCAGCTATAGGGATGTAAAAGTGTTACGCTTCCATTAAAAAAGTGCCCGCTTGTGTACGCTTAACTTTCGCTACATACAAGTACTTAGCTTAAACCATTTTTTAATTATCTTGACACAGATCCCAGGTGACATTCCTAATAAAAGTAAATCTGTTCTGGCCACTCACGCTATCTTATCTAGTCAAATATTTAGAACCGGACATTATTGCACAATATACAAAATTAATGTTTTACCATTTCGATAAGCAATGTCTGTGCCATAGACACAATAATTGCAGTTCAATCTACAAACTTTCGGTAAAAAGTTTTTAAATTGTTAATGTCATGCATTTTGTATGATTATTCGTAATTGAGTCATTAATGTTTCGTGGAAAAATAAACATTGTTTTTTTAAATTCAAGACAAATATTGTTTATTTTTAATTTAAATCGAGAAACTCTGGTGTATTCGTGCGTACAATTTTTTTTGCAACTATCAGTCAGGAAGTTGCATAGGCGGAAGACATATTTAGTAATATATCCGTAATATTATACCCCATGACTGAATCTGTAATCGTAACCTTTAAACTGACAATTTACTCGGCAATTTAACTGATAACATGCTTATGTAAACACAAAAGAGTCATTATCCTACCGCACAGTAAATTACTCCACAAATACCAATAAAGTTTGTTGTAATCAGCTATTAGAAAGCCAATATCATAAATTTGCCTAAAATGATAAGAATAGACAAAACAAATTACCAGATTAGCCAGACTATTGAAACGTTAAGGTTCTGATAACAGTTTGATAAACTAAACTGGTGCATATAACAAGACATATTTGGATGTAATTGCATTGGGAATACTTTAGATTCCAAACATGGTTGAGAATGTAGTCTTGATAATACTTGCTAAGCTCAAAAGCTTTAGAATATTATAAAACTTTAATTTAAAATTGTACATTTAATAAGCTTTCAAAAGTAATACAAATATAGATTTAGGTTTTATCGGCTTCTCTTTTAGTATCTGACAAACATCAGTTACTTTTAAGAGTATTAATTGTTCCCACATTACAGTGGGAGATTTTAATCATTTTTCTTATCTTACTTACGTTACGTAAGAAACGTAAAGATACACTTCTGTTATCATTGTATATTGCCAAGTGCACAGCATTAGCAATTAGTCAACGAAAATAATTTACCGGTTCTGAAATGTATGTAGTGAAAAGGCGCTGGCAACAACCGTAGACCTAACCCCGCTCATACCACGCCCCACGTTTGAAATGTAATCAGTATCCACGTCCCGTTTTTTTACTTAGTATTAAAAAAGTTTTATGGACAAAATTTTAGTAGGTACATGAGTGAAAATCCAGCAAAAATGATAATCGTTTGTCTGGGTGGCCACAAAAGCACTTGACTTTGAAAATAATTGCGTAGTACACGAGTTACGTTGCAGACGTCACTGCAGGACCTTTAAGGGATAATAGGGCTGTCACTCGCAGTGCCTTTGTTTAACAATTGTATAAGCTTACATATAAACTTGTTACGGCATTATATTTGTATATTTGGGAGCAGAATCTATCAATACCTGTTTAATGTAATCTTTTTCACATTTCACACATCTGAGATGTTACGTGACAATGATATATTTTAAGCACCTTGAAAAAAAAAACAAACCTTTAAATCCTGATGGTGTTCGCATGTATGTTGTATCTTGTTTGTATAATTATATTGTATTATGTTTTATCTCTTAAATTTTTCAAGTTCCCATACAATTGTTTTGTGTGTATACCTTGTTTTATTATCTTATAAGTTTATTTTTTTAAATATATTTAACACATAAGATGTTTGGTGATAGATTTAATAAAATAAAATAATAAATGAAAAAACATGAATTGGTTCAATACTTATTGCTTTTTTTTGTTCCATTTACCGTTTGTGTGGAACATAGTGAAAGTATGTCTGAAAATACTTGATTTATGAATACATACGGGATTTTCGGTATTTTACTTATAACATTGGACTACAGTTATGTTGTATACAAAATTGATTTACACAATAAACTAATTTTTATAGGTTATCAATAGTTAACCCTATATTAATCTTGGGTAAATCGGACAAAATTAAACAATTATATTAAATCCTCTAGGATTCTGTATTTAAATATTTGATGGCGGCGTATGTATGTTGAAGTCAGCTGACCGTGAATTTAATTGTGGATAATTACAAAACATTAGAGTGCCGTTCTAGTAAGAACTCGCCCGCAGCTCTATTTTACTACAGGATACTGTTAATTAACTATATATGTCAACAATGGAAACAAATTGAAATTTTATTGCATACAATTTTTTATAGATTATAAAGGGAGAGACTCTCAAATGTATTTTTATCAAGATATTGTATGGATGTATATAAAAAAGTTTATTTCCATCGGATTAAAACGAAGTGTTTCCAAAAATAGCTTATAAGTATCAAGGCAATGATGACTAGTAATATATAAACGAATAGTATAAAAAGCTTAGAGATTGAATACGAGAAGCTCGCTTCATATAATTGACACTCTAGTAATACAAGCAACCCTTGATATAAATTATTCTGGATGGAACAACCCTAAGCAAAAAGAGAAATGGTAATAGCTGAGGGCGCAAACCAAGTCACCATTCAAACCATATCTAGAAATCAAAGTAACTAACCATAAACGTACAGAGGACAGTTAAATACACTCTGACCTCATTTTGAATATATTCTATGGGAATTCACGATTTTACATCAAGAAACCTTTGTTACACACAATTTAAAATAGAAACTTAAAGTATTTAATTAAATGCGTTTCAATATTATAGTTTACGATTTTGAAATTTAAATTGGCAATATCTTTTTTGCAAACCTAAAACATTCAATATATATCACAAAACAATAATTTATTCTGATTCCATATCATAAAAACAATCTGGATATTAAACAAACTTTTTATTACTTATTAAAAGTTTTTTTTATTATCTTATAATTAATCTACTGAAAATGGTCGTGTTTAAAAGGAGAATTTATTTCTGTAATAGAGTTTCGTATTCAAGTAGTACTGTAAATGCTACTGCCATTACAAATGGCTAGATTAAATAACAGCTTAGCGTCCACTACTGTCTAGCGAAACAATGTCACCTCAGCGATCACAAAGGCGATAGTTCTAAATCGAACACAATTGTAAAATAAAATAATGGCCCGAACATTAGTATGATAATCGTGAATTATTAACTGTAACCCGAGAATCGTGTAAGTGACACCGAACACGTGCTACAAAAACTAATGCCAATTTTTCGCAATGCTTTTGAATAGATCAATTTGTTAATAATAAAGACATTTCTTTTCCGTAGAGTTTTTGTTAGGTTTTTGTATATGCAAAGTTATTTTGCTCCTGTCTAGTATTATAGAATCGTTTACATAATCATTAAATATAATTAAAAAAGGAAAATATTGAAAATCGATTCTAAGAAATTCAGCTAGATTTCGTTTATTTACCGACCGAAGCCAAAAACCATACACAAAAGTTAACACTTAAATTATTCTTTATGTTTTTATTGTGACATCAATTTAATACAGATTAGGTATTCTTAAAATGATGTATATAAAGCTGCCTTAAAGCCTACATCAATAACACGCAAAACCATGTCACAGATTAACAATAGACAGCGATAAAGTATAACAAATATGGCAGCATTATTACTATTAATAATGAACTGTGATAATCGCTTGACGGGTCAGTTTTGTTTGTATAGTGGCTTTCTAAACGAATGGACAAATGTTTGCATTATCTTGCAAAAAGAAGGGATGTGTTAATGTAAACATTCAATAGTGAGAACAAGAAGGTTGTGATGGAATATTACGATAGCCCGGGAACTTTGGAATGCTCTCTCTGTGGACTTCAAGACATTAATTAAAGTGTTCTGTAATAAAGTTTATTATTTTTCAAGAATCGATATAACTTCAAGCTCACACATAAATATCGTTTAATTTTTTAATTTATACTTTCATTAATTTCAGATTGTTACAAATACTTTTTAATATTCAGTATATAAAAAATACAACCTACATAAGACAAACTTCCACAATAACATTAATTAAACTCTGATAACATACCCGAAAGTAGTTAAATTACAGTTCAATGAACTCTTTATTACAAAAAGAAGTAGATAAAATAAATTATTGATAAAGTGGTATCGTGTTAATTTAATGATAAGTTCTACTACTGTGTTTGCCGGATGTCATGAATTCGAAATCTGGACAATCTATTCTATTTACTTTTAATACCTCTGAATATCATCTCAATGACCATTCAAATTTGGTAAGGTAAGGTTAACTTAAAATTAAACATTTTAGGTTTATGTAGGTATTTAATTTATATAATTAAAGATACAGTAACCTTCAAGCCAAGGTCTAATAACGTAATCTTAATTATCACGTTAAAAGTATAATATCTCTGTATCAATTAATTTCATAACTTCTATAACTCAGCTCCCAGCCACGTGAGTATCTCTGGGCTGCGACTTCACCTTTATGGTAGACCTCCTGCTCGTTTACCCCCTCTTCTATATAAAAAAACAAAATTTGCGATATAATGAATTCTTCATGTGGTACCTTCATTCTATTCCTTGGGGTAGAAATGTCAAACCGTTATATAATATCTCAGTACAAAGACTTGCTAAGCCTCCTTCTACGGTCCATTTTGGAGTTAAAGTTCATAGGGGTACTACGTTTATATTGACTCTTGATTTCATTTTTGTGTTTGTGTACGAATTGAATCCATGTTTGCGATATCAACGCTCCGGTAAATAAATACACCGAAATTGTAAATGTCAATACGAATTTGTGTTAGTTGCGAAGTTCTAATTCAAATTGTTACTAAATTGTGATGTCAATTACAATAAGGTTAGAACAAAAAGAAAAAACTAACTAATGTTGCATAATAACTAGCTCATGATTAACTTAAAATTTTATTACTTGTTCAAATGTAAAGTTAGATAAATAATGACTTTTACTAAAAACAGGATGTATCATCGGTATAACTGTAGGAAAATAATGAGTTTAATTAGAAAAGTTCACATTGGTAAGCCTCTCACGTTTTATCAGCTGCATTCCGTCTTCACTTGATTGATAACATTGTATCAAGTGCACATATATCGGATGGAAAAGGTAAAAACGGTTACACTAGAATAGATTTGAAAAAGGAATGTGAAACATTATACATTAAATCCTTTTTGTATTTAATATGAAATGACAAACGGTTTTTCATTATATCAATATGATGTAGGTATTGCGTTTACGAAGACATTTGAAATGTATGAACTAATACATTATATAGTTAAAAGAAGATATTCATAGACTTAACCATCACATATAATAATCCTATCTGTTTCACCGATCATTTAAAACACTTCATATAGGATAGATGGCAAAAAGTCCTGAGGACGTGACTAAAATGTAAAGTCTATGACAGAGATGCATTTCTTGCATCTATTATGAAATGCATAATATGTGAATTCCTTTGCGTATACAGTCAAACGTCATACAATAGTATTGGTGAGAAAGACTGTTCCTACGTTGACTTCAAAATAAAATACTTACGTATATTTAATTTATACATGTATCAAACGTTTAAAGCTTTTTAATTGTATAAGTCGAAATCTTCTATAATCTTAAATACCATATAAATTTGAATAAGGAATCTCATCTAAGCCACAGATGATAGTGTGTGGCTTTACCACAATACCCACGACGAGATCACTAAAATATAACACTGATAAAATTATTATAAAAGTGATATGAGACACATCGAAAAAGATCAATTCTGAATACATGTTATGTCTGTAATATGTACCCATTATCATTTTCTTTGGATCAATTCTGAGCATCATAACTATTTTTGCCTAATTTGATGTTTTTACATGTGAATAAAGTACTTTCAGAAGTACGCCTCCTTCAGAGGCGTAAAATCTTTCAGTAATGCCATTCAGAAGAACGAAAATCAGAGATAGTAAAATGTCATAGCTTATGAAGCGCATTTAAATAAAAATTACGTAGTGAAGTACTCGTCTTAAATATAAATAACCAACTTCACAATATTAATATATTATTTTATCTCTGCTTGAAAATTGATAAATTATTAAATTTATTTTTTTTTAAATATTCTACTTTGATATTTCATCTTTTTCGACGCGTTTCATATAAACAAGTAAATCGAGATAATTCCTCAGTTAGGCCATTAATATGAATAATGAAAATTCCCCAGCACCACTTGTAAACATAATTGCGCAGACGATTAGCGCACCTTAACGTATTTATAACCATTTAACATTTTAAATTGAGCACTAATGGTGTTTTAGAGGTTCAAAGCGCTCTCGCACTTAATAAACTTTAATGAAAAAATTTCAAAGTATTTATATAATATGTAATGTAATCTTACTACTAAGATTATATTAATACATTGATCGTTGTTAATACGTGTTAGAGTGTGCGTATGGTCCTGTCAAAACTATATTGTTATTAGACTTAGACCTTAGTGCAGGTAAGTGATTTATACCTTGTGTTATTGGTGCTAACAAACATAACAACTACATATACTTAACTATTATGTACGTATTTAATGCATATTATAACAACCAGACTACAACCTCACATCATTGTTAATCGTACCGGGGATCGAACTCTGTACCCTGTAGGCAGTCCTGCATAGCGCTAACTGAGCGAGCCATCAGATGGGTAAATATACCAAAATGTGAATATCTTGTAATTTGTGGGCCTTAGCAGGGACACATTTATAAACACAGTTCGGGAATTATATTCTCCCGTTTACGAAACATAATCATTATAATTTAAATCTTAAATACGGCTCATGAATTATTAAATTTTAAAACAGGCTTTCAAGATTTTTACCAAAGAGTTAAGCCTGCCTTAAGCGATGATCACGCCGTGCTCATAGATTAAAGGATAGAAAACAAAATAGAATTTAATATTTAGAATAGAATACGTATATATCGCATTTAATTAGCACCGAGTACTTTACTAATATATAAACATGGATGTGGCGGCGCGTGGATAAAAATGTGATTCGGAATCTGGTTACCGGTCACAGTCATAATATTGCAACATTAATTTGCTTAACATTCGTGTATAGTCTGAGAGCTGAAGCTGTATTTATCAAATCGTTTATTTATGGTATGAAACATTAATCAATTTTAAAACATATTGTCACTACCAGACGGTTATTTAATTATTGCTTTTATGCAATACGATTACTGTTTTGAGCTTAGACTCATAATTGCATCCCATACATTTTTTTTACAACACTTACATTGTTCTGTGTTAATCAAGTCTATTCCATTTAACGTTAACAGACTACAGATATTTTTAAAATAATTAATAGTTTAAAATCGATATCAATATATATCACTACACTGCAAGACTAATGATTTCATTTATAAAGCCGTCTCCCAAACTACAACGTCCGAATCGACTTATCCATTGAGAGACGGCTCAATGACATCACCGCAATGGCCGCCACATATTGAATGGATTCTCCATGTTATCTACTATTTTATAACCAATTATACACTATGAAAGTAGTACTATTATTACTAATACTACAAGGAACACAAACAATGATAAATAAACACTTAAATAAATGACAGGTGGTTTTGGTCAAATAGTTATCTCTTCCAGACAACCTATGAAATAAGCTATACTAGCTTTAGTCATTAAGAATATAATAGCGTACTAAACATAAAAAAAACAATAAAGGAAAAGTGGTAAAAATAGAGATGAAATTGACGATAGATGATAAACTGTAAAAAAATATATGATATATTGCATTCATTTCTACGTGGGTTAAAAACATTTATTTGGGTCCGTATTTGTAGCTTTGTATTTAAACAAACATATAAGGGAATAAGCTTAATAAGAGAAACAAACAAATAAGCAGATGTTTCACTTGGGGTTATAAAATTAACAACGGGTAAACTAAATAAAAAAGGTATATGTCTCAGTGATAAAATGAAAAACCATAATCAATTAGCCAAAATACCAATAATTATCAATATAACTAGTATAGTAATTAATTATGTAATGTATAAATACCGTTCTTCCGTTATTCAGCTATGAGTAGAGTCTAGGATCTTGATAACTTCAGTTAAATCCTATTTCGTACGATGAATTGAATATTTTTTGAAAGAGTAGTTTAAAATATCAATTGCTTACAAAGACATTTCGATAAAATTAAATATATAATAATACACAATGCAATGGTTTAACACTCCTCCGGTTTTGAGTTACACAATTTAAGTAAGCGGTTAAGTCATTAAGTAAATATTAATTTAACTTTAATATAGTATTACGCAAATACATGACCTTGTCTTTTTATTCAGACATTTTATGATTTCATAGGATGATTTCAAAACGCTTATAATTGTTTTATAACTTATAAAAGTGTTAAAATTTGTCGCGGGATTTTGCGTGAAGAAGCAACCAAACTGCAATCAAAGTTTCGACTCCTTCAAACAAGAAGACTTCAGTGTTAGTTTCAGCCATATTTTTAGCTTGGTTTTATCCTTTAGATAATAAAATATAGAATAGGCAATTACCACTGTTATACTAGTATATAGAACTAGTTTCACACATATTTGTAGTGTATAAAAGTATTATACAAAGTATGCAATATAAATATTGTATTTGGTGTTCTGTTGACGTGTTACCGGTAAGCATCTAGCTCACCTTGGTTATTATTTCCTATTTACGGACGATAGGAATCGTTTTTTAGTCGTACTGTTTTTATTAACAAACTAAATTGAAAATATCGAAATTAATAAACGTTACAGATTAGTTTTGAATTTTTAATAGTATATGTAAAATAGTGTTTAAATATGTAGAGTATGGAAGAAAATTAAATTTTCTTTGTGCAAATTCAACAACCCTTAAATGACTTACTAAGGTACTGGACTTTTATGAGACATGGGAAAATGAGCAGTCTCAGAATTTATAACTAACCATAATAATGAAAAATTCCCAAAGGGCTGGGATACTTATAAGTACGTGGCCGACTATTTGAAGTTGAAAATGGAGATAAGTTGAAACCATACTCCTTGAATAAAACAATTATCATTTTCCTTTAACAATATTTTCTGTGGGAAAACCTTCTTTGTATATTTTACCAAGAAGGCAAGGATCTTGTAACGTTTGCCATAAATAGTATATAATAATATTTTTCAATAGCAGATATTAGGCATCGTAAAATATTTTAAAACAAATTTATATTCTCCGCTAGTGATGTTCTAAGGTTACTGGAGGTCGAGCTCTTATAACACTTATATTATGCAAACTTCTTGTTTTTACTCACCTATAATGTGTTATAATTTATTTATGTGTCATAACAATAAATATCAAAATACAAGCATTGATATTTAAATAGATAAATTAGATTAGTAATTCAGTAAAGAAAGTAACGGATAATCAATTTAAATGACATTAACAAAGATGCAAAATATTTTAATGTAGGAAATAAATAGCAACTTGTGTTTGACATTGTGAAACCGGTAATTTTCAAGTTTATGATATATGACGTTATCAATTCTTTTTACATTTGCGTAAGCGCAGAAAAATGTACATTTCCGATTGGTTTTATGCGCAGGTGTTTTATTAAGGAAGAGAGATGACAAGGACGTAAGGATTTATTACTTTTCAATGTGTGTTTTTATAGATCGATAAAAATACTCATATTGATAAAAGTATAAAGGGCATTTATTGATTGAATTGTTGTGTCTGTTTTCGTTAGGTTTCAACTCGTTAAGTCAACCTGTTTTATTTTTTTAAGATAACACCTAACTACTATTTTTATTTAAATAAAAAAGCAAAGTGTACATAGATAAGGTATAATTACCGTTTTGCAAGGATAAAGCAAACAGCTCGTCGTCTTGCAACCATCGCAGCTCGCTAATTATAGACATATCAGCTTCGTACGACATCAATGTGTCATGATAACAGCATTACAATAGCACTAAAACACAATTTGAGTACACAACACTCGCATCACAACACTACACGTCTAGCGGTACTTGGGTTCAAAATATTCATACAAAAAAATTTCCCGCCATACCTAAAACTAAATCGAATCACAAAATCGTTCCCGTACGATTCGTCAATTTTGACAGTTGCGATCGTAAGGTCGAGGTGAACGAACTATGCGCACGATCACTACGTGCGCAGTGCGTCGCTGTAGCACACTGACTAAACTTCATAACTTGAAATGGCTAAGCGCGGGGGGCCACACGCTATAAATCATCGATAAATACAATAAAATTTGCCCATCCCTATAATGATTGGGCGAATGTCCGAATTATGTTTATAGGTGCCATAATATCGATATTATTGCAACTTTGTCGTCTTACGAGCTTTTACGCGCCAATTAAAGAATCTTGCGTATATTATTATTGTATGTTGGTGACTAATCCTGTCTCAATGCGATATCGTTGATAACTAAAAAGTTTTTAAATAATAAAATGGTTTTACCAGTTAGTACTAAAATAATTTGATTAATTATAATAAAAAAAATGTATTATTTCACTCAAAAGTGTATTTAATTTTAATATATTTTATATAAAGAAAATAACAAATATTACATTCCTTACACCTAATTTTTTATTAAATCTGTAGTCAAATTGATTCCGTAAATATATAATCTATAATGCAAAGCCTCATAAATGCATTTTCGATTAAAGGAAGACCTAAAGATGTTTCCGTATGTAAAATGCAACTGCAAAATTAACACAGCAGGTGTTAATTTGTAACAAATTTGAATATTACGAAATAAAATAATTTCAAATAGACCGATATATAATATATTTGTTCAAACTCTATGTTTTGGTCAACGCGGTAGCGGCAGGCGCACTTTTGACATAATTACAGATTATTTGTTTGTAATCAATGGAAACGAATTTTGATATCATCAATTAATTATTATAAACCTGCAACAAGTAATAATTAACAGAATAATGAGTATTTGTCTATAGTCAATAGCAAGATCCGTCATACCATATTTGCAGTATATACTTTCAAATTATTTGTTATTGCAAGTCCCATTGAATGGAATATAAGTTTGTCTATCAATCTAAAGTAGGTGAACGACGGTGCCATACGAATTTGGAATGGGTTCCAAGAAAAAACTTTTGAGACGCCGCGCCGCGTAGATCTAAATTAGTGTCCTATTTCTCCATTTTTAGTATACAGTCATACAGCGATTACTGTGAATTCACATGCCATAGAAACCACGACCCGAAACTATAAAGAACGGAATAGAAAGAATGATAGTTGTTATGTTACATAGATTTTCTAGCTAAAATTTATCTACAGTTACAATAGTAGTAGGTACAGCTATATTTTTTTTATCAGAATATCAATCACAGTTTCCTCTGATTCATCCTTCCCGTAAAGTGTTCTAATTGACAAGTCATGGCAATGCCGTATTTATCACAATATGTGCTTGTAATTATGATTTACATTGCGAATGCTACTAGTTAATACCTACCTTTTTTAACCTCTTTAAACTAAAACATTCAATGTAAGATTCCTTTTTCAAATTTTATCTTACGTGATGCAAGTTCCGAGTTCTAATTTGAAGATGTGGAAATGTTTGTCGAATAACATTCCTCACTTATTTGATAGCATTGTTTAAATAAGCTGATATAAAAATTAGTAGACCGTAGTGGATGTAATTATTATGTATTACATAAGTATTATATACAAAAATATTGTGTGTTCTTTATAACATTTGTTAATCACTAGTAATACAACCTTGTTAGTTAGGTATGTCTCGGCATCGAATGTTTTCTTTGAAATTTTACATAGGCACTGCCTCACTAATTTGTAATTTGTATATTATAATATTGTCTAAGTCACTTTTTTCTAGCTTCTTGAAAGCGTAATTTGGGTTAGGTTAGTTATCTCACGAGTTAGAAGGAACAAATTAAATAATATGTTACATACTATTTAGTGTGTTTAGAAATATTTGTAAGGATTTTGTTCTGAGCACGCATACATTTTTTGTTCAAACTACGCAAACTTGTGTAAAACAATTAACATAAACTCATTTGAATTTAAATAGTACTACAGATTACATATTTTGTTTTTAGCATTGATATGCTCAATGTTTTAATACGAAATCTAAGAGATTAGGTAGAGAGACACTTTAATTTAGCAATCAAATATCCCATTCAAATAGTGTAAAAATATATAAATATTATTATACACTTAAAGTTAAGAGCTTATATAGTTCTTGAGTGACGGTTGATTTTTTCAAGCATCTGAAAGGTCTGGGATAATCAGGATTAAAGACAGATCAAGTTACGACCTTCACATAACTAAATGTCAGGGTTGATGAGTCAGTCAGTAAATTGTTTTTAAGTAAAAACGAGTTACCTTTTGTCCTTGATAAAAATTATCCCTACTTAATTAGACCTCCAATAATGATTATTCGCTGCTGGAAAGATTATCTACTGTTAAAACAACAAATACAACTTATTTTAATTACAGAGTAAAACAATTTGTTTTTTATACGGGACTGCGTAATTGACATTTTGTTATCATACTTTTGTTATTTTGAAATAACTAAAGAACTCATTACTTAAATTGACTTTTATTTCGTTGGATTTAGAGTGAAACATTAGATTATAATACGTTAAGTAATTAGCCGTGTCATTAGGCTAAGAATCTCATTATGAATTACCGTTTGTAACAAGGGGCTTATTTATTTTAACACCTAATTGCACTAAAATACATTACAAGAAATAACTATAAAACCAAACTATATAATAGCAGAGACTTTTATGTTTGCATTATTTTTCAAAATTTCTCATCTAATGAATCTTATATTTATTATAGACATAGAAATAATATATTCTGTGGCGACAAAGCACAGACAATAAAATATTAATTGTACATATTACTACATTTACCGTGTATGAGAGGTGTCCTAATTTTGTAAATTTGTATATAAATATATTTATTATAAATACGGTCATGGGATCAGCCTGACGAATTCTTAGATTATTGTGGGATGCCTGGAAGAGATCGCTTATTAGCGATATGGCCGCCCGTTGCTCTTATATGTATTAACATCTTCTTTTTCTACTGTTAAAGTTAAGTAAGTAAAATAGAGTGTGAATGAATAAGGAATAAAATTTCGTATCCAACGAAATCATACACAATACAATAATACAGAAAAAATATTTTAATCTGCCGTCTTTCCAATAAATATGTTTCCGTTAGTCAATCCATCGTTACATAAAGCTCGTGTTTCGTCAGGAAACAGAAGGGCGAATGGCGCGTGCGACGCGATCAAGTAAATTGATATTTTAGGTTTGGTGCAGTTTAAAAGAGGACGCGATTATAAGATATCGCTTTGTTTTTACTCGCCACTCACCAATTTCTTATACTCTTGATACTACTGCTAATTAACTAAACCACTTTTACATGAACAGTGAGATGCCTCTTTAAAATCGATGGATCAGACCATAAGAGAAAACGTTGGTAAAAAAGATGCATTCTCGTTATTTTTATTCATCACTCGCCTAACCAAGTTTTGGCATCCGAAATATTCCGCGTAATGCACTCCCTTATAGCTCAAAATCTATTTCTGATATGGCAAAATATGAGCTTGTGTAATTAAATTATTAGGGGCGGGCGAACCGAAGTAAATTATGAGCCCTTCCTAAGAAATTAAACACCTTTCACTTGTACCAACTTCTTTTAATGAGTGCACGCATTTTGTCATACACGACCACATGGGGTAGACTTACCAGACATGGGCAAAAATCCTTACTTCCGCCTACCAACCCTCAAAGTTAGTAGTCAAATCAATACTTCAGTTATTTCCGGCTGACAAAAATAAAATAATGTATTTGGATGAATATATAAATACTTTTTCTACTTGTAAATTAGAAGTCGCTTATTTCATTTTATACCTTCTTGTCTTTTCTTGACAATTTAGTACACGTTACAAAGGTAATTAAATAATTTGGGCATCGGACAGTCTTATCGCTAACTATCGATATCTTCTAGGACTTCTAAGCAACCTCGATATTAATACAAAATCTTATTAAAAGTTTTATTACAACCATTACAGCTTGAATAAAAGATAATAAAGGTATAGTAGTAGTAAGCAATGCTTCATGAAACACGATCACTTATGTTAAAAAAGGAATTTAAAAAAGCGCAAACTTACTTGTAAATTTTAATATACCACATCAGACTAATTACACCATTTAACCGTAGCAAATTCATTCAGACTCCACATCGAGCTAAATGTAATAAATTTCAATATAAATTCAATTTTGTGATCGAAATTTTATGGCAATCTTAATAATATTTCATCTTAGCTAATACGAAACGATTGTGGTTTCGGTCAAAACAGACTTCAATAAATTATAATGGTAATTCGAAATTAGCATTTAAGGGGAATATTATCTTAGATTAGTATATTAGATTTTGTAAAACATATAAACCTTAAAATTTATTAATAATACGTTCACAATATATAATACGTATTTATTTATAAATGTACGGTAAATACAATTATTTAAATAAGGTTTTGTCAGATTTATTTTATTTGACACGAGAGTGACAAGGACATAAAATAGCAATTTGGGGCCTGCGGTTTTATTGTTAAGAGCGGTAGACTACAAATGTAGACTGCAATTACTTAAGATTTAGGAATAGCACCAAAACATAAAAATGTCCTAAAAATAAAAAGGGTCCGCAAATATAATTGTTTAATTTCAATTAAGTCTTACATACAATTTTTTTTGAAATCCATAACACGCATTGTGATAACTTAGCATGTGAAATAAATAATCATAAAAATATTTGACAACTACTACTTAATTAATAAACTGTCAAAATGTCAAATACAATATAATGGTCAACCCATCAATTTAAATAATGTTAATATATTAAGGTTGTTATAATAAATACCGCTTTTTTATAAATTTGCTTCTAATAGCGAATATCAACTTCGAAACAAAATAAAAAATAAGTAGCACAAGCTTCCCCTTAATATTGCAATTTGTCAGCACCATTCCCAACTGCAACTTTCAAATATTTTCACTAACATCACGTCAACATCAATAAAACATATTACGACTGCTAATAATATTCCCGCGAATTTAATAATAGCCAATCGACGTTTTGTCGGCAGATCAACAGCCGAGTTTATAGATTTCGATTCGCCATAAATTCTAAATTTAAATATTGGGATGGCTTATGAATCATTCTTGGTTTTAGTATCGTACATTGTTTTCTTTTCAGCCAGGAGTAATTTATTATCGGTCTATGGTAATTTTTGTTTAATCGATTACTTCTTTTTCTATAAAACCCTCCTCTACAATAAACTACCAAATATAATATATATGTAAGGCTCACCTTTACCTTATTATATTTGTTATCACCATTAAGACGAACCTTATTATTAGAAATCAATATCTTATCGCACATAGACTAGAAAAGAACAGTTATAACAATTTGAGGTGTATTAAAATACATATGGGGTAAAAGACATGCATAATTATAAATTACCAGTAGTCACGATATTATATGTAATATTGAATCTCGTAGGAATAATTTCTTATTACTTTTTAGTAATCAACAAAACCTTGTGACCGTGGTTTAGTTGATTTCTTATTTTATTAAGGAATCTACTCAAGTAAATTACCTTCACCAAGATAATTAAAAAGGCGACTCTCAGTCTCAAGTCACCAGTATCACTCGAATTAAAACATAAAATCATGATCCAAATACCACCTTCCAATATGGCCACCCTACATCCCACTTTGTAAAATTGTTGATTTTAATTTCCAGTTTTTTAATTTAATGGTTTGGTTAATTAATTAAATTTTGCGAGCGCTATTATGTAGAAAGTTTAATTTTCAATCTTTACCAAATTGATGGCACGCCTTCCGTATATGGATTTTTATAGACATTAATAGCTTCAAATTGGTACGTAATGAACCATTTTTTTTGTATCGACATAACCATAAGGTGTTAACAGATTTGTGTTTATTTAAATTGTAAAATGTAACGAATATTTTGAGATTTTAAAGTTTGTAATATTTACATATAATCATCGTATTATTCCTTGTAATTAAAGTAACAATTCAACCCTTAACACGCGTCCTTGTTCTGCCTAGATACCCGAAGATGCAATAAGTATATATAACCCTTTATTAAAATGTTGCTATTGTAAAATATAAGCAAAAAATTGCATTACTTTAGCGCTTGTTAGATTTCCGATGTGTGTTATTATACAATCATGGGCAAACCAGCCAAGTTAACTGCTGCAGCCCACGGCATACCATTTTGTTAATTAAAGCCTTTGAAAGAGAAGCACTGATTTTTTAAATTGCCCATATCAAGGGTATGTAGATATAATACAGCCGAAACAATTACAGTCAAAGTGATAAAGGACCTTCCAACCATGCTTTATAAAAAACTATTCTGTAAAGTCATACGTTCCCTGAATACAAATGATATTAAGTTATTCGTCGTCATTAAAATTAAAATATGCACCGACCTACAAATTACGCTGCGTTTTTGTTTGATAACTCCTTAATGTTCTTTTTATGGAATAATTACGTGTTATTAGCAGTGTTTATTTTACGCTCAATTTCACACGACATTTTTTTAACGCTGGCGTCCTTGAAACTTGCTAAATTGTATTAATAGCAGAGTATATTTTTAATGTATGTGCTGAAACTGTAAAATAATGATTTACGTACGTAGCGTACTGTCACGGTTGATGCGTGGCCTATTTATGAGATTACGTTTTCTAAACCGTAAAATCTGCAGATTACATCAACTAATAGATTGGTTAGGCTATTAAGCCTAGCAACAATATTAAAAAAAATGAAATAAAGCGTGTAGCTCTGTAGGCAATTATCTAATCGAAAATGTTTTTAATTTCAATCGTTATTTAATCGTAATTATTATGTATTTTTCAAATAAAATTGTATCAGCGATCACATGTGTACGTCGAGAAAGTGCCTAAAGAGCCTAATTTGATATGAGGTATCAAAGCGAACGCTCCAGGGTTCACTTTCTTATATCTAACGTTGCAAGGGTTCCAAAGTAGACCAGTCGGAGCCCACAACAAATTCTAAAGTCTATCCTGTCAACAAGAGTCATATCTTTTGCATCATATAGGTGTTATATAAAACAGTTAACTGTAGTTTTATTAAATTAAAAATACATAGATTATAAAACATTCAACACAACATTAAGGTATTGAGTTTATATTATGTATAATAAAAACATACAAAAAACATATCTTTAACGAAATCTTATTATATTTTACTATGCAGATTAAAACTGTGTGGTCAACTATAACGATTATTTAAGTAATTTTTATGTAGTTTTAACAGACATGTCGACACTCAAATGCAAGTGTTCTAATCTACAAAGGACAGTTGACACGCGACCTGCGTAACAATCATGGTATTATTACCATACAATGACTGCATGCATCAAACACCCATGTATGGTAACCACCATGACCACCATCATTGGTACCATACATTAATAAAAGGAATTATCATCATAATATTGTCAAATTGAAGGAAATTGCATTTGGGAAAAAAGAAGAAAGAAAAAAATGTTTATTACACACGGAAACATACACAATAAATCAAAAACTATGCAACTTTAATAACAAAAAATGCTCATGTAAGAGACGTTTTTTTTGCAAACGAGCAGCACGCCCACCATAAAGGTGAAGTCGCCGCTCATAGACACTCACGTAGCTGGGAGCTCGTGAGTGCGTTGCCGGCCTGTTGCAAGGACCCTAAGTCGTAAGGGATCGGAATTACCGGTGGAACGGGTGGAATTATGTATATTTGTTTACGACTAAAAAGCGGTTCATAAGTTTATATAGGTTTTTTTTACAAGGTCACAAAATCTACTAAACGTCACGAAATGTATGGTCACCGCGACGATGGCGAGGTCCTTCACCCTGACCTATGTTTAACGTTATCCACGAATGTTCCTCAATCATAAATCAATGTTTTCATGTTTGATACACAAACTCAGCCAAAACCAAATAATAGATGCCTTTTGCCATACAACTGCTATTTACCGTACAATATTGTTTTTTTATTAAATATCATATATAGTTCATTAAAAACGCTAACGTAATATATTTAGATGATTCTACATCTATGAGTGAAGTAGACATCGTAAGCTTATATAAAGCCGTGTAATTAATTTTTTGTCCTGTTCAGAGAAATAAAATATTTAAAGTTAAAACGTACATAAAGTTCAAATTTAAATACCTATTAAAATCGTTTAACTGTATTGCTTATTCATAAAGTAAGATTTGTTCGGGCCGAATTAATATTGAAATGTGTTTGTTATAACCCACATACACCTATTGCATGTCATCTTTGTATAAATCTAAAGTGAGATCTGATGAAAACAAACACGATGCATTTCACAGCAAACAAATAAAATATTGATATTTTATATAATTATTGCTAACTATATATATACAGCTTACCCTAGATTAATAAACATGTCTGACTTGTGTCGTGTATGTGTATGCGTTAAAAAAATATGATGCTATTTGTTTATCATCTTTAATTTACAGGCTCATTGTAGTTGGGATGAGAATATCTGATATCGGACTTAACATCGTATTTACAAAAGTAGTCATAATAACTTATCACTTGTTCTCATGTAATACTAAAAATAATTCCAGTATGGCCTAGAACACAAACAGTTACAAGATAAATAGTTATCTTGTAACGATAATAGTATCGTTTCTGGATATTCACGGACACCACTCACGTGTAAATACAACTCGTAGACAATAGACAATAGAAGAAATAAAACGTGATACTATATTTTTGCTATTTTATTTAAATTTACAATAAATACAATACCTTTAAACAACCTAAAAAACCTTAATAAATGTTTGTATTCTATGTGAAACTTAAATATTAAATGTAACTTATATAATTGCATAGCGACATCATTTTAATTCATAGCATACTCCTGCAAATTCTTCAAAGCAATTTTGCAGCACTGGGTGATTTAAATACACCAGGCACATTAATTTTTAATACTATTTCGAAATTGGCAGACGGCCATCGTCGATAACGTATTTACGATTATTACGTTAATACTAAAATCACATAATATTCATAATGTGACAAAATCGAAGTCATTTATTGAGGTTAACAAACGTTCACCTTGAGAGAAACCTTCCAATTTGTGTTGTTATTGAAAACTATAGATAATTATAGCCGCCGAGAACTTTTAAATTTAGATTCGTACACATTATTTTTGATCAAAGTCTATTAAAGGTTCTAATTGTTAAACCCCTAAACTAATTACAAATCATATATGTTAACATCAAATATTTAAACCTTGTGTAACACATTGTAACTAAATTAATTATTTAATGTAACACTATAGTTACTGTCTGTAGTAATGTCTCATACTAACAATCTACGTATATACGTAATTAACAATCGTAGTTGCAAAGTCCAAAAACGAAATGTCGTTAAGGTAATTTATAAAATAAACAGAATTTAGTGAAATATGACCATTTCAACCACAATCAAATAACAGGAGGCGAAACGGCATCGTCTTTGAAGAGATGTCCCTTTTATGACCCATCTCGGTAAGTACAACATTTATTGCTTTCTTTATCTATAAACATGTAGGGTTGGACAAAACGTCTAAAGAAATATGAGTAATAGATGTTTACCACAATAAAGTCAGGTCAAAAAGAATAAATAAGTATAATTAATAAAATATAAAAATAAATTAATCATCAATTTAATTAAAAAAAGGCTATTGACACTTTTAAAATGTGAATACAATATAGAATTCAGATTGTTTATGGTAATTTTATTGCAATTGCAATAGACAACGAGGAAGTTAATCAATTCGCCATGTTATTTAACAGGTATCATCCCTATAACCACTATGCAATGTTCAGCACTCTCAGTTATATAGTTACATAATAATAGATATCAGTATACATATTAGTATTTCTGTTTCAACTGTAGCATTATTTTTAATTAACTACAGTTCCTTCGAGAGTAGACAGCAGGTTTTCAAAGATTAAAAAATATAATATAAAGTTCTCACCTCAAATATGCCTTTTAATAGTGGATAGAAATACTGGGATATCTTCTTGTTATATAAAAACGAAATTGTGTTATATTATTTTTATTACGAGTTATATTTATAATAAATATGAAGACCTATAATGAATAAATTTAAAATATATCTCACTTGTACCTATTGATACAATAATTCAACAACATCGTCACAAGCCCGGCTAGCTCAGTCGGTAGAGCATGAGACTCTTAATCTCAGGGTCGTGGGTTCGAGCCCCACGTTGGGCGTTCAATTTTTTAAACTTTTATATTTATTTTAAGGGAATCTGAAAGAAATTCTTACCTGCTATTTTCCTTTCCCTCATTTTTCTCCACAGCTGTTCAGCTTTTCTCATAGGCCAATTTTCGATTTTTGCGCTAAAACTCCGAAAGAACTTGTATTCCTTAAAATGTGACATTCTTCTTTCTTTCGAGGGCATCTGGTTGGGAGGTGGTGAAGGGGCCTTTGGAGTACCAGACGGTGACGCCTCCATTTTGTTTGTGTCTAGACTTTATTCCCTTTTTAAATTCGGATTCTGTCTGGTCCCATTTGGGCGTGGATTTGACAGTTCTAATATACTTCAAAAGTCTCGCTAACTTATAAATTTGATATATTAGGCAATATTACAATTATTTACGAATATAACAACATTAATATCTTTTAAACATATATTTTATATTTGATAAAATATTTAATTTGTAACGATTTTAAATAGTATTAACATTAATATTTAATTTTGAAATATAATCGAATGATGCACTAATTAACCTGAAAAGAATAAAAAAATTGTTAATCCAGAATTCTCATAAGGTTTACGTCGTTCATTCTATTCGCGATGAAACTTGAATAGTGTGTAAATTTGTAATTATGTAACATTAAGAAATATAAATTATTGGATCCTGTTAGTAGAGATAAATAAGTCAAAATTTATTTTAAAAATACATACATACAATCACACACACATATTTAAATTATTTAGGTGTCAAAACTATATAACAGCACAAAGCACTAAAAATAATGTTTTTGTTAAATTTCAAAAGATTTTAAATTTATACAGATGCGCACTGCTTTGATAGGCCTCAGAATGTTAAGGCATTATTTTAACTGTATTTAACATATCTATTGAAAATCTAGGTGCTTCTTCAGTGACTATCTAGCTTAATACATATCGGTACCATGACTATTTACCATAAGAAGTGTAAAACTCATTTACATATAGAGAGTTTCGTCATATTACTTTGCGACATACGTGAACTATTAAGGTCAATTGATTCTTCAATATGAAACAGATCACGTGACACGATCGCTAAATATTCCCATTCATTAATAAAACGTAAACAATATTCGGCTCATATTTGGTTTACAAATTTAATACACTATAATATACTAAATTGTTTAAAGTTTTGATGGATTAGATATTGCATAATTGAATTTTAGCGGTTCCCATCTGGCGCTTTTGTAATTAGTTAACGACATTATTCGTATAAAATATGTGTCTGTATTTACTGAAACTGAAGGTTATACTGAAATGGTTGTATACTTGTGTAATTATTCTGTTATATTATATACTTTGTTTATATACAATTAAGAAACGATAAAAAATAAAAATCTCTATTTTATTACACAAAAAGATAAACGTTCCACGTCGTAAATACAAATACGACTTAAAAGTATATACGTAATATAACTATGTAATAGTATCTCTAGAACTAACGAAATTTTACAGGTATGTATGTATATTTGGTCTATTATTTGTAAGTCAATAAGTGACAACGATCAATAAATGTTTTGTTAGATCTCGGAATCATTTGTAATGTCAATCTTTTCTAAATGGTAGTCGAGGGAATCTTCAAAACATTCCCATAAATCTGTTTAAATTGGATTTTGTAAAAAAATACGTAATTAAAGATTTGCGTATACGATTCTTAAACAGAAATGCTGATAATTATACCTAAATATAATTTCCTTAGCACATATTTATTGTGATTTTTGTACTTAATTCATTGTACTGTTTTTATTCGACTTAAATTATCAAGCCAAAGGAAAATTACATATTAAAATCTATCAAACCCTTAGGTCTTGTTGAATCTAAATATGTGAAAGTGTTTAAAATATTTACAGAACTGATATATTGCACAATTTTATGTTTTATGGTAGACCGATCGTCAATTATTTATTAAGCATCATATTTATTTTAACACATTACAAAAGCTCCAGGGGTCGAAATAAAAAACATTTTAAAATTTTTTTTTATATTTAACAATAAGAACTTACCTCACTATAACGTCTTTCACTATTTACATTCACTTAATACTAAAACATAACACTACAGAAAGAACAGAAAGGAGCAGAAAGTTTAAGCACTACACTACGCTTCAGCGAAAGCTTGCAAAACTGAAACGTCCTGTCTAAGCAATTGAATCTACAGGTCTGAGAGACCGCATTGGCGCAAATTTCCCGCGCTAAGAGTGAAAAAGATAGCAATTAAAAACACGAATGTGTGAGGGAGTTAGCTACAGTTCTGTTAATGCTTGGGAAAGCTTTGGTCCACGCAGACGTCACTGAATCTGTTTTAACCGTCATCTCATGAAATAATATTTTGCTAAGCTTTTGCAGCTAGATTTAAAGTGATTCTAATTATGGAATATAGGAAACGAATCTAGAAGACGTGACCGTATAGTAAAATATTAAAAAAATATATATTTCCTATTTTTAATATGTCTATTATTCATTTAAAAAAGTATTTAAATACAGAAACCCTCTATAGAAATACTCTTTAATACTAATAATAAAATAAAAAATTATTGAACACACCTTTCTACCACCTACTCCACATAAACTACTAATTCTAAAAAAACAATGACGAGAAAGTACAAAGATAAAGAAGAAGAACAAAATATTAACATTGAAATGTAGATGTTTATTTTAAAAGCAAAGTTTAGCAACGGGAAAATGCAATGCTTAAAAAATCTCGTAAATAACGAGTTACTACGCTTGTCTAGACACTGCGTAGTGTGTTCACTCTCAAATATAGTATAGTGATAATTGCATAGCAAGAATTTATCATGAGGTTATACGCTATTTATTTTTCCGCCGCGTATTTTAATGAAACATGAGGTAAACGAATTGATAACCGCCGCTCATAAACAAATGTAACGCCAGGAGGCATTCAAATCTGTTGCCAGCTTTTAAGGGACAGCACTATTCTTGAATACCCGAAAGTCGTAACGATTTCAGAGACGTTCTTGAAGTTATTCTGTAGGAATTATAAAGGGTAATCGTAGTTTAAAGTTTGTAAAGCTGACAAGAGTGTAAATATTTATCACCACGACATTCTTAGAGTTTACTGCAAAAAGGTTGACGTAATGATTCCTAGAAATATTACGCGTGCTTCGAGGAATATATATACGAAGATCCGTGCCCCGGGCAAAGCATATTTTTAAGTTAAACTTTTTCTCAATAAATCCTGAACGAAAGTTGTGAACTCAATAATCTTGTTCACTTCAACTATTACTTTTTCATTGCATTTTTATTTCCGTCTTCTAATAGTTATTTATTCGTTTATTACATATAGAAAACAAATAATATTTATAATACAACCAATATACAAAATTAAAGATGAATCATATAAATATATCACTTATACATTCGGCATACTCTAACACAATTAGAGACTAGTTATAAATACCACACTAACATAAGCTAATATTTCATATAGTTAACTAAAAAAAAATATTTATTGTGATATTATAATAACCCAGAATATTTACATCTTTCATCATATCTATAAAGTACTAAAGCAAAATAAACAATTGTTAAATATATTTTGATGAACAAATAACTAAGCTCTCGTTTGGTTTCTATACGTAAACATTAGTCTGAGATTGCTATAGTTGCATAGATCAAAAATTCATAGATATTTCCCACAGATGTTCATGTATTTATGTTAGATAATTATTTATGTTGGCGCGAATTGTAATGTTCTCTATTATTAACCTTACTCTGTAGTTGTAAATTTACCCGAAATATGTCGAAGTGGCGGTAATAAAAGTATGAAGGTTTTTCTTTCAAGAGGAAATAAAAAAAAATGCAAATAGCTATGTATTATTAAATGTCTGAGCTACACGTATGTAAAATTTGTTTTTTATATAAGTTAGCAAATAAGTATTT
This sequence comes from Leptophobia aripa, assembly GCA_951799465.1. NCBI lineage: Eukaryota > Metazoa > Arthropoda > Insecta > Lepidoptera > Pieridae > Leptophobia > Leptophobia aripa. Next base: position 4,515,262 of record OX637267.1, on the reverse strand, counting down.
CATTTTTATAGTATGTTAAAAATAGTATATTTATTTGGTGGTAATGATTTTAACGAAGTCAGATTATGCGCTGAATATCTGCGGTTCATTAGGCTAGTCGGTTAAAATTGATGTATATTATTAGCACATTTTAATCATAAAAACAACAAAAGTAAGTAATTTAATTGTCAAGTCAAAGTAAATTTTATTGTCGGTATACCCAGGCACCGTTTCGCAAATAATAATTTGACGTATCTGAAAAATACAATTATCTATGTAAACCCTTGTGGCCTTCAGTATCACGAATATCAACACTTCAATTCCAACATATCAAAGGAGTTAAAAATAACTTACACTTTACATGATATTTGTGCACCATTAGATCATATAACTATATAATAATAGCTATTTTACTACGAAGTAATTAACGTACTTACTAAACGCATTGAGAATATTCAAAATTCAACGCGCAAAATAGAAAATTATTTGCCCGGACAAAACCGAAAAAAAACAAATTTTAATTTAGTAGCTCAGCTGCCACAGTTACACTTGGCATGATTTAAAATTATATTTGATTTGGTGGCTATATATTTTAGATGTTCAAAATTTGTATTCCACTGATTGAACACATATATTTACAGACTTAAAACCGGAGGCAGTCTGGACCAGTGCTTTCCAACCTTTTTAGGTGCACGCCCCACTTTCGATATTCTAAAATCGAAAATGCCCCCCTGCAAAAATAAGAAAATGCCCCTCTAACCCATGAAAAGATAAGAAAATGCGACCCTAACCAATGCAAAGATATGAAATGCCCTTGAAAACACATGAGTTATAACCACATTATATGTCTGAACTTCAAAAATGAATATTGTAATTTCGATATAAGCGAACAAGAATATAAATAATATACTTTTAAATGGTTACAGAATAAAGTGATCCGTTTCGTATCGCGGTTTGAAATGAAATAAGTTTTTCCTTGAGTATTACTTCCTTTTATACATGTTCAAGTTTGCCGGTGTGGGTAATAGAAACACGAGCCATCTTATTACTTTAGAAAACACAACGGTACAGAGCAACTATTGAAGGGATCACGGGGTTAATTGGATTTCTTAGTTTTCTAGTAAAAATAAATATTTTTATTAAACTTATAGAAAGTAGGTAGGAAAGCTCGGTTAGACGAGCTAACGTTTAAATATCTTTACATATTTGTTCTCAAAAACAACTGTACTAAAAGTCAACATATGTACTATATATACGTAGGGCTACGGAATTTTCGCAAATAAAAATCACAATTTTTGCATTTACTTTTTTCAAAATTTTAAAATTTCGCAGTTATGTTTTTGAAATTATAAAATTTTGTCAAATAATGCCTCGTTCGTCTTATAAATGTAATGTGAAGAGAAAGCTTACTGAAACTTTTGTCGCTTGCTGATTTCAGCATCGCTATCATTGTCTCATAAATTTCTTCATAGTCCTCAAGAAATAGTGGCGTTTATTCATAAAAATAGCCTTGACGTTGCCGTTTCCGCGAGGATTTTAAATCCTCTAATTTCGCATTTATTCGCTACAATGTGTAATTTTCGCATAAATTCGCATCTATTTCGTAAATATGAAAATTCCGTATATCTATATGTAAGTAAAACTGAAAGGTTGTCTCGACTTCTCAGAAATCAACTAATAGTTACCTTTAACCACTATATACCGCAATTTAAAATAGAATATAGCAACATTCGAAATCATATGAAATATCACCATATTGGAAAGTATTATAATTATCTTAGTTTCAATTCACCTAACTCTCCCTCACGTGTTCACATTTAATCAAAGAAACAAACATTGATATGTCACCTTACAACTGAAGCGTACTTAAGGCAGTGTTTAGTCTGATAAAGTTATAAAACTGAATTAAAATATAAACACACCACGTACCATATTATTGAAAATATTAAATATAAATACAACGTTTAACGATGAAAATTTTCAAAAAGGCTTAGAATTTAGATGAACAGCGAATATTTTGAGAATCTTGGCTTAGCAATTCGTAATGACGAATTGCTAAGTAATGGCTAATTGAATTTTAGCTTTGGTTTAGCCATTGCTAAGCTAAAATTCTGTAACTGTTAAGATATTTTGTTTCTTTATATCTTACACTTTTTACAACTTGTTGAAAATACGTATTCATCCTTCCCATAATCTCATCCCATAGCGTCCCAATCCTGTTTTGATGTTACCAAAAACAATTTCTTCCTTAATATTCATAGCCACTTTACCAGAGGAAACAATTTCGGTTTCTTAATAATAATCTTTGATTTCCAAGTCCAAGATTAGACTAAAATATTATTCATAGGATATTATTTCATAACACCAATTTCATTTTTATTATTTAGGGTTGACGCTGATTGTAAGTAGGTAGGATTAGGACGATGTTTTGGCACTTTAACGAAGCTAATATTAAAATAAATTTATAAAATAACCTTAAATCTCAGAAAGGCAGGAACAGCATACATGGATCTACTCTAGTAAGTACAATATCTCCTATATAAAGTGATAGCTAAAAATTCCTAATGTATTTGATTTGTGGCTGTAATCAAAATTCAAATGAATGTTAAAAGAATCCTAAACCTAACAAGTTTCGCTCAAAGCATTAACCATTTCAACAGAAAAGAGCCTGTCCTTAAGTCAAAAGCAATTCGAGGCGGGATTTGTTTTAATTTAATAACAGTCACATGGTCCCAAAGCATTACAATCACGCAGGAAAAAATACAATTTGCCGAGACAGCCCTAGGGAACTAGCTCTTTTGACTTCCTTTATAAGCACCGCGAGAAAATAGTGGACCTCAAACACAAGCCAACCACTGGACAATACAGTAATCATGTGTATTCCTGCTCTGTGTAATAAAATGTAAGTAATTTTTATATAAAGAGTCCTTAAAAGTTCTACTTTTTAATAATATAATTACGAAGTATGTCGTAAAGCTTTTGTAAGTTACATACCATTCATTGCACGGTAAGCACAAGCTCACGGTAAGAATTTCTAAGAATGTTTTTTTTTCTAAAAGAATTTATTCAATAATAAATTTGAGTATATTTGAATGTCTAGTCTTCTTAATTCAAAAAAAAAATACTCAAATTATAGATAATCAATTTTACTTTTTGAGTATAAGTTAAATATCAAATACATGCATTTTAATTTAATTGATATACTTCTAATATTGAAATTATTGTTGCAGATAAAAAATGCGTAAGAAAATCTTCATATTTCTGTTACTTCTTCTTGCATCTAACGATATCGCCTACGGCAAACATAACAACACGAATATACAAAATATAGATAAAAAACATAAAAGGAATACCGAGAGGGCCAATGAGAGAACGAAACGATCTACCAATATTAAACCATTTTTACAGTACGTACCAAATGATGACGAAGGAACACCGGAAAGACTTACAAACAAATTGAAATCACATAGTATCAAAGATGATGGCCCATTTTGGGGTGCGAGGGGAAGGCGAGAAAGTTCTTCCATAGAGAACTCTGAAGAACGGCCAATGACCAACGAAAAAGGTTGTCCTCCCAATGGGAAAACATGCATTTTATCAGATTATTTTTATAGAAACGATCTGCCTTTCTGGGGTAATCGTGGTAGGCGTTATGACAGTAGTAGCGAAGAAAATATTAAAGAATTTTGGGATGACAGATTCAGGCGACAAGAAGAAGACGATCCATTTTGGGGTAGCAGGGGCAGAAGAACCGAAGATGAACCCTTTTGGGGTAGTCGTGGTAGACGTTTACAAACCAATGAAATTTCATCTCCAAGGCAACACATATACGATGATGATGAAACACCTTTTTGGGGAAACAGGGGTCGACGGACGCTGACATCGCTATATAATGAACCGGTGTGGAGCAACCGAGGTAAGTACATAAATACTCTCCAACAGTTAAATGAAGATGAACCATTTTGGGCAACGCGGGGCAAAAGAGAACAATATTACGATCATAATATAAAACCAATTATTTCTGAATTTGATAATAATTCCAAAATGGCACGTGTTAGGGAGCCTACATCGTTTTGGGAAAATAGAGGTAGATATAGTAAATTGAAATATCTTTTTACGGGAGCATTGAGGGAACGTGGTAAACCTCACATTGTTAATAAAGAAGTGAGTGTGGGGTTCCACCCCAAGCCATCAGAGCAAAATACAATTCAGGATGATAGAATTTACGCAGATGAACCGCACTATATTTTAATTGAACGTAGTAGTAGATCTTCCATGGAGGATGACCCTTATATTATTTCAAGAGGGAAAAAATATGGGAACCGAATTGTTAAAGCTGCACGAGGTCGGAGAGGAACACTTGAAGATATAGTCAACTCGGTCCAAAAAGATCCTTTCTATATAGCGAGAGGTAAAAAGAATTCATTCATAAAAATCGGTAATACCATTATGGCATTTGATAGTTTGAATAAGGATAAAGTTTGTAGCACTATTCAGTCCCTACAGGGTCAGGGGATTGACAAAAGGAAAAGAGAGATAAGTGATCCAGAGAGAGATAGAAGAGCTATCCTACAAAAGTTGGCTGCTAAATTGCAAGAAGATCCTTATTTTGTAAGTAGGGGTAAAAAAGATAAAATAAATGAAGATGAGACGCAAGCTTTTGTTGCCAATATCGCTGATATGTGTAGTTAAATTATATAAGTTTAAATGTTAAGGAAACTACGTACAGAATACTATGTAGAGCTGCTATAAAGTAACATTGAATCAATTAAAGATGAATGTGCTGCATTAAAATGTGTTTTTTTATTCATTTTCTCAATAACCTTTCGAGCGGTACCGCTTCGTAGTTCTCAGACTCAATGTCTGAGAACAAGGATTTTTAGTCAAAATTTAGGTAGATCAAAATATAGTTTTAGGAATATTGTATTTTAAAAAAAATGTATTTAGTGCAACTTTCTTTATTATCGACATAAATATACCTACAATTTTCCAAACTTTACAATTCCATTTTTGCTCACAAAATAATTTCGCGGTAGGTAACATTTGAGTTGAATTTCGTTTGAGCAATTAAAACTCATTTAACATTAAGTAAGGTACATAGAATTACACTATCGAGAGATCTGTTACAAATACATCAAAATCGCTTAGAACTATTTGAAACGTCCTGCAACCTTAACACGTAACATCGAAAGCGTCCTACTCTTTAATAAGTTAGTAATTGTCTTGCATTTGCAGACTAACGCCATCTATCGACCAAACAGTATTTAATTGAATATGCAAAAATTCTATAGTGATATTTAAAGTTACGTGGTAAGCTTGCCGTTGTGTCCTCGTCTACATTAAATACCTACATTTTTAAGCGATATGAATAACATTGATTTCTTTCACAAGGTTTTGGATAACAACTATGAAACAAAACACTTTTATTACGATTGTAAATGATTCTAAAACAGTAAATATTCATTTGGCATTAACCAATCTAAAATTTGTTTAATACTGCACATTGTTAGGATAACTTGATAGACACATAATCGACATTTAATGTCCTAACTTACTTTAATAATCTCAACCTATCACTCTCGCGAGTAAAAATGTACATTCGATTCAAGATAATTAGGCTCTTGTACATCGCAATGTAAACTCGAAATGGCCGAGACCGGCGGAATTTAACCCTGCAGTCCGAATTATTGTTCAGACCCTCCATAGTAGTAGGTGGTTCGTGGAATCCTCCCTTCCAGCGTCCTCTGTCATAGTGGAACTCCTGAAATCCTCATAGCCATCACCGCCTGATATTATCAAAGTCTCCATATTGTTCTTCGTGCTCTCCGCTTGCTTTTGAAGTTTTTCTGCGTTTGCTGAGCGGCGGCTCAATCCCTTGGCCTTCAATGTTTGGGTCGGTTTTATAGGCTTTTGTGGAACGGGATTTTCAACGATCGTCAAAAATCTAACATGGCCCGTGTGACCGTATGGAATACCTGATATCAACAATTAATCATTATTTAACTTGGCTATAAACAAAAACTATATACGTGTATAATGAAAAAAAAAAGATTTATTATTACAAGTTACAGTTTTTATATTGTTTCTGTATAACAGTGAAGCGTTTTATAGTTAGTTTTAAGTATATTATTTAATTATTGCTTGTAAAATCCTAAGACCTTTCTCATATTGATTATTAATTTATTAATACTTATTTCAAAGTACCAGTTATATGAGGCTGTGTAAGACCACTTCTAGCCGTGGGAACATTATGTAGCGGTGCAGTGAGAAGTACTCCAGCACTGGTTCCAATCCAGAGAGTATCACGGTGAGCCAATAATGCAGTCACTCGAAGACACGCCGCCTTATGCTGACGGATTATGTCATCGCAACCTGAAAATTTACCACATGTAATCAATTGTTTTACTCTCATAAACCGTTTGACAACTTAGCATTAAAAAAAACTGTATAATTCAGTACACAAATATATATTATTTAGATTTATTTTTTATTAACATAAATACAGGCAAATTTAAAAATGTTACAATATGTCTAATGTGTTGATACTTAAATTATTACTAAAATTTTGATGTATGCCACACATTATGAATTATTTCACTTAATTTTTTTTTTCAAATATATCTTTATAAATATTATGTTATATATTACCTACTTAATTACACTATAATGAATTGAAAACAATTGTTATAACATGTATATATTACCATGCAGCATCTTAGTGACATGCGGCGTTATATTGATCTCGCAGAGAAGTTCCCTCGTAGTGGCGTTGAAGCCCCTCAGCTGCGCTGCGTTGTGCAAAGACAGCCATAACGCGCCATGCGACACCGCCATGTGACTTATCGGCTTTGTCTCAGAACTTATTTGGAATGTTTCGTCGATCTGGAATAATAAATGCAAACAATATCAGTAACCAAAGCACGCCACTACATAGTATATAGTAGTATATTTTATATTACTCATTATTTAATGTCATAGATGTGTTTTCATGCTCTCAGCATATTTTTTAAAATAAAATCATAAAAAATGTTTCAATTTATAAAATAATACCCCACTGCACCGTGTAAACTTTTTCTAATTAGATTATTTAATAATATTAGATGTGCACTTATTATTTAATATTTAATACGTTTGAGGGAACATCGGTAATTTTAATTATTGAATTATATTTAGATATAAGTAGTACCTAGTTGACATCTGTAAGTTCTCAAAAAAAATATAAATAAGTAAAATGTAATCGCATGAAGGTATTTGTCATGTTTATTTGTAGAATATTCTCTATGTAAAACGTATTTATTAATGGAAAAGCTGCAAAGTTTTAGGTTAGTTCCTGATAACCGATTTCTGAATACTATATAACTCACACTCAAACTCAAATATCTTTATTCAATTAAGTTATTATAAAGACACTTTTGAATCGTCAATTTTTACACTACCACTATAGTTTGACATATCTTGTGATCATTTTAATTTAGCCCTAAAATAATTACATGTTTCGTTACCTGAAGAGTATGAGGATTGATTATCTTGATAGAGGAGTGGGTGGCGCACCATAACCGTCCCTCTGATAAAAGCATGGAACTGACGGGAGTATTGCCGGTACCCACTTGGATTGTCGATCGCTCTGCCCAGGAACCCTCTGAAATACAATGGAACAAATTATATATATTTTTATATACTTTTCCTGACTCCGTAGGTACAACTTCAGTTGTTGCATATTATATATTAAAACTAACAATATATCGACTGATCTTTGGAACCTTAACGGTAATTTTTATAGCAATGAGTATTGTGGTGCACACGTAAACTTTTGACTTTTCTAACACATACGAAACAGATTGGATACACGACAAGCATATGCTGGTATGGTCTAGATATACTTTTCCAGCATATATTATTATTACTTTAGACCTATTTTGAAAAGAAACTGCTTAGTTAATTGAATTTAATAACTAGGTAGTAGGCAGGTGTATACAGAATAATTACCGATATCTCTGCAGTAAGCAACGAGATCCCCATTGCCCAACGCCACGAACACTTTACCCTCCACATATCTGAAATATTAAACATTAAAATCTATATTATGTTGCACTAAAAAGATGACTTATATACAAAATTATTATTCGTTACGCATGTAAACATTTCACGCTTGGTTAGTTCAAAGATAATCCATTTATATCTTATGTAATGGGTGCTAACAGAATCAATATACTTTAAATAAATATTATAACACCCAGACCACAACTAACAAATATGCTCATAATAATTGTTGACTATACCGGGAGTCAAACCCGGAACCCTCTATTGGCAACTAACATGGCATGTAAATTATTAATAGTTATAAGTAAACTTACACAATGGAATGAACTCCAGAGTTATGCTGCATTTTGACTTTATTCTTCTTGATTCGTATATTATCCAGGCAGTTATATACGTGTATGCAGCCGTCTTCAGTTCCTAGCCACATAGTGGGTTGATTTGCGGTTGTGCTGCTGTCCTCTGAGGACTGACGGCTGGCTGGAGACGAGAGAGTACCTGGAAATTGATGTAATAATAATATATATATGTAGCTGGTTAAAACGTAGGTATAAGTTTATAACATGATCAGTTTCTATAGAACGTGAAACCTAGTAACAATTTACAAAGCTCCCGGATTTCGTAGGTAGTTAATGTTAGACTATTTGATGTCTCTTTAAGAATCCCTTCCTGTAACTTATATGTGGCTTAAATCGCTACTAGTGCAGAAAGGTATGGTTTATGCTATGCAACATATATATATATTTAATGGTATGAGATCAAAAATGATGTATTTATGAAGGAAATCTAAATCTTACAAAGATGCTAAATTAAAAAAGTATGGTAAAAAGTTGAAAGGTAATGGTAATACAACTTTTGCAAATGAATTGAAACAATAAAATATGGGCCTACATAAATAATATGTCATACCAGCTATAATGCGTCCGTGTACTGAAAGACATAGGGAAAAAAGGTTCATGATTAATGTAATCTAATTGCATATCTATTGGATGATGTTAGAAAGGGACATACTGTGCTATAAGTTTGACTTTAACGGGGGAAAGAGATGGAAACAACCGGAATTAAAACGATCATATCTAAGTATAAATATTGGATCCTAACAAAGAGTGATTATAAAGAATAACATTAATAACGACGAACATTGACAAAAAGCATTATAATTACTTTTTGAAATCCCATAGTATTAGAAGTGGTGGATTAATATATTAAATATATTAATATTAAGTTGAATAGAAATTTTGTTAAAGAAAAGTTTAATATATTTTTCTTATATAATTTTAAACTTAATATTTTACCTGAAGTAATCCCCATAGCCTGTTTATCGACCGCTGGATTAGAATTACTCTTCATGACGGGGTGTACTTGTATATTTTGCCCTGTATGGGGCGTGCTTAAGCTTTTACTGTGATTCGGGGTGAGTGTGCGGGTGGGATAACGAAGACTGCCCGATTCGTGGCTGCGCTCTGATTGCGCATCTTGGTTCTCACTCGATGAACCATCGTCTTCTTCATCGCTGGATGATGAACTGGAAAAATCGAGTAAATTGTTAGGATTTTAATGTTTATTATTGTAAAGCAACTTCTGCATTGGAGGGACAAAATACAGAACTGAGCCAGCTAGAAACCGCCGACACCTCCCTGCCAACCCCTCAATATTAAATAATATATTGTTAACCTATCAAGTCTTATGTTCTTGCAGCTGTCATCTGGATCAGAAATACTGATGCCTGGTTTATTTGTCCCCGGTAGATGTGAACTGGGTCTGAAAAGTAAAAGGAATATTTCTTTATTAATCAACCTAATAACTAGTCGTTAATAGTTTAAACAAGAAAAAATGTCTGTCTATAGGCAATAGATAAAATGGGAAATCACTGGTTTGTGTCGATAAAGAGCTTCTTTCATTTTCATTCATAATATCAACTGTAAAACAATGATAAGTGACTGACACTGTGTTAGATTTTTCATGACTGATTTTCATATAAGGTTTCCTTGTATAATTTTTGTGAGTGTAAATTAAAGATTAATTTACAGATCTTTTTGACAGGACATAAAGAATAGATATACTAACGGTATGTCAATGGTTGTGTGTGGTGCAGGCGGGACGCAGGCGACGCACAGTATGCGAGCGTTACAAACACCATTGCAGCTAGTCACTTGCGGGTTCGGAGTCAAAGTGAGTACGCAGACTTGTCCGACGTAGCCATCACTATTACATACCTACAGAAAATGCATTGTACATTTGTAAAATTCTTATCATTAAGAAATCTTTTTTGTATTGAACGGAAGACACATTAAAATCGATTATAAATTATATTCAATCCAAGTTATAATCTTTAAGCTGTAAAGATACCTTCTTTGTTACAGCGTATCTTTTGTTGAGGCTTTTGTTTAGATACAATTAATCCAATAGTGACAATGAATTTGTTTATGGAAAACTTAAGAAGTGACCGAACATCAGAAGTATACAGAAACGTAAAGAAAACTGTACAGATTGCAAGTAAAGTTGACACGTATACGTTCTTGATGTATACGTAACCTATGGTTCTTACCCAAACATCAGGTGACTGTCCCTTAGGTGGCAGAGTTGGTGCAGCGCAAGTGAATTGCAAGCCCGCGCGAGTTTTGCGTATGGGTACAGGTGATAGAAACTCAGGAGCTGGTCGCTCATGACCATATACACCTGAAAGATTTAGTTAAGTAAGAAAATAACGTCGGTTTGTAATTACAAAATTAATTCAATTATAATTTGATCCTGATAATATTGTTTAAAATGCTAGTATTTAAGTAACTTTACGCCTTTACGAATGAGTCTGTTCGGGTGTAATTTTGTATACCTTTAGTGCAGTGTTTTACAACTTAGGGATTGAGAAGTATGTTAATTTTTAAATATTTCTAGTCAACATACTAACTTATCTAGCAACTTACTTAGTTTCTGTTTGGTCTCATTTATAAGCTCCTCCCAATTGCTTCTTTTCTCTGTCTTTGGGAAGATGATGGTAAGATTCTCAGAACCACTTCTGTAATAACACATCACTTATTAAATGTGTACAATTCTCTAAAGTAATGCTTTTAATTTTTTTAATAATAATATTTTATATTTTACACAGAGTTTTACGTCATACGGCAATATTAAATACAATCTCTTTGAGATATGTAATATAAGGAATCCAATATATTATTCATGTTATTACGACTTAAATAAAATGAATTTTGCTGCCATTGATGGCTTTGTGGCGCATCTATACAATACTCATATTTTCAAGAGTAAAATGTGTATGACATTTGAAAATGCAAACATCAATAGAAAGGCCAGATACCAGATTGCCAAGTACCAAGTGTCCGGAGACCAGTCCCTATAAGTGATAATGAAGTAGTACACAAGACGATATTTCGAGTCGTACCCGACCCAAAGTTGTAACACATATAATAATATGTGTTAGTAACTTACGACGTGTTCACGCTTATCTCCATAAAACAGAGTTGTGTGTCACTATTCTGCCTCTCTGACAGCTGCCGTGTTACGCTGCACAGTAGTTCTCTCACAATGTCTTCTAATGGTGTATGTGGGTTATGCAATGCTGCGACATGCTCTGATATCTGTGCGAGTGTCTTTGCATCATCCGTTAGTGCCTCGACTTCGTGCATTATGCGGCGCAGGTTTTCGTCTTTGGCTAAAATAATTGTATTAATATTGATTTATATCGATGCATTTTTAACTTCAACTAAAAGTTAATAACCTAAGAGACTTGTCAAAAGTTTTTAACAATTATACTTCAGAAGCAAAGGTTAGAAGTTGTTACTTACAACCGTGACTAAAATTACTATAGATATATAGGTTTATGTTTATTATTTAAAATTACTTAATGCAACTAAAATTCTTGTTCTTTTAATACAAAATGGTTTAAATTCGTTCTTATACTTACATTTAACAATTTCGAGATCAGCCAAGTTAATTCGCATTAGAAGCTTGTACTTGTTTCCTTCCATCTGGCTCGCTATACTGCTTTGGTAAGTTCTGTTAAAAAACATTAACACTATTAGTACTAAATATAACGTTTTGGGTATTGGGCACAAAAAATATATTCATAGGACTTAACGTAATTATTATTAAGTGCTTACGGGATAGGTTTCTTAATAGTCCCAGTGCGTCTCTTTACGCTAGTAATCAACATGGTATCGTTGAATAAGAACAGCGCTCTATCCTTTATGGTACCCTGAGCAGAGGGGATGGTTACAGTTTCGTGTCTAATAAATATCCTGTCTGACGTCACAAGATTTGATAATCCTTCGATCATGGACTCTAGTTCACGCAGGGTTTGCTGTTGTAACTCTAATTCAAGACTCTCTCGCTCCGTGCAGTTTATGAGTTCTAGAAGATTGTGGATTTCCTTTTGAGCATCTAGAAGCAGTTTGTGGTCGGGGTGTGACTGGTCTGAAACGAGTAGGAATAAAGTTCGTTTAATTTAAATCTGTATTACATAGTTACTAAATGGCTAGAAAGTATTTATTTATATCCTTTCATTTGTAATAGAATTTTCACAAAAATCACTATTAACAGAAAAAAATATACAACAAAATATGCAATAAAACAAACGTATTTAACAGATGACATTGTTTGTCTTGTGTTGTGTACGAAATGTATTAAACTTATAATTATAATATATGTAATATAATTATAATAATATATTACAATAAGTATTTTCACAAAAATCACTATTACCAGAAAAAAATAATATACTACTTGACAATATGTATTAATTTACCTGTATGTTTGATCAGCCGCTGTATTAAAAGTTTGTAGCTTGGAAACTTCTGTACGGGTTTGATGAGTAGGTTATCAAGAGAGAGCTTGCCCTTGTGGTCTCTAGCCATAGCGTCAAGGAACTTTGCGAAAGCAGGACGGGACGATGCCGCGGTCTTTATCGTCTCTTTAGCTTTCTTCAAATTACTTATAAAGGACATGTACGTGTCCATTACGGTGGGTTTTGTAAACTGTAAATTTACAAAAACCATTTTATTTATATTTATTTACTGGTATAATAAATTAATAATAAATACCATATACATTATGAATATAAAATAAAATAAATTAAACGTCGATGTGTAAATTAGTGATTAAATGTAAGTTTATAGTTTTCCAGCTGAACTATGTTGATCATTTTTTATTTAATTTAATTTTTATTAGACCCCATAGAAAGAGCTGCAATTGTATTAAACAAATGTTGACTTGTAATTGAATTGTAATTTTAATTTAAATGTAATAATTGTGAAAAATAAAAATACACTTACTACATCTAAAAACACATCTCCGACTTTCTGCTGCAGGTCCCACTGTTCAAGCCTCCTCCGAAGCTTTTCCAAGAACTCTTGATGGACATTTAAGATCGCTGGAATTTGGTAAAAGATCTCATCCACGACAAATGCGTCCAACAGTCCAGCATTCTCTGGACTTTTTAATGGATGCAGGTACTTCTGAAATGTTATATCAGCTCTAACTAGTATCTCATTATCGGTGACTAAGGTTAATTCCTATCTATAGATGCAACAAACATTTAAATCTAACTAGACATAATTAAACATTGAGCGTCGTTTCCAGCCAAGAAACGCAGGCTTTTCAATATAATTTTAAAAAGACCGTCAGACAAATAGCCACGAACAGACATCGCTTAGATAAAATATGTTTACGGTGAAAAGTGGCTGAGCACGATCCCAGTCTTTTAGCGTCTGAGACAACAAATATGTCCCATGTAGAATCATTTTAAGTTTGCAAATATTTATAGATATCGACATTTAAAAGTCGAATGTAAGTAAACGCTCTAGCTAAATCAAAAGTAAAGTATTTTGGTAAAAAGTATCTGAGTATAAACGTTATTAGATTTACGTAGTTGATATTTAATCAGAAAGTAAGTTTACCAAAAGCTATTTTGAAACCAGATCATCGATTATCCCAAATAACAAGACAAAGGAAAAATTAAACTTCGTAAACACTATCTTATTTATCAACATAAACCCATTTCCTTAATGTAAACAGCCGCCTAAGTGTGTCACTGGCACTATTTATATCTCTGTCCCTCTCATTCCTTAATGACCCCTACTTTCCAGAAAATTAAGCGCTGCATTCAGAATGACAACTATTCTTATTAAGCTGTCAGAGGGCTTGGCATCGATTGAGCACCTTCAACCCATGCAGTCGAGTAGCGCTTTTCTTATGAACTTAAAATAACATACTTATAAACCATTATTGAGCGGCTTATAACTAACATTCCTGACGTTATTTTAGTTATATCTACATTTTAAATAATATATTTAATGACTTAGTTTTACAGATATCGTTTATATGCGTTTAATAATTATGATTTTCAAATAACATATACAAGTTATCGAAAAATAAGATTTATTCAATTATTATTCTATAGTCTCGGTATCTGCAGTAAAAACATACATCGCTTTAAACGCTTAATGGGTTGCGTATTCGAAATCTTGAAGTGGAAAATTTGCGTCGTATTTAGGGATGCGAGTTGTAGTTAAATCTGCTAGCAATCATGATCAGGGCTGCCACGTGCAATGTTGATTTCATATCACGATGTTATTTCGAATAATTATCATACTGAGTGTGCGATTAACTTTAGATATTCTAGTTCCATTAAAAAAAACAATATACATCGTGCGAAACCATATTAATAATAGCATGCTATTATATTTGTATGTGAACTTTATATATTATTTTTGTAAAAGTTACTCTGTAAAGGTTTTTTCTGTCGTAAATAATAATCGTTCGTTTAGTAGGTGAATCTATAATAAATACATAAGAAGATATCTTGATCGCAATTTATCAACGAGTTATACGTATATGATATAGAATAATTAGATTATTATGAATATGGATTTTCTTACCTTGACTAAAATTTCCAACGCCTCAACGTATGATTTTTCCGTTTCATACAATTCCACAACAACGTGTGTTCGTGTATCCTGAAAATATAAAAATAAATTGAATTCCATATGTAAAGTGTGATATTTAGAGTTACCCTAGTATAAACATGTTCTGATAAATTAAAGAAAAACTTGAGGCTTATTCTTAATTAGTCTATTTCGCAAAGTACTTGTTTATATTATAATATGGGAAACATATCGTACGGTCAGTGAGCCCCAAATTAGACCATATATAGCATGTGTTAAGGGTTCTAACACGTAAACTGAGTCGTCGAATTATTTTTGTTATATTGTTAACTTGTAATTCATGTTCTTGTGCCACGTATGAAAATGAATGAAAATGAAATTTATATCTAGTGTGTACTTTTGTAAATAAACAATTTACTAAAACAGTCAACTTAACTCAAAGCTCTTCAACTTACAATCGTTGTTTGACGTTATACAACTATATAAAAAAACAATCATTTTATTTTAAAAGTTCCCCATACTTTATGAAAAAGTATTTTACTTATACTAAAATATATAGTCGACAATGTTGACAATATCCTGGGATAACATTTTAAGTATGCAACCTCTGTTATATGATATATAAAAGGGAATACCTTTCCAAAGAAATTTGTTGGATAATTGGAATCTCATGATTTAAACTAAGTCTCAAGTCGAAAGTAACCCCGAGGCGGAGGCTTGTTCGAAACATTATAAATTTAGGCCAACCTAACCATATCGAAATGTTTATATCAAATGCCGTTATCACGTGTGAAAATCGTGATTTCTCTCATATCTGTATCGACGATCGATAACATCATCAATTATTATTGCTACCGGCTACCGATAAGGAATTATTATGTACATATGTAATTGTATGTGCTAGCTATATTATAACGAGATGTATAACAATTTTTTGTGTCATGTTAAAAAAAGGTAATTATTTTATAGTAAGGAATATTCGAGTATATAAAAAAGAATGTTAATGTATTCTCATATATATTCCCAGGATTTGGGTTGATATCTGTATCGTATCATATGCAAAATAAGATAAGCGAGTGAACCATATTATAAAAGGCGCATTTCAAAACATAATTATTGAAACCAAGCTATATCAGATTCAGATACTTTTTGACTCTTCGTTTTAGGATATCTTCATGTAGACATAAGATTTTTGTCCTAGTGTCATAGTCTTAAACTTAAGTAGTATCTTCTTATTTTTCAGCACATCCTTCGTACACATATATGATATAATAAATAATTGGGTTTGGTGTTTCATAGAGCCCATTACTTTAATGACGTTACGAAAAACCTAAGTATAATTTACCGAATCCACTGCATCAACAAGGAAAATCTTATAGGCAGAGAACACTTTCAAATTACGCGTCAGATGATATTCATTTCACACTACACCGACGAAACATTTATTGGAGTTTGACCTATTTCTGATTTTCCTTATTGTATTACATATGGAATATATTATGTTACTTTAAACCGGGCATGAAGAACCTTTTCACGTAATTTGTAACTGTAAAAGGTATATGATCATTATTTCTAATTGGCAAAAAAAATATCAAAAATTTCTGACTGATACAAGCTAGTATGGGTAGGTATATATCAAATAGAGAGACTACTGATTCAAAGGTGTCTGTCTCGTGCGTATATTACATGTATGCAGTAGCGGTAGGTACTACCATAAATTCCCAAAAGCCCGGCTTGCCTTATTAAGTAGTCGAGATATAGTATATGTGTGCTTTGTTTGCATCCTCAATAAATAATCCGCAAATATAGGTGGAATTTACTTTTTGCATAAAATTAAGCGGATAGGATAATTTTAAAATGTTGGGAAATTAAATAAACCTAGGCACGCACGACGCTGTATGTATCTATCTGCTAGTCTGATAGCTGAGCTGAAGATCTGAGTATATACTACCAAAAGTGGGATTTAACAGGTAGTATTACTTTTTAAGAATTTTCAAACGTATAAAACTTTTTCAATATGGCCCCGAGTTTCACAAAGAATTCCCTCAAGTTAAATTATTGAAAAAAATGTTCAATTTTTCTTTATTTTTTATCATTACTCAAAGTATTGTATCACACTTTCTCTTCTTTGTTAGAATAAATGAATGAAATAAAACACTAATTATTTAAGTTGAATTTTCTAAAAAAAAATTATTTAGTTTCTTTTCTTATTCTATTTATCTATATATTTTTGTAAAGAATTGGCAGTTCCAACACTGAATATTTTCAAAGCGAATCAGCCATTTCACCGATAGGCAATCCCTTGCCGGTGACTCGGCCCTTTTTTGTAAACAATTAAATAACGATCAATCATCAGATCACACATCTTTCTTATTTAAAAAAATAATAGTATTTCAGTAAAACAATTATGGTTCACAACATCCCTATACACATGACATGAAATAACTAAGAACACCATTTCTATTGTAAACAATATTTGCAAAGTACTTTTATGTCATCATTTTTGCTAGGAAGCTATTGTTTCATTACATTTCCACTTCGTATAGTGTAACCGCACTTGCCATAGACCTGAACCCTAAGTGACGTTTGTGGTTAGGGGCGCATAGGGCTGGTACTAACCACAGATATAATTTTAAAGTATGCAGCACTCGATAAGCAATTATTTGTTTATAAATATAACATTGTAAATTCTACAGTGCATACATTTTCCCATTTAAATTATTTAACGATTCTCTACACTTTTTGAATGATATATAA
Organism: Leptophobia aripa; assembly: GCA_951799465.1. NCBI lineage: Eukaryota > Metazoa > Arthropoda > Insecta > Lepidoptera > Pieridae > Leptophobia > Leptophobia aripa. The sequence goes on along the minus strand of OX637267.1, from coordinate 4,497,590 downwards.
TGAGTGTTATAAACATTATTCTTATATTGTATATACTGAGTTTATTTTTAAAATTCCAGACAGAAGGATATAAATGAACAATTCTTCTACGCACCTAAAATAAAGCAATGTGCTGCACTATCCTTAAAGAAGTCTAGAATGATCTGCGCCTGTATTACAAACAATGCGTCTCTTTATGACATGAGTTTTTCAAATGAATGCGACATCAGCCACGTATGCTCTCAGCGCTTTCAAATTGAGCTTTTACCGATCCGAGCTTCCACTCAAACGCTTTTATTATTTTTTTTTTTTTTTTTTTTTTTTTATGTGAGAGGAGGCAAACGAGCAGGCGGGTCACTTCGAGTGATGTGCCAACCGCCGCCCATGGACACCTGCAACGCCAGGAGGCTTACAAGTGAGTTGCCGGCCTTTAAGGAAGAGGAACGCTCTTTTTTTGAAGGTCCCCAAGTCGTAGCGGATCGGGAATACCTGCGCTGGCAGTTGGTTCCACAAAGAGGTGGTGCGCGGCAGAAACTGCCTTAAAAAACGCACAGTCGTGGAACGCCAGACATCAAGGTGGTACGGATGGAATTTCGTATTCTGCCTTGATGTCCGGTGATGGAATTCCGCTGCAGGTATTAGCCCGAACAATTCATCAGAGCACTCCCCATGATAAATGCGGTAGAAGATGCAGAGGGAGCCTACATCTCTACGCAGAGCCAAAGGATCAAGCCGATTGGAAAGGATGGGGTCGTCGACGATACGAGCCGCTCTGCGTTGGATGCGATCAAATGGAAGGAGCTGGTATTGGGGCGCCCCCGCCCAAAGGTGGGAACAGTACTCCATATGAGGCCGAATTTGCGCTTTATAGAGTTGCAAGCAATGGCCTGATGTGAAATACTGACGCGCCCTGCTGAGAACACCAAGCTTTTTAGAGGCTAACTTAGCCTTACCTTCCAAATGATTGCAGAACTGGACATCGCTCGATATATCGACACCAAGAATTCCAATACTGGCTGAGGCTTTAAGAGGAGTGTTATCGAATAGTGGGGCCACGACAAAGGGATTCTTTTTAGCGGTAAACGCGCAAACCTGGGTCTTCGAGGGGTTAAATTGGACTAAGTTAAGTCGACCCCAATCCGAGACTCCACGCAGTAGAGTCTCGACTTCAGATACAAGTTTGTCCCGACACTGCTCGACATCAACCCGGGAAATATTTGCACGGCCGTGATATAGAGCATCTCCAGTACTGTCATCCGCATAACAATGAAGGCTGCTTAAGTGCAACATATCATTGATATGCAAGAGGAACAGCGTAGGAGAGAGTACACAGCCTTGGGGAACTCCAGCGTTTATGGATTTGAGGTCGGAACATGCACCGTCGACAGCGACCTTGATGTTCCGATCGGCCAAAAAACTGGAGATCCAGTCGCATAACTTCACGGGAAGCCCATATGCTGGAAGTTTTGAGAGAAGCGCCTTGTGCCATACCCGATCAAAGGCCTTTGCTATGTCCAGACTAACCGCCAGTGCTTCCCCTTTAGACTCAACAGCTTCTGCCCATTTATGAGTTAGGAAAACTAGAAGATCACCAGCTGAGCGGCCACGGCGGAAACCGTATTGACGGTCACTAATCAGCTGGCACTCCTCTAGGTAACGAAGGAGCTGGCTGTTGATAATAGTCTCCATCATCTTAGAAAATAAAGGGGTAACAGCTATTGGGCGGTAGTTTGAGGGATCAGAGCGTTCGCCTTTTTTAGGAATCGGGTGAACCAAGGCGGTCTTCCAAGCGTTCGGGACAATGCCGAGTGAATAAGAGTGCCGGAAAAGACGCGTCAGGACCGGAGCCAACTCAGGAGCACAAGTGCGCAGCACTATTGGAGGAATACCATCCGGTCCACTCGACTTATGAATATCCAGGGAAGTAAGGGCTTTGCGTACAGCACGAAGCCGAAAAACAATTTCGGGCATCGAGGTATCACACCGCAATAACGTCGGTGGAGTATTCCCGTGGTCATCAATCGTCGAGTTGGACCCGAAAAGAGAGCCTAAAAGATCGGCTTTCTCTTTCGGGGTGTTGGCCATCAGGTTGTTCGCCCCAAGTAGTGGTGGAAGAGATGGCTTAACATATTCGTCGCTATTAACACCATTCGTCGTGAATTTTATTACAAGCAATGACTTACATTTACTACGCCACGTAAAACGTTTTGTTTTGTGTACTTAAAACTCGTTTCACGTGTTGGTTGGAGCCAATTACTGCACAGTAGGTATAGCAACATTATATAAAATAATAATATGATTCTAACACAGAAAACGAGTATGCAATGGACTACTTACCCATTCAAACATATAAATGCAGTTTATATTTTTAGAAAAAACACGAATCAAATATAACTTTGATTTTATATAGACAAGATAAGACACACCTTACTCATAATTTTCATTGTCAATTTGTTGATTTTTATTTCATTTTGCTTTTTACACGCAACATACTGAAATTTCACATTATTGAAATTTTGTGAAGCGAACGGAACGCGGTATGTCAAACTGGGAATTTGGTATGCCAGGGTTGCGACATCACTAGGAAATTCAATATTGTATCGACATACTGTGTATAATTTGCAGGAGAGGTCAGAGTTCAATCAATGCAGGGCCTAGTATAATCGGGTTTCTCTCAAAAAAAAAAATGCAACTAAATTACATAGAAGTCATATATCAATAATATATTCTAAATTATAACTAATTTGACGTCGATTCTCAGAGGAGCTGGGATGCATCTATTTGTAATTTAAAATACAAAAATTTACAATGTGATAAATCCACTTCAGACCGTGCAAGGCTGTTTGTTTGTTTTATTGGAAGTTAATTATATTAGTTAGGTTAATATTAATAATATTTTGTGTTTATTTAACAATTGAAAACTAATATATTATATCAATTTATATTTTCAATATTTGTCTTGTATTGTCTAAAGTCCCGGCCTATTATTGGAGAGTGGGATAGACATTAGTGCTTCCAATTATTGTTTCACCACAAATTGTTCTTAGCAGTTTCGGACGCTACATGGCTATGTGGTAGCTAAGCGGTAAATTAATATGTACTACCAATTTTAGAACAAACAAAGTGATAACCTACGACTATTACAACATATACGAGTGAAAAGCCAGGAGTGGTGTGTTGCCGTACTTTAATTATAGCAATGGTATGGAAAAAAGAAGGAAATCAGATAGGCTCCGAAGTCAATGAAATTAAAATGTCTACAGAATTTCTGTTTTTAAGTTCAAAAGACATCCTTTACGCTGACAGCGATAACAAGCTTCTAGTAAATTTTGAACATTTTATTTTAATTTAATCCGCTTTTCTCTTGAAATTTCTGACAACGAAAAACCTTTGGAATATAATAGAAGTGTAGCGCAATATTGACGGAAAACATGAAAATAAAAAAATCATAATTTTATTTAAATTTTTGGTTAAGAGTAAAATTTCTGTATTCTTACCGTAGCCGAGGAGATTACACGCGGCAGCATATTGTCATCATCCGCATTATTTTTCGTCTTCCTGACCTTGCTCTCGTCATCCGAGACAGAGAGACTGCCAGAGAAAGTGCCACTTAGCCTCAGACGTAGACCATCGCGTTTCATTTTTCATTATTTCTTTGGCTTATCTTTGGAATGTATTTTTCTTAACCTAACTACTATACATAGTAAAGGTCTTTTTTATCGGCATGGTTTTGAATAAATTAAGTTAACACGAGAATATTTAATTATAACATATTTTATTTTATTATGTATTGTCCAAATTATATAATTTGAATTAAAGGAAACTATTCTATGGTACCATTTATAACTAAGTTATGGCAAAGAGATGAAAGGCATTACGCGGTATATTATATAGCTAGGTTAACGTTAACGTGCTCACTCGTAAGCCAGACATGATGTGACCACACGATCGGATTAAATGGACCTCGAATTATAAAACACGCGCTGAATGCACACATCATTGTAATTTTTGTATAAATTTTTGCTGTTTATTACATAGTTCACAACGCTTATGAATTTCATTACTAAATACATAAATATTTATACTATTTATTTTTATATCAAATCCTATATCATATCATATCTATAGGGATTGCAGTAATTGCAGCTGAACAGGAATTCAAAAGCGAAAACCTAATAAGTACATTTTTATGAAAATTTATGGTCACCGTAACGACCTACGCAAGTGTAACTCGACACTGTAGGCTTGCTGAGGACGTCCTTTGTCGGACATTACCGGTTATGTTGTTAGGATAAGCTACAAATACTACTAGGTCTGTATACGATATTTCAATAGAAGGAAAGTAGCCAACAATTCATGGTGAAATGAATGTGATCCATCAAAATTGCAACTACAACCTGTTTCTTTTAAAATTAAGATTCTTTAAAGGTTTAGAAAATGTTTAATGATAAAATGTATGGTGGTCATTCCATAGCCAATATAAAGCACGCTTGATGCACCACTAAACGCTTACAACACTACAAAATGAGTAAGAACAATGATACATTTATAACCTTGTTGAATACTTCACAAGTAATTTCCTTTGCGAGGTATATTTGCTTTTTAAACGTTAAAATTTTCCATACGGATACATAAAAATATGTTAGCCCAAGGTTCACTAACAGGAAGCTTTAAAGATTAAATCCGAATTCCTAAACGATGAATTAACGGAACATCACAAAAGACTGTATTGGTGCAATAAAATTTGGGCAAGGCCGTACTAAAATAACGGATAATTGGACGTTCATGTGTGAAATGAATATGGATTTTGAGGGTTAGTAACACAGGCTGAGTGAAATTATCTGTGATATTTGGAATTTAAATAAAGGATTCACGAGCGCATCGACAGCTTTGACAGATTATAACGGATGGTGGTGGAATGGTTACGGTACCAGGAACTAGATACAGAACTGCAAAACAAAAGACGAAGCGTGTGGAACAATATAGTTGTCTTATTGAATTGTCAAATTGGCTTTACGGAAGTCCGGTTCGTGTCTCGCGGCCATGATCGGACTGCAGATGCGGTAGTTCGTTTAACATTACAGTAATAGTTTGAGTTTTCCCAGTAAAAAATAAATGATACATTTATTTCTTATTGGACGAAGGAAATTTATCACCCGCTCGAATATCCTGCGTTTATAACTAATTAACGGCATATCTTAATAGATTCTATCGAGATTGTGCATACATTATGGGTATTTTAAAAATATAAGTTTAGAACTGATATTTGTACTATCCATCTTGTTAAGCGTAAAATATCGAAAAAATATGTATCATTCCTTTTCAAACATTCATGTTTAGTAATATTGAAGGGACTGAAAATGCGAGTTAATATTTCAGTCCAATCAGTTTACGTCAAATTAGGCATGATTTATGAACTGAAATTGTGTTCATTACATCTATAGCGCACGAATAGTTTTGATACTTAAACGTCCGTGTAAACAGAACTCTTGAAATTATAACTGAACTCTGTCGATTTATTAACTAATAAAATTATTTCACCAATTCCGTGTGACACCTACCGAATAAATTTAATTGTAAAAATCATGGAATTCTTGATGAATGAAATATTTTTATTATATTAAAAAAAACTTCAAATATTTTATGTGAGTGACGCCACTTGCATATTTTTTAAAAATACAAAAAAAATCGATGTAGTTTCCTTTTAAAATTCACAAATATACTAATTTTGTTACTTAAATTTTTATTTAATTCAGTCACTGACTTGTGAGATTGGATCAATTACAAAAAACGAGTCATGCATTCGATACACAACATTCATTTTCAATCAAAATGGGGTAATTATAATCCTAAATTCCAAGGTGAAATTTCCCAATACAGCTATTAGTTTTTTGCTCCATGCCGATAAAAAACGAACACGTAAACGTTAAATAAACACTGATATTAATATTCAATAGCACATTACATTAAAATTGATTGATTGATATTGTTTGTAACATATTAAGAGTGAAAAAGAGCGGGTTTTCAGGAGCGTCGCGACGCCCGTCGACAGTGGCGCCCCGCGCGGCACTGACTGAAAACTACAGGACACCTCGTATGGATTCGTAGCGAAATTTCGAATTTCGAACTCCACTTGTTTACAATAGAGTATGTTTTTGTTTGCCTAGATTTACGTCCCTTTTGTTACCAAGTTTTGCCCGTGTTGGATTCCTTTCATTAAGCTTGAGTAATCATTACACGGACTATCATTACAAGATATTGGTGGTTTTTCTTTCGCGGGAATGCTTATAGTTACTGTAAATGAGACTTTCGGCAATAAGTGATTATCCTACAACTTGTTAACAAATTTGTTACATTTTTTAAAGGTTACTTAGTACTATACCATAATAATGATATGATATAATCTGTATTGAAATATTGAAATACAAAATGTGTTTTATATTGTATATAGAATAACAACCTTTTTTTAAGTATTCCTATAAATAATTTATTTGAGCCTTAACAGTATTAACAGACTTGTCTACCAATTATAGGTATATTTTTTGTGGTTCCTTTTTGATCATTGTTAAGAGGACTTAACTCTTGACATAATCGCAATTAAAATCTTACCCACGAAAAAGCTGCGTGGGTAAAACAGAAAGAAAGAAGATTTAATTGTACAAAAAAATAAATGATATACGGGGCAAAAACTAAGATGGAGCAGAAAAAATACATATATTTTCATTCTTATTCATTTATTAATGTTACCAATCTCTAGTTTTGGTCTAGTAATATATATTAACTATACCGATTTCTCGGTAAACATTTTCAGTTAATGTTATTCGTAGAACCGCATGCTACGCCGTAGTACGTCAAAGATGAACAATAAATAAAGGAAAATGGTTAATAAAATTAATAGATCCTCAACTTCTATAATATGTATATATTCCAGGCAAATCATAATAAGCAAACCAAATTATGGTTTGTTTAAATTTTTTGAAAATGTTATCTTAGATAATTGCAATACTTGAGAGTATTTTATTGTGTTTAAACAATCTATCTTAATAATAACTGTATTGGTTTAATGTTTAGGCTTTGGTATAGAGGTATGTAATTTTTTAGAAATTGCTATTTTTGATTAATTAATTTTTTGAAATTTTCTAATCTCCTGTCCAAGTTGGTGGCAAAAGTCGATGTCTAATGCTTCTAATACCTTCACTATAAATTAATTTACTACAATTATGACGCGTATTTACCAAAGTTACCTAGATAATTCGTCATAATAAAAAATCGATAAACGCATCCCGGTATTCAAACGCAGCCTGGGCCCGGGAGCAATCTATTTATAGGTGTGAACTATGACCTATTTCGTTGTTTATTAAATACCGCTAACATTGCTCTAAAACCTGGTTCAGGAAATCTGAAAAAGTTATTAACCTCTTCTCGAAAGAAGAAATTCTCGAATATCAAATTATGGAGTTAGTGGAAAGCACTATAATATAGGCATAAGATATATTTTTTTTATTGTAAATTGTTATTTATTACACACATTTTATTTAATATTTAATTTGTGTAATCATAGTAGTTTCATTTTTAGTTAAAGTTGACGTTAAAGGATCACTCTGGAAGAGTCTTTCCTAATTATTCTTTTTCTTAATATTGTTTTATACGACATATACATAGGACTCTTGCACCTAAGGGTAGCACAGGCACTTATTAAAGAATTAAGTAGTCGGTTGGTAGTCAGCACCACTAACCCAAGAGCTGGTGTTTTTTTTGCTCAACGATAAGTATCGCGATACAGCGAGAGAAATGTCGCGACCATTGTAGGTACTCTGCCACAAGGTCCAAACTGTGTAAATTTATTTTATATATAGTTTTATACTTTAGTTGTTAAGTTATTTTATTTAAAGCCTAATAATAGATGGTCATGTATGCTTTAACAATAGTTTAATCATGTTTTCATAAGTTTTCCTTTAACATATCGTTATATTTAATTCAAATACTATGTGTCGTTAAAAACACGCGCCACGTGTGTGGATTAGACAAAAACTGATAGACTTAAAGGTTGGCAGTTTATTTCCACAAGACTATCGCCTTCTCTAGTAATTGCGGGATTTGCATATACACAATTTTTCTACAGTTTATAGACATGAGTGCACACCGTATAGACATGTTTACTGTGTAATAAATTTACGCAACTGGCAACGACACAGTTCATCAAAACTGATATATTTTATGAGTGTAATTTTTTTAAAGTTTTACCATTTATAACAGTTGATCGGATGTCGTAATCGACTAATTATAGGTCTGCATATTCAGCTATGAATTTAACCCAAAACGTAACTTAAAATGTTACCTGCACAATTTTTATTTATGTTTTGTTACTTTTATTGAAGGTTTAACTATATACTATTAGTAAAAAATTACATATTAAATGCTATAATACATCATTTTATTTTATGTGTTAATATGTTTTGTGTACAACATTAATGTTAATATTATAGTATGCTTTCCAAACTGTAAATTATTAAATAAATTAGAAAATATATTGCGCAAGTCAAATATGAAATGAGAGTTTGGCAAGCTTCAGTTCGATTATTGTGTTGCTTCAATTGCTTCGTCGATGCATGGTGATCGAATTGAAATCGGATTATAGTTATTGAATTTTACCGGTGACATCCGCTCGGTAATGCATGTTTCAGTATTTATTTGTCGATATAGTTACATAGTTATGTCTAGTAGCGTTATGTCAAATTGGTTAACCAATTCAAAAAAGGAGATTCGTCAATTTCTTATCGATATTTATTTTGTACATATACCTATATAGTTCAATAGATATTCGAAAAAATGATTTATAAATGAAAAAGAGTTACAAGCGATAATTTTTTGAAACAATTAAATTACGAATTTTAACTTTAAACGTTTAATACAATTTAACTTAAATTTAAGGTTTCGCATTCGCATCACCGGAAGATACATAAAGATATATACGCAATAAGTTATTAACATAACATTATAAACAATTATCTTATTGCATTTACAACTGCCTTAGGGCTTAACTGCAATACTTAAGTTGTATCTAAGTACTTCGTCTTAGTCGCATCACGTCCACAGAGTGCACCTAGGAAATCCTTAACGAACTTATAACGAACTCTTGTGGCTACGAAAAAAGCGAATTGATATTGCTATTGTTTTGTTATGTATTTGTATTTAGAATTTGTATATAATTTCATAGAGAAATAACTTATTACCATAATCGTTATGAGTTGATGTTCGTATTTTAAGCTGCAAAACATTTTAAAATACGAACAATAGCGTCTGAGGAAGAGATTACAATGTTGGACTGATATGTTTCAAATTAGTCTTCTATAACCGCACGACATTCAAGTTTTTCCGATCTCTAAGTATAAAGGACAAATACTTTAACCATTAAGACGGTCATTAGCTCCACTAGGATCCTAAATGATCGTTGGAAAACAAACAAACATTCCTCTTTCCAAGTGACTTAACGAAGCCATGTAACTCGCCCGTTTCCTAGCCTTGCCCTTTTGTATAAGCCAAAGAAAATCAGAACGTCTATAGGTGATGTAATATGACGTCACACTCTATTTCTATCACGTTTATTTTGCGTTCATTGTTTACAAATGTTTTCTATTTATAAATATTAATTACATATATTAGTTGAAAGATTGTTGGCAATAAGACACTTTGTGTAAAATTACTGTAATTTATTGACTATTGTGTGCAAATCTGACTTAAGATTTTAAATTAAGATTGTTTTGTGAAAGTTTAGAATAGGTGCTTAGATTGGATCCGTGTTGTTATTCGATTTTAATGTATTGTCACTTTTGTTTTTTTTCAACAAATTTAATTTTATTAAAGTGTGAAAACTAAGGAAGTTATCAAAAAAATATTTGCATAAAAATCACACGGCAAAACAATACAAGCAAATCTTATGTGTAATTAAATTATTGGTAGCATGATCTACCGCATGAAAATGGTACTTACTTAATTTGCTAATAGACAGTTTAATTAAAATAGTTGTGCGACTCTTTCTGTCAAATTATATTTACACTATTCTGTGACTAAACAATGTTCTATTTCTCTATGAGCAAGCTCGTGTATAAATATTATCATTTCCAGTCTGTAAATTTAATCTAAAATTATGCCAAACACTGAATTATTCAAGTGCCTTATCGATTTAGTAGCTCTTTTCTATCGAAAGCACTAGATGCTAAGGGTTAACCCTGAACGGACAAAGGGAAATTTAATGACCAAGAAACTTGAGTACACCTGAATTATCTGGCTTTATCATGGTTTCTATATCTATTTGCAAATCACGTGATCTAAGGAATTAAATATGAGGAAATACGGCTTTATATATAGTAGATATGTAATGCCTAGATCAGTGTCCCAGGCTACACTCCACCTAGAGAATTAGCCTTTTAGTTTAGTTAGTAATCAGTTTAAAACAAGATGGCGGCCACCAAAGTGGTGTGAAAGTTCCTCTCGCGATACAAGACGCGGAGATCGAATGTTTATATGTAAGAGGTATAGAACAACCCTGGTGACTAAGAAACCAGGAGTAATTTATATATACAGAAAAAAACATTAAAGAGAAATCATATGTCGTGTACCACAAAATACTGTGACATAAAATAAATAATATGTCGGCCATTTACACACAAATCATAAGAATTCATTTTTAGAGTAAGTTCTTATATTTTCGTACTATTGTACCGTGTAGCTTTCAGAATTTTAGGACCACGTCTTCCCCAGCATTTCTACCTATACCTACAACAAATAACTTAAACTAATTAATATGAATAAGAGATTGTTTTTGCCTAATACGTGTATCTGTTCTCACTAAAATGTTTGGATTACAATGACACATCCCGCTCAAACGGGCCGTCGTTAAACTCTCAGTTAAGTATAACTACGTCGTGTTCATGACCCAAAAACGTTGGCAGTCACTCAAACGTTCTGAATAAACATGAGGTATGTATTCGGTTTTCCGTTTTATGCCTACCTTTGTTGGTTTTAAGATTCAAGGACGAATGTTAATACTCTTGGATTGTAATGAAATCATAACAGTTGTTAGCTTCGGCGTTTTCGTGTAAGACACAGAAGGTAATTTAAATGGGAAACATTCGATTTATATATTGTTTAGAAATTGTTATAACCTATAGTGGATTATTTCTGTATAGTTTAGTTATTTTTGCGATAAAAATTATATGCTCACAAAACAGTAAGAAAACAGCTTGAATTGGCGGTCTGTTAGTTCGGAGACTAGCTAGTGACTAATGTTTAGTTAGCAAAAGCTCAATCGAAATTAATATTAGTAAAGGGTAAATATGCTTCGTTAAGTTACAACATCGCTGTCACTATGTCCCTAAGTAAAATGTCTCCGTCCTAGGTTATTATATAAAAGAAATATAATTCGATTTTTTTGCTAAAAGCAACCTAAAATGTAAATTTTTATTATAAACTATTTCTTTAACTATAAGTTGCATCATTTATGTACTTAATTATTATAATACTTAATAATTAAGTTTGTATGATTATTTTTAATTAAATTTAGGAATCTAGTAATTATTTATTCAAGGTAGAAGCTATATATTTGTCTGCATTAAATTCTGTTCAGTATTATTAAATTTAAATTTGTTTATTCAACTGTCCAGACTTATCCCGGAAGGGGAAGCCGAAACCGCGAAATATAACTAATAACGTCCAACAACTTGTTAAAATGAATGAGATCACCGGTACAGACTATTATTAACAGTAATACGAATTTAAATAAGTACAATTATACAATCGCATTTTATAATTTATGAAAAATTATAAGGAAGTGATTTTAGTAAAAAAATTGTATGGTACCCTTTATAAATTACTTTATGTAATATTAGATTTTTATAATGTATCTCTCTATATATATATGTAGTACAACTTTCTTTTGCACACACACATATACACATTATCTTTACACATTATTTTATCTTTTTTCATGCACATCAAAAGATACTGCACCTGTACCTGCAGGACTCGGGAAATATAAGGGGACCAGCGTCTACTTTGTATGGAAAATTTTGTGGTTTGAATAAATAATTTCTTATTATTATACACATCCATATTTATTACTCGCGCTTTTTAGCAAAACAACTGTTTGCAACATTCTGTGTTGAAAAAGCATCATCAGTCAACGAACCGATGCCTTTATCATTAAAGAAGGTTACCATCTCATTAATAATTTGTACTATTGAGTTCAGTTACTTTTATTCGTACTCTGATATGTCTAAGAAATACATTATTATATTAAACAGGGTTTATCTATAATAAAATAAATTCATTTTACATATTTCATATTTTTTGTGTTTAAAACACATGCATTTTATCTTGCATGCTTCACATACTTTACGGAATTTTTGTTTCATAGCATTTTAATTGTAAGGGTTTCTGATTGCGCTGTCAATGGTGCGTTCGTGTTTTTTTAATATGATAATTCTGCTACCACCAAACCACCCAACCTAGTGTTAATCTAGTGTCTTTGACATATTCCTCTTTTTAAATAAAAAAATATTATATTCCATTTTTGTTGAAATGTTTAGCTCTGTGACACATGCAAAACAAACAGTTTTATATTTATTCAATGTACTAAACGAGAAATGCACACAATAATAAACGCAAAAGCAAAACATTTTGAGTATGTTGAGCGTGACTCATAATAATGTAGACAAACCAAAATAATTTAATTCATACATTATGTAATGACAGAATTCCTTGGCAGTGGCAATCCACGCTGAAATAGACTGTTTTTTTAATAATATCCAACATTTTACATTCGCGGTTTTCACTTGGCTGTTTATTTGAGTTGAGTGATGCTAAGGAAATTGTATTTTTGAAGCGTGGACTTTTAAAATAGTATTTCACGTGATTTCGTTTCTCGCATAATATTAAACAAATATTATAAGACATTGCATTTAGAATTATTATTATGTAAATATGTTACAAATACTATGCACATATTTATACTAAAACAAAGTATTCGTAAAGAAAGTGTGGGTTGCCTGGATGAGATCGCTTATTAACGATAAGGCCGCATATTGGTTTTATATGTACTAACCATTAGTAACTATATCAAATATTTGTGGAAAAACTGTGAATAATTAAATAAATGTCTATATATAGGTAATTGAACTTTTAAAATCGTTACCAAAAGGCACTGTCGTAGATGTAGCTATAAATAACATAACAACTGTCTTATGTCACGCTAACAAAACCATTGATTTCTCTGAATAGTTCATGTTCATGAATAACTGCACATGCCGTATTAATATCAAAATCGTATTTTCTTTAAAAATTCATGAAAAAACTCAACTAAACCGATACCTCACAAATTTATACACTACAACAGTTTAAATATTAGATACTTTGTATGAAAAGTATCTAATATTTATATGAGAAAAGTAATTTAATATATAAAAAAATAATAATGATTTTGCGTGTATTGAAGAGAATTACGTTCTTAATACGAATTATGCCATAAATCGTTCAAGTCGACTCCGAACTGCCGATAATACGACATTTTATCAAAATGGTAAATCACGATTACACGAGATATAGGGTTACAACATAAAAGTTTCGAGATGTAAAACACAACCAAAAGATATAGCCGTAAATATTGAAACATAGACGAACATATAATATTTAACATAGCTTCTTCCGTCCATAGAATATTTAGGTGTTAAATCATCGAGTGCAAAAAAGGAACTTTCTGTACACAAATAAAACAAATTAGTAATGATTCCTACAGTAGTCAATATGTTTGATATGGTCTAACGGCGGTTGCATCTTCATATTTTACCAAGGAGCCTTGCACACATATCAACCACGATTGATCTTTGTCCCTAATTAACTAAGCGTTAACTCTCAACACTGCATTTCTTGTAAAGTAAAGTGAGTTTAAATAATATCTTTAAAAAGATAAAAATATAACAAAATAATTGTTTATGTAGCAACCCTAGTTTGGGATGAAGTTCCGTCCATAAATTAAACATGTAAATTTGGTAGTTTTATTAAGTTCATAATAAAATTGTCGTATTTAATGTATTTAGGTCATACAGTATTGTCATTTTGGATTTTACATCGCGAACGTACAGAGCTTTTAGAAGTGAACTTATCATGATGTATCTCTTTGCAAATAGAGGGAGGGAGCTATAAAGAACTAGTCGTCTGATATAGAATTGTCTGATGCCACCAATTTTAATACATTAATTATCGTATTAATTTGAAGAAGAAAAAGCACTGCTAATAGTGAAAAATTAAAACACATTTGAGTTTCTTCACTATTCTGCAGAACGCACTAAGGAATTACAATATAGTTTATTTTAATTTTAAAAACACACGCTAAACAACATATTATCGGGTCATTTTATATTCTAAAAATTACAAATACAGGGAAAGCTGTAAATGTTGTTCCAAGCATAATAGAATACTAAAATATACATGACATTCAAAACCTAGACAATAGTTATATACCCACGTCAATTTTCACATTCCATTCTGTTTTTCCGAAATTCTGAGAACCATTGATTTATTTATACCCCATATAACAAACTATTTATAGCTTATTTCATTCATAATTTTGTGTATATTTTGGCCAAATGACGTGAAAATGACGTTCCTCATGCGCAAATCTTTAACAAAGTAAATAGCAGTTAAAAGCTAACGTCACGACACTTTATATATTAAACATAATATTAAACAGTGAAGTTTAATCAATATAGGCGCTCTCAGTATAGGCCGGCAGTGAATCTGTTAAATACTGAGTGGCCATGGGTTTTTCTTTCGTCAGTTTAAAAAAATAAAATAATGTGTATGAGAATAAAATCGTGCATTTGTGTGCAGTTAATACAGGCTTGTACGACGGAATATATTTTTTGAAACACGAGTAAAGAACTTTGAGTTAAAGCTTTCCGCCGCCCATGGACAATTTCAATGCTGGTAGGCTTACATGTGTTGTCGGCTTTTATGGGAGATTATAATATTATATGTGTAGGAACCATACAACGCAAAAGTTGGGTCACTGACTGACACTCAAGAATAACGATCAATAAAAAATACACACATAAGTATTACATGGTCACGGCGTTACAAGTTAAGCTATAACGCGAAGCAAAAGTTCCCACTTAATTCTATTCGTGAATTTATAATAGTCTTGAAGAAACTTGTGAACATAGAAAGCAATCTCATGATCTCTTCGGTAAAATTTGTTTACGCTACGAATCATATAACAATTGTTTATCATAGATGAAATTTTTAAACTTCAATGCGTTAATTCAAGTTGACGAATAACCGATTAATGTAATTCATATACAATAGACTTCCACAATAGCCGCTCGTTTTGACAGATTAAAACAAAAATTCCAATTAAATTTCCTGCTGGCCATCACTTGAATAGTGAACCAAGGTGTTTGCTGTGATGGCGCGAGACTTACATCAATGGAAAATGTTAGACTAGGGCCTATGAAGCACTTTTTTATAAAGCTCGTAGTTCAGTATAACCCGCTTATCATCAACAACCAACTAATTCAATTCAATATCAATTCAATGCTTAACTAAATAGAACACATAAAAAGTACCCTAAAGAAAATATACGATGAAACTCTAGAGGACTTTGGTCACAGGTGACTCAAAATAAGATGTTATGAAATAACACAATAGTGCTTGAGTTTGTATAGATGTTTTGTTCATATAGATTGTGCGCTTATTATTACGAAATTAAACTTAAACGGACTTTTATTTGATGTCAAAAATAATATGAACATGTGCCCTATAAAGCATGTGTTCGATTTATATTATACACAAAATGTACCACACAAATATGTTGTATAAAATTTATTACGAAATCCTATTGTGTTGCACATTTGTATTGTGTTGCCAGTGTACTATAATTACTATCTCAATTCGCTGGACTAATAAGGAGATGGATGTGAAACATGAATGAGTAACGTAAACACAATTGACGTAGTGGTGACGCACTTGTAGTAATTACGCGAGGTGCCAATTTTGACCACGCAAAAATTTCGCTAAACCATTGTTTCATCAAAGACTGATGTCGTCCTTATGGAATCTCAAAATTGTAGTTTTAAAACAGTTATTAAAGGAATAAATACAGCCGACATATTCAAAAATAACTAATTTTTATTAATTTAGAGATAGTTTCAGCGAATCACAATCAAGCAAATAATCTCTGTTCGTTTTTCAAAAAATAGTTGCGATTGTTCTAACTGTAAACACATTATAAACGGTTAGTTAGCCCTACTGTTAATGATTTAAATCTTGTATAGTTGCTAACAGTATAATACCATCAACTCCTGTTCTTATTATGTTTATACACAATTGTTGAACATACTGGGGATCGAACCCGGATCTCTCTGTTCAGTTGACATGGAGACCATTGGACTTAATATGTCATCAAGTTGACGTTAACGATATAGAATAGTTTAATAGAAACAATACACTTTCTAAATGTTTTATTTTTTGTTTAGTTTCCAATTCAGGTGTCAATGTTAATTTCATTTTAGACCCGCTAATATGAATACAGATACAAACAGGTTTTAGTTTTGGCAAGATCTCACACCAAATGTGCCTTTTTAAAAATATCACAGCTATAATGAGTTGGCTACGCTGGTACGGTTTATTTACTAACGCGTTGAAGTGCCAAAAGTTTACCGGAAGTATGCGCTCTGCAGTTAGATTTAGTGGATTGAAAATATATACAACGTATATACAGGTA
The DNA here is from genome assembly GCA_951799465.1 of Leptophobia aripa. Taxonomy (NCBI): domain Eukaryota; kingdom Metazoa; phylum Arthropoda; class Insecta; order Lepidoptera; family Pieridae; genus Leptophobia; species Leptophobia aripa. Next base: position 4,480,834 of record OX637267.1, on the reverse strand, counting down.
ATACTAGTATAGGAATAGAAATATTCGATGTTATAGTTTAAAATATCCTACTATTTTTATTAAATTATGTATATCCTATTTAAAAAAAAATTAAATTAAAATTTGTTTACATACATTTCTTACTTAATAGTTAAAAGTTACTTGCTGTATATTTTCAGGTCTATATGCAAAGTTAAACTTCCTTATGAAAAATAATAAATGTGTGTTCTTACACTCCTTTCTAGTATGCTTTCATCTTTCACTCAAGTTGTATGAGAGGTTTTGTTAAAATTGTCTTATTTTATGTGAACGTATTGGGTTAGACTGTACACACATTAGACGAAATATATTTATGTTTAGTTAAATATATAATAAATTATATGTTTATGTATGTCAAGCGTGTTTCCCATTGAAGTACGCATACTTCTGTCACTTCCTCTAGTAATACTCAATACACAAGGCGGTTGTAGATGATTTTGACTGTTCTATTTTCCAGAAATGGTATTATGGTTAATAATATTATTTATTTCTTTATTAACACTTTATTGCACTTAAATAGTAGAAGTAGAACATGCTAATAGATGTTAATACATATAATAGCAAGGGACGGCCTTATCGCTAAAAAGCGATCTCTACCAGGCAACTCATAATTAGTAGGGAATTCCCAAGTGGACCTCTACATATAAACTGGATATGATGTCCAGTTTATGGGTAAATTTGGGAACCTGTACACAGATATATGTAAATGAAATCGAATCGAAATTGGCGACGCACCGTTGTTGACGATTCACGTAAGACGACATTCCTTATTAAAGACCATATTTGAATGCTACAAATAATTCAGCAAGTATATCCGTTTCATGTTAAGATAGGTTTATGATATTTTTCGTTAAAGATATTTACGAGCGTGTTTTTGTACTGATTAAATTAAAGCGTATTTAGAGTTATACCGCTTTTGATCGTGTTGAGTATAGCAGCAAAATGTTAACGCTAAATATGACGAAGCGTTAAGTTTAACTTGCGAACAATAGTGTGTTTTACTTTTATTATTCAGAACTCTAATATTCTTATTCAATTAACAAAATCAATTTGAAAGTAATCAAGCTTTTTTAACTTATAATTTAGTAATAGAATCAGTGATTTATAAACAAAATGAATGGAATGGGTATCAACTATCATCACCTGCTTCAATGCATATTGTAATAGCAGTAACGAGTCAAGCACACTCTTTGGGTATAAATAAAAATTCACAAGTAGTTGACATTTATAAAAACTATTTAGTTTTGTATTGTCCAGGTTTAAAACTAGAGTTCTACTTTCAATTAGATAATATTATAGGTATGTTTAGTTCCTATGTAGCTTTTTTAATAACTGCTAACTGCCGCCAGTCTTACAGGTAAGTTAGCCTTTGAGAAATTGGTAAGCTCTCTTCTTGAAAGCGCCATGTATGTAACTTTTTACTTATGCGCGGCAAAGAAGTGCTTTAAAAAGGGCTTAATTATGGAACTCGAGGCGTCAATATATACGGGATTTATTGGGTTTTCTCTTGATTTTTTAGATAATTTGAGATATTTCTCTTACACAATTAGTTGATCTAGGAATATGAAACGAACATTTCATTTTATATCAGATAAAACGTTGAATAAAATATTTGCTCAACGTTAAATACAGTTCGCACCTACGACATTTATGACTTGATGTAAAAATATCAAGAAATAGGTCAAATTAATGACAATATAAAGTCTTACGTATGAAAAATGTATTTATGAATCAAACGTTTTATATTATTTTTAACGCGAAATTTTTATAAAATTTTTAACATTTTATAATTGTTTTCTTCTTGTTTAATTTTGAATTATAATTACTATGCGTGTTTATTATCTGTCTGCAATGTATAAACCATCTATTCATATAGATTCACATAATATTATAGTAAATTAAATGTACGTATTTCATAAGACGAGCCGATTTAATTAGTCAAACTATATTATTTCGTCAAAAAGCGGCTAGTAAAATGTATTGCAATGCTCATACAGGGTGTTCTTATAATTACACTATATCAAGGTGTTGTTAAAACCGGCTTATCATTTATGCAAATTCCACAAAAATCTTATAAATTAAGGCAAAGGTTGCATTTCTGCGTATTAATATGCCATTTAAGGTGTGTAAAAACTTTATATTTAATTTATTTTCGTTTAACTTCATGTACTTTGTCTTTAATTGAGCTTTTTGTCTGTACTTTCTGGTTTTTATCATGTCAGGATAATTTATTTACTTTTTCCTTACAGGTAACATTTTATTTATACGTTCTCTGGCAGTATGATAAAACAAAAGCTATATTTTAGGTAGGAGACCGATTCCGCATTTCTGTTAGTTACAAACTTATTTTACGCGTATAAATACAGGCAGGCAATCTATGTAATAATTAACAAATTTTGCGTATATTTTAACAGCAAAGAAAACAATAGTTAAAGTCAGTCTCTGTTTCATTTGTGAGATAAAGATCCTAGAACTATGGCGAATATTTAAAAGAAGGCTAAGATTTGCAGACGAGAGGGAGGACCTGGTATTTGCTTAACTGATAATTTTAAAAAAAGGATGGTTCAATCTAAATAACTACTTAAGCATAGGGTACGCATAGAGAGATCATTTTTGTTTATTGATTAGTATTTCTTTTACAAACAAAATGACCTTGTTTATGCTGAAAGCTGTCTTTGCTTGTATTAGTGATTTGAATTTTGCATAATATTAAAACGATTAAGTAATATGCAAATAGTTTTACAGATTAAAATCATTTTAATTGACTTGTAACTAAAATGCAGTACTCGTAATGAGTCATCGAGGAAATAGGTCAGTGGCGATGTACCGTGCTCGTTCGTCTAAGTTTGTTTCTAGGTTACGTCACAAGTAGACGCCGCCGACCAAACTAAAGCGTGCCGACTACCGATTTCGTATCAATACAACGCATATAGTTCAGGATAAGACAAAAAGGCTTTGGATATTGAAGCGACTACAACGTAATTAGTGATTGAACTGAAAACAATCTATTAACGTATCTTGGATTTGTCATCATTTCCGTGATTAAAAATAATTATCAGCAAGTTACGAACTTCCACATCATATACATAATGTAGTGCTAAATTTCTTTCCAAAGTTATGTTTTAAACTTTTGACAAGAAATACCATCATATTAAAAAATATTTTTTTAATACATACACTATTTACGTATATTAAAAACATTTTAGGGAGCAACGCCATTCATCATCGTTAAATTAAGCCTTCAAGTCTAGAAACTGCTTTTAAATAAGTTTCATTTATAAAAAGATTTAAAAGAAACACAGCAAATTTGCGCTTAACTTATTTAAAAAATTATGAACGTATATTAATATTTTGCAAATGTTTATTTTTGTTAGTGGTCGATAAATATTAATCGGTCGAATTCGCGCCAAGCAGCCGGCGGCGCCGCCATCTTCCTTTTTCATTTTGGCGCCATTAAAATTATTAGAAATGTCATTAAGGCTTCAGTTATATTAATATTTGTTTATTCTAATGTTAAATATAGTTTTCATCGTAATTTCCAATTTGTTTATAATATAACTCAGATTTAACGTAATTATAAAAATTTTGTATTTATTAAAAAAAAAATCTCATTTCAGTCATTATTAACTAACATGGGTATTGTCATATCAATAACGTCTCCCTAACAAGTTATTGATTCGGTTTTTCTAGAATTTTGAAAAAAGATTAGTTAAAATGTTATTATTAACGACCAAACTATTAAATGGGCTTGTAAAGTAATATAGAACATTGTAAACATGCTTAAATTGTAGTAAAAACTTTAAAACTAGGTTAATGCACATATTGGCCTAATTAACAAGGTCACAATTAATTAATGACCTTAGGGGCCTGTAGTGCCAATTGCCATCTTTTTGATTTGATTGTTGTGATTTATTAAACGTAAAGGATTTACTTTTTATTTTCTTATTTTAAAATATATTCTAATGATTTTGTTGCATAGGTGATATCAACACTATTTCATCTTTAATTTAGTCTGAAGACCATTCTTTTAGCAGTATAATAAGTTAAAACATTGAATAAAAAGGTGCAATTTTTTTACAATTATGACGAAAATCAGCTCTCAATAAACAACATTTTGCTATTTAAAAAAAGGTTAACCAAAATGTATTTTATTTGCCGTGATTAGTCTAAACCTTCTAGCTGACGCTCGTAATGAGTTATTCCAATTTAATAGAAAAAGCTATTACAATCGCTATTCAGTAAACATGTTGATCTACTTAATTTATTTATCTCCTTCGCAAGGCCCAATATAAATAATCTAAATCCTAAAAGGGTATCATAATATTATCCACGTAACTTTATACTGTCTAGATATAAACTTACAAACAAGGAAAACAGCTGTTATCGTATATGGCATTATTGAATAAAATTTTCAATAAATCAAAGTAACCTTAATGCTTCACACAAACATTTCAATGACAGCTCAAAATAGCAAACACTGAACTGAAAGCTAATTAGTCAAATACCACGAATTTTTTCAACGCATTGAGATCCAATGTATTATTGTCCTTAAGATTTTTTACTGTTTTTTGGAACAGCTGTTGCGTGAGTCACGGCACGTGGCATTGACCAGACGTGCGAGAACTCGAATACCCGACCCTGAATTTGATCGTGGATTAAGAAAAACCGTAACCAAAATTATTCGCTATAAACAAAACTTCATGACGTGCGAAATAATCTACTTACATCCGCATCAAATTGGCATTAACACATTTAGGTATCTATTTGTTAAAACGAAGTACATAAGAATTTAATTTCTTTTAACTGTTCCAGTTTTATGAGCTTCAAAATACGTGTAAATTTATATGAAATGTGATCGTAATATAAAAACAAAGTACTCACGTTATGTTGGTGAAGGGTCAATATAACGTTGTCGAAGGCTGATGCATTAGATAGTGCTTCGGAACTGCCACGCAAGAGCTCCGCCAACAAGTCTGTCCCTGGTTTGACTCCCGCTAATTTTGATGGGGAAGAAGTTGCTCTCACATGGGTGTGACCACGTGGCCGTGTATCTGATGTAGGCGCGGCGCCAGCACTTATTTTTCGACTGGGTACTGTTGCATCTGAAAAGCTTCTTCGACCAACCTCTACTGATCTACACGTAGGAGTCAAATTTCTTCCAAAAGGGCGAGTGAATTGCTGCCTCTTTTCCACGTCAGATGTATCAGATGGGCTGTATGGAGATGGTGAAGCTGTACGGTCACGGGAACACGTATCACTCTCTGCTTCAGAGGGAGAGTCACCTCGAGACGTAACACCATACTTTCGCCGAGCAACGCTTCTATGTACTTCCTCCTCCTTTTCATCAGAACTTTGCTGAGAAAATCTTGCTCGTCTTGCTCTAGGCGTTTCGTCTGTTTTAGGCCACATCGGCATCGTGGCGTCACTTGGGCTGGGAGGTCCGTTTGTACACGAGTCGTCTGATTTGTCACCCAATAATGAAGAGGTTCTAGTTTCTGCTGATAATCTCATATCTTGTAAGGACGCATCGCTACTCTCTCGATTACTTCCATTTACAGGTGGAGGAGGATCATCGCCACCATCGTCACTAGTTGTCGTGATGTAAATTCCTTTTCTTCTTTTGGTTTTGTCTAGAGGCCTCCTCCTTTCTCGAGCACCAATTGGTGCTGGCGTACACGGATTTTGCACGGCTGCTAATAAATGCTCTACTTGTTCACTTGTTATAGTTTCATCCTCTTTATCACGATCTAAAGAACCATCTGACGCCGCATCGGACCGTTGTACTTCATCTGGCTGACTATCTTTTGACCACTGTTTCACTATACACTCATACACAGGGATAGGAATAGGAATAGAATTATCTAAATCACCCGTAGAGTCCTTACAAATCTGTATATTAGCACATTCACAGTCTACATTAGCACACACGTATGAAGGAGGAGCGGGGAGCGGCGGGAAAGCGAATGGTTGAGACGGTTCTATGGGTGAGGTCCCTTCACTATGCGCCTGCGCACTATCTGCCTGTGAACCGTCACTTTCCTCGCGTAATTCATGCAAAACACGCGGGGGCATCAACGCAGGTAAACTTCCACCGGCATCGCTAGAATCCTCTTCGCGTACTGTAGGTACACGACGCGGCAACGGATGTGTCAATGAACGAGCACCTAATTGTTTATGTAAAGCATCTGGAGGAGGAGATCGCGCAACGGGTAGCGCATGCGCAAGGAGTCCTTCATCCGAGCCTACAGCGGAATCGACTGACGCAACTGATCCAGCCTCAGTCGCATTTTCCTCAGTAACACTCGCGGAGCAATCACGGCGCGGAGCCCTTTCAACCGTATTGGTAACCCGTTTACCAAAATCAAAAATAGACGCTTGTTTACCACGATAATATTTGTCCTGCACAAAATCACCTTGGGAGAAAGATGCACTACGATACGGAATGGTTTTTTGTGCGTACGATCCAACTATTGACCGAGGTTCGACTCGTATCAGGGTAATTTTGTCGGCGTCAAAGTCATCACAGCGATCCACGGAGACCCCTCGCGATGGACTATGTCGGTGGCGTGTGCGAGGTGGAGGTACAGGTGGCAATATAGGTGCAGTGTGCGGAGGTGGCGGCGGCGGCGGTGGTGGAGGCGGAGCAGGCGCGATGTGTGCTCGGGGTAGAAGGCGCTCTGTGAAATCCTTTAGGCGCTGCTGGCGTGAGGGCCGATCGTCGCGCGTGGCGCGGCCCAGGCGCCGCTGGATGCGCTCCAGCGTGCGGCGGTCCGGCTTGGAGCGGCCGAGGCACGCCGCCACCGCCTCCTCGGAGCAGCAGCGGCAGGGACAGGCACGAGGCGGGGGCGCGCGGCGAACCGTGTAACGCACCGCACCCAGCGTCACATACGGCGACCTGCGAAGACGCAGATATATTTAGCGAGAACGTGCAACCCGCCTAGCGGTCGAACGGCGAGTGTGACGGATTTAGAGCGGAGTGTGGACGAACTTCCCTGAGACTTGTTACTGAATTCCGGGAGGATTCCCCACGACCTACTATGATCGTGTTATATTGGAACATATATTTGATATTCAAGCGATGGCAAATAAGATTTCATCAAGTAAACTTTGATAAAACTACGCGCACAGTCACCAGCTTTGAGACGGCCAGGCAGGTGGCAGACAAACAGACGGAAGGCGTTGAGTATAAATAGTTGACTTGGCAATTTGGCAACAGGTTGATCTTTTCCAATGTTTACATTTCGCACTATTTCGTTACAAAGGATAAGAACTACATTTATGAATGCAGGAGATCAGTAAGACAAAAGTTAAAGACCAAATTGCAGACATTGAAGAGTACACCTCTATACTGCCTACACGTGAAATATCATTTAGATTGCGATAAGTATGTATTCTTAATGCAGTTGACTCATGCGTTATTTATTCGGTTAAACTGTGATTCAAACATAAATAAAAAAACATGTTATTTTAAGCCCACTTGTTTAGCATAACGTGATAACAATGGGTGAAATTAACTGTTGTCATTAAATGGTGTCTGTTATAATTAATATTGAAAATAATTGATTCTAATTTTAAAAAATCTAATTAAAATTGATACGTGAAGATACCTACAAACTAGTCATTACAGGATAATTACAATTTAATGGCGTAGCTCTGAATAAATTCGAATTCAATCCATTGAAATTCAATAGCAATCTGGAATGATACTCGTAGTCCCTTCCGCAAAGTCAGCGTTACTTATCGCACAATAAATACGAAGTGACAACCAGACTGTTTGCAGTTTGGGTGTAGAAGGTATATTATGACTAGGAAAATATAATAAAAAAATATATACAGGGAACCTGTTGAAGTCGCGTCTCCTTCGGACGCCATCTTGCGGGGAGCGCGCGCGCGCGTCCGTCGCCATTTGGGATCACGTGATACCGCGCATGCTTCGTGCGCCTACTGGCAATCCTGAAACAATGAATAACAATCCATTTTATTGGTGAAAAATAAATAGATCAAAACAAAGGACTTATTGGAATACCTAGTAGATTATTTGTTTTAATGAAAGACGTCATCAGTATTTTAAAATAATATTAATCGATCTACATGTTATTAAATAGCAGATGCCACTGTTTTTTTAGTATAATACCTAATATTCATTTTGTTGTAAAATATGTTTTCTTTTCAAATGAACAAATATTATTATTACAATCAAGTTCTCATCACGCGACTGCCTTGCTCACTTTCTCAGCAATAGTATGATTTATGACGAATTAAGATTATTTATATTTTTATATAAAATTATAATATAACAGTAGAATAAATAAACAGCAGAAGTTTTGACTTACTCACGCGCGTAATCCCAACTATATTAATATTTGTACATCAACGATGTCTCCTAAGGTCCGAAACCCAACATTACATTTATAAATTTAATAAATAGCAACATTTATTCAATTAATTACTAATATTTTAAAGTAAATTCAACTCTATAATTAAAATAAGGTTTAGTGTAAAAATTTGTATTTAATTAAAAAGAAGTTTGTATTCATGTTTGTTTAAAACTTCTTAAGATTTTCTACCCACCAGTTCCGAATCAATGCAATATATCTAATGAAGTCGGACCACGTGAAAAGCATTGTTATTAATGTGAAAACCATTTATATCACGTCAAATTAATTCATTTCAAATGAACATTAATTGTGGGAATATAAACAGATACGAATTGAAATTGGGTCAACAAAGACATCAGTGGCCTCATTTAATTTTATATTCGACACAACTTGACACAATTTATCGTTGTACGAAAATCGCTTAAAATATTTAAGAGTATTCTAGTTGATTCCTAAATTTATCTTATTGATTAGATACAGCAAATAAAAGGCAGAGACGAGTCGAAGCTCAATAGTACAATATTAATGTTAAACTTTAAGGAAAAATATATAGATTTTATTTCAATAAATATTATACAATCCATCTGCTTTGTGACATGTGTATTTGAAAATTTACTTTAAAAATTTCTTAATGTGTTTGATTCCATTTCATTATTTAAATATCTATGAAATTCGAAGACTTTTTGAACGGTAAAACGTATTGAGTTTACAGAAAAATACATTAAACCTTACTTTAAATTATAGTCATTCATATTTAATTGAACTAATAATTCCACATGAATCAAGTTGTTCGTAGAAGAATTCATAACCACAGATATTTTCACAAAGATCTCCCAACAATTAGACATATTATCTCAGTTGCTTTGATATGTCAATTCTAACGCTAAAGAAACATGCTAAGTATTTTAATGCAATGTTCTATTCTGCTATACCTTTGTTCTTCTCACGAAACCGGAAAATGTAAAAAGTTTACAACGGTGTTGCAAAAAGCTTAAATATTTACCAAAAAACGACGACCTCAATTTGACAATAAAAAATATGCTTTTTGCAATTGAAGTTTATATCTTTCAAATTCAACTTATATTTTTATAGTAATGAGGACAAAATATGGATATTTCTTAAAAATATATCGGTAAAATAATACACGTCATCGTGATTCAGCGACATCTCTGGTGCAGATACAGCTGAAATTTAAGTGTGGGGCGGTAAATATACCAGTTTATGGGCGGGCGGGATTAACTACTTTCATTCAAGTTCTGCAGTTTTCTGGTAGATGTCACTAAGATACCCCACTACGTTATTATTCCTGTCTCCATTCAAAGAGTTACCATTACGAAAGCAATAATGCCTTATCATATGATAATACGGAGGTAAGCTTAATTATTTCTTTGTGTTTGAAAATCGAACAACCTAATTTTACTACGACTTAGGAATTTCCTAAGTATATAATACTAATTGTACATATTTGTTTGTTTTACATTTGTAGAGAAGAAAAACCAAATTTTTAACGGCTCGTTTAATTCCATGCAATTTGCTGGTATGTATAAAGATATTCTTTAGATAGAAGTGGTCCTTCATAAATTATGCTTGACTCAGGAAATGGACTTACACATTAATTAAAGGAGTGTTTTGGTTTAAGCTTCCGCAGTATTCAATTGTTATCTCCAACACATCGGATTAACTCTTCAAGGCATTTTATTTAACGTTGTTTAAATATTGCTACAAAAATAAGATACTGAGGCGCCAGCTTTATATCTTTCATATCGTTATCAATTATGTCTTCACAATTCGAATTATAATAGAATAATATATGACACTTCCGGTTATATTTAGTTTTATATTTTTTTTAAGAATTATTGGTTATTAAACATAAATTGTTGATTTTAAATATCATTATATCTCAAAAAACTTCTGTGTGTAAAGCGACGATTTAAATGCTACCAGGATTATGGTTACTTTGCCACAAAGATTTTATATTTATTTCAGTGTTTTAGTTTTCATGTTAACTTTTATTGTATAACTGAATTTTTTAAAATATTTACTTTTTAAACTATTAAAAAGCGAACACCCTCATATTAAAGTTCAACTTTTAAGTGTTAAAAACACTTAAATATAAATAGCTATATAGCTATGCAAAATATTGATATAATATCATAGATCAGGTAATACGCAGATCTGTCCTTGAAGTGCAGTCAATCGTGTCAACCACAACATCAATCCAAACGATTTATTACATTTAATTTTTATCACTTGCTAACTTAAAAAGCGTTTAAATCAAATTACCTATTGGTATTTATATATATTAAAGAACTCACTTCCTTTCGTAAAACGAACTTAAAAAAAAATAATTACAGTGTAATCGAAATATTTTTTAGTAGTTATAATCAAATGATCGGTGTTAAGTTTAAAAGTGGTAACCCGAGAAACGAAAGGCTTATATAGACTGTTTTACATGTAATTTTATTAGTACGATTCAAATATTGGCTAGACTTCGATAGGACCTCAATTTGGATGAATTATTTTGAGGTATAGATGGTGTAGTTCATCGTATTCGCCAATATAATTAATTCATCAATAATAATAGACTATGACGTCTTATTTTTAAATAACGATAGGTGTGCAAAAACCTAATAAAGCCGATAATACGGGGAAAAGCACATCTGGAACCGTTCCAAACAGCGAATGTCACCCATAAACACATAATGTCCCAGGAATTAGGTTATAAATTGAAAGATAAACGTAAATTAAATGCATCGCATCGTAAAAGAATACGTTATCTATATAGTCTGTTTCGAGAAGTGATTTCTATTTAAAACATCAGTGACTTTTTAATATTTGATAAAGAGGTAGATTTAGTGATTGATGGGCAAAGGGATGAGTTCTAAACAGTGACGCCTGGGTTATGGGGTTGGAGTTTGGTGTTCGTTTTCGTGTTTCGTTCGCGAATGGATCGAAGATAAACTAAGTGTTCAATCATTCTGTAAAATGCTATAATAGTTTACGATTTCACCTGCCTGGTTAATCACGGCTGTAATCGGTTATTATTTACTGAGTGGTTAATAGGTAACAATCAGTTTTTACATATCAAACCATTATATGGTTAGATCGGTTTTAGTAAGGAATTGTTTTGTTAATAAAGAAGAAATATATTCGCTAGTCTATTTTAAATTTAAAGTGTTAATAATATCTTTTCTAGCGTTATGTTAGAACAAAGAAAAAATCGCATTACAATTCTAAAGCGTAGCGTTGAGTCACTCTTTCATAGAAAATAATTTGTCATAAAACAGGTCCAATTTGATGTTCCACTTAGTACATTTATGTTTTATTGTCTTAGAAATTACGACAATCCAAGATTAACGAGCTTTTTGCATAGTCAACCTACACAACGCCCACTGTGCACTATCTTACCGTTTCACTATCATGCCCACGAGTTGAATAAGGACTTTAAGTCATATGGAATACATGTGTACTCACAATTAAGATTTTATATTTCACATTTCGTACGTATTTAAATAATAATTCAATGATACAAGAATCTTTAAATCGTGTTGACTATTCATCATCATTCATTCATCTTGTGATTGCACACTTACCATACCGTATAATTTGCTTTATATTCAGTTAGTGAAGTAATAACTTTCTTCCGGATTAAATCAAAAATATATGAATCAAACATACATACACTTATTTATGGAAATAATCTACATGCTTTTTGTTATTTGTAAGCCAAAACGCAGTACTTTTAATACATTTTTTTCAAATAAAATAATCATCTCAGAAAATTTGAGAAACGATGTGGTGTAGGTTTTACAACCTAAGATAAATTACTCAACGATTAAAACGGTTTAAAATGCCACTTAATCACTAACTAGTCTCGGTTTTTGTCATTATGACTACTTATCATTTTTCTGAGACCCAAGTTTACCGGCTTTTAAGTGCTCACTTTCTTTTAAAGAGACTTTTTATGTTAAGTTAATATATTGGAAAGAATATTGAAGAAATTAATTATTTCAATTATACGGAACTAGTAGCTTTTGCAGGCGACTTCGCCCGCGTGGTTTAATTATTAAATCAATTTGGAAAATCTGCTTATAAATGATAGAATTCTATTGAAGTTTTTATATTAACTTACATTCACTATTTCAATCCTTCCGACACTTTTTTTGCGATAAAATCGCCCGTCCCTAAAGTTTAATCTATCGTATCGTATTTTATCGAAATCGGTTTCTAGTTAAAGGGCGAAAGTGTAACATACATACTTTCGCATCATAAAATTATTATCGATAATGATACCGTGGTCACACGTTCTTTTAATCATGAGTAGGTATCGACTTTTATATTGTTTAAGAACACAATCGCAACTTATACATTCATATGTACCTTTCTTACATCAAGATATGTTAAAATTTAGAGTTGTATCTATTGACATGATTGATAATCTACTTTGCAAATCTGACGATGCGTCATTTGATTTGTTGATTTAAAAATTAGTATGAGGCGTTAAAATATTCGAAGCTGAAGCCCAAAAATAATTTATCATCAGCGTTAACATGATTTCTTTTATTTACTTATTCATTGTTTTAATAGAGATCTTAAAAAGTATTTTCTTTGATGAAAGGGTGATTTTGTTGCGTTACTAGCTTTTATTTTTCTTTGCAGCTGATGTCGCCATCTATGATTTGCATCTACAACCAGTGTTTTGACGCTACAGAATCAGAATCGAACTGACGAAGTTCTGTCGACCACTGATATACAACTTCTCAACTTTGATTGAGCCTTTTGATCTTTTCGTTTAGGTTAAACTATTAACTTTTAATTTTGTTCATGCCGTCATAATAAGTGTTGACGAAAGGCTTTCTGTCACAAATTGTAATCATTCAAATTTGTATTTAAATACATACCATTTTGTATTACGCATTTGAACAAATGGTATAAATACACGAAGCTATATCCAAAATAAATCGAAAGTTATGAAACTGAAAAATATCCAGAAACCTATCAATCAATTTGTTGATAAACAATTCCAGTCCCTGACCGCATTGGCTACGGGTTAACTGTTAAAATATGTATGAGGTTATCGCCTAGTGTTTTTTCAGTATAGTTCAATAGAAATTGCCATCTTCTAATCTAACGCAATATTATTCTGTCAAATATAAAACTATTTATACTCCACGGAAAGTATATCTATTAACAATTATATTTTCGGCGTACTAAAAATAAATTATTACACATATTATAACTCTTTAAAATCACGCATCTTTGAATAAGAAAATTAAGCGGAGTAAAACATTTTACACCTAAACTAGTAACCAACACTTGAAGCTTGGCGTTTCCCCTTTATCGTGTATTATATGCCCGTGTTTGCGTTAGTAGTCATGTCAATAATACAAGGCAAATCTACGAGAAAAATCTATTAAGGATAAAATGCAATATGTAATATGATATAACATAAGTAAACACGGATAATACCTAGAAATTGTTAGTAGGCTAGATAAATAGACTTTATTGTTTGCTTTCGATATAACTGGCTTGTATTAAATATATTTTACGAAGGTAATCATGGGAACCTGTGTTTGTCTTATTAGTCAGTAAAATGCAGTATTCTTCCAGCTAGTGGGGTTTCACCAAGAATTTAAACCACGCGCTCATAATAACTAAAATTCACATTATTGTAACTTATCATTTTTAAGTTTTATCACGGATATAGATATAAAATATGGTAACGACAGTGTCATCGGTACTTAACTGAAGTCCAATTTGTCTAATTATATCTCGAACCAATGATGATATCATCTGAACTGCAAAAAAATAATAACAATCTTTGGACTGACATTTAACCCGTCATCTCTCAAATACACCAGTAGCCTAATAGTTCTCTAAATATTGGCAAAGATTTATTACTTTTATCTCAGTCCGAAGTGTAATTAATTTTTGTAATCGATACTTTTTTTAGACCTTATAACTAGTGTCTTAACATTCGCTGGATCGTACCACAAAAATGCCAAATGATTTTTATACTTATGCCTATCGGTTTAAAGTTTTAATTGGTCTAAATTGTATGTCAAACGAACCTTCATCTTGACCTTTAAATTATCAAAGAAACATTTATGTGGGCGTTCGTCATACTTGCCAGTCAAAATCACATTCAAATTACAGATACAAATTATAAGTTAAGGTTTTGCTTGAGGTCTAGGTTAGTTTGAGTAATAGACAACCATTTTACTATCAATAAAAAGAGACGTGACTAGAGTTATATGAATTTAAATATTAATTATGTACATTGTTTAAATTTTCCGCCCCCTAATAAGGTAAGCATTGTTTTACACCCCAAAGTCCCAGGGAACATTTTAATATCAACGACTAAAGCAAATAACAAGTAGGTACAAGGACACACACTAATTGCCATCGTCTATAGTTTTGTGTGATTTTTGGCATCGGTCTTCTCGAATCTCTTTCATTGGGCTCTATGTCTCGCTACTCTTCTGTAGTGGTATCCCATCGTGAGATTTAGATCATGTTTTTATTCTAGTTATTCACGTCCCCGTAATTACGAGTCAATGACTGAATTGCATTTCAATTATATTTTTATTTACAATAAATTAAACAAATATACACAAATTATTTGACATCTCTATATAAAAATGCTAGCCTTATCTTAAAAACCCTATTAAATTTATAGAACTTTCGATTCTTTTGACGATTTTATTGTAATATGAATTACCTATTTGAGATAATTTTTACGACTTTTATTTCACGTTTCGCGAAAGTTTTAATATTATTGCCACAACACACGATAACAGGATATAACTATGTATCATTTGTCAATAATTATGTCAATAGCTTCATTAGGTATTCAATTTGAATATTATTAGAATAATTCACGATTTTTTGTATACTACCGGGGCGGTCCAAATGTCTTTGCTAAAGGTGACTGCGCACTATCGAAATTAATATTACGAAATTTTTGTTTTTAAGACAAGTCGGAGAAATATCCATATAGCAAATCCTTGCCTACCGTTTTCATGCCCTACAAGCCTCAAATTGTATTATAAGGTTCTCTTTCATTTAATACTACACAGTATTAGAAAGAAACCTTTCCTACAACTGAAAACAATTAGTAGCAATTCTTATAGAATAATTTACTTTATTCCACTATTCTATGCTCTAAGGCTTATATTGTCACAACATTTTTTAAAATTTTCAATTTTAATTATAAGCGAGAATTTAGCAAGCTATTAAAGTAAAGTATAATTTAATATATATATATATCTTAATCCTAGAATAAACTTTATTTAAAAATACGAAAGGTAAATGCTGGGTTCTCACATTTATATTCACTGCTTTAGTTTTTAAATTCGGTATTACAAAGAGAACCGTTCCAGTTCCAATCGACTGAATACAGCGCATTATAGTCCAATGATTAATCGAGTCGAGATGTCGATTTTGTTGTTTCCACACCAGTAAAATATAAAACGTATAATAATGTGTCTTGCACGAAAAACATGAACGAAATTATTTGACGAAACTCTCTTAAAAAAAAATATGCGTATATGCTATAGCATTTAATAGAAATAGAAGCAAAATACGGTATTTAATAGAGTATAGGGTTTATTTTATAAATAAAATAACACTGAAACTTTTAAATTTGGAAAAGAATTAAACTTTGTGAAGGCAAAGTCGCGAGCTTCAACTCACATACAAACAAATAAGCTTGTAAACGAATCCATTAAGTTTTAAAACCGATTTAAAATTGAAAAATGATCGATTCACGCATCTAACAGCACATTAACTTTAATGTGAGGATATTAAAGTTAAAGATTTTCGACGTTTGATAAATGCTTACTTTTTTTCGGATAATTGCTTAGCACCTATCTTAAATAGATTAATCACAACATCTTTTAAAATGACTCCGTTTCGTTTTTATCGTTACTTTTAAGCTAAGACTGTTTTTTTATAAGACTTTTTGTGATCATAATATTAACAACACAATTGATGAACGCAAGTTATTTACGATCTTGGATTTTTTAAAACTGATTGGTTTGCAAAGTGCGTAGTAGTGCGTAAGCGTAAGGTTACTTTCTCTTAAAAATATCTAAATACCAAATACAGAGAGTATTCGTACCGTAGCGTATAATTCAAATAAAGCTACTCAATACAGGCTCTGCTAGATACAAACTTAAGTGTATTACTAAGTAATGCCATACAATACCTAAAACAAATATCTTAAACATTATCGTCAGTATCTAATAATTCGTATATAAATCTGTTGGTCAATAAACTCATTTATTTTGTATAATATATGAGGGCGATTCTTTATTTATTCACCTAATTTTAATATTCATCATAGCTGATGTTATAAATTAGCTAGTGTAACGTGGATAAGATTTTAAGAAGTATCGAAAAAATCTAAATAACGGTCGATTGAACGTAAACTTATGAATTACTACTAGATCAATATTTTTGTTTGTTTTCTATTAACTTTTGATAGTTCATAACTACTGTTTCGCTGTAAATTATTTAAAAACAACTAACTAAGAATTTGAATTAATCTGACGATATTATAGCCTAGGAACTCTAGGCTTTTGTGTAAAGTTACGCATTATTTCTAAAGCTTGGAATATCTTATACAAAAGTCGATGTACGTCTTAAAGGGTTTCTTTATGACATAACATTGACTTTAATATGATAATCTCGTTTCATTGGTGTGTAAAAATTTGATGGCTAAATAAAATTAAGTGGCAGTAAATTAGAATTTGTGGCAGCGTATTTGATTTTTTCGATTAAAATCAGTCTTCATTAACGGTAATCTATAAATAACTTGCGATTAAATATTGTGAACTAAACAATACACATGTCACATTCCTGTTTATAATATAAACTGTTGATAGTTTTTTAAACATTGCTAAATCGAGAATTACAGCTTGGATTGAGGTATGAATATGTTAAGAACGATTAGGTAATTTAAATTAGCATATTTTTTTGTAGACCTAGAATTTTTTTTATCAGATTTGTAAAATCTATTTCTTCGTAATAATGAAGGTAAAATTCTTTTGATATTAAGGTTCGACTCGTATATGGGAAACTTAATTTGAACTTGAGGCTTACGCAATCAATTTTAATTAAAAGAATAATTGGTAAGTTATAACTTTTTTATTATCTCGTTAATTTACTTTCGTGATATCTCTTTTATTTTTGTAAGTCCCTACGTAGAACGAAGCAGTTATAATTTTTAATGTATATTTCATCTTTATACAGATAATTGTCTATGCTAACGTAACTCTATAATCATAATGCAGATCTATATGGAAATATGGTAAAGGATGACTTTAAGATAGAGGCTAACATACCTTTTGATAAGAGCAAAGTAATTATATTACTGATTTAAGCCAAAGAATAATAAAATAAATAATAAAATAAATATAAAAATAACATTGTCTCATTTACTTTAGCGCTCCTAGAACAATAAACTTATTGAAGAAAGCCGCAATAAAATAAAATGTCTTAATTATTGTCAGGTTAATAAGAGTTAGATTTGCACGATTTGTAAACATAACAAACAATTACACAACACTTATGCATCGTAAAAAAAACTTTTTTTTTTACTCTACATTTACATTGTTCTCAAAAGCAACTCGATAGTTGCCGATGCAATACGTTCAACAATCGATATACAAGTTTATACAAAGTTGGCCTTAAAAGTAAACTTAATATAATTGAACGATACAAATCTTTAATTTGCATACGCCCTTTTTGAAAATGAAATGTGTCTGAAACGTGAGCGACGTTGCACAATAACGTCTTGATCAAAACAACAATACATTCACATTTTAATGTTCACTGGGGCTACGGTTACGCAAAATGTTCTGTGTTCCGTTTCATACTAATAAGGTACCAGGGTTGACTCAGAATAAAGTACACTTTACAATTTATATTATTATTAAAATTAGTTGATGTCTCCCGCTTGTCTGAGGATTGCAACGCGAGAGTATTTATAGTATTTATCTTTCTCCTACCTACCTTCTTCTATAAGTACCTCTCCAACTAGTTAAGGTTGGTAATCAGCTTCCTGGTAGCCTCTCTATGTTTAGTTCTGCGAAATAGCTTTCCCGTCCATTCACGAATATTGCGTAACCACGACTTTTTCCTTCTGCCAACCTACCGTCTACCGACCTACCTATGTCCAAATAACATTTGATGTTTAATCTGACAATGGTTAAGATTTTTATCATTGATCAAAAGATAAATAATATGCTGATTAATTTTCCTCTTCACACATCACTCATTAAGCTCTATTCAATGTACTGTGATTCTGCAAAACGTTACAAGTAGTACATATATGTTGCGTATATAGTGAAAGGTCTGCTTTGTATTGTTGAACATCGATCAATATTATTAAGTACTATTTTTTTATTAATTTACAAGTAGATACCTATTGTGTACTACGGAGAGTTTCTTGTCCGTTCCTCTCGATCTCAATTGTAAGCCCTTGATTTAGGAACTGGTAAAGGTTAAATCAATGGTTTTTTTTAAATAATTATTTGACGATTCATGTCCTATATGAAATTCAGTGTATATATGAAAAAAGTTATATTGGATTTGATTATGGATTAAAACATTGAAAGACAACGTATAAGTAACTACAAAATGAAGAACGAACATGTATATTTAAGAAACTAAAACGTAGAATAAAAGGAAAAATAAATGGCAACTTTTTTAAAATAAATAATCTGTCAACGTTAACGCGAATATCTCGAATCAAAACAAACTTATCTGTGGAATGCGGTCAGACAAAGAGTGCCTGCGCATCATTAACAATGGAAATACTTTACGAGATAACCTGTGCAAATAGAGGTTTTGTGACATTCGTGACTGAAGCCAAGGACATGCAATATTAAAATATTACGAATTACCCTCATAGACCTTTATTTATAATTCATATACCACAAAATAAAAGCATAGGAAACATAAATTAAATAGAAATATAAAAGAGGGGAAAACGAGCAGGAGGCACCATAAATGTGGCTGGGTGCTCGTGAGTGCGTTGTCCGCCTTTAGGGAAATTGGAAACAAAAAAACTATAGCAAATAATTAAGAATATATGACAATAATATAAAGCCGTATAATGTTTAACTTAACTTATAATAACTAACTTTTGATAAGGTTATTGACTTTTAATAACTATAGCAACATTTTTTTAACTACGAACCGATAATAACGCAATAATAACAAAGGTAAATAATTAACCAATAGGTACTCAACTTTTATGGTTATGCGAAATTTTGCAAAATCCAAGTCAAATAGGATTTGTAAATATTTTGTCATTAAATAGAATCTTGTTAGTGCGTGGTGTGAATATTGGCGCCATTTTTATTATAAAACGACATTTATAGTTATGCAAATAAAATTTGTTAATTTATAAGCTGTTGTTGGCAAATGGTAATTAGTATGTATCTAGCTTTATTGAGGAATTATATCACAAAAATACTTCAAAGAGAGATTGATTTTGAGAAAATATCTGTGCTTAAAGTCACTTAGTTAGATGACAATGCATGAAGATAATTTCTTGAGATATTTTTGACAATTGACAATAGGACTTAAAGGAACTTCACGAATATTAGGAGCGATGCCTTTCTCAGGTTGTAAATTAGGTTTAAAATTTTGAAAAAGAATACCAAATAACTACTAGCAGAAAAAATATACAGGCTGGATATAAAAGTCTGAAATGTATTTAGGTTGATTTCATATATATGATACAGATAAGTAATTATTTACATTCATATAAGAAATAAATAATAATTTATTTCCAAAACTGATTAGTTTTTATCTAGATGTACGATACACATTACAGCATATTACAATCGTTTAAGATAATAATCTTGCATATTGATGAAGTAAAAAATGGAGTTAATATTTAAATATTTAGAGCAGGTCATTATTATTATTTTATGTCAATTTAATTAATGAGTTCTGTTCTTTTAGGCGGATAGGCGTTTTTTATAGGTTTAAGTATTTCTTGTGAATTGTCATCTATTCAAAATATTTTTTTTAAATTCGTTATAAAGAGTTAAGGGTGTCATTAGACGAACTCGGGTTTCGAAGCAAAATCTGTTATGTTCTAATCTGTCTGTATATTCAATGAATAAGTTTTCTATAAAAGGTTAATGTTTATACATTCATACAGTCTTATATAAAACAACTTATGACGTTATTAATAATTTCCTCTACAGAACGGCAAGTACGTGACACACAAATACTGAATTGCTAAATTTTTATGTAATAACCGTTACAACACGTAATACTAAGTAAAGCATATATTTTGATTGACAATTTTACAACACAATGAAGTAGACAATATATAGAATATTTTCGTAATTAAAACTACTATAATAATGGATCTTATGTACTCTTTTTGTCACAAACGCAATAACACCTGGCAATATCTCCTTTTTTGCCTCTAGTATAAAAAAAATAAACCGAACCGTGTTGTATTAAAAATCCGTTTCGAAATAATAGAATAGACGACAACTTTTATATGATATAACAGACATACAGATAAATATAGTGTATTTGTAATGCAAACTGACAAACAAGAAAAATGTGTATTTACCACACTTTCACATTTAAGACAAGACATACCATCTTTCCATGTGACAAGCTGTCCTGTGTGCTTGCTGTGAATACACCGCTAGGACACCTAATAAATCGTTGGACTTATAATTTAGTTTAAGCAACTTGTTTATGTAAGAGCATATCTTAAGATTGTGTTTACTTGTAAGAAACATTATAAACAAGCTTACACTGAGCTAGTATCGTTAGAGCGTTCCAGTTAAAATTGGTTGTCGTTAAGTCGCACTTCCTGTAATTACTAAGCTATATAGTAATTAAAACATAAAAACAGCTTTTTAATTTCTCGTTCAGTACGCTATATTTAATTTCTCGTTCAGTACGCTATATTTAATTGAAGAGTTGGAGAGAATAAATAATACACTTGCAACTCAACTCACGCGATTTAATCCGGATGGACGTCAATGCGAGGTGTTCGATTTTGCAAAAATATATCCAAAAAATATATAAATACCTTCTAATATAATAAGTTATTACATGTATAAAAATGTATATATTTTCTAGGCAACTTCCTAACATGAATATTTAAAGAATAAAGAAATGGCGAACGGACGAAAAGAATTGGCAACACACTCTCCGCATCTTTAAATCGCCTAATATAATTTACAAATCGATTTTAGAGAAAAGAAACCATTTCACCACGGTCCAACAAATGCGTCACAAATATCTCATATCGATAAAACAAAGTGAGAATTATCCGTTATCATATATATATTGACTATAGGACTACATAATTCAATTCACTCAATAACACGACGATAAAAAGTTAGAAATAAAACACATAGGATAGTTAGCAATTATACAATCTCGATGTAAATTGTATCAATAATCCATGTTAGATACTATTTTCCTACAAGACACATTGTTTTAGTAAGGTGCATCTTAACGGAATGGAATCTGACATTGCCTTCGTAGAAATCCATAATGATCTATCATCATTAAGTGATTTCCTCGAATGCAACGTTGGAGATAGCATCTGCCTTCTAATCAATTACTTTGATTATATTAAATCATTTAAGTTAAACCGTTTAAAATAATATGTTTTTATAAGTAAATATATATAACGATCAGTCAACTTGACAACTTAAAATCTCTTTATACAGTTTAAATGTAAGTTACATGCAAATATCAAAACATCAAGAATCCAAGACAAGGAAGACAGCAAACTTGAAAGCTTAAGTGAAATGAGCGAGAACGCTTAATTGGTCTCACCGCTTCCTAAATATAATAAACATTATTTTATTTTTCAAAGCAAATAATTTTTGAGGTTAAAACGTAAACTGGTCGCAATATCTTCGCTATAACTATAGTGGTACCTTTATATTCTTTCCAAGTAGTGATATCAGAAATATCATGTTTCCCGTCTGAAAGGCGAGACTCCACCATCTTAAATCTTTTGATATACAAAGTATGAACTGACCTCCTTATAACCGCAACAGGCCCATTATTTTGGTCTTTTGACTTGCAAAATATGTGCAGTAAACTTTAATACCTGTTACCCAATATTAAGTTTGACACAAATAAGATAAAGACATCTACGCGTACGGTCTGATTTTTCGTAAAAAGTTGTTTGCCGCATTTAAAATCAGCAACGAAATAATATTTAAGTTACCCACATATAGAGAAATATTATCTTTATATAATGCGATAACCACCGGTGGTGCTGCCATATTAACTAACCGATTAAAGTTAGTGAGCATTTTTTACAAATAAAAGCGTGATAAAAATAGACGAGGTTTACTAATTACTATCGATTCATGAAGCACAACGTTACGGATAAGTTATTAATGGTAAGGAGCAATGAACTCGGATTTAACGGTAAGCGTGCAGGGGTAATACAAAACTTATGGCTTAGGTGGTTTAGGGTGACCGTACCGCCCATCTTGATTATATACATTTTTTATATATTTATGACCTTGACAGTCTGCCAGATTTGTTTTAATCATGCTTTAATTAATTAACAAGATTTCACACTTAGATTATAACTCGGCGAGTAGGTTTTCAACGATACTTATAACCCAAAAACATTAACATTTAATACTTATTGTTTGTATATAACAGTAATAGTAAATACAAATATAGTTAGCCTAAATCGTTAAACAATCAATAACAGATTAAAAATTAGCTTAAAGTCAGACAGACAGACAATTATCAGAAACAAACAAGATAAATTTAAGCGTAGAGTGTTGAAGACAAGATATTTTAATTGTTTCTCTTGCTCTTATAATGAACGAATTATATTTGATTGGATTATAACCAATTTAGAGTTACTATAACTATTAAATATATTAAATGCGGAATACACGTATTTGTTTGTAAACACCTTATCTACAAAGTCATTTCAGTGTTTATGTAATTAATTTAAATCGTCACAGATAATGTGTAAACGCTAAATATTAATATTAATAATTATTATTTCTTGTATACATTTTTTATAAGGTGCAAAGTTTTAAAATGAATTATAATGCAATTCAACATTTAAATGAAACAAATAACGTTCTCTTATTAAATTGTTTTAAAAATAATAAAGGAATTAAGTGAAACTATTAGTATATCTATGGTGTATGGACATTCAAACTATTTGACACCTTAATCATGAAGCTCAGTCGTGAGTTTCGGACAAGGTTGGCGTGCATATGCAATACATAAACACAAAACACAGTGATAAAAATATTCGACAATACAATTTCTCCCTTTCTTTTGCTGTATGCTAACTATTCTTTTTTTCTCCACCCCTAAGATCATTAATAATTTAAGTATATTAAATAAGCGGAGCAGAGAGATAGTTTAGATATTATAAAATTTTGCTTAAGTATAAAAGCATAGCTAATTTTCCTAATCGAATATTGAAATCGTAGCTAAGCATTCGTTTTAAGATACGAAAACGTGACTTCATATATGTAACTCTTAATGCATTGTAATTGTTACGTACTGAATCGTGATTTAATTTAACTTATCAAACCGTCTAAGCAAATTACCTTACATCGTTATCTTGATATGTACGTAATATCGTAAAAATATTTAAAAAAACGATTGTCCAATATGTTAGTGGAAGATCAGTAATGCTTAATAACTTTAACATTCATCACAACGGATAAATCATTAGATTCTACAATTGCACATTTAGATAAATTTGTGGTACGTTAGAAATTCCTAAATAGTAATTAGACTGAAATATAAGAATTATATTTTGACGTTTTCGGTTTAACAGATAAATTGCTTATTTATAATCTATATATATTGATAATGTATGTGTTTTATCTTTGCGTTTTACAAAACAAAATGTTATCTTTCGCAATAATATTCCATATTCCAACATAATACAAATAGTAAGCAACGAAATCGCTAACCAGCTTACAACTTCAAGCTCTACATAGGTACTAAGCTTTAAGCTCGAACCAGATTAGAGCATGAAAGCCTCCAGACAAAGCTTTCAATACGAGATACTGTGCAAGAACAAAGTAGCATATTATGATCAGTATTTTAATCAAACTGGTCTATAGAAAAATGCACGAAACGAACTTACCAGTATTCCAATCAGATAGGATGACAATGAACTTGATTCGGAACTAATTGGTATCACAATGCCGGCGGAAACAATTCACATATCACGCAATACAGATAGTAATAATTTCAATATTCGGATTCACTCACGATTTATAATACAAGTGTTGTCTCTTAAAATATTTCGAATATCACAAAACACTGCGCGTACGCGGTCGAACCGGGCGTTCTAAAACTGAACCAACCGCTATGAAGTTGACGATATACAAAACGTGCTCTGAACGTTGCTAACTTCATAACTATAGAGTGTAAGTATTATATCGATAGGATGTTCTTCGATTTTTTTCATGCGATTTTTGCAAGCGCATGTAAAACATTATAAACTTTTTTTTTATAACTTTAGCAGCAAATAGTTTGTTATTATAGATTATATAGATACAATGTTTTAATATAAAAAAATACGTTAAATTAATTTACAAACTGTTATAACTATTAATCATACATACATTAAAATTATCTATTTTTATTTAAATTAGTTTAAAGGTATTTGGGAATAGGTGGTTAATTCTTTCAAATTAATCATACTCTTAACACCGTATAAATGAAATTATCAATGAGACTCGTTTAAATTTGCTCCTTAAAGGTGATACTACAGAGACCTAAAAAAGCAAAACAGTGTAATAGTCTCGTCTTGTAGATAGGCAACATATTAATTTTTATAATTTTAAAATCAATACAAATAATGAAAATAAACATTATTCTTATGTTAGATGCAAACTAAAATACTTAAAACAAATCAAAACGTAATTATTGAATATGAAGAAATGTCAAAAATTTAGGTCAATGACCCCATCAATAAATCCTCCGTTATAATATTTTAAGTACCGAAAGAATTATTTGACGTATTATAATGATGAAGGGTTATTACTTGGGAGCGATGCAAAAATAATTTTAACTTATGTATCAGGAAACATGACATAACCAGTGTGTGATGGAAATCCATTTAATCTAAAATATGGAAGAATAATAAATGGTAGGAATATTTTACATAATTTGAATGACACAATCTAAAAAAAAATGAAAACACGCAGGTGTTTAATAAAATACTACTACTTATAAGGTTATTTACGAAAATATTGCAAAAACTAATTACTTTTTAACATATTAACGCAGTAAAGGTATATTTTACTCTTGGATATTAATTTATGAGATTATCCTTGTTCCATTCGTTACATTAAATTATGGAATACCACTTTTTAATTATTCCATAATTCATAATATTTAACCCAGATGCGATCTAATAATATAACACACAAAGACGACGTTAAGTTGCCAAAAATATACTTTTTTAGTGTTATTAAGTTGCATTTAAAAAATATAAATTATGTAGCTATGTGCCGGTTTCAAAATTTATGCCTCATCCCAGAATAGACGATAGAAATCGTTTTATTTTTATTATTAATCAGTACACATTTAAATATATAGGTTTTAGTCTCGTTGACATTAATATTTCTTGTTGTAAAGTATGTATTAAAGAAAAAATCGTAGGTTTTTTTGTTAAGAATTTTGTACATTTTTTCTTGAAGCATCTGAGAGCGTGTATATATGGAAATATTTAGATATGCAGCTATTGTACTTAGTAACTAGTTGGTAATGAAAAGGATTCATAATTGTCTTTGACAACCAACTTTTCCATACAATATACCCAGAGACTCGAAATGTGGCAAGTGTGGTGTCTGTCTCGTGCAATCTACAGTATTTCAGACATTTGATTTTTTGATATTCTAAACGTACAATTTTTTTTTTTTGATATATTCCAATGAAATCACGATGTTAATGTTCTTACACAATTTGTATTAACCAAATAATCAACTAAGATTGTAAAACGCCTAGTTCATGTGATTATTTATCTAACTCGTACTTACTTGTTTTGCCATCAATGCATATCGGTCAATAACTTTTGTTTCATCTTATCTAGAATTTATCAATTTAGGTATTAGTTGAAACCTTTGTCCAATATTGCTAATACTTCGTGCTTATGTTGATTTTGTTATTTAGACTGTCTGTTTATAAGATACGTTTAATGTATCAAATGTAATTTTATATGTAAGAGTCTGAAAAAATCATCAATTAAGTTTGGTTGTCCTGTGCCTCCGGTTATCAATATCATCACATTTTCCAAATGGCTTTGGACTTTATATAATTAGTGTTACTTTATTCATATGTATATTGTTAGCTAATAAATAAATCATCACAAAAAATATTAATTCAGTTTTCTTTTATATTTGTATGGGGTCGTCAAGAAACTCGCAGAAGTTTAAGAAGCCCTGCTTCCGAGGTTTTTTTAAATAATTTGAACGACGATAATGGAGAAATCTTATTAAGTACTTGTTGATTCTGCTGATTAGGAAGACTATTGTAGTCGAAACTTACCTTGAATCATATTGACTTTAGAAGTACGGGACTTTCCTTACATTTTTGCCGTATATAAGTACTGTATAGTAACTTTAAAGATACTTAGTTATACCCCTCGGTTACTATTCATTAGTCAATTAAACGATGCTTTGAAAGAGATATAACCTGCTGATCAAAGAATACAAAGAGTTGATTAAGGAGGGGTCTAGTAGGTTAGATATTCTTACTTAAACTTATAAAAAATGATGATTACTAAATCTTTAAAGACCTCCTTGAATTAAGATATTTTGAGTTAAAATTTTAATCAAGACACAACAAGCAAAATACCAACATCGGAACTTTGTTTAATATGCAATTTATCATACAATTATGATATACCATTTCATGTTACAGTTTGTGGTAATTTTGCCACTTGGTGGCGCTGCTAGTGAATTAGCACTTGCGTGAGATTTTTAGTTGATTCTATAAAGAATACGTACTCTTTAGGATCACCTATGAGATATTTAAAATATAAATTAACAATCACTAACCACTTTTTTAATATAAGACCAACTTAACTATTGAAATTTTAAGTTCTGTGAGAACTTTTGTAATATTATTAGTTTCTACAACAAAACTTTTCAAGTGATAGTAAAATCAAAAAGTTTTGGAATTATAGGCTCTCTATCTAACATGACATCTTCCTAGTACTTGAGTAATTCATGAATTTAAAAATATTCATTATTTGAAACTAATAATGTGGATGGCTCCCCTGTGTCAAAAACTAGATCACAGCTAACAATTTTTTTAACTAGTCATTGGATTATTGGTTTCACTAAAAAATCCCCCATGTATCAATTTTATTGCTAAATTATGCATTTTAATGTTCGATAGAGTTCGAACACTGTTGGAGCAGGACTCTTATATATTATAAATTACTTGTTATCTGATGCAGTTATCAAGCAGTAATAAATCAATGATCCAGTGCTTAGTGTAGGCTGCTGAATAAAATTTCATCTGCTCTGTGGTCTGAAATGTAATTGTTAAAGTAAGATTTTTTAATGAAAAACCTGAAATTATATTACTTATTTTATATATATATGTATATTCTCATCATCATATTTATTCAAACAGACATTTAATCTAAATCATATTTCATTTGAGTGGATATGACTATCATGTCCACGACAATTGTACTTTAATATATATGGTTACTGCAAGTGTACATATGCATTTTTAATTTGAATTCATACCAAATTGATGTATTCCTTATACTTGCCTGATGAAAGGTTTTTCTTTGGTTTGATCATAGATCAGCTAGAGATTTCAATCAACAATCCTTTACAGCTTCTGTAATATTTTTTGTTCATTTATAAGTAAACAAGCTTTGCTGCATTGGCCTTAGATTAGCTATTATTTTATTTATATCAACTTAGATAAGAAAATATTAAGATATACGCAAACAATAACAAAATTCATAATTTCATAATTAAAATTTTTATCATAATTATGTGGAGGACATAATATGGGAACAAATAACAACATAAATAACAGAGTCGCTATATGCGATGGCAATTTCAATAGTTATATTGGTATTATCACAAATCTCAAATGATTATATTCAATACATATTGCAGTATTTAATTCACCTTCAGACAGCATAGTTCAGTAAATCAGTAGTTCTTTAGTTGCTCGGGTAATTCTGTTAAATGCTCGGATGTTATGGCGAAAAAAAATAAAATGAATATTGGAAAAAAGAAAATGAACAGCACATGGTCAGAAGTATTATTTGAGATCACAATCGCAATACAAAATAAATTTTAGTTATATATAATAGCAGTTAGTGCAATATCAATTTGAATTTACAAATGTGATGTCAATTGCCATAAAATAAGCACCACATAACGGTAAATTTTGTTTAGCCTACAAACTTTAGTGTGATACGACGAGCTGTCATTGCCGTAGTACAACAACTACAAACTTGAAAATAAGTTTCTTACTTTTAGTAAAGATAAACGCAATATTATAGAGTACAGTGTCGTTAAATATTTTAAATTGCTCTACAAATAAACTCATTTAAAAAATCCAGGTATTTAACATTTGATTGTAATTGATAACTAGAAGCTTTTTTAGGTGTGGCACATTGTTTTTGATGTTGCTACACGGTATAAAGTATTTTTTTGTTGTTTTTCAGATTACAAAAACTTTGTATCAATAATACAGATATTTTTCGTCAAAATGCCGATGTTAGAATCCTGTTGGTCACCTTGTATCTGGTCTTCTAACGTGAAGGCTGGAAGCAAAGCTGTTGCTCTGTATACAGCAGCTATGAGTGTAGTCCTGACAACCTTTATTGCATATCAAATGGCTGGAGGAGATTCCACTCAACTTTGGAATCCGCTGTTCGAAGCTGATGTTAGAGGCTGTAAGTATATACATATATTAAAATTAACAACAGTCTTAAACTTATATATACAGGAGGAAGCAATTAAAAAATCTATTTTTATAGCATTATTGTAGTAATACTGTAATTTAGTTTCTAAAAAGCTAAAATAATGTGTGTGTGTAATTAACCAATATTTAAATTGTGTTAAACAATTTATATCCTACTTTTCTGTTTCAGCTCTCCAGGTCTTTGGAATTATATTTATTGTCATACTGTTAGCATTATTTATATCTTCAATTTTAATGGTGAGTAATTTATTCTATTGTTGTTATTTCCCTCATAAAATTATTCTCACACTTAATAATATTGCCCGGCACACATTTAAATAAAATTCATTAAGGCGTTCATTTTTACTGTTGTTTTTACCAAAACAAATTGTAAACATAATTTCATGGTCCTTATATAGTTTCATAAAAACTTCTTAGATATATATAAGTTCAGAAAGGATACTTAAGTGTCTCAACATATATGTCTATTTTAACATACATATTGTCACATCTCATAATAAAACAATTATTTCTTATTAAACAATTCAAATGTATTTATAGTTTAAAAATAATAATTTCAGGTGATCGGCATGAATATATGGATGAGAGGGTTAATGCTCCCATGGATGCTGACAATGGGCCTGATTATATCTTTCCAATGTATTTTTAGTTTATGGCTGATCGGTGGATATTATATATATGTGAGATATTCATTTTTATACATTTACCAAACCTAATAATGTTACCCTTATGCAACCCTGTTACCTTATAAGTAAAAGCATTGTTGACTGTCTACGTCAATTTTGCTAACTGTCCAATCCCAAGTCGGCAATTTCGAGAGTTATCTTAAGAAATTATTATTATTAATCATTAACAATCTCCTCAATTCGTGATTTGCAACAGGTTTGGTAGACCTTTGACCCGTAATTTATAACTTAATTTATAGACTAAATTGGCATTTATTAAGTAAATAAATGTTGTAGGTTTTAAGTTTTAACATATTATAATATAAATATTTTAATGGATTTTCAGTTGGAGGCAACATTTGCGGCTCTACTCAACTTCCTCTGGTTGGGATATAATGTGAGTCATCCTCGCTTACTACTACTAGGGTTGAGTAGATTTTAGTTAATACTTTCAAACTACTTAACTTAATATAGTCAAGTGCTTGCTAGAAATTAATAAATCCCATTTAATCAATGTAGGGAAATTTTTAATGAATCAATTGAATTGCTTAGTGAAATATTATTTGTATAATTATCTTAATTGGAGTAATATTATTCTGGATCACTACTATTTGATAAAAATGTACTCTGTACAAGCAGAGATTTAAAAAAAACATTCTACATGACTTAATTTGTCCTTTAACTGGTGTACAATTGTTGTATGTGTTTATGCTGAAAGCGGTTTGTGATTAATTAGTTATCCAACTTAACCAGGTTGTAAATAATCAAAATGAAATTTGATCCATTTTTCAGATCTACTGCTGGCTGTGTGTGTTCTCACAATATCAGATTATATTAGAGATGCAATCGCCAAATATAGAAATTCTAGTGGAGTACTAGAATAACATAAACTGCAAAACTGAATTTACCTGTAATACAGAGAACTGACTAAGTGATATACATCCTATACTACTCTTTGTGAATAATCGATTTTTCATATGAATAATAACACTGTTTTGGTAATTCATTTGCCAGCAGGAAGATTGATTTAGGTAATATAGTAAATTTAAAAAAAGTTGTGCAAACTGCTTAAGGTTTGTCGCTTTTCCTTAACAATTATATGAATCTCTGAAGTAAATTTTATGTTAAGTTCATGTTTATATGTAATTTAGTATTTAAATTTACCAGTTTTACAATTTAAAAGGGTTGAATAAAATTTTAATAATGCAATATTACAATTGTAGGCAAAAGTATAAATAATTACTTTAGCGTGCCTAGTATTCAATTTAATATAATTGTTTATCAAACTGTAATGTAAACATATGTTAATTCGTACGACATTATAATATTTCTTTAAAATACTGTACTGCCTACAATTTTTATTATAACACAACAGTTCCGTCCACATAGACTGTTTAGTGCACCTAAGTTAGAAATAATTTTACAAGAATAGAACTATGATTAAATATATATATTTTGTATGTTATTTTTATTTATTGTACCGTTTACGTTTCACAATGAAGGTTAAAAGGACACAAGTTATCGGGTTTTAAATATACATGTAATTGTAAGTAATCATAAATTGAATCCGGGTTTTCAATTTGAATTAATGAAATAAATGTATTTGTATAATGCTTTATATGGGTAGAGTTATTTTACATACATTTCTAAAATGTGAGAGTTAACTCCCGAGGGATGTCTTCAATTTTTCCGAAAGAGCACTTTTGTATGATAAAAGTGCTCTTTAAGAAATTATGCTCATATATTTCTTTGCGCTATATAGTTTTATAAAATACGGTATGTGAGATAACGTAAATAATTAAATTATATCGATTGTTCATAAGTAACATGAATTATCATTTCGTAGTGTATATGTTTATGGATAGATGTCGCTATAATCAACAAATTAAACAATTATAGTTTGATATTATCTGATAGATGGCGCCTAAGTATTATAGAGGAGTTAATAATCACACCAAACTTAAAATAGTAATAATCTAATATCTTGAGACTCCTAATGATAACAGTTTTTACCTGAAAACAAAACTTCTTCCCAATGAGTGGGTCTAATAAGAATACGTTTTTTGAGTGGGGGTGCCATGCTGGTACTTAGAGTTTCAGCCGAATGGGCAGGCACGGCCGGAGAAAAACCACTCTCTCACAGAAAACCGGCGTAAAGTGATACAATTGGACTTTGTTCATTTTGTACTCGCGTTTTGTTCGGTGAGTGAGATCTTCCGGTGCCCATCTTTTCCCACCCCCGTCCTCTTCCCCTACCCCTCCATTTCCTAATTTTCCTTTAAAGGTCAGCAATGCACTCACGAGCTCCCAGTCACGTGAGTGTCTATGGGTGGCGACTTCGCCTTTATGATGGGCCTTCTGCTCGTTTGCCCCCTCTTGTGTAAAACAAAACGTGTGTTTAATAAACTAGTTCAACATAGTGAATTATTTTGATGTCTGTAATGTGCCTTTCTTGAATAATGAAATGAATATTAATTGCACTCATACAAAGAATGAAGATACATGATATATATCTCGTATAATACTAACTTGTAGTTAAAGGGATGGCCAAGTCATCTTGTACAAGTGTAGAACTTTTAAATAATGGTATAATTAGTTCGACGTTTCATACAATTGGAAAACTCTGTCACAGTGGCTTATTGACAACTAGCTTTCCGCCCGCGGCTTCGCCCACGTGTAATTTGGTTATGTAAACAATAATGATCTCGACAGGGCTTTCTTTCAGAGGCTAAAACCTTGTTACAATTGGAATTTCATAAAGCCTGAGTTACTCAGGGATGATGTAGCTTTACAGGATCCGATGATTCAGGGAAATCGAAGGCAACTTTCAAATTTACTTACAGGCAATTACTTATCTGACAATTTCATATTCTGATAATCATCCTCTTATGTGGATGAGCTGATGATGGAAGGTAGAACTCCTCAGCGGTTAGGAGTTGAAAAAAAATTCTTACGAAGTTATACGTCAGGTTATTACTTGTGAGGTTATTACTTTGACCAAGTAAACCTCATTAATGTTAAGGATATAGGTGGAAAAATGGATGCGGACAAACGTCTCTTCACTCGTTTCCTTTTACCTGTTTGTATGAGTTTGTATGTAGTGTTAACTCAAAATAATATCTTTAACAACCCAAGGAAGAACATCGTGATCTACTGTAAAATCATGGTATGCTTCCGAATCTTCTGAGGAACGCGAGGCGCTGTTAAGCGAGCGCCGTAGCCGATCTTTGCCGAGTCGCATCTATCTTTCCGCTATAGATGCCCGAGATCTAGCTCACATTCTGCTTTTAGCTGTTATGACCGTTTTCTCCTAGGCTTTTTTAAATTAAATTAATTTATTTAGGACAATACGGCTGTATGTTTCGTCGAACAAATTCTTAACTGACTCTCAGATTAGTTTGAAACCAAAGCCAAACGGTACAAAAACCAACACCAACCACAGTATTCAAATCCGTAAACCATATCGAGACTAATGGTAGTGATTACACAACGCGATCTAGGTTAACGACGTATTTTATCAACGCCATCTATCGAGCACATTGTTCAACATTGTTATTTGTTATTTTTGTTACCGCTCATAAGTTTTAATATTAAGATTAACTTATATTAGAACATATTTAACAATATATAATATATAACTAATCAATCAATATAAGTGTTTAAAAGTTTTGAAGCAGTGGTTGAAGTAAATTTTCAATGGACCATATCTTCTTTTTCCCTTAACCGATTTTGACGAAATAAAGTTTTGACAACGCTCCCAATTGTATGTAATCAAACTATGATAACCGCATCAGTAGTTTTTAAGTTATAACGTACCAGACAGACAGAAAAAATTCCAAAAAATGTTTTTTTGGCTTCTATGACTCTTCTGTCTCTTGAATCGAATTGCCTCCTATCAGTTTTTGAAAAAATATTTAATGTACAGACATTCGATTTTTACTGTCTTATTAAAAGTATAGATTGACATGAAAATATTCAAAATGAATATCTTTATTTCTTTATTTACATTTAAAAGCGTGAATGTTTTTAACATTTCAAACAGTACAGTACTAAGGTAACCAAGGTTAAAAATGAGATTATTTTTTCTAGTCTGTAATATGACGAGTAGGACATAAATAAAAAAGATTGTTTCGAAATTCTTAAGTATTTTATTTGGACAAATAAAATTCACTTTTTCATGAAAATTATAAAACAATACAGAACATAATTAACAGATAAATTTAATACATAATACCAATTAAGTTCATTATAGTCATAGCTTAATTTACTATATATTACGAAGCTTTCAAAAATAACATTGTTTTTATATTGCACGAGCATCCTACCGATTGTTATATTGAAAAAAAAGATGAGTATTTTTTACAACAGACTGTCATGGACATATAGATAACAAAAAAATTAACAACACTCCATTTTGTTACTATTTATTCATAGAAGTAGAAGTTATCGTTGTATAACATGTATTTCTCATCTAAACAGCACTCATATATTTAAACTTAGGTAATATTCTGATACGGGGTCTATACGTAAGACGACACGCACCTTTCATTGAAATTGTTAAGTTTAAATATGAAATCTTTCCTCCATCAACTAGACCTCAATACCTTAACAAAATAAAAGCCTTTGAGCATTGTCAAAAAACTTAAAAAAGAAACTATTATTAAACAACGTATATACAAGAAATCTTATTTCCAATAAAATAATATACAACACTAACTAGTATAATTTACAGGTTAAAATATTAATCTAAGTACAGTCAGATGCTAACTATTGTACAATCATTTACACAAAGCTTAAATTACTTCTCGGCTCATATACCATAACGCGACTCAAAATGAATAGCTAAGATCAAACTATTTATGATTGATATCCAGTGCATAGTTTGAGATACGTTTTGGAATATGCGCCTTTATATGATATGCAAGAAAGCTATAAATAGCTCGAATACTTAGTAGCCAAAATGCCTACATGGAGCTACTTGTTCTAACAAATTCATGTAAACTTTTAATACGATACAAATCTGAAATACTGCGACTGTTAAAATCATGAGTATTGAAAAAGTCTTTTCGTTAATAACTAATGGAATGCTTCACTTACACAACCGCGAACCCCTTAACACTTTCACAAAACAATAAAAGGAGGAAACAGAATATATTTGGACGACACTGTGAAAGTTCCTCATCAATATGGCTATGAACTCGTTGAATACCAATTAGTATTTGGTGGAGCGGACTTATCTACGGGTTGGTGCGAGTGAGACGCATGCGAATGCGCCTGCGGGTGATAAAGATGGAACGACGGTGCCGGATGGAAAAATTGTGACTGGTCTAACGATGACGCATAGTCTAACGCACCTGGGACCGCGGAATACGCCTGGGGTTTTAAAGGCAATGGTGTATCACCTAAATAGGAGTGCCGTAATGCCTCCGAATAAGCGTTGTTATCATATGGCAGGGCGTATTGTTGTTTGTCTCTGGGAGAAACAGAACCAGGTGGGGTCATTGCTGAATGGTAATCCGCGTAGCCATACGCTAGAGAACCGATATCTGTGCCCTTGTGGCCTAATTGTTCGCTATAGCCAGAACCTTCACTGCCAGGAGGTGTGGGTAGAGGTCCAGTTTGGCCGTCTCCGGAATAATATCCCCCTGATCTAGCATCTCCCAGGAAGTTGCTTCTAATAACACTTTCTCTATTAGCATACAATTGTCTGAGTAGTGCTGATGCGGGTGTAGATGAATGATTACCCGGAATTTGTCTATTTATATGATTTAAAGCGTGATTTTGAGTTCCTATCCACTGTATTGTAGATTTCTGTTGCTGTTGCTTCAGTAAAGCATCCGTTGAAAAGTCAGTTGGCCTGTGAGAGATTTCCTTGTCTAATCCCACCGAAGGCAAGTGCTTTGACATGGCATTTTCCAAATCTCTGACTGAAGTCGCGTCTGTATTTTCTGGCATAGATATAGTTTTTGATATATCACGTTCTACAGGGGATATTGCAGCTCCCGGATTAGATGAGCTTTTTCGTCTTTCTTCTTCTCTATCTTCCTCTTCATCTGTTGTATGTTTTCGTTTTTTCAGTCTTCGTGCTGGCATAGGGGAAGTTCTCTCTGGTGTAGTGTGAAGAGGCAAAGGTTGTGAGTCGCTCAGTCTAGTAAGGTGAGTAACATCTGATGTAGGTGGTGCGGTTGAGGCAGAGTCGTTATTAGATGGAGGCTCTGTTCTTTCTGATGCGTGTCTTGCTGTAGGAGGTGGGGCCCCTGGTGCATCTGCATCTGGTGGACCATTCTCAGGATCCCCAGTAGATTCTTCCCTTTTAACGCCTTGTACGCTTTCTTCTAATTGGCAGCAGTCCATTACTGTATGCGGGTATTCTCGTCCACTGAAATTGAACAATTTTATAATTAATTTATCATATGTATGTTCACTGATCCTCATTGATAAGATAGATCTAGACATTTTCCTTTCTATTGTATGCTAATGAAATACCTATTGGCTATTGCTACTGTCAATATGTGTTTCATTTACTACGCTTAACATTTCAAAACGCATGGCTTACGCTTTAGTGCGAATTATATTCCTGAGACAAATTATACACATAGAATAGATAATATATTTTCATTATAATTTACCTGATAACATAGTTAACGCAAATAATATTCTGCTCTTCTGCATTCTTAGATGAGCAGACAACCGTAGCACAAGTCTGCATCCAGGTGTAACCACCCAGTTTATTCATTATTCTATAGTAGTGAGTCAGCACTTGACCTTTATTCATTACTGAAATAATAATCAATAAATAAAATTTTCGTCATTAGGACATCAGAGTTGGTAAGTTTAAAAAAAATTTCGAGCTACAAATTTTTAGGAACAACTAGAAGGTTGGATTAGGTACTTCTGAATCCATAATTGATTATAACATCAACCTTGAATTAGTTACTAATAAGTGTGGCTATGGATTCATAACAATATATGGCTGCATTATTCTACATTCAAAGAACAAAGTGTTTGACATGTGTATTGTACTACGTGAATCATTAGCAATTTGCTTTTTGGTTTTGTTGGGTTATTGTTTATTGTCCATTTGTTACTCGGTGTTGGAGTCACGCCAATATATTAAGCGTCATTTGCTTACTGTTCCATTGTTTTAAGTTAGGATTTAAGTTTGTTGTGTGCGTGGGATTATCCAAATACGTAATACGTTATTTGTTTGTGTCCTTTCAAGTACCTCTTTTAGCTTCTAAAACAATATTGTATTAATCAAAAATTAATACGCCTGAGTATATTGAGTATTTATTTCTGACATCAAGCAAGTTTTTGAATCAGGAATTAACATTGGTTGTTTAATCTCCTATATATATTATGTTAGTTCTTTTAGAACGATCACAATTGAATGTGGCCAGTGTCCACCACATTGCCCGATATGTGGTGAAATCTATCAGTGTCGTAACGTTGTTTAGTATTCAGGTGGTGAATATAGAAATCCATGTCAAGACGTCTGCATCAAGGTAGCAGGAAAATTTACGATCCTCGATACTAACAGTAACAATTTTTCGACCTTGATTCGGTTGCGATTGGAATACCATATATTAAAAGTTTTCCCCCGTTCTTTGTAAATGTTAGTCGTCTTATTTATAGAAGGTCCTTGAACTTACGCATATGTATTTTTTTTAAGTATTTAAATTAATTAATATATCTAAATGAACAGTTTAATAACGTTTTTCCCGTTTATATACTAATAAAACGAAAGCAGTAAAATTCGAAATGAGGCTCTATTGTATGTAATGTCGGTAGTCCACTGTACAAAGGACACAATATAGCTTTAGCGCCGTACTGCTAGTCTCTGATTTGAATAATAATTTCATCACTATCCTTTCCCTGGCTCATTCGTGGGAAATGTCGTCTTTTTAATACTCTTTGAGTTCACTTCAGTTTTATTGTTATGACGCAAGATTGTCTTTTGTTTTTGTTTGAAATAAATTTAGCTTATAAATCAGTTTATAGTTTAAGTTAATAGTATGTTTCAAAAGAAGCAAATTTCGTCAACAAGATGGCTGACGAATCTATGTGACTATAGCCGATAGGTTTACGAGAATAATAATTTGAATTTAAATATGTGTGATGCCGGTCAAACGTAGACAACAAGGAGAATTACAATTGTTTTATTAACATAAAACTTGTGTTTGCGAGAAAGTGGGTAATTTGGATTCAACATGGACGCGGACAAAATTTTTGATGCTCAATTTGGTGAAGGCACTTGTGCATAATAAAATACGATGATTATGTTTTAAACTTCCGTCTGTGAACAGTGCTAGAATTGAAAATAGGCAATAAACGTTAAACACCTATTCGTTATTTGCCAGGTGTGTTTTATTCGAATGGCATTTCATTATGAAACGTGATACCTTGGTATCTTAGTTTGCTCAAACAAATACAGCTCTAACAATTCGGAATTAATGTCGTGGCTTGATCGTAGAAATAGATTTTCTTAAAATCTTATGTCGTTGAATCGACCAAACATAACAGGAAGATTTTGTGTTTGTGACTAAGAAAGTCGACTTATTTAAAAAAAAAATATTTTTTCGACTCAAAATACATGTACGTTTAAATACAAGGGTTCGTTGTTTTAATCAGCTATACTTACAATCTACATGGCATTTTCTAAGTTTATGTGCGTCTTCACCGTGACATAGAGCATAAATGTTCTTTCCAGTCAGCTCCTCTGCCGTATAGCCCAGTAACTCCTGAACCCTGCTGTTAATAAAATAACACTGTAAAGTATTTTAGGAATATAATCAATAAAAAGTTATATAAAATTAAATCAAATAAGATTTACATAATAAATGTGATTTGCAAATTCGATTTTAGTAGCCATTTTGTGACCGATGTACGTTCAGACACCAATACCATCTGAGATTTGTGTACTTGTTCATAGTTGCATACTTTTAGATATATAATAGATATTAGGACAGGATCTCTAAATGTCTATGTAGTAAATTTAGCAAATTTTAATGGTACTTATTTTAAATGCCTTTAGTTTACTGTAACATTCAATAAGTATCAAATGAATTAATATGAAATACATCTTTTGCGTAATACCTGGGTTCGCAATGCGCTATTCTGAAATCGAAGTTGATTCTCGTAACAAACATGTCGGATTCCAGC
Source organism: Leptophobia aripa (assembly GCA_951799465.1). Lineage (NCBI taxonomy): Eukaryota > Metazoa > Arthropoda > Insecta > Lepidoptera > Pieridae > Leptophobia > Leptophobia aripa. The sequence goes on along the minus strand of OX637267.1, from coordinate 4,441,635 downwards.
CGTATCTCGTGGACAGAGGGAGGCGGCAGCGCGATAGCTAACGCCACCATACCTAGAAGAGATGGTGGTGTCTTCCGACTATGCGAGAACGTGTATTGTGGCCGTAGTCTACAGAGCATAAGCACCACCTGAAAAGATAATAATATTGGTTATTAAGTTATGTGTAATGGTAGATTTTTTATTCATAGTAGCGTCAGCATAACAGCATATAATACCTATTTAATTTCCTTTTTCACACTTTACAAATGATACTTGAATACCTTATTGTATTAATTTTTCTTTTGTTCAATTTGTACATACGCGTAAATAGCTTGAGGATGACGAAATCATACTTCACCAACGCAAAGAAAGTGTAATATGTGACGTATGTCTATTTAAAATAGATATTCAAAAGCTAATCCAGTAAACCCTCTTTTGCTACAATGTGTCTTTTAACTATCCTACGATTGAGATTTTTTTTTGTTATATTAATATTAGCAAAACAGAAGTTTCGTTAACAACCTTAGCGTATCAAAGAAAATTTATTCCTGACATTATTTTGTTCTACTTGCGAAGCGAAATTCTATCAAGACTTGGCTTCGGAGTAATACGTTACGTGTCGAAAATGAGAAGTGAAGTCGCTAAGTCAAAAGTAACAACGTATTAAGTCACCATTTATATATTTATAATATAAAATAGGATTGACATGACAAGGTCATCGCATCTGCATAAAAATATCTATGCAATCGTGTCATGCAGACTTCATTTGAGCATCGAATTATATGCTCTATTTATCTTGTATACTGAAAACCATAAGAAAAATGTTTTTTATGAAAAAGAAAAATTGTATAAAATAATCCAACATTTTATGAGTATAATGAAAAATCAAGAAAAATAAATATATGAGAGAATATTCGAACATGGAACAATTAAAAACCCAAAGTTAACGTGGAATAGCTTCTGGCATTAACAAGTTACATTAAGCAATAAAGGATGAACTAAACCAAATTTCACCCATAAATGTATAGCCGTTGGCAATAATAAACGGTTTTCTCTAATCGCTTTGTCGATATTTGCGAAATATGTGAGCAATTTAGATGTAGATCATTAAAATTATGGGTTAAATTTCTAATTTGTAAGATTTGTTAATGCGTCGTGACTTGTGAGTATTAGGTTAAATTGTCTTATTGGTACAGAGTTTTGACTTATTTATTGTGAAATAAGTTGGTTTTGATATAATTTCAGTATAAAATGACTCGACCAGTTTTGGTGAATCGATAAGTAGATAAGTATACGTAGTCTGGTAAAATGGATTGTTATCTTATATAATTCTCGTGTCACAATGTTCATTCCCGTACTCCTCCGAAACGACTTGGCCGATTCTTATGAAATTTTGTAAGCTTATTGAGTGGGTCTGAGAATTGGTCAACATCTTTAATACCCCTTAGTGATAAAGGTTGTCCACCTTTGATATTTTTTTAATAGAAATATTTTATATAGCAAACAACGTTTGCCGGGTCTACTAGTTATTGTATTAAATAAATTGCTTTTTTTTAATTGGTGTTAGGTACATAAGAACATATTAAATCTAAAGTCAGTTCGTACAATTTACTGTGGTTCAATAAAATTATCGTCGGCAACATGAAATTCCCACGCAACTTTATTCTTACTTAAAAGAGATAATAAATAAAGTTGTTCCTTGCGGGACAATCTATTAAGAACATTTTTACACACCTACTATATAATACTCCAAAGTGAGATATAATCACATTTTATTTCCTAACACCGAGTTAAGGCAAAAATTATGGGCCGTAGCTGGTGCCTTCAGGCACCCCACGCGGCGCAATAACTCCAGTAATAATATTTGTGATCTAAGACGGATAAAGAGACTGCTAAATTGTTCAGAGGCTAAACGTATCTGGCTGAGAATTATTACATAATTATCAATATATATAGCAGTGTATATGCAAATTAAATTGAAATATAGTTTTTGTCTTTTCTAGTCTAAATAAAGATAGTAGGTAAACTATCTTTCGACTTGACTACAAGGATTGAACAGAGTATATAAATTCTTAGATACTTGTATTTATATATATTAATGATATATTTTATGATATTTTACTAACTCTACATATAACATAAATTAATATAGCTTAGTGACGCCAGCAATCTTTAGGTAGTATTGTGACTATACTATTACTATATAACAACTCCAAAATTTATATTTCACTGTTTTCTTGTATCGCGTGCAAATTTTTAACACCACAGACATAATGATAATATTTTTTTAATTTCTTGCTTATGATACCCACCCGCCAGTTACCACCCTCTCCATATCTTGCAGAGTCACCCTCGTTGCCTCTGCCAACCTAGATTGAAAATGAAAACAGCGTACATTTTTATCTCTAAACAACTAGGATAAGAAAATGTTCACAAATTTTCAGTCCCATCTAATGACTTTGAATTGAATTGACCATTTGTGAAAAATCGCTTTTTATTTACACAAACAGTTTCCTTTCGACTAATTTCGTAATCGTAGTTATCTTTACAATTCTTGACATCTTTCAGGCTAAATGATTACTTCTAATAATTAATTTTGATTGACGACTCCTTATTAGAAATGTCTGGGTGTATTCCTACAGCAACCAATGTTGGTTGGTTTTAAAACGGTTAGGTAGTGATATATGTACATCTAATAATTATGTATTAATTATTTGTGTTCGATTATTATGTTCGCTTACCCTGTATCCTGACGACTTGAAATGGCATCCCCGTTTTGTGAGCGTACTTTTCATCCTGACGCAGAAAGCTCTATCCATTCCTCTGTATAATGATCCACTTGCTGCTAACGTCATCTGAGCTGACACTGCAACAAATACAAACAGGTCTACATAAGTAACTATCGTACATTTATGAATAATCACAAAAAAACTTTTGGCTCTACATTTACAGCCAGTCCCAAATCAGGGCGTAGATCGGATGAGAAGGACTGGCCAAAAACTCTCCGCCACTCCTTTAAATCGTAAAAAAACATATGGTAAAAATCACTTATCTGATACAATGAATTATGATAAACTTATTATGACACAATATACAAATTTTGATATATATTTGATGATCGCGGGTATTTATAGACCGTAGCAAATATAAGCATTGAAAATATACGCATAAGATTCAATACAAGTTTTATACACTTTACAGTTTTCTCAATTAACATCGTCTTTGAAATCGAAGTTACGGAATTAAAATCCTATTTCGACATCCTCAAAGGTAAATTCATTTAAATAGAATTCTGATGGTTTGATTGATTAGTTGGCCGGCTATTTAATTATGTGAATAAATCTTTGAGACCGGTGAGAGGACACCACGCCTTAATTGATTTTAACAACGTAGTTGTGGATAGGAAATGAAGCAGTGGTGCTCAAAGTTATTAACTTTAAAAAATATTTTAGAACTGTTTATATTGATATGTTTTTCAGGTTCATTAAAAGCTTTATATAAAAACTTGAACCGAGCTAATGACTCAATGCGTTTATACATACTAAATTCTTTTTTATTTATATATTATTGACTCAATCTTTGAGCTCTACAGGTTGAGTCTTAGTTTATAGTTGTATTAAATGAAAATTATATACTCATCAATTATAAGTTTATTTTATAAATCGAACAGCTTTATATAGATCGTGCTAGATAGACATGAACTTCGCATGAGTCACGTGGTTTGCTAAGTACAATAAGAATGAACATGATTTTTCCTGTATATTGTGGTTTGACAAATTTGTGAAAGGTGAATCAGTCGAGTATAGAGAATGAATCAATTTAAAATATAATCTGAGAATATTTTTTATAACATATATGTAATGCTCTTTCGCATAAATTATATAATACAAGTTACATTGGTATAAACATTTGTATTTTGAACTATGACAACTATACATAAACATTTGATCACTATGATACAATAACACTGCTTTATTTGAATGGCATTAATCATCCTATGCTAAAATGAAGTAAGTAGTTTTTCGACTTTTCTTGGCGAACGAGGTGCTAAAAAAACATAATACGACAAGGTCAATGCGATAAAAAACACTTTACAGTCAAATGTAATTCTATAATTAAGAAATCATTTTTTTAATATTTAAAATGAGAACCTATTAATATTATGTCTAAGGCACGTAACAGTTTCAGAACCGCTGGTGCTATCATCATCGCAGCATTTCATCGGCTATCAAAAGACAATTCACTATTTAACACGCTTTTCACTGTTCAATCCGATTTTACTACGCCATTCCACATACAATGATCTCCTGTCACACTGGATCCTGATAGATTTTTTCTACCTACCCTCATTTTTTAAACGAGTAAGTAAATTGAAATCGATTGTGTACATAACAATGTAAGACCGTTAGCTTCGGAATCAATTTGTGTAAATTGCTCTTGATCGTGTTAAAACCTTGGGGAACGATAACCCATTCTGATAACTGCTGATTATAAACAAATAAGGCTTATGTTCAAACTTTTAATATGAAGAAAAGCTATCACACATAACATACATTAAATATAATCACAGACGTCATATGATACGTCTAAAATACTACTATAAAATACCAAAGATTACTTGTGGAGGAAGGTTTTTGACCCGAACGCGTCCTACTAATCCGATATATTCTTTTATATAAGATATAATTCAACTTCAGCTCATTTACTTATATGCAACGTACGAGCCCCCGATGGTAAGAAAATATTATGAATGATTTAATAATAATACTGCCTTTGTAAAAATGTATAACGCCAAACACTAGCAAAACCTGAGCCGTTTTTAACAAGTTAAATTTTAACATTATAAAAAGCGAGTGCACTGGACCGAAAACAGCTATTTGTCAGAGAAATTATACACTACTTTTTGCTCATTACAAATTTTAATTGAAGTTAGCACCTATTGAGCGTTCAAAAGCGATTCCTAGAGGAGACACAGTGTTATCTGTGGCGCCCAAAAACTCAATTTCCCATAAAATAAAATATTAATCTAAAATTATAAGACTCCCCATTGACCATTTCATAAGCAACGCAGCGTGGAGAATCCATAATCTAATTTCGATTTCAGAGGTGTTATTAAGTGGATCATTCAACGATTCGACTTAGATGTTGACGCGGTCTAAGAAGGTTATTTATTTATTCACACATTATTGCACTTAAACAGTAGAAGTAGAAGATGTTAATACGATCTCTTCCAAACGACAAAATAAAAGAATATATAAAATACAATTTGATAGGTGAAAAGGGTGCGAAGTATACAAAAATAAAACACAACATACATTAAATTAAGTAAAACAGGAAAAATAAGCTAATTGAATCTAAAATTATAAATTATTACATTATGGTCAACAAATGCTTTCGAAGGATAGATTTAAAAGATGTATTATTCATTTTAAAGGTTTATTATTTATTAAAAATTATCCCCTTTTAGAGTACAATTTAATTGCAATAAACTTTGGTACAATAACTGACTACACGTAATTTATTCAAATAAAACCCTGACCGTTGCTGTTTAAGCAATTGTTAAAGTATAGTCAAATGTTATTTTAAAATATATGTCATTATGATTGTCAATGTACAATGACAATATAACGAAGCCACGCCTATTTTTTATACACGATGCGATATGAAAAATTCCACTATATACTATATCTTCCAAGCAAATTGCGACTTTCTTTTGATAATTTCTTATACATTCTAAAAAAATCTCAATTCTAGGTTTTAGTCTAAATTTATAATAAGCAAAAACAGTTCATTAAATTAGATGCAAAAAGTTTAAAATAAGATTCAATTGTAAGGTTTTTTTAATAATAAATGAACGCAAAAGACGTCAGAAACAAGGAATTACCTAGAAAACGTTTAAGAAGACACTTTGTTTTTCTATCATAGTAATGTTAAAAATGAACGCTACTCGATCGCGACGTCATTTTGTTGTCAATAAATACCCGATTCAAAAATTTTGGGCATACTACGGCAATATGTGTTTATTTAAATTGACCTAGAATAATATATTAATGGAAAATATTATCAATATTACCGTCAGGATTGTTAGTTCCATGTTGACTGCCTTCTTCACTGCCTGACGCTGGGCTATTTAGTCCTGCACCACCTCTTCCTGCGAGTGACAGACCTAGTTGTTCAGCAATTTCCGCCTGGTCAGCTTGATGAATGTAATCGAATATACTACTGCCCGTCATCTCTACCTGGAGTGAGAATATGTGTTTAATAAACTATTTTTAACGTTTACTTATAATAATAAGGCTGAAGCATGGTGTTTCAAACGTACTTTAGAACATATTCGCGATTTAAATTAGTTCTTCTCGTCGCCCCACATTTGGGAACTGACAGTAAATGTAATTTGTGTTTATAACCATCATATAAATAAATAAAATAAAAATTCTTTTCGTATATATTTTAGTGTCTATAGTATACATATTTAAATAGTCTTCTAGTATCTATTTGCAATAGCAAAAAAATCGTTATTGCGATGAAAGACGCATCAGTGTTTTAATTAATAAGACTACTATAACTAAACTACACTACTATAATATTTCACATGTATGTGGATCTATTCGTGAGTAATATTTGAATTATTATCAGTAAAATAAACATTTATAACAAACAATTATGTGAGTTAAAGTTCTGAACCCAATTAAAATTTGGATTTTCATTAAGCTCAGCTAGACTTAAATTGTCAGTAAGAAAAAAGAAGATTTATATTGAAAATCAGTTGCCACCCGACTTTCTCGTTGACCCTTTCACGGCATATGCAAATGTACTATAAATAAATTTATCAAATATAATTGTGGGACCTTATTAAACATTCAAGAGACGCGTATCCGCAGTGACAGCTCGCATGTGAATGCCAAAGACAATGTGTGTTACGGTGGTCGTTTCTTAGAAAGATGTTTATGGTCTTTTGGTATGATCAACAGATTCGTTCGCATGTACCGGATTGATGATCAGTGTCACGGAATATTTAAGGCAGGTGTCGGGAACGACACAAGATTTTAAAAGGAGCACGCTTAACGAACAATTTTAGTGTTGTCATTAAATAAATGCTAATCAACTAACATAACATTATATGAACCATATTACTCTTTATTTTGTCTCATTATTTTATCTTCATATTATGTTCTAATATCAGAGTAAGATAGGAATACAATTAGTTTTTGACACAAAATAGTCACATAGGCGTTGTGTGACAAAGCTTAACATAAAATAAGAATTAAAAAATTTAAAAAAAAATAAATAAAATAAAACGAACCAAAAAGTAATTGATGAAGTTATTTTCTTTATTTCATTATTAGAGTCGGACGAGCTTGGGTTCGAATACTAAGCAAAAAGCTTGTCCCAATTCAATGCTACAGAAGGTTAATCATCCGTTTCAACATAAAAATATCCAATGAAATCGAAAGCTCCCAACAGAACTTTAAAATAATTTTTATTTAATAATTAACTCCACTAAAAACTTATTTAATTATTTAATAAGAAACCTCCATTCCAAAGAAAAAAACGTTTTAGGAAAGAGATGTTTCTTAAACGTTAAAAAGGTAGCCAGTGAATAGAAAACCTACAGTATTGTCGTTATCATTCCGAAAAAATTGTAACAGAATTTAATATAGCTTATATGAAAGTATATACGTTTAAGATGTGTGCGTGAATTAGGATGAGGAGCACGCTCGCGCCTTGCCCGAGACGTGACCGGCATCTCTCATTCCTTTCCCCCATTTGCCATCTCCCTCACACCACCCTTCAGCCATTTTGGATCAACTGTTTCACAGTTTTTGGATCCTTTCTGTTTTCCTTTAATTTAATTTTGGTTGATTTACTGGATATTTTAGTTAAGCAAATGTTCTATCTTATTAATAGGTATTTAATGCATTTAAAAGCGAAACAAAAGGAGCAAGTGGCGCCCTTATCGCACTCAGCTATGTCTTCAATACTATAGATATTATAGCGATGATATTACTCCAAAAAATACGTACGATTTGATGTCTATGAACATTTCTACGTTCTTACGCAATTCAATCTTTGATTCTTTAGCAGTTAATTTAGGCCATGATATAAGACTATCGACTGCAGAACTGTCTTATGGGATTTATAGAGAGTTTCTAATGTCTATTATACACTGTTTATATTAAAAACATCCAAAATACTAAAGAAAATACTATTAAATTGGGTCCAAACCCACGTAAGGTTATATTTTATAAAAATAAGGGCCAACAAAGACCCACGTAACAGATATAACACGTGTCTAGATGATATCAGTCCGGATGTCTTTGCCGACATCCAACTGATTACATCTGCGTCTCGTGTGAAGAAATGAATGAACTGAAATGGTCTTAAGAAATACACCTGCAAGAGTCTAAATAAAAGAAAAAAATAAACGCTTTTCAATTGCAATAGTTTTTAAAGAAAACTGTCGACTCCTGGGTATATACCAGGTTCATCGCAATTTAAAGTCCTCGGTTCGATTTCCGCAGTTTTGGGAAAATTAGTGATGTTGCGTGAGGTACTTACTTGTGATAATCCTAAATATATAGAAACAGTTTCAGATATGTACAGGAATCTTCCATCGGCCGCTACAGATAACGCGAAGCCGTCGAGGGACTGAAATAAATATATATTTTTAATCAACATGTATATGACGAATGAATGTAGCTAACGATGACAAATAGTTTCTGATAAATTTAACATGTTTAAACATTTTAGACATTACATTATTCACTATATTGGTACAAAATATAGTAAAACATTATGTTTGTCTCAAAAGAATACCTCTATCATAGTTTATATTATCTTTCAACATTTAAATAAAGGTTGGCAAACATTTTCAAAACTTAATAATGTCGTCCCATACTAATGTTAACGACAAGCTCAGCCGGTAAGTACCTTATAAAATAAATTATGTAAATCTGTGTTTCATAACTTCTCATTGCTGAGAAATGATTAAGTAACGAAAAAAATAAATTAAGATTTGACCTACTGCTTTACGCGTCGATACTAGCGCCACAAAGCCGTTATTGTTATTGGTAAGGTCAGAAAAAGTTGAATGAATTTTAATTATTTTGTTAACAGTAAGGAAAATCTCTTACAAAGGCATCACAAAATATTTTTAAGAATTATTAAACTATATTATAACTACCATTCCTATGCGTATTTTTTGTTAGTACCCGTCGTTTGTTTATATCTAACGTATAACTTTATTTATCAAAAATAATAATTGAATTTAATTGAGCCAGTTCAAAACATTTATCTACTACTGATATAATACCCGCAATATTTATTTTTATATAGACAAGTCTCATACATAGAAAAGAAACACCGGATTAAATGAGTTAAGCGTAGAAAATACGAGCAATAAATCATATTTGCAGTCAGTACATTATACAAAAAAGTTAATAGCTTAATATCCATCTACGATATAGAAGGAAAAAAAACTAAACAAATAAGATCGAGCAGACGAAAAACTATAACGATAGAGATAGACAGTTGATAAATATAGATACGTTATAAAGCCTTATATTTGATATATCCCGTAAGTCTCATTGTTGTTTCCGAAGAGCCGTTACTAATAAGAAAACCTGGATTGATGTAATTTTGCTTTGTTTAGTTTTAAGTAAAAAAGTATTTTGAAGTTCGTCCTATTTTTCTCTTAAATAAAGAGAAAAAAAATATGTAACATACGCAACTAACTATATATTTATTAATATAATAAATTAAAGACATCCGAAATATTAAACCGCGACCATATCCATTTTACAGATTTCACATAAAATTTTCTCGGTCACGACTCAATTTTTTTTTAATTGACCAACTTAACCGACCTTGCGATTCATACGTGTCCATTTTCTACAAATAATACCGCTACTTGAAAAAAAACCTATTTTCTAAGGAATCACGTACTTGCATTTTCAATCGAAATAAACCGCAACACCCAATATTATTGAAAATCGATTGCAAAATGATGGACGTGATCGAATGACGGTATAATCGATTTTTTTACCATACCGATTGTGATGCAATCTAATCGTGAGGAACAGAATATGAGGTAAATACATTTAATACTTGGTATGGTAGGACTGACAGCAACCGTTCCTTTTTTGAAATTATTGTGCATACGTGTTAGATTGACACATTAGTATTTTTTTAAAATTTGGAACATTTATTTGGTACAGCCTGAACACCTAAACACCTAGCACCAAGATCTAGTATTAAGAATAATTGCTGCGGAACCATAAAACTTTAGTAACTGACTTAACCGAATTTTTCTCGTTATCTTTTAACTTGGCCAAGAATATATTCGATTAATTTTGTTATGAAACTTGGGAAATCGAACAAATATTAAGTGGATATTTAGTAATAATAAATTAAACTTGTATTGTGTTCTATATCTTTTGTAAATTGAAAATCACGAAGTTGTTTTGCAAGTCAAGTTTAATTTTAAACGTTATATGAAATTTACTATTGCTTAACTATTTTTAAATGTACAAAATAGATGGGCATTAAGCTGTGTCTTCCAAATACTATTTTTTTTTACTTGAATCTGAACTTGACTGTAAAGTCAGTCAGAGTAATTAATAGTAAAAAAAATAATTACCTGGAGTATGTGTGTGCCCTGATGCTGCTCAAACAGTTCCATCGCCAGACCGGCGGCTGTTCGTCTGTTTTGAGCACCTGTAACAAATACAAAAATTTAGGTTAATTAAAAAAAGATGTCGAATATGACAACCTATTTTTCTCTATTGACGGTTTTGAACTATTTAACACATGTTTTTAATCATATTGGGTCGCACACCGGTAACATCTAGTTGACGGTTTTTTGAAATTCTTTTACAAATGACGACTGTCAGTTTTGTGATCCATCAAAGCCAGTCATTTGATATGCATGTTATATATTGAATTTTATAAATTATTTATAGCAAACAATTATGACACTCGTTCCATATCCTGGTAGGTGTGTTATTCCAAATAAAACGAGAGCTCACAATATATATTCTCTATTGCACTCTCACTGTTATAAATACTTCACTTATTCTCTAATTCAATCAATCTAACTCGTCAAAAACACCAAAAACCCGCCAACCCCCTTTTTCTCAACGTTGCCATCTTGTTTTTCACAGTAAACCACCACAGACTACATACAAACTTCACAGATTATAATAATATTCAACAAAATGAATAGCATAAACAATAGTTACCAACATTCAAATATTGTCATTAAAACAATTCTATATTTAAATTTAGCAAAACCTAACACAATTTGCTATTATATGAATAGTTTAATTGTGTAGTTCCAAGAATAAATTATTCATAAAACTCATAAAGAAATCTGTTTATTTTAAGAACAAAGGAAAACGGGTAACTTGATACCGGTTGATGCTATCAGAGGGTTGACGATGACATACAGACAGTAGCTGACAGGATTGTGTTATTTATAATAAGCGTAAATGAATATAATATCTAGTAATCAAGTTTCCGGTCATACTAAGCGGCGACCACGATACTTAAAGTAACTCATAAAATCTTTGGCAATTTTTGTTTCCATACTGTACCTTTCCATAACATATCAGACTAATACACGCACCTTCGGGGATTCCTATTCGATATTCTGACACACAAGTATTTAGCCAAACTGTTTGTTCCATAACTTTACTGAAGTCTAAGGCATTATTGGTTTCAATTACGGCAAATGTAATTTTTTGCCTAATGTGATCAATGAGCAAAGTCGTGAGTGTATGTGTAACATACGCAAAACGTGCGTATTGCTATCACATTGCGATGGTCGTGTATGTCTGTCTGTCGCCGACGTCACGACATACCGTCACGAGCGGACACGCGTGTCCTTGCTAGCTTTCAATGACATTAGATCATCATAAAAACTTCCTCTATAAATTATCTGATAGTAAAAACACACTGTTTTTGCAAATGATAAAGCCCAGTTTTTTTATACTATCGGGTTATGCTTTATTTATAATTATAATATTACCGTCTTAATCCGATCTGATTAAAGCTTCACAGCTCTTTAGTAATAAACAGTCTTAAATCACAGAAAGTTTAAGATTTGTTGTTAAAATAAATACACTGAAGGATGAACAATTATTTTTATTGCCATTTTCGCTAAGAATGATTGTCGATTTCGTTGATAGTTTTAAATACCGCAATGTGTATAAAAACAAATATTTCTAGTATTAGAATACATTGGTGAGTATAGTTTTTTTTTTTAAATTTGACCTACTTCCTTGGACTATAAACACCTTTAATAGTTTTAAAGTAACAGGTAGAAGCTTGTTATATTTAATACAGTTCAAGTAAGGTTGCAGTTGAGTAAGATGTCTATAAACAACATTGTCATAAACGACAGTAACTTTATAACAAAACACAATATACATTTCTGCTACGACTTTATCAAACCGTAGGAACTCCACGTTTTCCTGTGTACGTAATTGCAGATTTGTTTAATAAGACTTAAATAAATCAAATAAGAATTGAAACAATTTTTTTTTGGATATCCATAAACGAAACCCTAACAGTCATCCTTATTAGCAAAGTCTATCTCTGAAAGATAAAATATTAGAAATATATTTTTAAATATATGTATGATAGTTAACTGAACTACTATATAGAAAACTAATTTTTATGTGTCTAAGTGAATATGTAATAAACATATTTTATCTAATACAAAAACTGTTTTCCAAATATTTGATCCAAAAACTTAAGTCTTTTTAAGTTGCAGCATGGTCACCCTAAGAGTCGGCGATATCAAAGCGCTATTCTGTCTGTTTTGTTGAATTAAATCGTAATAAAGATCATGCTCATAGTATCTCGGATCGCTTGCCCTAAAGTCAGGCCATGTGAATTTTATTTTATCAGTGTAAAGTTGCGGATGCTTGGTCATCTGATAATATTCTAGTTTAAGGAATATTTTATAGAGGTTTTAATGCAACTTAAGTATGTATTATATTGTATTATTATCAAAACTTTGACATATAATTCACCGAATTAAAAGAGTTATAGTTTTTACAATGTTAGATTGATAAAAAATACCAATATGAGCAAAACCAGTTATATATATATAATTAAATCAACATCAAATATTGATAATAAATCAATTATTTAAAAAGAATATATATTTGCATACATGGTTTAATAGCATCAGCCAGACAGGAATACTATAAAAAGATTTCCAGTTTTAAAACCATTGTAAGATTTCCCAAACACAACGAATACACCTAAATGTCAAAACGATACAGAATGTTGTTTAAATTTTAAAAAACTTTCCAAAATTCATCACGTATCATCAATTTGTTATTACATCTGATCGACCCCAGGAACAAATTTTTATTAAGGTCGCTAAGTCTTCGTATAATTTTCTCATTACGTACAGAGCTCGGCATTACCAGTAAGAAAGATCTAAATGGTATTACGAGTGCAATTTGTGGAAGCTCTAATGCGACCACATTAACGGCAAAGTTTTTAATAACGTGCCATTACGCTAGGAAGGAATTAACGAACTTTGAGATATGTGTTTCAAAGAGGATTTTATAGTATGGTCTATGTAAAAAGATAAAATCACCTTTTGAAGAAACAAACAAGACAGGTTTAAGAAAGGACTGTTGTTTTAATGTTTGCTAAAAAAGGTCGTATAGAGTAGACTTATAATTAAATTCTAACGAAATATCAATTATTATTTATATTATATTCATATATTATGCAACGTGATGTGTTCTTTGATACTTATCCCAAAATCTTCAAGTTCACAAAAATTGTCAGTTCGTTCGTTGTTCGCACATCAATCGATAACTACTTAATCGATTTTTCCGTCGTTTTCACTAATAAATAATACTTAACTCTCCGGTTACATAGGCTATAATTTATTGCATCAACCTGTAAAAAGTTATCGACATTTTAAGATTTACAACACGATAAATCTTCATTGTGAGTGTATTGTAGACTTATATAATTTATTATAATGAGTTACCAAAAAATAAATATCGCCCTATCAAGATTTTTTTAAACCCCTTTGACCAATACAATAATTTCCTTCCATCAAGAACAAAAGATATAACTTACTTTAAGGAAAATAAATTTAATTCATACTTTATTTAGAAAAGAAAATTGATTGTGGACAATAATCAGCGCTAACACTGCCATAATGGTAAATTCTCATTTATTGCAAAAAAGCAATAATTTATCCGTATTTGTCCATTTGGACATGTGCGGGCAGAGCTAACATTGACCGGGGGTGTTTTCTTGGGGCCAAATTAAATAAAACTCACGCCTAATAGAAGGGCTAGGGTCCGCTCATCACTTTTTTTCTACAATTTCCTACACACAAAAACCTCGTTTGTTTTTTTTTAATTATTGTTAAAATCTGTAAATTAAAATATGTAATAATATTATGTATGTTAAAGGTAAAAATCTTATAACCGTATAAGAGGTTAAACCTAATATGTATGTATAATTTTAACAATTTCACTGTGTCTTCTACTTCTGTAGTCTGTGGTCTAGTGTCTATGCCCACCGCCTCGAAACGATTACGGATAGTGTCACGCGCAACCTGTCCTACATATACATACCTAGTGTGTTAACCATTAACACATGGAGAGGGTTTATTACTAGACTATATTTTATAGATATATTAAAAGTTTTCATATACGTCTATTCATTGCTCATACAAAGTTACCCCAAGAACGGGCAGTGTTGATTGGCAACCCCCAGAGGCAGTACTTGACCGGAGTTGCCTCTAATGAAGAATTACCGCCCTTTGTCCACACTTAAGTGTATCGATTTATTGGCTGCTTTTAAGAACAATTTATCTTCCCTACACAATGCTGACTATAGATTAAAAATGTTTGGACATGCATCTTCATTATATTCAGTTCACACCGTCTGCAGAATTTATGAAATTAAATACCGTAATGAGCTAAGGTCCACAACATATTAACTATCATTTATTTATTTATTTAATAAGGCACATCAACAACACACATACAAACACAACCCGAACAAAATTACAAAAAAACACACAAGGCACGTATGTGCATAAATTATAGGAATGCACAGCATTACGGGTATACAATGCATACAATGAACAATTTTAAAAAACAACTAAACAATTATATATAAAACAAAAAATAAATTTAAGTAGAATAAAAAAATTAGTAGTAACTTAAGTAGATTTACAAGAAGTGGCCAAAACTGCTATCATACCGTTAGTCATATTTATTAATTATCTTTTAAAGTATATATGTAATGTATCACTTGTTTTAACACACCCATAACACAGTGTGTAAATGTGTCTCATATTTAAAAAATATATTGATTCACATGTTTCCGTAAGTTTTGTTGTCCCTACTTGTAGGTAAATAATATGTTCTTTCTTGCAAAACGCGAGTGACAAAAAGAATACCCAATATTACCTGAATAGTGGCTAGTTAAGTGAGAAATACCAAAAAATCACGATACCGGAACATAATGAATTGTAACTAGCCAATTACACGGCCGGATAACCCTTCAATCGGCATCGGGGGTCGAAACGACCCGACGGCTGACGATCAATACTAAATAAAAATAGCTGCAAAATCCCGGAAAAGGGCACATTATTCCGAACACGTACAGTCAATATAGAATGGTACATCGCGATGATTGTGATGCACCAGCGAGGGAAAAATGTTCCCAAAACTATACATTGAAAATAATGCGTAGGATTTTCAAGCGCTGATGTTGCGGTGAATTGTCGAATATTTTTAACCAAAACACGCACGGGGTATAAATTTAAAATCTAAATATTCAGAATTTGTGTTTCAAATCGTTATATTATGGTACTGCTTTACGTTTAGTTGTGTAAATTATATTATTTGAGTCTCAGATACTATTTTGCGATAAAAGTAGCTATATTCATTATTTACAGAAGAACATGCGAACAATTCTATAGAACTGACATGAAGAATGTTAAAGGAAGGGTGAAATGTGGTTCATTATGGCGCGGATTAGCAGGTTAACTCAAGGAGAGATTAAGAAAAGCCAACGTATTAAAGGGTTAGGATATAAATACAAGTTTGGTATGAACGAAGAATGCCTACTATAGATACCTAATACATACTTAATTCACGAATATATTGTTTTAAATGACATGATAAAAGTTTATCAATATCTTACAGATTCGAATTTTAAAATTAAGCATCTTTATGCATTGTGAGCATCTTGCCTCTCATCTTAACACATTAATATACCACAAGAGTCATAAAAATTCAATGGGTCACTTGACCGTTACATCTTGTAAATGAATGAGAACAGAGAACAGAAGAACATCGGACGTTTTGTAAAATTTTCCAATATTTCGTGCAGCGGGTGTCGTTTCCCTTTATTTATTGTTATTTTTCTATTTCGCTGGCAGATGTGCCACATATGATTTACAGTCTTGTATTAAGGACGTGAATTACCTATAAGGAAAATATTGTGTATTAGTTACACAGTTATTAATAATAACAGTAAGTGTTCAGTAATCTAAAACAGTATCCATGTCCCATCGTTTTGTAGTGTGAATACATATTCGTAGCGGGTTATATTTTAATATAAAATATTTTTTCAGGGATCGAATTCCTTGATCATTTAACTACGTATGTGTATGTACTTTCATTTTGCATCTATATAATCCAAATGTGTTATCATTAGGTCGGATTGCCTTTATTCTAGCAAATATACTTTTGTTCAAAAAGTAGTAATTTTAAGTTTTCGCTTCAATTATTAAATATTTTCAGACTGTTTTTATAACTTTTAATACTAAATAATTGAAGTGCAGATTTTTCTAAAAATGAAGAGAATGAAGAGAGAATAGAAGGTTTTACGTGTAAAAGCACCCTTATCCATAAATCAAAGGTGCTGCTACCACGCGGCAATATGGGGAACAAAACATGTGTTTACCACGAAGTTAATTTGCCGAATTTATCTCTGTATCTCCTGTTATTGTATTGTACAATTTTGACTGTTAATTTTACTATTTTTTTTTAATTTTATTATATCTGTCCCCAAACATCTTATGAGATAATAAAACTGGTATTCACATAAAACAATTAAATGGGAGCTTAAAACGTTATACAATAACAAAATACAATATACATAATAATACGAACAAGATACGAAATACTATAGATGATTATACAAACTTATTAATAAAATAATAATATTTTATGTCTAGAACTTTTACCGCGTAACGCTTCATCGTATGAAATCATGCATCTCTATATAATTAAAAATATTTCATATTGATAAGGGATACACACTTTTCGTAGGTACAAATTTTTGTTTAATTGCATAATTAGGTAGCTCATAATCTACTTTGCACATTCAAAACTGTTAGCGGAATAATTCAGTAATAGACCTGTCATTCAAACTAACAATTCGCGACACGACAGTTATGTTAATAGAAATTAAATTGAAATATGCCAATTTTGTTTCTATTGTCTGACTAACCAGAACTATTCACCGTGCATTTAACATAGATTGATATTAAAATGTGGTATAGTTAGATCCTTTGGATTAATTTAAATCGGTCTGCTAATTGCATATAGAAATATATAAAAAGATTTTACTTAAGTCTTTATGTTATTTTAGTACTGATAATTCATTAAAAAAACATATTTAGTACATAGCCGGTATGACAGAATAGTTTCAATTTAAAACTTAAACCACAGCAAACTCATCAAAGCCGACCCCATTTAAATAACTCAAGTCACGTTCGCCAAATAAGCAGATCTAACAAGCAGTGTATCGCTTGCACTGATTGTTAATTGATTAGATTAAAAATTTTGGCCCAATTCTCCGCCCATTGTTAAAGTGGGGTTGACAGAATAATTATTTTTACGCCGGTGTCTTTTACAATAAAGTTTACTATGCAAATGAGTTAACAGTGGAATATTTTACGATATCAGATGTTTCACAGACTCTATGCAAAATTATGATAAATTAAAAGAATAGTGTTATTTCCAACATATGTCACAACAATAATGTAATACAATATGTTTTCTGATGTTTTGTCATATGTAATATATTTGGCATATGCGTTCCCGTAAATTCAGTAAATTTTCAACACAAAATTGCCAAAGATACTACGGAAGAGTTGAATATCTAATTGTGTAATGTTCGTTAGTGTTTCGTACAGTTGAGTCAATTTATCAACTCGGTAATTTTATTTCCAAATACATCATACATTTTCTAACCAAACGTATATGTATTACATTCTTATATATATAAACTACATATTACATATTTTAAATAAAGTATAAAATCTAAAATACAGCCAACAATCCAGTTCGTCACATAATTGTTGACTGTACCGAGAATCGACCTTACTACCTTCATTAGTATTATTACTTTAGTAGTAGTAGCGCGTAATGTTGTCTAAATGATGTTATTTATGTGTTAAAGAATAATATATTGCTATTTAAGTATATAAAGCTGATATGAATTCTTAAATATACTATTTACATGTAACTTTGTAGTAAATACGGTTTAATACCGTCTTGCGATTTCACGAGAATCTAACTTAAATATATGATTATACTGAGTAGAAATGTTATTCAAATACTCATATTAAATTTTCTTATTAGAATAATTGATTGTAAGGCGTTTAATTCATATAAGAAGGTATTGTTGGAGGTTACGGATATAATATTAGTGATATTTTTCAAGTATCAATGTGATATAGGTACGGATATGTTCGAAATTCGAAATTTTACCCCAAAGTCGTTCAACAATGCTGTCACCCTAAACGTACAGTGTTTTATTGTCGAATATTTTTATTTTAATACTGCTAGGTGGGTTTGAAAATTGAGTTAAAACGACAGTGGCGTACGTTGTGATTCGCTCCGTGGTCGCATTAAACGCATTAGGGGTTGAAATTGGATTTAGTTAGGGCGAACTGTTAGTACACTTGTTATATGCTGTGTGTTAAAAAACTTAGTATTGTCTTTGGTGTATGTTAGTACTTCAGTACTTGAATTGGATCCTCTGACCATGATAAGAAAATGTAGAAACGTTATGAGAAAAAATGTAAAAAATTTACGTCTATAGTTAATTAGTATAAAAACATGGTTTTCTTTCTTTGTTAATTCTATGAACATTGTTCACTGTATAAGTTGTGTAAGTAGTAAATAAAATATTATTTATTTACATATAGTACGTATTACTTACTTTATAAATAACCTTTAAGGAGTAACGTAGGAAGAAAACGAACGAAAATAAGTATTATATTCGTAAAAAAAATACTTGAACAGTTTATTTCTAAGTAACACGTGTGCGATTTTTTACGAATGTTTACTTAAGCTTGGGTAATTTATTTGAGGTATTGCGGAGAATCAGTCCCTGAGGCGTCCTTATTTGCGTGCACGCTCTGGTACACAATATTTCTGATTTACCCTTAGTTTTTTGGTCAGCTGTGTATTTTAGAGATAACGGAAATAATAAAGACATCTCTCTCTTTTTATCACAGCATAAACACAGTTTAATAGACATATACAACTCTATATAACAGTGCAATTAACATATTTTCATATTTTTTTTTATTAAAAAAACGTATTTATTACATTTCAAGGTGAATAACGAAGTAACGAAATTACCAAGTTCCTATACACAAAAATCTATTAGGTTTATAATTTGATATTGTCATACAAGTTTTTTAAACCCTATTCTGCTGTCTGTACCGCTAACCATGTTAGCGTCGACAATGAGTTGACGAAGGCAAATCTGATTTGCGAACCCTCCTCAGTTATTTTAGAGGCACTCACTCGTTTTGCATAGCGCCTGGGGTCGGCCAACGGGCTATTTGTTCCCACAATATGCTATGATTATGTCTCGGCATTTCGCTCGTACCTTCAGATTTTTTAAAAACCTATGGCTATATTTTATACACATTACAAACAGTGAGTAGGTTGAAAAAAAATTGCAAATTTCACTAACCTTTCAGAGCTTTGCTGCAAGGTGGCGTATCCCGACTCCATGGGGGGTCACCGTGCCCGGAGAAGTCCCGAAGCTTGAGGTAACTTATGGTGAGCCTAATAATAGAGGCTTTGTCCAACTGACTAGTGATGGCAGCTGGAAGAGGCAGCATCTTCGCTAATTCGTAGAATTCATAGTTTTCTTTGCCACGGCGAGATCTAGCTGCATCTCTACTCTTCTCTTTTCGAAGCTCGAGAATACTGTAAAAGAAACCAATGGTTAGCAAATTTGTATGTAATACATATTTTAAAACTGTGGTTGAATGCGTTGTAATAAGAAAGCCGACATAGTCTATTTTAAAAAGTACGCATGTCAGAACCAAACCCCTCATTACTTTTTTAAATTTCAAATCAATTTCAATTTAATTAATTATCTCAAATATATTATATAATTAATTAAATAAAGTAATTATCGTTTTGTGTATACCTTATTAATTATCAGATATATTAATAAATTTACATACATGTTAATCATAATAAAATATAGTGATTACTGTGAGTATGTTAATAAGGCTTAAATACCGGTTTTATATTACACTGTATGTAGGAGGGGTCTCAGCCACGCCCGCTTTCCGCCCAGCGCTAATCACTTTGTTTTAACATACATTTGCATTTTATTCGGATATGTAGTTTATCACGTGTTATTTAAATATTATGTGTGGTACTGTAGATTTTAAGTTCGAACAAAATTATTACTACTACAGAGTTGCTGACAAATAATGCTATTTTAGCTATCTATATATGCATGAAAAAAAAAGGATATTTTATTATTATTTCAATATTAATTTAAAAAAAATATGCATTTTAATTAAAAATCAAAAGTCAGTATCTAGTTAAATGCCTAGATTTATATAAAATAGTATAAAATAGTCTTTGCATTTACTACTACTACCACAAAGGTTCCATTAACAGGCAGGGGTAGTAAACCTTTCGCGCTGCGTAAGCGATCCTGTGATGGGCTTAGTTTACGATCGAGTCCGATTACTAGCCCCCAAGAGTGTTTGTTTTATTGTCACCTGAGTAAGGTAATTTCGTGGCCCCTGTATCATCATCACAACCCGTATGGTTGAGACGAGGCATTTATAAAAAAACCTTTTTATATACATTTCAAATTATTTGATTCTAAAATCGTTTAAGCAACACAATAATCTTAACAATCGCTATGGGACTAATAACTCTTTAAAAATAAAGAAAATCTAAGGGAACCCTTTAGCGATAAGATCAAATTTTCCGATAAACCGCTTAAAGTATAAAACAAGCGGCTATTTCACTTGATTTAATGTTCCTCGAGGGTCAGTGTTGGGGTATTAAATTGTTTAAAATAACTTTAGAGTAGCCGAGGGTTGACCGACCCTAGCTATCGCATATTATCTTAAACACCTAAGCCAATCTATAAGGATAGAAAAGAGGTTGAGTTAGAGGTAAATGTAGAAATAAAGCTACGATATATAAAGAGTTTGTAAGTTTCTTAAATCTAAATAATAATTATTTACTAGAATGATATTACATCGTTTGAGAATTATGAAAATTCACTTCATTGCAGTTTGTTATAACCGTTGACTCTAGATTTCTTTTCGTTTTGATAAATGCTTCAAAGTATTTATAAGTAACCAGACATACAAAGACAAATTGTACTGTCTGATTTAATTCGTCACTATGGCCTCCCTTCATCTAAGAATAAGTGTAACTACTCAAACGTGTCTCAACGCACTACACACCTGGGAATCGAACAGGCTAACACTGACCCCACTACAAATCAACACGCTGAAACATACTCTAATACCTCAGTCTTACATTTTTCTTTAAGAGCGCACCCTATCGGTCAGAAACTGAAACGAGCAAGCGATTTTCGTTCATAGGGACGAAGAATTGCAAATTGAAAGAACAGCGAGGAGTCGTAAAAAGCTGTCCACTACGCAACCATTTCGGTTAATATGGCCCGGGACAAATTGAGTTGGACCGGCTAAGAATTAGTTGGCCCCTGGGAGTTGGGTATGACGGATGGCATGGTATTTAGTTTCTTGTTCTATTTGATTGCATGAATTAGTTAGTAGACTTGATTGGATTACGATTTGAGTGTTGAACGTTATTTAAAAATATAACACAATAAACATACAGTCATGGCTGCTATGTATATCTAGACTTAAACGGATACTCAAATATCATATCATAATAGCTATGTAAAAAAAAATTCGCGTTCCGCAAACGACTTTTATTTTAAATGACTAAGAATTACATTCGTCCTATAATTTAATAAACACGAAATTTATTTCTAGAAAAGTCTTTAAACTACATTAAAAAATGTAACCCCAGTTAGCACAGAATACTTAATATACCAAATAACACTTAAATACTATTGTATTGAACAGTAGTTAAGATTAAAAATACCACAGACGGGGTATACTTAATTGTCAACTGTCACCTTTAGGGTGCTCTGAAAGGCCGACACCTTCGATTAACCCTTCAATTACCGGGATTATAGCTCGGGACTTAAAGACCGTGCATGGGAATTTCCAGAGTTTCTACTTGAATAGGTGCAAGGCTAAACATTTTATTGTCATTATTGAATCTATTGATACATTGATGGGAAGGATTAAGACTTGTTAGATGATAATAATATTGGCAAATAGGTAATTATTCTACAAGCGTGTATTTAAATGGTGTAATAATTATATACTATGCCAGGAATGTTGTAGATAAACTGGTGTTTACAGTAGTGTCAAGCAACTGCAAAATATATATAGGAGTGTAACTTTGAAATATCAATATATTTTAACTAAACACCACTGCTGCTTGGCTAAACCTAAAACTCTATTAATGGGCTAAAAAGTTTCATACGAAGATATTTTTTTTAAATATTTTCATAAAATATAATGTAACCCTAAGAACGTATGTAACAATTACGAATATGGAGTGTCGTATTGTCACTGTCAAGTGGTTATGTCACTATTAAGCACTCGAAGGGAACGATTATAGTTATGAAATAAGTACTTAGGGCTATAAGTATCTATTGTTGCATCACTAATAATAATAATAATCTTCAAGACGCTATGGGATAAAAAAGGTTTGAATAACCGTGGAGCAAAATGGAGCTTCATACATTCCATAATAAAACCTTCATTTCATATAAACTATACATCTTAATGTTAGTGGTAAGTTTCAAAGTGTAGTTAAAATTCCCAAGGTTACATAAAACGGAACAGAAGTACTTTGTAAAGTGTAAGTTTTCAAAGGATATTCACACCCTACACTTAAGGTCTACTAGTTTTCTTTAAAAGTGCGGACATTTGAGCCCTTGAGTTAAGTCAACCGTTGTATCCCCTGGGTCTTGAAGACCCGACGGTCACTCGTTCCGAATTCAAATAAATTTTCACTCCAATAGAGGTTGCTTACGTCACGGTAATAGATACTGCACACCCGTATGAACGGGAAATAGGTTTTTTTATATAACAATAATAATAGGTAAAGTTATTAATAACTTCATATAACATTTAGTTTTCCAATTTCATTATACAATCTGTGACTTAAAAGCATTCAGGTTAAGACAAATTGCTTGGAAGCTAATACGCTTAATGAAGCAAATACAAAACAATTAATTATTTTAATTTTATTCATTAACAGAACAATATTACTCCGTGTTGTGATAATGAATTCAATCATTAATCAAATGATATCATCACAAATATTAGCGACGGAGATATATTAAACGATTGGACTTCATTAAGGGACAAAATAAATACGGAAAAGGGGCGCTCATATTTGACGTGGAAAATGAGATGTCATCGGCTTATTACGCCTTAGGATTATTGATATAGTAAACGATTATTTTTGATATAATCAGTGACACTAAACAGTAGATTATAGTGATATTTATTTATTGTTATTTTTGATTTTAGATGCAGCACTAGAAAACATACATATTTAAAAAAAATATGATTAAATGATGCAAATACGTTATATAAGTTAAATGTTTTTTCCCATTCGTTACAATGACACAAAAATATTTTAAATGGTCATTCACGACTCACGACCTGCCAATTGACATGAAATACCATCGCAGTTGTGCAATTTCAACCGATTTGAAATTTGAATTAGCTTTTTCTCTAGTATAAAAATGTAAACATATGTACTATCTGGTGAAAACAATAATAATCCTAAAGACAGTTGAATTCTGCACGACTTTTTATAAAAGGTTCGTCACATTCAACTACTTAGTTTTAGCAGAAGTTAAGGTAAAGTGTAAAATAATATTTAATTTAATTGTAATAAAAAACACAAAATTAAAACAAATTTAAAAAGTTTGGTCCTGGTACCATAATGTACCCATAATCCTGGCGGCATTTCCTTGCTGTATCGCGATGCTTATACGCTGAGCATCAGCTCTTGGAACACCGGTATGGGCCTCTGACTAAACCAATATTTAAAGAAAGGTTTAAAACGATGTGAAAATTGAGAGAGGGTGTCGATGACATGAGGTCTCTCGGGCATGCGTTTTACTGCTACTGTGATGAGAAGCGTTACTCAGCAGTTTCCAGCCTTGAATGACCGTACGTGACACTCCAATTTAGCATTAATGCGATCTGTATCAATACCAGTATAGATTATGTTAAGAATTCTTAAAGCGCTACTATTATGAATGCCCACATGCTCTATTCAAAAGTAAAATGTTCGTTCATCGTTAATAAAGTTTTAACAATTGAAATAGACTCAAATTACTTATTTGGTAAATTTATTTTTAAATATGACAAAGATAAACGGTATTTTTTTGTGAGAAGCCTAATGCCGCCTGGAGAAGATGGAGGCTTATGCCCAAAAGTGGACCCAATAAACTCTTTAATATGATGTTTTGTTTTGATAACCCTACTACCATAGTCTACTTACAATGAACATATTTATCAAAACTAAAAAACTTTTGAACAGAAAAATAAGAAGTGTCACATGGAAAAATTCTAATGTAATCAATTTTAGTGTTCACACTATTAACATTATCGTTATGAATTAAAATTTACATGACAAAGTGGTTTTAATGCTCATAACGCGGATAATGTCATCTGTTCATATATTTTGCCTAAGCACCGTACATCAAATTGTGGGTTGCCTGGAAGAGATCGCTTATTAGCGATAAGGCCACCCGTTGCTCTTATAACATTATCTACTTCTACTGTTTGTGTACAAAGTGTAAATAAATAAATAGTTAATATATTGTAAAACACAATTGTGTTACCTGCAAATGCTATAACTGGAATTATTACAGTACGTAATACATGTTGTAATCAATTACAAAAAAAACACCTGTCGAAAGTTGTATATGCCGTTACATTTGTCTCGTTGAGGTAATTTGCGAGGGAAATCTAGATATGTTATCAAGTGCCTCGCCTAGTAACAAAAAAGTTGCTTCTATTAGGTGAGTTGGCCAACAAAAAGCAAGATAAAAAACCTCGGTTGAGATGTAACTGGGTATTTTGTTATTTTAATTTACTTTTTGTCATATAAATGTCACCGTGTATTGTATATAAGCATGTAACGATTACAGTTTTTATATGTAACTAGTCAATTATTAATTATTAGTATGTAGAAAATGTATGATATATATTATCGGATAATCAGTCTATGTATAGGAGAAGGCAAATAAACACCAATTCGATTCAATTTATGTAAAATATGACTTATATTTTGATTTTAAATTTAAATTCCATCAATTTATATTTTATTTATTTATTGTCTAAAACAGGCTTCGTCGCTAAGTGAGAACACTGTTCAGGTTTACACGCTAAAAAATTAGATACAAAAACGGATTCCAACGAGGTAATTTAACATTGAACTCTACATTTTTAGATAAACAGTTACGGAGATTTCATAATGATTTACATAACATAGGTACACAATTTGTTATAACAGCCCCAGTCACAATTACGATTTCCCCCAAAAAGAACATTTTATTACTCAAAGCAAAAGATTTAGGCTGAAATCTAACGGGACGGTCCCAATGGGACGAGCGATTTGCACCGGCCAAATTGCCGGTCCTTAGCTGGACTTTAATAATCACGTCGCAATTTTCTTATGCAATGCAACTAGAATATAAATTGGCTATATTTAATGAATATCCAATAGAAAATATAAGAGAATTGAAATGGTACAGTTATATTTAATGACAACGAACAACAAAGTCAATGACAATATCGCTGCAGTTCTCAACTACAATAGGATTTTTAACGAAATCCACGTTCAAAAATAAACGCTTAATTGAATTACCAAAAAACTGGCTTTTGACTTGTGAAAAAAACTGTTTTCATATTATTTCGCATACACAAAACGTGCTACGTTTAGTTTGTTTTGCATTCGATGCGCAGTGGTTGGTGTGACTCTCTATACTAACATTATTTAAAAACATACATTAAATAAACAGACACATTAAAAATGTTGCCCATGAGCTATGAAACCGTGGTCAAAACTTGGTTAAACCAAATCGAACAATTCTATACCATAAGTATAAAAAAGTTTTAAATCGACAAACGCGACTAAGCAATGCATAATTAATAATAACGTCATAGATGTTTAGATTATAATAAAAATTAAATTACAGAAATTTATACGTCAGACATTGTAATTGTTATATTTTATAAAATCTATATCTCTTAATATATCATCTAAATTTAATTTAAAAGTAATACATCTATATTATTAAGGAGAATTCTGTTTTTTTTATCTTTTTATATTTTTTTGTAAACATTTCTGGGAATTCACTGTTGAAACTATAATATTGTCATTAAGTTTTTATACACCTAACAGAACCGCGTTTGCATTATAACAGACCATTGTGAAAAGTATGTAAAAACTACAAATTAATTTATCATGTGACAATATGCAATAACATTTTGAATAGAAAATAATTGTGACAGCATCGAGCAACACAGGGTTGCCAGCCACTAGTGCAACAATAAAAATGAAAAACAAAAAATATTCAAATATTTTATATAATAGCATTTATTCCATATTTATATGTTAATACATCAACTAGTAATGTACAGATTTTAAGGATGAGCATTTGAAAAAGGCAACACAACTGTAACCTTGCCTACTAATTCATAAATAGTTGATTGATTTGTCTTTTTATTTGGCTAATACATTGTTTATCACAATAAAAATATATTCGAAGGAATGTTTTAGTCTCTAGTTTAAGAAAAAACGGAATAAAAAGTAAATTAAAATTGAATGAAATGGCCTGCCTGTTAACTGTTTTGCATTAACAATTATTAAGAATATATAATTTATTTGTTTTTTTGGGAGACAAACCGATAACTAATACTTTATTTTTGTAATTGAAATATATTAACACAATACCCGAAATCGAGCTTTCAAACCAGAATAAAAAGTTGTTTCCCAAAAATCGGGAAAATATCTATTGCATAACGGCAACCCTGTCCCCACTGGACAAAAAATGGCCAAATAGTATGACTAATGATAGTCGGCCCGTTAGCAAATTGCCTGCCAAATTGTACTGATACTGGAAAATTGTATCATTTATAAGCAATAGCTTGGACTTAGTGGGGATTGTGTTTTTGTGAAATTTTGACATATACCTATTTTGAATTAGCATACAGGTGTATGACATTATACATATTATTCAGTAGCCACGAGGCGTAAAATACACATAATTATTGTTTTCATTTACTTATACTAAGTTTTATTAATTGTGGAAACTTGCTTATGCTGATGAATGAATAGTCAAAAATTAAGACATCACTGATTAGCAATAATGCCGGCCTGCAATATCCTGGAATTGATTTTTAACTCTATTATAAAATAACTTATTTGAATCAATAAAAATCTAATAAAAGAGTTGAAATAATTATTAAGATGCACTCTCAAGTTTTGCTGTTTCCAGTTTCAATTGTAAGCGAATTTGTAACTCATAATAATAAGGCAAATCTAAAACGAAAAAAAAACATCAAAATCGTTAAACTAGATAAAATTAGCAATACAAAGAGAAATTCGTAGCCACGTTCACTGCCAATTGAAAGGAGAAGGAAATAATAGTTATTTGCAATAATCGTCTGAAGGGACGCCTGATTGCGCCCCGGGCAGAGAATTTTTCCTATTTTACTAGTTGCATTCTGCACTAGCTTTTTATATACTTATAATATACCATATGACCGAAAGTATGATATCAAAACCATTACATTCTTTAAACAGTTTAATTCGCCTTATCTAAAATGTTTTCTCAGATTAACAGACGTGACCAAAAATGACGTCCAAAAGAAGAAAAATGTA
The DNA here is from genome assembly GCA_951799465.1 of Leptophobia aripa. Lineage (NCBI taxonomy): Eukaryota > Metazoa > Arthropoda > Insecta > Lepidoptera > Pieridae > Leptophobia > Leptophobia aripa. Next base: position 4,413,349 of record OX637267.1, on the reverse strand, counting down.
CAGGAATCTCTATTGAAAATTGGAATACCACTACATGGGGTGCGATCGATCAGTCAGTAGGATTAATGGAGCAAGTCTCTTGAAAATGATGCATTATTGTCCCCTTTACCTCATCAGTGGACTTTTGTAGTGACCCCTGTTGTTTTAATTCATTCTTTTAGGGTTGAATTGGCATCTAAATTGAGTAAGGGTTGGAGGAGTAGCTAATACTTTTATGGATGCGGTAAACGATCAAGTCGTTTGGGATTTAACATTTTTTTGTCGGCTAGGGGGGGCATTTGTAGAGTTTGTCTCTGCGTATTAGTCTTCATAGTTTGAGTATGAATTTGCAACTTCGTAATTCTATCTAATCAAATTTTAATACATGATTTCCGGCAACAATGTTAAAGTTTTTGGATGGTGTCATATTAAAACCGTCCTCTCAGTAAAAAAGTGTATCGTGTTTTACACTGCATGCTGTGAGTCCGATGTCTGTAAAACTTGTATAAATCTGACGTACTTCTGTATACTCATAGCATACTTGCTTCCGTAGTGCTTTAAAACTAATGTATGCATTCGAAAAGAATTTGATGTAAGCAATTCAATTTAACAACACTGCTTACTCATTGCAAAAGTATCTGATGAATTAACATGATAACATACCTTGTCATACCATGCCATGTCACGACTATAGTTTTACCTTATATACTCCATTACTGTTTGATAATACTATTTTACATATGTTTTAATATATGTATAGATTTATTAATACGATTTTTGTATACCAATTGATAAATGTCTCAATGTTCTTTTTTTAAATAATGTATAATTATAAATTCAATTGTATGTCTATAACGGTCAATAAAAACAGATATAAAAGCCTTCGATTTTTGTTAACTGCTCATGCCGCAATCAAAAACCGCAGACGGTCAGATTGCAGTTTTTCAATAATACACATGAAATGGCCCAAAAATAGTGTTGTGTTATTGTGAACGTATTTTTTACCATAAATATAGTATGGATTTAGCCTGTCCTTTGCATTGATTTAAAGGTTGGCGTTCTATAAGTTCTATTTGAATGTTGTTATAATATATGATTAGATTTTATAGTGTGATGATAGACACAGTAAAGACGCGTCGCTACGTCTAAGCCTCGCGTATAAAAAGTTAACGAACATAGGCGTAACAAATTGTAATGAGTCAGCGTGATATGGGTTAGTATTGAATTTGGACCAGTTTTAAACAAATCGCTAATACTTACACCGCATTACGTTGTACTCGCGAGTCGCTTAATTATCACATATAACGAAGAAAGAACTACATATATCTCAGCTATGAAATTAAATTATTAATAAGTAAAATAACGATTTAATAACCAAAGCTCTATTACAACTTCTTATATAACTATCCACTGTTAATCTGTTGTCTTACCGACTTGTTGAATTTATTTTATAAAAAAGAAATATATAAAACTAACAATGTGTCATATAAACTGTGATTTAATCAAAATAACACCTTTCACAAACAAAAGCCACAATCCGAGGTGACGCTGTTTTTCTAATCGACTTCATTTTTTGTGGCATCAGGTGCACTGATTGATTTTACTGTAATCTATACATGTAATAAACTTGAACCTGTATCCAGTCTATTTAACATAATATTACACGTATAAACAAGCTGTCATAGCACTTATATCATTATCATTACTAGCCTATTAGATTTCAATTTAGTATAGCCGATAAATTTATATACACGTAAGTTTTTTTGTTATGAGTTTATGGAAGAATCAAAATGTTGACAAAGGGTTAGAAGGCTTTTGTGTAAGACGGTGTATTGTTCTTTCACTTAGAATCAAAGGCTATTTTCACACTTCATCAAAATTTCTTAGTAAAAACAGCAAAAAAGCCAGCATCCGTTGTCTGAGATATTTAAATTGAAAAATAAGGGGCGTAACTAAACGATAAAATGAGTGCATGTGTGAACAAAGGCATATACTAGAATAAAAACAGATGGTTCATAGAAAAACAATTATTAGAATTTGTAACACTTAAGAATATAACATTGCATTCCGAATAACTGTACCCATAGGTCAAGATTTAATCATGAATTAATAATGTGCTTATTTTTCTATACGTCGAAAATTGTTTGCTTCATTAGAATATATTTTGATATTTTAACTGTACATTTCTAAAGCTTTTTAAATGATTTAAAAATGTTTTTTTAATCACTTGACATTAAAATGACGACACCGACTAAGCTAAGAAAGATTATATTGCAACTTTTATATAAAAGAGGTTTTTTTATATGATAGAGAAATCCTGCCGAGTAAGAAACTCCGCATCGCATAGACACCTAATCAACCGGGTACGGTTGCCGACGCTTAAAATAATAATATACATATTATAAATTTTTAGGTCAATTTACCAACCACTAACGGTCACTAAACCGCTCAAAGCATCTTCAATAATCTGAGTTCGATAAAAAACAGGCGGCAAATTGGTAGTTTCCTCTTTCAATTCGATTATAAAACGTAGCATGATGTCTTACTACTGTACTTTTTAGTTAAATGTTGTAGAAAGTTATAGTAATATTTTGCGTAACCGTTCTGCCTTAAATTTTATTCTTCCTATATTTAAGTACTTAACCTAATTGCCCAATCAAGATAAGTTTCATTTCATTGTTTTAAATGATAAATAATCTAATTAAAAAATGTTTTTTAAATTGATCTTATACAAGACATTTTGGTTATATAGATGGGAACTATTAAATGTACGTTACCCAGAATAAATAATTATGCTTCTATTATTTATAGTTCTAATAATACTAAGTTAAGAGTAAGCACCATTTGACAAAGCACTAAAACAGCCAAAAACTCATTGAAACAAACCAATTTAAAGACATGTTTTATTAAACATGTCTCATTATGAGTATTTCTGGGTAAACAACAAATTACGAAGGCTAACCTGTATATTGTTACTTTACGGCGTGTATTGTCTTTGTTAAAAGACATAAAAAGATATAGATCTGTTCCGCATTTATGTACTTAAAATTTTGAGTAGATATTTCATAATTTAATTATGTATATACATAATTATATAAGGTTTTATTTAGGTCTCATAAAAATTCTATAACTATAACTGTTAAGTTTATATGTGATTTTAAATATCATATAACAAATAATACTTACAAAGAGAAATAAGAAAAATCTTCTTTTAATTAAGATATTTATGTGAGTATAGATTTTAATATATTATATAAGTAACACATGATATGGTTAAGTGTCTAAAAATAAATAAATAAAGTCTATCAAAAGTTAAATATTAGGTGTTACAAGATTTTTTGTTTTATATCGAAGTTAATTAAAATTACTGTTAGTGCATAAGTTACATAGGTCTACACTTTCTTAGAGCATGACAAGATGTTTGTGTCATGCGCAGATAAAATCTTAATTTAAACTCGCTCCGTCCTGTTTTGTTTTTTGTATAATGTAAATATTGTGTACAATTGCAATAGCTTTTACCAAAACACAAATAAAAATAATTATAAAAAGCTTTGGTTAATGCGAGAACGTAACTTCAATCTTTTTCGTCCGATTTCTTATTGGAAACACGGATATAAAGTTTTTCCATGAAAGAATATCAAATTCACACGTTATTGTTTTTATTAGAATTACTAATCTTCGATTAAAACTATTAAATTAAAAGCACATAAAATACAAAGCGTTTTCAAGAATTATGCAAATAAAATTAATTGCCACATTTCTATACTTTTATGTGACATGGTTGCTTATTAATATATATATTTTTTAATAATATCTAGAAAAATAATTAATCTGATTTAATTTAAAAAAAATATTAGTAAGCGACTATATCATTTAATGTCTATAAAAGTTGAAAAATTAAAATAAAAATATAAATAAAAAAAGAAACGTGCCCAGGTTCAAGATGCGATTGGTTGGATGCTTGTTGCTGCCGACAGATATCCGGGCTTGTCTGTACGAACCAGGAATGAGTGAAAGCAGAATTCAGCCCTGGATTCAGGCCCGGGCCGGGTCCTGGTAGGCCCATTACTCCAGGCAACCCACCAGGCCGCTGGTGATGAGGAAACCCTGCTACATAGTCCATAGCCACAGCTTGATATGGCAACATCGTCACAATAATTTTTCTAATTTTCAAAAAAAACAGTTTGCAAACGCGCACATTTCAAAATTCGAATAAGAGTTCCATTTCACTTAACACAATTTTGTCCCGAAACAATCAGCCAGTTAGCATTTCGCGAATAAGTTTCGATGGTGTTTTCAGGCGCGGAAGTCTTTAGTTATCAAACAAAACATTCTATTTTCGCGTCCGATCATTTACTGGGCTAGCTATTCACAAGGGAAAAGTCACGCACAACCACCCACTTAATAAATATTCTGGGCATATATCCGTTTTTACGTTTACGTGACTGGCTGTGAACTGTCCGATTTTCACGTACCGAACGCGCGGCCGATTATCGAAAGCAGTTGCACGCGTCCCCCTCTTTCGACCTCGGACGTGCAACTGAAACCAAGCACGCGCCAAACGAGACTCTATTACTCGTCCTAGAAGCTGAATCGGTAAATCAGAGTAGGACACAGCTCCATAATAGAACGGGATAGACGCTTCGATCGGTTATCATCGCGGAGTTAAAAGCCTGCGTCGTTACACGCTCTGTAATAGGCGGTGACGTGATTGGGCGTGGCCTAAGCTATTAAGTTGAATTGTCGCGTTGTGATTGGTTAAAATTGCTAGTAGTAGCCTACGTGATATGTCCACGAATACGTTTAGAGCGTCTGCTGATAGAATATAATAAGTGGAATGGTGGTTGGATCTTCGCCAGTTGAGGCTGTGCTGCGGTTTGGTTCCAGATTCGTGTATAGGTTTAATTAGGTGACCGTTAATATGTTTAGGCCGTGAATATTAAGGAGGGTGTGGCTGCACCTGTTAACGATTGACATTCATCGGGATGAGCGATTTACGTAAACATTAATCATACGTAACAAAACGTTGTTTGCATTGAGTATTGCTACGAATTATATGAAAAAGTTGTACACTACTGGGCTGCAATTCTAATAATAAAAATATATTCCGCAACGGTAATACATATGTCATGGCACTGATTACACCGCTAATCTTCTGATTTGACCTTTGAACCACTACAAAGAAAACGTCGCGTATATCAAAAAACCTAACTTAGAATAAAAATACATTTTAATAACAAGCAACGTTGCTTCAGTTAGTATACTAAGGTATAACTAAGGCACATACCTATAGCGAGATCTTCTCAGGTATTGATCTATTCACGCGCGGGCGTGGCGCAAAGTTAACGATTCCATACCTATTGCACTAACCTTCAACACAAAATAATTCATATTGTCCTCCCATGGTTGTTTTAAGTTATTACGTGACTTAAGTACTTCCTTTACTTTAAAAAAATGGTAATATAACTAAATCAAAAAATAAAGTATGCAGTAGGTACCTACGACTACTTGTATTGTCCTAAAATGTTATTATTAATAATAAATAAACTCTTCATATGTAACCAAATATATATAAATAGTTCATGTGGGTTGTCTGGAAGAGATCGCTTATTAGCGATAAGGCCGCCCGTTGCTCTTATATGTACTAACATCTGTTAACGTTATTTGCTTTTAGTGTTTAAGTGCAATAAAGTGTAAAATAAATAAATAAAAGTTCAAACAATGAGGCGTTAGATGTATCTTTTTAATTTATATTTCTAAAGCTCAGTTCTAAATTTAAAAAATAAATATTAGCCACAGACAATACTAAGCGACTAATTTATTGTAGATCACCTGATATTTAACTATACATGATTACAATACAATAGTTTTAAAAAACGTGGAATATTTCTCTACTAATATTGGCAGATTATTACATTCACAAAGTTAACACCACCGACTTTCTCAATTTTCGGCCCAGTATGCCATTTGTGAACTTTGGTTTTTCGAGATATGGATCCACGTGTATTGTTTTCATAACCAAAATATGATTTTCGTAATATAGGTATTATTACATAACTAAAATGAATGATCAATACCGCTGGTGGATTGGGGTCGCTTCCCGGAAGTAGGATGCTTGCGGCTTCCGGTCGACATTAGCCATTTGACCATAGTGTTAGACGCATTAGTTGCATTCCCATGCAGTAAAATACGTTTTCCGTGACTTTGATATTCAATTCAAAACAAATTTTATATTAGTTTACTGTAATTAAAATGAAAAGTATGGTCCACTAGTTATCGTTAAGATTGTTTTAGATGTTTTAACATATTGGTTACAACGGTCTATATATCGGAAAATTCTCGTATATTATTGAGAAATCCAAACCAAACCTATCAAAACAATGTGAGATGCTGCTGAAATACCGTGAAGACAGAATAATGTTGAAACAGATATACGAGTCCTTTATTTTTCATTCCGTTAACGTTTCTGTTTCTGAGGCGGTTACGGTAAACATCTTTTAATCAATAAAGAGATCGTTTTAGTGGACACGGTCACGCGTTGTATCGCCAACGGACGCGAAGGTACGCGGGATATGCACAAGGTCATGAGCGAAGCGGGTGCGAGAGCGATTTTACGCGCACCACTTCAAAAGCGTTAGTATTAAGTAAACTTAATACAATACGCCACATAGGACCTACCTCTAAGGTAATATATTAGTGCCACAATGATAGATCATATGCGCTGATGGGATTGTATTTTGAGAATTGTATATACTAATTACCTAGTAGTACCTACCTATTCAATATCTTATGGTAAAAGCTATTTAAATTCTTCTCTACCAGGTTTGGTCAGAACCTAAAAGGACTTCTGTAAAATGGAATATTTCTTAAATATATATTTATCTAGAAACGTTTAATTTGTGCGATTTAATTAGGATAGTTGACATGGACACCAGTCAGTCCCAAAAAATCTCGTTAGAATCTTGTAAGTTTATCTAATACCGACCCGCTTCGCCCATGACTGTTAGACTGCACTAGATCAACCAGAAAACTGTCTACATTGAATAATTCGTGATTTCCACTTTTTCTCGTCAGGTGTCTCCACGATCTTGACATTGAACTTACAGATTAACAAATGGACAATGAACTCGAATTTCTACAGATAAATAGTTTATTTATTTTGTGGATAATGAGGACGTGCAATTCGTTTCAAAGACAAATAAATATAAAAAATGAAGTCCGCAAAAACTTTACAATTCGGTGATATATTAATTATTAATAAAAACAATGAAGCCAATTATAATATGCCTCATGGCAATCCAATGCATCACGCCGTGTTTACCAGCACGAACACATGGCACCCTACCAATAAAAACATCGGCTAGGTCATTGTACGTGAGTCCCTTGCTAAATGTAGGGCAAATGCGATCGATTCTGATTAAAATTCAGTATCTGCACTATCGTGGTGCGGGGGATTAGTGACGTCATACGAACGCGAAGACATCTCGCCTTTAATTATCTCATTTCTATTACTTGCCACATCTTTTTTATTAGGGTTTCGCACGTTTTTACATTGAACGAGGACGTTCGATTTTTGAAACTCCTAACAATCGATCGATGACCTTATTTTGTGAACTTAACATCAGTCTGTATTTGATTTCAAATGACATATGGCGTCGCGAATATTACATTAATTTTAAATTTTAAGGAAATAAGTGATCATATTCATAGGTTTAAGGCATTCAAATTATAGGCATCCGTCTAAACACACATAAATTAATATAAAACCTCGACATATTCAGGATGTGAAAATATGACCACAGTCTTAAGTCATTTCATAGACAACTTAAAATGTTAGCTTAGTACTTTATTATTATTTACGTTATTCGTTATTGTAAATTGTTAAAAAATACATTGTAAATATCTTTATATATACACAAAATGCATAGAATTAAATTCTATCTCAGTAAACATTCACTTAGATACAAATAAACATGTCCAAGTTTATCTCATATTACTCTAGAATTAGGGAAGCACACGCGCATTAAGATTGCAACCCTGATACTTTGATACGAATTAAGATATTCTAATTTTAATTGTCCCGCGCTTTGTGTTGCCATGTAAAGATAATCCTCAACTTAATATGAGGCTGTAACTATTGGAATGTATGGATGTTATATATGATATCTGGATAAGTGTTTCATTTATAGAGGTTATAGTATAGAAAATACTAATGACTCTTTTGTTTTAACTTAACGCCTGAACTACCTTTGAACAAAGGAATATAATAGGAGTAAACATTATCTCCAATGGAAAAGCGAATATTTATTTGAGAGATTAACAATTAACATGAAAATTAATTGACTAAATCTTATAAAGTAATAGTTTTTATATGATATTATATATTTTAATATGTATATTAATACATAGGTAATTCAATTACTCCAATTAAAATTTCATATAATTAATTTTATAATAAGCAGAATTTCTTCGCTGTATTGCGATGATACGCTAAGCAAGGAAATACAAACCAAAAATTAACAAACATAACGATTTACAATATATTAATAGCGTGTTAAATGTTTTGTTTTGCTTTACAGCATAGGCCTCCGCAGACCTGTCCACAGCTCTCGATCACCACCTGCCACCGCCTTCAGGTCGTCCTGCCATCTATATCTCTCGCTTTCCCTGTCTGAGCAAGTAAATACTAAAATTTGGTACAAAATCCTAAAGGTTTTCGAATGTAAAAATTAAGCTTAAACCATCGTATAGAATATCATTTTTCTCTATTATAATAATACGAGTACCATGCTCAACGAGTCAACCCTTCAAGACTTACAAAATGAATTAATGATAAAATCAAAGCGAAACATTCAACTTTGCATATGGGAGTTATTACGGCGGAATTTGTATAATTTTGTAGATATGCGACAAATAAATTAATAACAGCCCTAAATTAAGGGTTAAGATTGTGTTTAATTTATCTTTTAACCCTTTATCTTTGTTCCTTTTTATTTAGTTTTTTTTGGTCATTACTAATTCTTCTCTAATTGATTAATATTGTCTGATATCTTTATTATTTCATGGGTAAAATTATTAAATTTTTAATTTACAATATGCGTTTAAAAAGTGTAATTTAATCTTAAAAATTTATGAAAATTCAGTATATAGCTATTAAGCCTCTGCGCTTAATATTTTATATGTTTTGTTGATAATAGCACAATATTTTTCTTTTTTTACATAACTAAAATTGTGTTCCTGTAATTTTTGAATACTAAGAGGCGAATTCTTCATTTCAATTTCCTCACATTTTAATCTTAGATCAAGCTAGAAACGGGAAACTGAGCCATCAACACGATATTAATCCTAAAAATATCCGTAGAGCCGGATATGAGTTCTGGAGCATTGTTCATTCCGGGCACGAACTTCCCCTCCGTACACTCGGCGACTGCAATTTTCCTATATACACTGGGCAACTGCATTTCACAGTAACTACGGTTTTTATAGGATCCAATATAAGAAGGTATATAGATTCAAAAAACTTATATATAAACTTTACGTTTTGCAGTGCATTCGCTTAAAACACCCAGAATGTAGACAATATACTATCAATGATTCTATGTATAATTAAATACGATTTATATATATCAAAACTTATGACAGTGTGAGTTTCATCACCGGTGTGCCTCTTGTGAATTTGACCTCTTTTCTTAAAATGGTTGTCTTTTACTTCTCTACTGTGTCTTATTTGAACCGTAAACGAAGTGATGAAAATAAGGCTCGAGCTTTTGAAGTGCAAATAGAGAGCCCTTTTTTGTAATAAGCTAAGCAGAATATAAACATATAAACTTTATTTATAATGAGAAGTAATTTGAACAAGCCACAATAACACCAATTAAAAAGGCGAAAGCTTTCAAAACGTTATAAGAAAGCTTAAAAGCATTAACACCAATTTGACTTTGCAAATTGCTACTTACACTTCAAAAAAGTCTATTACATTAAGATCCCTCTTGCATTTTTCTTGCTACATTTAACGCGCCCTAATAAAGGACTTTTTTCGAAACCTAATAACGTGGGTAATTTTTCAATTGGCGTGCAATGCCAGGTTGGGACTCGTTTAGAATGGATGGTGTTATGCAGGCGTAATGTTATTTATGTGAGGCTTATGTTAAGTGTTTGCCTAAAGAATTACGGTCATCGTTACACGTGTATTATATTGAAAGGAAATATTTTATTTAAAGATATATTTAAGTATACCTAAATTATAATGTTTAGCGTTCGAAATGTTTCATATAAATAGCAAATATGTTAGTCAAAACTCTTGTAATGTTTGAGTTTAGTCGTGTTGCATGAACTCCTCCCAAACTGTTTAACATACACAAACTTCACCCTGTAATATTGGTTCTTCAGCATTCGTCTTCTTCACCCTCTGACAGAACTTTTATTCTATATGTAATTTTATTTATTAGTGTCTTTTTTGTAGGACATAATGATGTTACCTGGGTTTATATTCATTTTGTTAATATTTAGTATCTAGTATTTTTACATCTGTATAAATCATCCGTTAAAGTTATACAATAATTAGATTACAGCAAATACTTTAAAAACAAAAAATGAAATTTTAACTTATTTCTAACGGATATGATACAACTTGTTTTCAAAGTCAAACAAATTTAGACTATTAAAAAAAGGCATAATTTTTCATAATAACAATGTTAAAAGTATTTTTTTTGTATGAATGTTTTGGACGTGGCAGCAAAAAGTGCATGTTGAAGACGTGTTGACAGGCGACAATGTCAACCACCCACAATTGCATGCACCGATGGACATAGAATTGCAAATAAATAGAGTCCTGAATTTCTATACTTATAAATGATATGTTATTTAATAGATTTGATAAGTTATATTTATTACTTGTAAACGTTTAAAAATTATTTTAATAAAATAAATAATATGTAAAAAAATACAAGTTATATAAAATGTCATTGTCTTGATTCTTAACAGACACTTAAAGAATGATGACCTTACCCATTATGTTATATAATTGTTTAATAATTTTAAAAAGTACTCAGTATTTCTTTTAAGATTAAATTGTTGGAAAAAGTTTCTATTGTAACATAAAATGTTAAGTCTAAAATATTCCTAGCTCTTTAATGCACCCTCTTAGGGTAAGTTTGTGGGTGACTTTGAATTCAGAATTGAAATAAAATGTTAAAAAAAATAACATGACTTTTACATTACAGTTGTTAAGTTACAATCAATGAATTTAAATGGTAATATATAATACTTATTTTTAGGGTTTTTTTAAAATTATCTCTTATAAATTCTATTTTATTTGACAGAGTTCTGAAAATTGATAATAGTTATGTATATTATTATAACTTATCAGTAATCCCGATACCTAAATTCTACTATTGTCTTAATAGGAAACCGTGGGTCTAAATTGAAAATTTCCCACCAAGTTCAAATGTCTCAAATTTCAAATGTTCAATGAGCATTAAACAAAAATAAAACGTTGTTTTCTTCATTGAAATGAAAGGCTACTAGTAAAACAATGAATGAGAAACCTTAAACAGTAGACGAGGTATGCGCTGATTCTACCTGTTAAACGCCTACCAGATTATACTGTGATTAAAATAATTTAATACTTTATTTTACTAAATTAATTGAATGAGTTTTCCTATATTAGTACTGGCATTACAAAATTATTTATTGCTGTTTTTATTGAAATTTAAAATCTTATCTTTTAAAATGTATAAATATACATATACTTAACAATATGCCATATTGTTTATTTTATTCGTTTCAATACAGAATAAAACAATAACAGACTTCACACACATAAACAAAAAATACATTAGAAACATAAAATATGTATTTTAAACATAAAAATACATACTATATAAATTATAAATGTAATTAATTAATATTTTTATCACTTGCTAAACACAATTTGACAAAACGGTACGAATGAGTTACATTGGAAAAAACTTATATAAACTGATGTTTTTTTATAAATAAGGAGCACAGACTTAATGTCTAGCCCAGCTGAAAGTATCAAAACATTTCGATCGATGGATTTTGATCTCAAAGTTATACCAAAGTCACGTAGAGGCGCGGTCGAGAACGCACGTACACCAATCATCGCAATCGCGCCCGTGACCGATCATTTATCTCTTTCCCACACATACAACACTATAAAGGCTTCTCCCTTTTCCTCCACGATCCATCGGGAAATCCGAAAGCTCAGGCATCGTCATCAAATTAGGTGCTTTGACATTTCTATGATAGATTCTATTTGCTCCTCTGGGTCTCGTAAGGTAAAAACTACTGCTTTACATACTTCTATAATCTATACTCCAGGGATGACGTTCTATGAATTTCAATCTAAAGTGTTTTTTTTTCAAAATGAGTGTAGGCGAAGTCTCTTTCGGCGGGATTATTATTGGCTTGCAAAGTGATATGCCAAAAGCAAAAACAGATGTATATATGATATGGACGTAATATATTGAAACCAAATTCAGTATAATACAAGACATTTTTGTTATTAAAAAACCTAAATTCCAAGTGGACCATTATAAAACTAAATCCATCAGTGCAGTTTATCCGTGCGTGATGATGTAACGTCACACACAGGATATTTCATTTCTTCAGCTATTCCACACAGATTACCCGATTGTCACAAAAGGGGAGTGCTATTTCTAGCAATGAATTACAAATGCCATCGCTATTGGAAAAACAAGATGTAACTGGTTTTTACATTTCAGTTACCATAACAACGACTATTAAGTTCAGTACCTACGTATCAGACATGCTCAAAGTGAGCCTTGGTATTTTTATAGAATCTATTTTAAATAAAAACTTTACTAGCATTACACTTAAGCTAACAGAAAAAGGTTGAAAGAATTGGCCTTTTTCAATCATTTCAATAAAAAAAAGTGCCTAAACATCTCTATTGTGAATTTCTATCAAATTCATGTACGCTTAAACACGATTCGCACTATTTTCGCTTACGACTGACTGACCCTTGGATATCAAAGAAATCTATTTTTCTGGTCAAACGAATTCCCGCCATTGCCAATCGTCGATCTATCAAAATCGCGAGCTGAATCCTAAATGACCAATCGGGGAGCCCAATTCAAACAGGCTTAACACTTAACATTCGGAATTTAAATTTCGAACCAAAGACTTTTGTTTTACAGATTTAATTCGTGTTAACATGTGAATCGTGTAGAATAGATATATAATTGTTAAATAATCTTTATTCACTTGTGATAGAGTTGAAAATCGTTTAGCCGCGTATCGATACATCAAACGTTTATTGCAATTTGTTTTAAGAATATCAACTATTTCCTGTATGTCTCTTTCGCCCATTGTTTTCTCTTCATACGATGATGTCATCCGCTTTCAACGGAATTGTACGTCGTAACAATTTATTTGGCAATATGGTTTCTTAGTATTTAACATTAAATTTATTGGAGGATATATCCTTGATGTCATATCACTTGTAAGTATAGGTTTGATATAAAAAAAACCTAGGCATTGTTAAATTTGTTTTCATAAAAGCGTTCTTCGTTACGAGTCCCATTTATAATGTGACAAAGTTAACAACCCTTCACTGCAGGTATACATAATTTATTCAAATAAATCTCGCGAAATTTTCAGACGCGCCATAGGAGGCCCTTGGGCGTAATTTTGCTTTCTTTTAACAGCACCGAAGAGAATCTTTTTCTTACTCTTAATGGAAATGCTAATAAATGGTGGTCTTAAAGAAATTTGCTATTTTCACAGCTTTGTTTATGATTATAATATTAACGGAAAACGGAAGACGGAACGAAGACTTTATTGTATCATATATGTCTATATATCTTTCTTTAATAAATAAATAAATAAGTTATTGTTTAACTAATAATGTTACCACAATAAGCATGACAAAATTATTTAAGTTAAACTGGTACTAATACTAAGCAAGATTTTATAAACATTTAAAATAATATTTCATAGGTAAGAACTTAATAGTCGCTTACCAAAATTAATTAGATAAATCGTTTTTTTATTACAAATTTAAGTTGTAATACACACATAAAAGTTTCATTATTACAAATTAAAATTTAGAGTGTTTTGCAAAATTTGAACAACTACCTTCATCTCGCATATATGCTTGCTACTGTTGTCCACTATATATTGACTTAATTTTTCAAAGCAAAAGTACCTGAAAGAGCTAACAAGATAATGAGTGACTGAGACCATAAATAAAATGAAAGATAAAAATAACATTATCGCACTTGTTTTAATTTCATTTCGCATTAATCATCGCGGGACCCGAGTGTCGCAGGGCTATTTATAACACGACTTTAATTTGTAGCTGCGGAGGGTTACTTGATGACAGCGTACAAGAATTCTGAACATTTTTTTCTTACTCCATTTTCTTATTGAAAATTAGTGTAACTATGAGTTTTCCTAACAGGCTTCTTTACGAGTAAATCGTTCTTTAAAAATGTGTATTGTTAAATGTCTACTCTTGTTGGTACCATAGCAAGTAGTTCATATATAGAAACAGGACAGATTAACAGATTTTACTTTATATTGCATCAAAACAAAATTAATTTTAACATCTCCAAGAAGACTAAAAGATAAGTCATAAAATTGTTATCTGTGAATCAATATTCGTTCGAAGAGCTACTGTGTATTTATTAAAGTAATAAACAAACAAACTTATTACAACCCCTCAATAGAATTCAAAATTAATGTAAAAGAGTAAATTTTGTTTCGTAATGATATTTGTATACGTTAGACTTATATGGATAACCGTAGCCGTAACCGTTGGAATACAAATAATATTGCTTCGTCTACTTTCCATGAAACAAGTATTAAGATAGTTGTCAAAAGTCCAGAACTATATAATAATATTTTTGTAAATAAATTTCTAAATTAACTGATGAGGGTCAGATCATGTGGCTATCACAAGACAAGGCGGTTCAAGAAGAATACAGCCTCCTAATGTAACTATTAAGAAGTATCCTATCAAACCTTAAAACGATCTAATAGAATAGCTTTAAAATCATATAAAGAATATCAACAAAAATCCTTCCGCGTATGGTGCGTAGGCGCCCGTTTGTCAACAGTATTGTGCGGCCGAGTTTACGACGTCGTAAATCTGAGCTCGCATTATGATCTCGATAATCAGCCGTCAAAAATCTCAGGTACCTGGGCTTCTGGGGAGTGCTAGACGTTATGTCGGGTAAAGTATTTTTAAGGAGAAATGGCTAAGGGTAGAAGCTGGCAGGAATAAACATAGATAGCATTTATCTAAATTTACGAAATTTGTTAATGTTAAAGGCTTAGAGGCTGTATTGCAGCATGATATATGAAGGTATATTAGCAATTTTAAACCCCTAGATCCATTATGTTGTACTTCTGTAGACTTCTGGTTGGAGGACGTATTTACTGAAAGTCCAAAGATTATCAGATACTAGTACAGATGCAAATATTAAAATAATGTGATTTATGAATCTGTTTGAAATGACTTATTACCCTGACAAGAAAATCTTGCACAGTATATTAAATAAACTCCTGATGAAAATGAACAGTTAAGTTACCAAAAACCCAAAAAATTTGATCCATACTCCAATTAAAGCCTACACATCTCAACACCTACACCATCATAACCATATCACAACCATATCTCGTTCATTCATAAACCCACACGGTCATTTGATATCATCAGGTAATGTTTATCATCTGGTTTAAATTACCTCACTGACAATCAAGTATTACGAGATGCGCAAGAGCATCGCTCAAGTGTATTTTAATATATGTATCCTAAATAAATGCCATAATACTAATTTCATTTTAAGTAAAGACAATTTTAGGAGGCATGAAAATTAAGGTATACTATACAGTTACAGAGGCCAAATACCCCTTTAATGTGTCGTGTATTAATAAAAGTATTATTATATAAAAAATAAGGATTTATCGTTGAAAAGCCATATCTTCCAGGCAACCGCAGGACGTAACTTGTTTCCCTTAAATAAATACTACTAAGAATCTGCGCACTGAGATCTCTGATCTGATCTTAGATTTTTCTTTGAAGCACCAAGTTTTGGGGTGAAATTGAATATTAATAGCGAAATTATAACCCGCCCCAGACCCGTTTTTATTACTTTATTAAGCCCGTATTCTTGTTAATGCGATATAAACAAATCGTTCCTGAGTTTTATATATTCTTGGAAAGGTAGTGTCAAAAAACAGTAGCCATTTTATAGCTTAATCGTTTGCGTTTGTTTTATGTAATTTATTTCTTTCGTTGCAATAAAACTTTGATTCTGTATGAGATTAGACTTGTAATATATTGTTTGGAATAGGAAATATTATATTTCACTTTTTTACAGAATTTGTGGCTTAAATATGGCAACAACACAAATTTGAAATAATAATAATGAGCTAGGCGTTTACGTACCTAATTTAAGAATACAATTTATTTTGATTTATTTTATATAAGTACTATGTGCTCGTAAAAAAAAAAAATTCTCAAAAAAGATGGGATTCCGTGCGTTCATGTGAGATCGTATATATTTTACATATATTCTCGAATTAAGTTTACATTGATTCGTGTAAAATAAAATAATATATTTTTAAGTCGTTGTCTTTTAATTTAATATACATACATTTATTTCGCGAAGTGGGAATATTTTTTATCCACTGCTTTAGTTGTTCGTAAATTATACTAACGCCATTCTTGTCAAAATATTAGAGCAATAATTTACTGTCAAGCAAAAAGTAACAAATTGGTAATAAACAACGAAGATAATTTCATTCATGATTTATAATGGTTTTACAAGGGCTATAAAACTACGGTCACCTATTCACCGCAACAAAAGTTCAGATTAAGTCATAATTTATCTGCAAATTGCCATAGATAATATCAATGTCATAGATCTTTGAACATGAAATGTCAAATGAGAGTTATGTCATATTAAGGACAAAAAATAAGCGCCATTTTAGTGTTGTAGTACACTAAGTGGTTTAGGGTCTGGTTTTGCCATAGATAAAACGAGGCTAGAAACCTTGTTGGGCATTTTTATTGTGTTTGCTCACAGTTGGCTAAATGCAGTAGTCTGTAGGTGGAACGCATTATTTAAGAGAATCGAACCACTTTGAATGAGACCTGTGGCAGAGAGGTTACTGATTAACTTTATGGCCAATATGGCTAAGCGGTTTAATGCCCAGATTTTTTTTGGTAATTAAAACTTTCATATAACATGAATTATCTGTTCATTACCTATGTAACAGGTACCATAATGGTTCTTTATTTTGTATTATTATTGGTATATTATTTGTATTTTATGGCCTTAACGGCCGTTCAAAAATTGCCATAGCGGACGGTATTTCACGTCCACACGGCGGGGTATTGGTAAAGTTTTCAACTAGCAATAATCGCACCTCGGATAAACCTCATTGGTTACGATATTGCCTCTGCGCAAAGTTATTATTAATGTGTACTAGTTAAATACTTACATTGGTAGCAGATCACAGTGATATCGCGATTTCACAAAAACCTATATGTTACTGGCGCCATCTTTTAGTAGGTTTAAATAGCAAGTTGTTAAGAACACGTTCATAGTTCAATGTGATATATTTTACAATCTTGTAATGACAATTAATGGTCCTTTATATTTTGAAAATGAAAATCGGCATAAAGTATTTCATTTAAAAAAATAAACACGTTATTAAATTAATGGACCGATTCAACTGGCATGTGAAATAATCCTTTACGTTCTACATTTTTAATAATATGGAATTGGTCAATCTGTGGCCGAATTTCTCCGAATGTCAAAATTCAAATGACGCCTCGATCACGCGCACAGACCGTTACAGCACATTTCTGAAATAGTACTCACCGGCCATACTGAGTGCTCTGGCCAGTGGCGGCGCATGCGCAGATTATTAAGCAGACTATTTATTTTATCGAGTGTAATAAAGTATGCATAAGGTGCGCAGTGACCGCATACGTTCCCGTGAAAATGGCCATAAAACTGTGCGTAATGGATCTCTGCGATGACACTTCTGTTTTTTGAATAGACTTATATTTTACGGTTAAAAAACTCAATGATTTGATATTCTTATACATTTTTGTTTTTTTTAAATTTTTAAGAAAATTTACTAATGCTGATGGGACGCTGTAATATTAAAGTTAATTTAATTATTTCTTTTAAAAATATATATGTATTGTATTTAAGTTCTAACATGCATAGGAATATTTTTTTGCAATTCAGTAATTCTTATTAAGAGTAAGATAGTGCAACCGTTTGTCAAAGACCCCTTTTAAGACAACGGACCAGAATCAGTAGACCTCTCTATAATATTAACAGATCCCCATATGTTTGTATAGTTTGGTCATGGGGAGATCAAGTAACACTGGGCGATAAGAGCAGCTGTCATTTGTCATGTCAGATTTTTGCGATGGCCCGTCAAGCCGCCTGATGGACAGAGATTTGTGTAATCCAAACTATGAATATTTTTTCTTTTATACTTGTAATATTTCAGTATTTTTTTAGTTGTCTACTTCATAACATTATTGTATAAATTATAATTAATAATCCCTCTAATTTAACCTCTTCGCATTTAACGCAATTAACTAATCACAAATTAATGTGTTTAAGTGCTGTACCATTTGTAAAGTCATATTATATCTTTTATTGAAGCCATTAATATTGTTTTAATTATAATGAAGCTTATGAATATAATGATAAAAATATATATTCGAACATGATTACAATAAATCAAAATGTGTATCTCCAATAAAACCCCATTAATATTAACCCCTCACATAAATAAACATTAAAATGTCCCGCAAAGAAAAGCCTCTAAAAAATGCATCGGGTGTGATTTTTCTTTGAGCCACTTCGCACTTGGCAACCACTTAAAGACGATACCACAGAGAATTTGAACTTTTTCCACGAATACAATTTACATATTTTATTTTTGCGAGATTACAAGTATGGAAATTTAGCCACTGGGATTTTAACATTTTTACGATACCTGTTAATAGTTTAAGGCATGAAGTACAATTAAATTATACATTAAAACAACTGTGTATTTCTTCTGAATTTAATTTTATTCGTATCATTTATTCAAGGCTTACAGATAGGTAATAATGGTATGATAACCCATCACAGATTAAAATTTATATGTTACGAGTTTTGTGAAATACTTAATAATAAAATAATATCTGGGCACAACGTAAATTAAACTAGTATGACTGAAAACTCATGTACGATAAATACATACAACATACAAACCTAAGCCAATATGTTCATAAACCTAATACTAACTCTACCGGAATTTGAACCTGGATGCGTCTTATAGCAAAAGAAGTAAGAGAAAAATGACATTATATAGAAAAATACTGGAAATTTTCAATTCGTTGATTATGTAATAAAATGACAACCATAAAAGTTCCAGTAGGTATTATTAACTTGATTTTAAATTCATAAGTTGTGAATCATAAAACTGACTGTGACTATCTTGACCGTAATAATAAAAATATGTGAAATGTAATTATTATTCACATCCATCTTTGGTAGTTATGTACCAGCGACAGACATTGATCAAATAATTAATTCTGGTCAGGGTTCGAATCGACTACCGTTTCCTGCTTAGCAGTTGGGCAACAGTTTAATATATTAGTGACGCCATGTTTAAGTAGGATATATTAAAACTTAACAAATTGTTAACCATAGGAAAGGTATGGAAGTATACTACTGGAAAGTGTAATTTACAAAAAATATATATTTCACGTGAAACAAAGGAAAAAATAAACTCCAACTTAAAATTTATTCCATTTCGAGTAGACTCTTGGAACTTGGGGTACAACTGCACAGTTGCTTAATAAAGAATTAAGGAGCCAGATAGTCTGTACCGGTGACCTAAGAGTTGGTGTTTGTGCTGGATCTGTCCTGGTATTCTGTCTGGTATCGCGATACAGCGGGTAAATGCCACCAGAATTTCGACCATTAAGAACAAACTTTTTAAATTTATTTTAGATTTTTAGTTTTACCTATGGTTTGCTTATTTAAAATTTATCAAGTTCATAACGTAAAAATACTTGTCAATATTAATAATATTTATTCGTTAAACATATTGGAACATTTAAAATATTTATTTTTAAATATTTTTTATCGTACCGCAGTCAATTTTAATAAAACATTAGGAGATAGCAAACACAGCTTCACCCCTTGTAAGGACCCTTAAGCGAGTTACTTTAAAACGCCCCCACAGATAATAAAAACTCGTGTCTATGATTCCAGTGCAATAGACAATAAGGCGCGACATTACAGCGGCCAGCATAAATTGAACTGAGACTTTTTGTAAAATAATTTGTTTAAAAAAAACTTGATTATGAATATAATAAATTCGATGGCGAATCAATGTAGTTATAACTACTTCGGAGCCAAACTCAATGGTAACTTTCATATCAAAATTATGTAGAAGTGCATCTTAGAAGTTTCCCTGTAACTTTAATCGCTTCTTGAGAATGGGGTAACTGTTACACATTCAAATAATTTAGTCTAAAAATTGTTAAACTTTGACAGAATTGCAAATAAAAAACAATCGAATTGAATAGAAAAATACAACATATATTCTCATAGTCTAATAAAAACTTGTAGAGATTTAAAAAATATCCCTAAAAATATTTATAGGTCAAGTTAAACTGGTCACGAATTTAAACAATGCCTCTGGCAAATGGCTCGGATCGAGAGCTTTAAACTGTCATTACACGGGTTACAATTTTTGTACAGAGGTGCTTTGCTTTACATATCTTTGTGTTTGAACCAAGTTTATACAGGATGTCTTTTCATAACTAAAGTCAAATTTTATTTAACACATTTCTAACGATTTAATAGATATTGTGTGCTGTAATAACTGTGTAATAAGTGTTACCATATCAAAATATAAGAATTTAAACCACACAGCATAAGAAGTGGATAATTCAATGTCTTATATAACGATAAGTACATTATTGGTGCTTCTTGAAAATAATAAATCTCCGTCTCCTTTTTAAATATTTTTGTTTTCACATAATGTCTATTTCACTGGACATCTTTAATCGGCCGTATTATATAAAATGAGTGCTAGTACCATTGTGAATATATATAAAAAAAACACTAATATCGGATAAAGAGTTCATATTATTTATTGATGTATAATTAAAAGCAACACTCTATATAATATGTGCAATTGAGAACAAGAGATAGCTAATAAAAATAATAAGAGGCAATCCTTTTTCTTAGCGTAAGGGCGTGTTCTCCCTGGAGTGTTCGCGAATTACGCACCTGGCTGCGTCTGACCTTATTTATTGCTGTCATTGTGAATGCGCCTCAATGGTTTGGTGGATTTTTCCATGAAATGTAATGTCTATGAATTACAAAAAGCATACGCGCATAGAGCATAGGAATTAAATTTTTGAAAGGTAACTAGACTCTAGGTAGACGTAGTAGATACCTATTATTAACAGGACTAGACAATATACAGCATTTCTTTTAAGGACAATTGTATGTAAAACTTTATAATAAGCTATCCCTGTTAACCCGATTTTAAGTACAGAAATACCATTTTTTTAACTTGTATCTTAACAAAAAGCCAGAAGATGTTACTAAGAACGTACAATTAAAATTAAAGACATTCAAATTCTTTCAATCACTTATCTACGCTACATTTAATTTGTTTTTTTTTTTTAAGTATGTCATCAAAGAGCTGGGGATAAAACTTATATTATCCCAAATCTAACTACCAATAACATTGTGTGGAACGAATAGGTTTTTTATTATAATAAAAACCACATCTATACTTATAATAAGACAGTAAAAATCGAATGTCTGTACATTAAATATTTTTCCAAAAAACTGAAAGGAGGCAATTAAAGAAGAGTCATAGCAACCAAAATATTTTTTTTGGAATTCATGTTTACAATATACTAATACTATAAAATGGTCATTCAAAGTTACCTAGATAAAATATTTTGTATATTTCTTTTAATTCGATAATATACCTTGAAATATAAGTAGACCCCGCAATATCGAAATGTCAATTTTAAATTTAAACTAATGTGCTTTCTCCCTCCTACATAACAAATAAGAAACGAAATTCTCATTTGTTTGGCTTTATTATCTATATCACAATATCATCATTTTGCAATCGAAATTTTAAATGTATAATCGAAAGCATTAATACAAACAGAATATATCTTTTATAAATGCAATGAAATAATTAAGATAATAAAATTATCTCTTGTAGGATTTAAATTATTATTAAAAAAAAACAAAAACATACCAAATTAGTTTTATTTATACAATTGTTTCTAAAAAACAAATAACTAAGGATTTACACAAATTAAAGTAATATAATTTCAGAATTATTATATCAGGTATGCGTCAAGGTGCTCAAATTACCATATAAATTACGTCTCGAACTAGCAAGATGGATTCCTGAAGACGCTTCACATCAAAGTTTATCTATAAACTAATATATATGTAAAATACTTTATCAACTTGTTGTGTGTTTTGAGAATTTATTATTAAAAATAAAAAGCAATAATTATTAAAATTAACGCTTTTGAACAACTGAAATACACTTCTAGCAGCTTGTAACATAGTCTGTGGACTGACTCAAGACGTCACCCGTTTTTCCGCCAATTCTGCTAAATGTACAATTCAGTTACAACAGGCTCCTGATGTAAATTATTTAATATCTGTTTTTATATATTATCGCTTACATAGTTATTCTTCAGTCGAAATGTGTGTGAATGAACGTTTTTTATATGTAAGTACTAGCGTTAATTCAGTTTATACTAAAATAACACTTGGACTCGATCAGAATTATTAATGATTAATTTATGGCAGTCGGTCGATTTGGCCCCTTCAGCCAATCTGTTTTATTCTGTTATTAACCCTGTCGATATCGTACGATTCACGGGGGTGATACGGGCCAAATAAATTGCGATCGAGAATGATTTATATTATTTTGAATATCTTTGAGACGACTTAAGAAATATATAACCATGCCTCTATAGATACGAGTTTAAATAACATGAACCTTCTTTATTAAATGTTTTTATTTAGCACAATAAAGTATTATGTAAAAGTTCTTAAGCTTAATGTTAGAGTTTATTTCATGGTTCGTTAACTGCCAACTCGTCCATTTAATTAGGTCTATCAAGAGAATTAAAAGTACCCACAAGTAGAGGGTTAAGATTTTAAGGCTCTTAAAAAGGTTTATCTTCCTTTTACATAATTTTATTGTTAATATACAATTTGATGATAAAATTTAGTACAAGATGGAGTTAATTGAGGTTATCAACGTTGTTCAACAATGTTCGTCTCAAAATAATTTAAAACCGGCCAACCAGACTAGACATAGACAACTATAATATATTATAATTAATAATTACGATATTATTATAAATGACCTGCTGGGTATCTGATTCTAAATCGTAATCGACTTTACTTATTTAAACGATGTCGTGTTAGAATAATTTGTCATTATAATTATTTATATTGGAAAATTATTATATTTTAATAAAAATGTAATTACCAGTTCTCTTGAACAAAATATCTGAAACAATGGAAACATCAATTAAAATAATGACTTAGTAGAATATGTTGTAAAAGTAATACCTGAAACTAAATATAAGCTAGAACTTAGATAAATTGTTATACATTTTCATATAATTTTCTTTTAAGAGAATGACTATTGCCATCTTGCGGTAAGTAGAGGAACTTGACGAGTCGCCACTTCGAATGTTATACTTTACGCCACTAGATGGCGCAAGTGAAAAAAAAAAGTTAAGTCATCAAGTTTTGTATTACAAAATCGTCACCTCACCCAAATAAAATTGTGTATAAAACTATTATGGTTATTTGTAGGGATTAAAAATATACACAATACTAGGTTGCCTAATTAAGGAAGTAGCTAGTTAAGTAATGAACTAAATTAACCAATAAATAATACTTTTCAGAATATCTATATCTATACTAATAATAAGACAGTAAAAATCGAAAAACTGTACATTAAATATTTTTCAAAAAAACTGAAAGCAGGCAATTAAAGAAGAGTCATAGAAACCAAAAATATAATTTTTGGAATTCTTGTCTGTCTGTCTGTCTGTCTGTCTGTCTGGTACGTTATAACTTCAAAACTACTGAACGCATTTGAACGCGGTTTTGAACAGTTGGATTACATATAATTAGGAGCGTTGTCAAAAGTTTATTTTGTCAAAATCGGTTAAGAGAAAAAAAAGTTATGGTCAATTGAAAATTTACTTCAACCACTGCTTCAAAATTTTTAAACACTTATATTGATTGATTAGTTATATATTGTTAAATATGTTCTAATATAAGTTAATCTTAATATTAAAACTTATGAGAGGTAACAAAAATAACAAATAACGCAGTGCGCGCGGGCGCGGTTGAAGTGTTGAACAATGTGCTCGATAGATGGCGTTGATAAAATTCGTCATCAACCTAGGTTTATTTTATTTTTTTATTTCTTAAACCTATACAGCTTATCAAAAACAGTTTACACAATAAAAATAGATTAAAAATAAAGCCAAAATAAGGTTAAAATATAGAACCGGAAATAGAATCTAAGATCAGAAAAAAGAATAACAAAAAAAACACGTACAGAAAAGATTAAATAAAAATATATATAGACATGAACAAGTGGAACTATGTGTAGTACGAACATTTTAGTGTGTGAGTGTGTATCAGTGTGTGCAATGGTGTTGCTGTGTGAGTGAGTGTGCGAGGTTGAGTCTTAGTTTTTTTTTAAAGAACTTCTACTTAGGCCAAATATATCCATCGCGGTATTAAGATGCTCCATTGTGTAATGACTACCATGCAGTTCAACCTTAACGTTAATGAGGTTTACCTTTTATTATTTGGTCAAGCTAATAAGTAATAACCTCACAAGTACGTATTTCGTACTCATAACTTCGTAAGAATTTTCTTTCAACTCTTAACCGCTGAGGAGTTTTACCTTCCATCATCAGCTCATCCACATAAGAAGATGACTATCAGAATATAAAATTGTCAGAATAGTAATTGCCTGTACGTTAATTTGAAAGTTGCCCTCGA
This sequence comes from Leptophobia aripa, assembly GCA_951799465.1. Taxonomy (NCBI): domain Eukaryota; kingdom Metazoa; phylum Arthropoda; class Insecta; order Lepidoptera; family Pieridae; genus Leptophobia; species Leptophobia aripa. The sequence goes on along the minus strand of OX637267.1, from coordinate 4,388,258 downwards.
TTTCCCTGAATCATCCGATCCTGTAAAGCTACATCATCCCTGAGTAACACGGGCTATATATAATTCCAATTGTAACAAGATTTTAGCCCGTGATAGAAAGCCCTGTCGAGATCATTAAAAAACGCTATATACTTAACCAAATTACACGTGGGCGAAGCCGCGGGCGGAAAGCTATCCTCAATATACTAATTTGATTTCACATATTGACATTTTCAACCTTTTTATCAAATGACATGGTGAAAGTCATGGGGACGGTCATGGGAACGGTCAAGGTGACGATCATGGGGGCGGTCATGGTCAAGGTGACGGTCATGGTGACGGTCATGGTCAAGGTGACGGTCATGGGAACGGTCAAGGTGACGGTCATGCCCATGCCCATGCCCATGCCCATGCCCATGCCCATGCCCATGCCCATGCCCATGCCCATGCCCATGCCCATGCCCATGCCCATGCCCATGCCCATGCCCATGCCCATGCCCATGCCCATGCCCATGCCCATGCCCATGCCCATGCCCATGCCCATGCCCATGCCCATGCCCATGCCCATGCCCATGCCCATGCCCATGCCCATGCCCATGCCCATGCCCATGCCCATGCCCATGCCCATGCCCATGCCCATGCCCATGCCCATGCCCATGCCCATGCCCATGCCCATGCCCATGCCCATGCCCATGCCCATGCCCATGCCCATGCCCATGCCCATGCCCATGCCCATGCCCATGCCCATGACCGTCACCTTGACCATGACCGCCCCCATGATCGTCACCTTGACCGTTCCCATGACCGTCCCCATGACTTTCACCATGACCGTCCCCATGACCGTCCCCATGACCGTCCCCATGACCGTCCCCTTAACCGTCCCCATGACCATGACCGTCACCTTGACCGTCACCATGACCGTCACCTTGACCGTCACCATGACCGTCACCTTGACCATGACCGTCACCGTGACCGTCCCCATGACCGTCACCATGACCGTCCCCATGACCGTCACCATGACCTTGACCGTCACCATGACCGTCACCTTGACCATGACCGCCCCCATGATCGTCACCTTGACCGTTCCCATGACCGTTCCCATGACCGTCACCATGACCATAACCGTCCCCATGACCGTTCCCATGACCGTCCCCATGACCGTCACCTTGACCATGACTGCCCCCATGATCGTCACCTTGACCGTTCCCATGACCGTCACCATGACCATAACCGTCCCCATGACCGTTCCCATGACCGTCCCCATGACCGTCACCATGACCATGACCGTCACCGTGACCGTCCCCATGACCGTCACCATGACCATGACCGTCACCATGACCGTCACCTTGACCGTCACCATGACCGTCACCTTGACCATGACCGTCACCGTGACCGTCCCCATGACCGTCACCATGACCGTCCCCATGACCGTCACCATGACCTTGACCGTCACCATGACCGTCACCTTGACCATGACCGCCCCCATGATCGTCACCTTGACCGTTCCCATGACCGTTCCCATGACCGTCACCATGACCATAACCGTCCCCATGACCGTTCCCATGACCGTCCCCATGACCGTCACCTTGACCATGACTGCCCCCATGATCGTCACCTTGACCGTTCCTATGACCGTCACCATGACCATAACCGTCCCCATGACCGTTCCCATGACCGTCCCCATGACCGTCACCTTGACCATGACCGTCACCTTTACCGTTCCCATGACCGTCACCATGACCATAACCGTCCCCATGACCGTTCCCATGACCGTCCCCATGACCGTCACCATGACCATGACCGTCACCGTGACCGTCCCCATGACCGTCACCATGACCATGACCGTCACCGTGACCGTCCCCATGACCGTCACCATTACCGTCCCCATGACCGTCACCATGACCTTGACCGTCACCATGACCGTCACCTTGACCATGACCGCCCCCATGATCGTCACCTTGACCGTTCCCATGACCGTCACCATGACCATAACCGTCCCCATGACCGTTCCCATGACCGTCCCCATGACCGTCACCATGACCATGACCGTCACCGTGACCGTCCCCATGACCGTCCCCATGACCGTCCCCATGACCGTCCCCATGACCGTCACCATGACCTTGACCGTCACCATGACCGTCACCTTGACCATGACCGCCCCCATGATCGTCACCTTGACCGTTCCCATGACCGTCCCCATGACTTTCACCATGACCGTCCCCATGACCGTCACCTTGACCCTTACCGCCCCCATGGCCGTCACCAAGACCATGACCGTCACCTTGACCGTTCCCTTGACCGTCACCATGACCGTCACCTTGACCATGACCGCCCCCATGATCGTCACCTTGACCCTTACCGCCCCCATGACCATGACCGTCACCTTGACCGTCACCATGACCGTTCCCATGACCGTCACCATGACCATAACCGTCCCCATGACCGTTCCCATGACCGTCACCATGACCATGACCGCCCCCATGACCGTCACCGTGACCGTCCCCATGACCCTTACCGCCCCCATGACCCTTACCGCCCCCATGACCCTTACCGCCCCCATGACCGCCCCAATGGCCGTCACCAAGACCATGACCGTTACCATGACCGTTCCCTTGACCGTCACCTTGACCAAGACCACCCCCATGATCGTCACCTTGACCGTTCCCATGACCGTCCCCATGACCGTCCCCATGACCGTCCCCATGACCATGACCGTCACCTTGACCGTAACCATGACCGTCTCCATGACCGTCCCCATGACCGTCACCATGCCCATGACCGTCACCAAGCCCATACCCATAACCATACATCTATCTATACTAATAATAAGACAGTAAAAATCGAAAATCTGTACATTTAATATTTTTCCAAAAAACTGAAAGGATGCAATTAAAGAAGAGTCATAGAAACCAAAAAAACAATTTTTGGAATTCTTGTCTGTCTGTCTGTCTGTCTGTCTGTCTGTCTGGTACGTTATAACTTCAGAACTACTGAACGGATTTGAACGCGGTTTTCACAGTTGGATTACATATAATTGGGAGCGTTGTCAAAAGTTTATTTTGTCAAAATCGGTTAAGAGAAAAAGAAGTTATGGTCAATTGAAAATTTACTTCAACCACTGCTTCAAAATTTTTAAACACTTGTATTGATTGATTAGTTATATATTGTTAAATATGTTCTAATATAAGTTAACCTTAATATTAAAACTTATGAGAGGTAACAAAAATAACAAAAAACGCAGTGCGCGCGGCGCGGTTGAAGTGTTGAACAATGTGCTCGATAGATGGCGTTGATAAAATTCGTCATCAACCTAGATTTATTTTATTTTTTTATTTCTTAAACCTATACAGCTTATCAAAAACAGTTTACACAATAAAAATAGATTAAAAATAAAGCCAAAATAAGGTTAAAATATAGAACCGGAAATAGAATCTAAGATCGGAATAAAGAATAACAAAAAAAAACACGAACAGAAAAAATAAATAAAAATATATATATACTCATGAACAAGTGGAGTATATTATGTGAAGTACGAGCATTTAAGTGTGTGTGTGTAATGGTGTTGCTGTGTGAGTGAGTGTGCGAGGTTGAGTCTTAGTTTTTTTTTAAAGAACTTCTACTTAGGTCAAATATATCCATCGCGGTATTAAGATGCTCCATTGTGTAATGACTACCATGCACTTCAAACTTTCATTAACGTTTTACCCTATGATTATTTCGAGTGAACACTACCTATACAAACAAGTAAAAGAAAACGAGTGAAGAGACGTTTAACGTTTGTCCGCATCCAAACTTTTCCACCAAGATCCTTAACGTTAATGAGGTTTACCTTTTATTATTTGGTCAAGCTAATAAGTAATAACCTCACAAGTACGTATTTCGTACTCATAACTTCGTAAGAATTTTCTTTCAACACTTAACCGCTGAGGAGATTTACCTTCGATCATCAGCTCATCCACATAAAAAGATGACTATCAGAATATAAAATCGTCAGAATAGTAATTGCCTGTACGTTAATTTGAAAGTTGCCCTCGATTTCCCTGAATCATCCGATCCTGTAAAGCTACATCATCCCTGAGTAACACGGGCTATATATAATTCCAATTGTAACAAGATTTTAGCCCGTAAAAGAAAGCCCTGTCGAGATCATTAAAAAACGCTATATACTTAACCAAATTACACGTGGGCGAAGCCGCGGGCGGAAAGCTAGTTATAAATAAATGTCAATCAGAAATTGGTTGTGACTTATACTAAGGAAAACATTGCACTTCATTAAATTTAAATAATTACTTATTAATTAATTAACTATTTCTCAGACCACGATTGCTAAAAGTAATTTTTACGGAACAGGTTAATGTATCACATATGATGGAAAAACTTCATTTCAATCACATTTTGATCCGTAGAAGATATATTTCTATCATCATATCACTCTACATTAGCCCCAACTTGGCGAGACGGAAAATTTAATTTCGTTACGTAATTTCCAAAAAAACACACCCCCATATCAAAAACAGATTGTGAAATAATAAGCGAATACCTTAATCTTATTACATTATAATAACTTGGAATAACTTAGAGGTGTTTTCCCAATCAGATTTTCCCGAATCCCCAATTTTTTTATCAATGGAAATTACTAAATTTGCATCGCCGATAGCGCTATCTATGAGCGAATGTCATTATTCAAAACAAGTTTATTTGCAAACAAAGCCAGCTGTTGCTTTATTTTACACCTTAAGTAATAGTAATAAGAACCAAAATGAAATAGTTGGAAATCCTGATGTGAATTTCATAACTTTGCCAAATATCAAAGTGTAAGATTAGGGTATAGTACCCTTTTGAAAAACAGTATGAATAATGATTTGCATAATATCTATAGGTAACAAGTTTATTTACCTCCAGAATTTATTTTTAAAAATCTATTGTCTTTCCAATTTTCCACCACAAGGACTAACACAGCTAAAATTTAAGTTGGAAAAATAGTCTGTCTTTAAGCGCATTTTAAGTGCTGATTATATCAATATAACAATCATATCATGTATGATATTTGAATATACTTTAATCCAAATTGATCGGCCACAGAAATCTATATATACCAACCTACGTATAAAATAACTCGTTTTTCCATACACATATATTCGTATTGCTCTGTTTAAATAAATAATTGTAATTCTTAATAAAACTACCCTCAAGACTGGCCGCCGTAACCCACACGTGCCGCGAACTACTGTTTTTGAGGATTACTCGATTTTGATCATTTGCCTTGGACAGTTGCTCAATAATGTCACTAGCGTGTGCTATATTAAATAAGGAATATATAATTTAATGTTCTTGATCTAGTAAAACCTTCTATTAGATGTAAAACAAATACACTTCACGAGATTTCACATTGCCATTTGGAGTTCAGTCATTGGTGTTATTACGACGAGTTACTAATAAAACTACTGACAGTGGAAGTTTTAATTATTTTACTATTGTTATTATTTTTATCATACTATTTTGTTATTAATAACCATTCGCACAAATAACAATAAGTATCAAAACGTCCCAATCGCAGTAAATAGCGTTAGATAGAGCCGTCGGTCGATGTCCGTAATGACCGGACACTTTACATAATTCGCCGATCGGCTGACCCCAGGCCGGCTTTATGAGCACACCCTACACCCAAATAATGAATAGAAACGTCTTATTGTAGCCATCTTGTATCTGGAAGATCAGGTGTCATTTATATCACAAATTTGCAAATATATAAACTAAATGTACAACACGAAAACCCTTCTGTATAGCATTTTCATTTCTTTCATTATTAAATGGATTTCCTTAGATACCTGTTACTTATCACAGTTTGTACCATTTTTTATTTATTAAAATATCTTCACATAATCTATAACGAAACAAACGCGGAAATTTACGGATGCCAATTGTTAGTGAAGATTGCTTTTGAAAACAGATGATCCATTAAATAATTATTATAATTAAAACCTTTATAATTCATGTAAATAATTTGCACAAAATCGCCTGAGACCACACAATAATAAAAAGAATTTTATCCACTCGTAGTCAAGTGCAATTTTATTGCCAGGATTCCATTTAAGTCGATCGCTCCTGAACAAACGCTTATCGGAACTACCGAAAAGCATTTTATGAGACATAACCGTCCGGTTTTTGGCTATCTGATGCATTTTTAGATACTTTGGGTTAAGACAATCGGTCAATGGTGTGGTCTGAGTTTTAAGAGTATTATATTTTTTATTAAAAACAAGTACCATATTAATAATCCATTTTTTTGGAGTGGGATCTCGCTGTTAGCCTGGAGGCCTTTACAGCTCAGCTCAGGCTTGTTGGCGAGCTTACTCAGCCGTGACTAATAACAATTCGTCGTTTGATATATTGGGGATCATTCAAGGATTTTCAGAGAATCATAATATCGTTAAACTTTCAACTATTTAACATTTAACAAAAAAATTGAAATTGTTTGAAATCCTAATAAAATATATTTTTATAATAATTAAATTCTGCGTAATACTTTTAATCGTTATCGCTACCGCGTATGCCTTGTGCGGTATAACAAAAACCAATTGTCCAAAATATAGGTGATTGGATTAGGATAAATGACAGTTTTGGGTTTTCTGGACTCCGTAGTGACCTCCTCATTGTTTTATGACGCCATTTGCGGATACAACAAGGCAATTCATTGGTATACAGTATACCCAAAGATAATCAAATTAAAGATATAATATTGATGTTATTTCGTTCATAAGTTTTTCAGGGGATCATTTTTGCGCCTTTAAACATGAGAAGAAATATAAGTTTTTATTATTGATTTTTTTAATACAATATTCTTATTTACAAGCGAATCCGTTAATTAGTAATATTACATTGTGACTTAACGTAGAATGTTTGTAAGAAAATGACGAATGGAGAAAATAGTATAAGGGAAAACTGTAATGTTACCTATAAATCGTGATAAACTAGACGTGAGTCATAAAATGACCCTAAAATGTTGGGGTCAGTTGGGATCCAATAATTTATACAATTGATAAATAATATATTGAGCCTAGCCACATATGGGTTATGACTGATCCGTATTTTTGAATTTTTTATTTCCGAGTTGTATTATTTTTTTTATTTTATTACAAATTTAGTTTAATTGTTTGTGATAAAAGGTTATAAATATTAAGTACTAATATGTTTGATTTAGGTTAAAATGTTTCTGTTACGTAAAAAGTCTGTAAACTAAAAAGTCTTAGCAGAATGGTAACTGGGAAGTTTCAAAGCAGAAAGCATAGTACGTCACACTCATTACGAGAGGCCATTATGACCCCATAAAGAGTCCCCACACGATCCGCAAGGGATTTTTGAGGACTTTCTTGGAAATTAACTTGTAAGTACTTTAATATGTTTAGCTGAACTTCTGAACTGAACAAATAACGCGTACATTTATTAAGCGGAAGTGTAACGCAATCATGAAAAATGTGTGTCCGATTTCGTTCAAAATATGTCTACATTTCTACCCAATTAGTGACTTAATACTTAAAAGCACACTTCCCAGCTATACTAACAGAACAACATCTAGTAATCAGTACTAATGATCGGTTCATAGTTCAAAATCATATTTTACCAGGAAAATGAATTGGCAAAGATCACGCACTTACAATTATGTAGTAAAACGAATAGTATTATTATTAGACTTTTGTAGTTATTCACATTTTAAGGTTGCGGTAGCAAAAGTTTACCACGGTAAAAGATAAGCACTATTTATAGTACTTATATTTTCCTAATACTCAAAAGTGTTGGCCTCTGCACCATGTACGTTCGATCCTGGCTGCGTCAACAGATTTTTTTCTATCTGCGCAATGAACACTTGATTCTACGGTCAAGGCAAATCTTCAATCTTAAATAAACTTGTATAGAACCGAAGAATCGTGGAGATGCCTCAGACAAAGGCTGTTCGCTCACTTAACATATATAAATAACAAACATATATCAAAGAGACGGAAAATTCGAGACCAAGATTCTGTTTGGGTTCTCATTCCAGTGCTAATTTTAAGTAATGAGAAATATGTTCAGTTTGACTGCTTTTTTCTGCGTAGATTCAGTTAAAACCAGCTTTTGTATATGTTTATTTTTATCTTTATTTCTTTTTTAATACTTACTTAGTCACACATTTAGAAGTATAGTCAATACTCATAAAAGACGATCATAATAAACCTTTAACAATACGAAAGCTTCAATCGAATCTAATAAAAGTGCACATCAAAACGAAGGAATTTCACGCGTTTTTCTCATAAGCCATTTTCCTACTCTATAGAGTTGATAACAATGCAATCCTGCCTTTATTAAAACCTAATACACCCTACTTTTTTGAACATTTAATTCGGCTGTATTATATTGCACGAGATTCCAAAATGATCTTTGTATAATGTTGATAAAATTTAAATTGCCATGTCTTAAATGCTTATCAAGATCAATAAAATAATATGAGATTTTAATATGTAACACAAGGAGATAAGGTTGAATTTTGTATAAAAATCAATGGAATTCGAAGTGTTACATTTAGTATAAGTGTAACATAAAACACATTATTATGTAGAGAGGTTTGTTAGCGAATTTCGCACCGAAAAACTGATCAAGTGAATTAATTTAAACCAGTCGTATTGAATATTAACAGACTTTAAGATTTTTTTTTCATCCTGTTTTACTTAATATAAACACAAATTTAACATCGTATTTAATATTTGCAATTTATATCATAAGTCGTAATGAAGCGAAAATAATTTTTAAACAGATTAAAAACACTGAGTCATATTGTCTTTGGTATAACTGAGAACAAAGGTTGTAATAAAACCTCTTTGAACGATACAGACGCAAACTTGTAAAACTTTGTTCACGATTATACTCACCCAATAATATGCCATAATCAGTATTCTTTTCAACAATTTTCAGGACCTAAATCAAAATTAAGCATTATTTTATTTTATTCATGTGTTTTACATTAAAGAAAACAGTTGAATTCCAGAATTGAACCTGAGATCACTCACTGTATAGGTAATGGTAATAGGTAATAGGATCAGATAATTTGACTTCAACATTAGCAGACTCTCGACACACAATAAAAATGTAATTAAATCTAGCTAGGGTCATGGGAAAAAATCCAATTTTCTTTTACGACTCTAGAATCCCCTTGTTATGCACAATTACGTATAATGCTGTTTAAAACTTGTTTTTTATGCATAAATTGTGATATAGCCTACATATATGGGTCGAAACAACTGTTTTGTTACTTATCATTTATGTCAATTCAACTTTACAATTTTTTTATTCATTATATTGATACTTGTACAAAATAACATTTGCAGTACCGCTACTAATTTTTAATTGTTTTTTTTATAGAAGAGGGGGCAAGCGAGCAGGAGGTACACCATAAAGGTGAAGTCACCACCCATACATACTCACGTGGCTGGGAGCTCGTGAGTGCGTTGCCGGCATTTTAGGGAGTGGTACGCTTTTGTCTTGAAGGACCCTAAGTCGTAAAGGTTCGGAAACACCGTGGCGGGCAGATGGTTCCATAATCTGGTGGTGCGTGGTAAGAAATATCATACGAAACGCGCAGTATCATTATCAAGATTTGCAAGTTTTGTTAAATTTTAACGTTAGGTCATTTAAAAATGTATTTTATCCATTGTATACTTCGGTTGTTTCAAAGAATGAGTACTTTCTAACCCTTGAAAAAGAAAATACTTTTATTTATTGTAAATTTTGATAATACAGCTTAAAATATTTTGCTATAAAGTATTCCATGAAATAAATACCGTTTCTGTTAATACAAAAAGCATGATGTCTTTAAAAAACTTTTTTCTCAAGCTAACTTCTAATATTATCCAAACTTACATATGTAAGTAAAGAACATGTAGTTTAATGTAATTGAAATAAACCGTTTATGTTAAATGGTGCAAATTTAAAAGTAAAATTAATCAGGGTTCAAGTTAACTGCCAATTTGCATAACTTCTTTCGCGACATTAACTCTCCTATGAGATATGGCATAGATTTATAGCATAGTGGATTTATGAATATAAAAGAAAATTTTATGTTATCAAAGTGACGATAAAATATATGATTAAATTTATATTTCTATTTGAAATATAATTAAATTAAATTCCTGTAGTTTGTTAAATTTAATTTTATACACGTTTAATATATTAAATTAAAATAGGATTTTTACCAATGTTTACTCGGTTGGCGAAATAGTTACCACACCGGACTATTGAACAGAGGGTCCCAGGTTCGATACCTGCTAGGGTTAACTATGTGATGAGCATATTTAGGTCTGGGTGTTTTAATATTTATTTATTTCAATTAAATTAAATGTAAGTATGTGTAGGAGTTGTATTAGGACCCATAGTATAACTATACGCTTACCTTGGGGCTAACCGAGCGTGTAAAATGAGTCCTAATATAATTATTTTATTCATATTTAACTTTTGCTGAATTATTAAGATAATTTATGTTTCTGAGTCTTACTAGGTTTGATTCTTATACGCTTAAATAAGACAAATCCCTAAACTATCAAGTTTTTATCTTCCAATGCGAAATATTCGTCAGAAATTGAACATAAGACCTAGGTTTAATCAACAATACAACACACAAGCTATGGAGGCATTCTGAAATATTAAGCTATTGATATTGTTGACAAATAACTGTGTTATGTAAGAATTATTGTATCAGGAAAAGTCAGTTTATCAGGCGGCGGGTGTCGGTAACATTTTGTTAGGGGACACGCACTTATATCAAGAAATCTGTAAACACCATTTACTAATAACTCAATATTCTGCACAATTTACAGAACTCGTCAATATAATACTGTTATTATTAAGCATCGATTATATGTTTTTAATAACGTGTTAGTAAAAAAACAATCATTTTTTTTAAATAATTAAAAAGAAATTGATTATGAAAAATTTCAGATATATATTTAATATTTTTGTAAAAGCTATTAACAATATAATGTACTGCTAATTCATAGCAGCAGGTCTTTGATGTAACATAGTACAGAATAGTGAGCAATAAGGTATACATATCTACTTACAATTTCTTAACGTGTGAATTACAGATACGAATATGAAGAACAAAACAGAACAAATGCTTGTGAAAAATACTACTAGTATTTTTTTTATCTAACATAGCGATAACTTCTGGTAAGAACTACGGAATTAGTCTACAAAGTTACGTCTAAAGGATCCTTCACGCCCTAATCCTATTCCCTCGATAAATAATTTGACATCGTATTAGCATACGTCGATTTATCTAGAGAATTATTATTTATAGCGAGCCCACCCCACTACATATGTTAACCAAATCCTCCGCCAGATTAAGGAAATACAGAGGCGAAGATTATGCGAAGATATAAAAGGGTTTCTTGACTTAGCCCGATATTACTTGGGAGAACACGTTTTTTGTATATTTATGTGTTATTACGGAAAAGGAAAATCTGCTAATTTTACGCACGGAATAAATTTAAAACAACAAACAGAGTAATGGCAACTGCAATTCAATTTGAGTTGAGACCGTTCGATGCTATTTACGCCAGATAATATATAGATATAGCTTACTCGTAATAAATGTATGTGTATCAAAAATCCACAAATACCTATCAAATATTTTGCGTTTAAGCCCTAATATGTTCTTAGTCTACCCTTGAAATAACATCAATCACGTGAGCACCGCATCCGCGAGGGACTAACTTTGATTATCGAACTTTGATGTCTCAGCTCAGTTCTATGCATTAATAGTATCTAATTTTCTTATATCACAAACTTAAACTTATTGAGGTATTATATAATTGTAAATCTTGTGGAAGTTTAAATCATATACAACATGGCTTTCGAATATGTTTCGTAGCAAATTTATACGCCTTGGTGATAAAAACTTTGATTGAGCTTGAGTATTTCTTAAAATTAAAATAGTAGGATTTTAAAATTAAATGTTTTAATATAAGGTGAGCTCTTCGTCTAAGTAGCGATAAGTGTGAGAAAAGACAAAGCGTCGTCGATTAGCGTTGACGCGCAACAAGACAGCTAACACAGACTTATTAATAACAACCGCATCGGATCCAGTTAATTAAAATCAAACATTTCGGAACGCCTTCAAATAAACGGGGGTAACTAGATGACAAAGTGACGTTCATTTTAATGAAAATTAAAATGACATTCTTAAGAATACAATTTTTATTTTCATAATTGAAATTTACTGTATCACTGTAATATACAAATCATGAAAATTTAATTTAGAAAAGTAATTTTAATTAAAAGTATATATGTATTAACACAACCAGACCATACACTTCATATCAAAAAGCTTTATAGAAGTGAAATAAAATCTTAAATACCATTCAACATTACCATCTGTACCAACAATGATTCCATTTATCCGTCATGTCGATGACAAATAAGACCAATATAAAGCGAGACAGTAGTCGGGTTATCGCGTCAAAAAACGTCAAAAGATGCCGCCACTCGTAGCTTCCATTAATCAGAAGTCGAGGGTTGAAGACACTTAATCAAAGTATCACAATATGACGACTATAATAGGTACATGAATATTTATAAGGGAATTAGCCTCGCCCGAGACGCGACGCTTCATTTTAAACGGTGTGGCCTCGCCTTAATAATTGTTTGCGAAGAGACGGCTTTCTTTTTTTGTTCTATTGTCTTTCATATTTGGCTGGTAAAAAATGGTGATCACTTTGGCGGATATCATATGGTGTAAGAATTGATTCGAATTTTGATTATTTAGACCACATATTAAAGTCAAAGAACAGCAGCTAGTCCGGCGCAATATAAGAGTTATAAGAAGTAACTGCATTTATTTAAAAGAAAAGCGAATAATAAATATCCTCATATAAAAATGCGGAAGCTGACATTTGCGAAAATGAACGACTTTCACAAGTTGCGATTTCAATAGAAAATCTTATTACATTTATAAAAATGGGAATATATTTTCTGTAAATAATTATACACAAATATTTTTTAGGGTTTTGTCTGATGGTTACGACGCGCACTTGTTTGCCCCACACTTCTTTTTTAACGTAGTAATAACACGTAAAAATACCAAACACCGTAATTCGTAAAAAACAATTGTTCAACAACGCCATTTTAATTTGGGGACACGAATTAGTATTACAAGTGACCAAATCCCGATTTAATATGGCGTTGGTCACTCGATCCCTGGATCATGACTTAAGCTCTGGATTAATACGTAGGGACGGTAATTCATTTTTTGTTAAAACAATTTTAACCTTATTTCATCACAATACGGTGTAAAATTGCAAGTGAACAAATGTTTGCAAAATAATTTTTAGGGCCCTCAGAAAGTGGTTGAAATGTAAAAGCATTTCGGTGTAAGATTATGTTATTATGAAATATATTGCTTGAGGTAGTTTTGGTGACACTTCAATTTGGAGCTAAGTTTTAGTATACTTAAAATAGAAATGTTTTGGTTAGTTCGCTTATTTACCTTAGTACAACTAAGTGCATTTGCCTACTTATTTTTATTAAAAACACTGAACAAAGGTAAAAAAATGCCAATATTTCATACTGAAACATACTTGATGTATGCTTTCCAATTTAAAAAAATGTTCAAACATCAACGAGAGGACAAAAAAGTGATAGAAAAGGTTTTCAAAGGTACAACTAAAAAATCCACATCGTTTTTCTAACACCCAATCAAATTCGATTTGCAAAGTAAACAAAAGAATTCCGGAATTCTTATAAAGAACTCATAAATTAGTCCACCCTACTAATTGGAGTTGAGCATTTTTGAGACATTCGGAATTTATGCAAAACATTTGCCGACAAATTAAAAGCGCTAAGAAAAAAAAAAGTATAAATTAATGCACCCGGTACATTTTTAATTATGTTCTCCCTTAACGTAAATGTAACTATAGACCGTCCTTGTTTCTCATAGCTTTTATCTTTAGGACATTAATTGTATTAACTTAATACTATTTGTCTGTTTCAACAAAACGGTGACTAAAATAGAATTTATATATTCGACATTTCTTTTTACACACTGAATCAGGTAACTTATAAAATACCATATAATAAAAGATTTCCAATTAAAGAAATATTTTTTAAAATTACTGTTCATAATCAATTTACGCGCTCTAGTATAAACTTGTATCGCCTTAAGGCTTGTGTGTAAAAAGTATACCAACATAAAAAAAATATAAATATTAATCGAAATGTAATTAATTTCGATCAGATTTAATAAGACAATGAATAACTCTTGTTACGAACACAAAAAAATGTATCTTTTGACACAACTGTATATTTATTGTGATAAACATAGTTTTTACGTCAGGTGATGTATCGTCTGGTTCGTATGTTCAGTAACGTCTTGTAACTGATACGAGTCGTAACTCAAGCAAAATGTTTAAATAAACTAACCCTTTTATTTATAATTACAAAGTAAATCTTGGCTTTTGTAAAAAAAAAACAACTAAAACTGTTATTCTTTACGTTTCTGAATTTGCTGGAAAGACTATGATAGTGACAACCAATATAACACTTGTCAAACGTCAAATTGGTTGTAATTGTCAAAATGAACAATCCGAAATGTATGAGATTTTGTTGCTTTCTAAAGAATTTCCATATGAAAAAGCTTTTGTGTTGAAACAATTCACTGTTCCGTAGACGATAATACTATTTTTTGTAATGTGGGAAACCTCCACTAGAAAGAGAAAGTTGAATGCACTATAATTTTTGTAAACCAAAAAAACTATTTAAATATTCCGTTAGATTTTTTAGAAAATACTGACTTTGTCTCTATCACGTAAACACTTTAATATATATTATATAAATAAAATTCCCATTTAACCGTTAAAGATATTTTAATAAACAGTACTCCCATACATTAAAGACATTCTTAAGGTAATTAAATAATGTTTTTGTTGATTAATATACAGTGGTATGAATAAACTAGTAACCTGCTAAGTGTCCATTAAAAGGTATTATAATTTTGTTTCTATATAGTATAATGCGGTTGATCAAATTATATTTAAAAAATACTATAAATAGGGAAGTCAAAGACTTTTAGCTTGCATCGTATTAGGAGAACATTACATAATTTAGTGGCCAACTATGAGTATCGCCTTGAAGTATAAAACAAAAAAATTAAATTCGCTAGTATTTTAATCGTAATAAAAACAATCCAAGCCATTCTATAAATCACTACAAATAAATCTATCCAATCCGACTCATATGCAAATTCGATTAAAACAATAACAATATAGAATCGAATAAGGCATCGATAAATCGAATATCGAATCGATAGGATCAATTGTCCCTTACTAGGCACCACTAATTACTTTCGTATTGTATTCGAATTATATTTCGAATAAATCGTAATGAGGATATAAGATATCTTATCAATAATCTGGGTAACTTATTTAATAAGCACTACGAATAGATATAGAAATGTTCCATACACTTGTGTGTGTAGAAAGCTTTTTGGATTTTAAAAAGTTTATTTTGATTAGTTTGATGAGCTAGAATAGAGAAAGTGATAACTGTGGACGGCCAAAGGTTAAGAAACTAAGGTCGATGATGTAAATTAATGCATTAAAAATATATCGTTATATTGACAACCCTGATTGTTTATGTTGAATAAACTAATAGTGGTATTAAAGAAAGATTTTTTGATATCTGTCATCGAGACTTGATTTGACCTAAATGGTTTAAGGGTAACATAATCGCATGTATCATAAAGGCTAGAACGCCGATGCTTTTGAGTCGTGAGAAACAAAATTACCATTTTTAGAGGTGGGATTACTGAACGCAAGCTATCTGGTTTAGATTGCCTGAAGCCTGACTGGACACTATTTTTCAATTTCAATTTTTTCTACACAACTTTAAACAGCTGTCAGTGATTAAAAAAATATTTTTTACAATTTTAAATATTAATATAGAACAAGATTTTTTTTTATTAAAAATTAAATATATATTAATGTAATTCAAAAATCGGTTCCCATATATTGATTCAGATTGGTTTCACACCATGGTTTGAGATGATTGTTACAGCAAGTCTTTTGTGTAACCTAGGCACATATGTTATAAAAAAGTATTAAGAAATTATCCAAATATATTTTAAAAAAAGACATACCTGCTATTTACTGAAGCTGTATTACCAACGCCATCTACAGATGGCTTCCTGAAACAAAGAAAATGACACATTTTACCAAAGGCATTTATGGCTTTTATTTAAACATTTGAAACTACGTGATGTAAATATTAAATTTATTATCATTTATGTAAATTAATTTCATTAATATAAATTATAATAGAAAGAGAAATAAATCATGAACAAAATGTGATTATATAAATTAATATTTTCTATTTTTAATTGAATTTCCCTTAAAAAATACGATAAATTACCAAAAAAGTAATTATTGTAACAAATAAAGTAATAATAAATCTAAATTAATAATTTTCAAAACTATGCATCGGTGATATAATTAGAATAACACTTGTTGTTTTATTAATTTATTCGTTTAAAAATATTTTTGTGTATAAAATATAATTTTTTGAAAAAATATAGTGTCTACAAGTTATCTACTTACGTCCAATATTGTTCCGTCAGTGGTAGATGAGGTACATAGTGATTTGTTATATGATACGGTGAACAGAAATTTACCATTGGAACTGTGTACATTTTGCCTATAACTAAACATTGGAACGAAATAAATAAAATCAATTAGTAAAAGAACATTTTGAGGAATTTATGAATATACGAAATCAGTTTAATTGTATCAAAAAGTATTTACTTTTTGTCAAATTGTATTATGAGTACTAATTACAGAGGTTCTCAGCCGCGAGATTTTATCATTTGTATTAGATAAATTTTCAATATGGGTTTCAAGTTACAATAATTATACTGTGCGTAATTTCCATGAGATAAGTATTATTGTATTTTTTGGCCTATAAAACACCGTAAGTTTGATGTGCTACTTATAACTTAAGCTAGTAAATCACTTATTATTAATTGTCTAAAACATATCCTGGTATCACATATAACATATATAATAGATTCAAACCCGTAAAAAATATGTTGCAGATGTTTTAGTAATCCTGGATTGCGAACGATTTATTGAAAGATGTTTTACAATTAATTACTTGCTTAAGTAAAAATAAAACATAAATGGTCTCATTACACTAGTTTAAAGCGTTGTGAAAGCTTCTTTATTTAACGTGTAATCGAAACAACATTGGATATGTGCCTTAAAGGCACAGTGAAATAAGTTCTTACTAAGCGATAAGTTTGTAAAACGCATTCCAAATTATACACGTTGTACCTCGTAATGCAATGCCGGCGCGACCAATCAAACAATAGTTCCAGTTAGCGGCCAACAGATGTCGTCACTCGTTAACACCCGCTGCGCAAGATACGAAATTAACGATTTAAATCACCGTATTAAATGCATTATAATGAGGTATACTTGTACACCAGTTTTTACATGCCTTTTGTGTAATGAGACTGTTTATTTATAGTTTTATGAACTTACAAGGATCTCGTATTTACTATAAGCGGGATCTGTTGGTTGAATATTATTGAAAAGGATATATAATATTATTTAAAATTAGCGTCAAGTTTCATTTGATAAAAATAAAAATTATCCATAAATAGACACAAACAATAAACATTATCTAACTCTACACTTATTTCGAATTAGATACAAACTCAATCATCATCACACCAATTATAAATCGATTAAAAGACTATTCGATCGATTCCGATTCGATTCTGATTTATTTTCGATTGTCGTAACGAGCGGCAGGTACAAACAGAGTAAGGATCTAAATACATTAGTCATGGAAATGGTATATTTTCACTATTTCGTGTCATTCCTAATGTTAAATGGATTGTTATTTGGATAAATACGACGAATTATAAAAGGTTCTAGCGTGTCTAATGTATATTATTGAAGGTCAAACTAATCATTTCTATGTAATAAATAAAATATTTTTCTAATTTAAACTTGAAATAAAAAAATATTAGATACTGTAAACTTTGATGAAAATATAATGATTATAGGAAGAAGTGACCACAGTCTTTTGATATTGAAACAATTGAGGTCATAAAAGGCATTTAAAAACTATATAAAATTTGTTGACGCAATAACTGTGTATAATTGATCAAGTATTTTAATAATTATCGGACTATAAATCGTGACGTTTTAGGAAAACTGTCACTCCCCATAAGCGCAGATCATAAAACCTTCAGCGAAGTTACTAATTGGTTGAAAAACTTCAATTAACCACAATACTGAGCTTCTGGTATTTATTTGCAGGGTACAAATGTCTTCATTAAGAACCGCCGGTCGGTATCTCAAACGAAAAACGATCTCCCACATCGATACTTTCCAAGAAAACTCAAAACCTCGAAATTCCTCGATATATCGAATAAGGACCGCGAGCGATTAATCGGAACGATGCGAATAAGCAATCGATCACAGAGCACCGATTCAAATTATTCGCAGAAAAAGTTACGTAGGTCATAAACCAACCTGCACAACATAAACACTTTCTTATAAAAAGCAGACTACATTGTTTCCTTAATATACCTAAAGGCTATTCAAACACTAAAACTTTGAAAACTACCGAACACTTTACTAAGCAGTTCAGCAGTGTTGCCAATTATTTAGTTCTAATTTCCAATTAATGTCCAAGTTCGAATTTCAAACTATCAAACAAAGTTCTATTTTCGAATTCGCGTAGGCCTGCGTTCTTCGCGGCGCACCACGTGTTTGTGCGGTGACATTGCACGCCCTCCGGAAAATTTTCACAACCCTCCTTGCACTTGTGTTTACAATGGCACAATAGTATTCATGTGTGGGTGTAATTGGATAGCGATCTGTAACCGGAACATCTTAATGATTCATTAATTCCTTGTTTGATTTGACTTTTAACTTTTTGAGCCTTAATGGTGTTACAATTTGTGATGAAAACTGGGTGGTTTCAACTAATAAATGGAATTAATTCTAACAGAAGACGGTATATTTAATGGCAAATTAAAAATAAATTTAATGTTTAATTAAATTATTCTTTTAAATACAATGCCATGACAGTTGAAATAAATATATACAAGTGTTTTTAATAAAATTATGGACAAGAATGAATGAGTAGTATTTTTTCTATAATGACCTTACTAAAGTGATGCCTGAGTACCAACAGTAACATCTGCCCAGTTGAAAGAAATAGATATTCTCGCCACAAACGTAGAATATTTTTACCAATATTAAGATAATGTGACAGAACACAGGCAACATCGTGTGAATAATATATACGAAACGGGGAGAAGCGCGCGGCTTGCTTGTCAATTATTTATTGCCAAATTATTAAAGAAAACTCTAACTCCAATTCCTAGAAAAGTTAGTATCTCTTAGATGTAATTACCAAACTACTAAAGCCTTTATATGAATGTTAGTATTATAATTTAAGTACTGGGAGCTTCCTTTAAATCTTTTAACTTGTCTCTTAAATTCGCTACTCGTGGCAAATATATATATATATATCTCTCTTTTCTTGTTTGTGTTCGCTATAACTTTTAATACTAAAATTTTAGGTGACATACAATCACTATCCGCGCCTAAACGAATTGAGTTTTCGACTTCTTTCTTTAACCAAAAGAGCTCAATTCTCTAAGAAAATAATTCCATATCCAAAATCCATTTACATAATAGAGCACAAAATTAAGCACGACAGTAACCAGTATGCAAATTGCAGCTACTGTAATGAAATTAGTAATTTTTGCGAACGAATATTGGATCTCGCCGCAGGGCAGATTAGTATCGGAGCGAGTTTACAAACATATAGTTATCTACCAGAATACGAAATAATCTTAGGATATTTTGTTGAATATTGATCCGTAAGGAAATCGTTTTGATGACGTCATTTATTTCTCAAATATTGTAATACAAAAATCATATTCGTCATTCGCTGACGATTTTTTAAAGAACTACTAGTACCTTATAAAGGTGTTTTTAATGCGATACTTGCGTAATCCATAGATTTGCGTATCAAAAGTAATGTAGAAAATAATAATCATAATTTAACTTATTATAATCACACTTAGTAATATTAACAACTTATACTATCTAGATATGATACTATCGACGGATAAAATAACAATGTTAAGTGCCCATGGGCAGAACAAACTAACGCCCATGGCTATAAAGAAGTAATAATCAAGGAAGAGCGAAGGTGGATAATGCAATAGTAATACAAGTTCGGTTTACTGCCGACTTGGGATCATACAGCGGGGGACCTAATGACAATTTATAGGCCACTGTGCAAAGTCAGAGGTGCACAACTTTAAACTAAGTCTCTATGAAATTTGAAAACAATAGGGACTGGAATTATTTGTATCAAAGTATGATGTATACACAATTATATATGTAGTTTTGAGGTGAGTAGAGTCGTTCGAGCCCACATTATCCCTGAACATATAGAAATAGGTAACATTTAAATATTTTCTTGAAACTACTTATGTAACGAACGGTATATAAAAATATTTAAAAATATACCAGACCATGACGTTGCAAATCTCTGACATCTCAGATACCGCTAAGTAACATCACCTGATGCCGTGACATTCGACCCTTACTTTGTTTTATTTTTTACCGCAAAAGGTTTATTGTTCTGGGGTGATGCATATTATTTATGCGGTTAAATATTTAGCAATTACGTCGATGTGGATATACTTCAAATGAAGAAAATGTGATTCATAAGGACAAAGGCATTGTTTATATTATGTTTTAAAATATATTTTTTTATGGAAGAAGAGCAGGCGGGTCACTTCGAGTGATGTGCCAACCGCCGCCCATCGACACCTTCAACGCCAGGAGGCTTACAAATGAGTTGCCGGCCTTTAAGTAAAATGAACGATCTTTTGAAGGAAAACCAAATATGTATAACAACGCTTTGTTTCCGTTGGTCATATATACATAGAAGTTAGTTTTCATCATTTTAAAAATACAATTTTGAGCTTTCATTAAAATCATTAAATATTTACTCACACTTTATTGCCTACGATAACATAAAGGGAAACATAGTAACTGAGGGCTGAATGCAACAAAAATTTCAAAATAAAGAGACATAAGAGAAACACAGAGTAATACAACAAATTTAAACAAGCTATCTTTGAGAGGGACACATAAACATCTTAACCTAATCTGTAAACAGTAAAATAATGTTACAATGCCCTTAAATTTATTTAAAGTTAAAGGTCCGAAGCAGTTAAAGCAGTTAGCAGTTATTCTTAAGTTTATAACTTAAGAATATTTATGAAGGAATATTGTGCACAAAATGCGAAACGGTGAGGCGCTATATATATTTCGACCATTTATTTTTACAAAATGCCCATTAACTCTTAATGAACCAGTTGTTAAACATAGATATTTCATAAGGCTTGATAAAGATAAATTCATATTATTCACGAGAGTCAAGTAAACGTGTACTTAAAGGGATTTAGCCATACATCTGAACCCTTAAGCTTGTCGCAAACAGCTAACGGCCTATATCAGTCACAATTTAAGCGAAAATACAAGAGCAACCGATTTAGTTCTTCGCTTCGTTATTTTATGTACTGTCGGCAAAAACAGACCGAAATACAAATTATATAAGTTACTTAAATTTAATAAGTTGTTTGTTTAAAACAATCTTACCAATTTTAAGCCATAATACGCTTATAAAAAGTCTAATGACAATCATATATAATTATGTACTTTTATTATTAGCACAGTAATAGTACTCTTTAGAGTAGGTACATTAAAAAAGGGAAATACACATTATAAAAAGCTATCATATATTTATAAATAAATATATATTATAAGCTATATAAGTTCACATTAACAAAACAGAGTATCTATCAGAGTATCAGAGTATAACACAGTTCGTTTATATATTAGTGCTACTTTTTTAGTATTAGAACCATTGCACATATGGTTACGATTTACACCGATAACTCACTATACAATACATCTAGTACTGAATACTTTAGGAAGTTACCCAGCAAATTAGGCCGCAAGTCTCTGTCACAGTTTCTGTCAACCGTACGCAGAAAGTAATAAGTCAGCAAAAATGTGCATACAATGCGTACATTTGAAATGCAAAGCGCACGGGTCGAACCAACGTCACTCGTCAACTCAATTGTCTTGACGCCACGTAATTAAACAAGTATTACTAAGACCAAAGTAAACTTTTTATTACGAATAAAACAAAGATTAGAGTTCTTAAAACCGCAACTTTCTGTTATGAATTTGATTTCCGTTTAAACTTTCTTGACACCTTTTATTTGTACAATATTGACGTGTTATGAAGAATTTGGCAATTTTAGTCAGTTCAACAGCAGCTTGGTTGTAAATTATCCGCCTAAATCCATTCATAAAACTTTTTGTGGTACGTTTTTAAACTACACAATTAAAATTGCACTTAATAAAAGTAACGTATATGATAACGTACATTTAATTGAATATTTTTTTGTCACCTATACTTAGATGGTTTTTGTAGCCATATAGACAAAGCTGCTCGAAAAGTGAAGGCATCATGAGGTTGAGTTGCATATTTTTTAATGCGTAAAAAGCTGTCACATGTCAGAGTAAACATTTAAAAAATGTGAATATTAATAACAGTTATTGTTTTGTAAGTACCGATACTTAAAGCGAGTCATAAAGAAATTTACATTTGTACCAACCTGAACTCCTTTGAAGCCTCTTTTGTGTGAAACGGTCGAGGCTAAACAAAACATCTGATGTCGGTCGTTTAGATGCTTTCACGGGTTTTTTTCTCTTACAAAATTCTTACGTACATCCGTGACCATGACTGGATTTATGTAATTTTGGGTATATCTCCTAAACACAAGATGTTACTGAGCTGAGAGAAATAATGACACTCGTAGATAGATCTGGTGAATACATTTAATAAAGCTAGGTGGTTTTTACGTGGTGATAACACAAAGTAGAGACAATATTTTCTGCTGCAAAAATACTTCACAAGACTCAAATAACAAGTAGGTCTTTATAAAGACACTTTTGAATTGTCAATTTTTAAACTACCACCGGTTCGGAAGGCAGTTATCTACTGAGAAGAACCGGCAAGAAACTCGATAACGAATATTATTCTTTTCAGTTTGTAAATACATTCCCAGTTTGCAAGCTCTACAACTTTGTATTATTTAAAGATGCAATTGAGATATTATTAGCGGAGTCCTAATAATGACGTCGTACTGTGTCGTTAGCGCATACAATGGACATTTACATCGTGTCAACATGCAACAGGTTGTATTCAAATTTGGAACCAGAGTGTGTCTGGCAGGTTAGATCATGTTTTAATTTGAACGACATGAAGTGATTATTACATATAAAAATTCACTTCAAACACTAGTTCAAAAATAATGTGACGCCTATATTTTGTTATGTTTAACTAGATTTCATAATTTAATTTTTGGTAAGATTCCTATGTCTGGTTTTGTTGTTATAGTAACGTTTGATTGGCAGATATGTTTATTTCATATTAACTCCAGAATCATGTCTTCTTCAACGTTCCCCTTATTAAATATAGATTATACAATTAAAATATAGTCGGGTTTTATTACAGATTACTAATCGCAATTCAATGTAATAGCAATTACCGTATAAATCCCAAATACATCGGTGGGCATAAATACCGGAGTTCCGATATCCAACCATTGTTAAATTCCTTGTTTTTACAATGTCCAGATTCTCAACATTGCGTCTGCATCACTTTGAAGTAACGCTTTTTGTCCTACATTGAAAAAGTTTTTGACCATACCTTGTAAGTAGAGAATTTGATGAAATCACTCAAAATTATCATTACAAACATCAACGTCTCGTTTGACGTTTTGTGGTGTGCGTGTCGTGAATAACAAAAGACTATTTGTTTTTTTTAATATACAAATAAATTCAACGAAGCCTAGATAAAAATATTGTACCGCTTACTATCACTCCGCTATTGTGTTTGTTAATAACAAATTCGTCAAGTATTACAAACTGTCATTGATGGATGTGAAACTATAATTACGGTAACTGATACTTTGTGTTAAACTCTGATGAACACAATTACAAAACAATCCTTCATACATTCAATGTATTATATATGAAACTACTAAAGACCTAAGTTAATAAAGAATTGATCGCTTCTTGGTAATCATTATTATAGATTTTAATTGATATAAAGAACGCATTAAATAGACCCGCGCATAGTATTTTACTTTAAAGGGAAATGTATAATTTACTAATTATGTGCTATAAATAGACTAATACCATTAACTTTACGAACCTAGCGTATATTAAGGTTTTTTGATTTACAACATTATCCACAATTGAAAAAAATAATAAATTATTTAATATATTTGTAGCTGTAATTAACAACCTATGCTACCTAGCTATCAAGCTATGTTCGAGACTCCATAAGAAAATCGTAATTTAATTTAACAAACAATTTTATGCATAGTAAGAGATGCAACTCATTTGCAACAATAAGTGGTGTTATTATAAAATAATCTAACCCCATAAGTCCGTAGAACAAAGTTCCAAACAACTTATAATAAGCAACTCTGAAATTAATATAATTATTGTGCCCTTATAGTGCGCTGATTGAGGCTAGGGCTGTCAAAAATCCTTATAACAATTCGTTGTTTGTAAAAGTTAAAACATAATAGCGTTGTTATATTTAAACAACAAAACAAATTATAAGAAACCAAACATATTATGTGAAAAATTTATTAACAAATTAAAGAAAATTAAAATATTTCATAATGTGGTAAAGGATAGTACCTTTACCATTTGCTAAATAATGCAGAGTGTCTTAAATTGATCGTTTATCAAAGAAAATGTTATATTAAGAACTATTTACTTTATTTTATTATTTAAATAAAAATATATTCACAGCCCTAAACCCTGAAGAGATCGATGATTGAGCGAATGAAACGCACTATTCTTTCTCATATGAATGAAAGAGATAAAACACAAACGTGTTATTATTATAAGAAAATTGGCGCATTTATGGTAAATTTGCGGCAATGCATCTGCGCTTTACTTTTTTCTCAAAGTTATATTTTCGGTAGGAATATAAATTAATTCATAATAAAGTTGTTTAAAATAAATCATATAATCATAAATAGTTTGATTAAGTATACAAATATAATCATACAAATTTTGGCAGATAATTTACATTTCCATCTTCAAATCTCTAACGTATCGCAATCGGAATAAAAAGTACCAGTAAATTCTATGAATACAAATATCTAAAGACATTAAGAGCTTAAAAAAGAGTCTAGAAACTTTATTAAAGTATATGATTTGCAATAGTTCATAATTGTCAATACAAATAACATGGTTAGGTAACCTATTGGTATTGACTTTACCTGCAATTCGAATTGCAGGTAAAGTTTTTTAAAACTAAAAACAATTAAAATTAAAACCTTTAAATACTCCCATTCTATTTAGATATATTCTGTTCATCGTTAACGCACTCACAGTAATGTATATTGTAGTAATTTATTAGTATGTAATAAATACAAATTTTTGATAGACGCAAGATAATGTAACTACTGTAAAAATACTGTAACTTTTTATACACGAAGACATTATTTTTTATTTGTTTTATAAAGTTGCATTTAATATTAAACGCATGAAAGAAGAAATTAATATTCTTATAAAAAGTAATTCTCGTTACAATAAACGTTACAAAAAGCTCCAGCTGTTGCGATCTTTAATAGGACCCCTACACCTTGACATAAACACAATGACCACGTGAGTTCGAAAAAATATTACTGTCGCTAAACTATGAGACACTCTTTCTACATACATTAGTGTGCTATTCTACTAATATTTTATTTATTTGAGGAATAATTTGTGCTACTGACTGAGTAATTTCATCAATTTACTCCGGAAAACTTTCTGTTACCGTTAAAGAGCACAGAAGGATAATAACAGTCTAGCAAAGCCCTTAAATAAAAATATTTTGTGAGATTAGTAACGCGCTAACTCGATTTATTAGTCTGCTATACTAAAATTTGGTACTGTGGATATGTATTGTGATAGTACTGTAATAAATGATGTTGCACCTCAATATATATTTATGTGTTTATTTATTGAATCTTCTACTACTTTAATCGTATATTATTTGCAAATCAATGGGGCGCTTATTTAGACATTTAAAACAACCGCGGCTCTAACATATCATGTTTTTAATCTATGAAAATGTCAGTATTACATGTAAAAAACTAAATTAACTAGTCATTTATAACACATAGGAGGTCTTGATTAATAATCGACACGAATATAGATCGAATTAACACCGATAAAATTTATTGACCGTGTATCGATTAACGGCAAACGATGTCACATTATTCTTTATTAATTGCAAAATATTCATCAAACGCGACATGATTTACGACAACCATTAAATTTTCAGAATGTGGCGTAAAAATAAAATTAACACACTTATACATATATTGCTGAATATAAAAATGTATTTTTTAAATATTTAAAATTGGGTTTTCTTATATTTTTGTAACATGAATTATCCCAAACAAGTTTTTGTTAGTAACAAAGTGTTAGCAAAAACTTACGTTAGTCAATTTTAACCACTGCTTGGGCTTACATGTCCGGCCCCATGATATGGCAGAATCATTTCTTTGATGCTCAAATGAAGTGTTAATTACTATTATAAAGTGTGAAACTACCATACAACTGTAAAAATCCTGATTTTGTATTCAATAAACACTTGATATTAAATTAATTACTTTTAAGCACCTGTCAATATTAATAGAATATTAAGGCTACTGACAATATGCGAACAATGAATAAATAATTTATGCATGATTTATAGCTTACTCAGACCTCATCAAATTGGGCGTTTAACTTAATAACCTGCTCGCAACTCGATTCAGAATATCAAGTAAAAATACGAAAATCGCGATCAAAATCACCTTTTTAACTCGATATTATTATCGATTAAATAATTAAACACTGGTTTCGCGTAATACAAATATGTGAGGTTTACGAGGTAATATTAAGCGGTATTTGATCGGTACAAGACAAATAATTTTCTCTCTTTATATTATTTAAAGATAGGATGCGGAACTAAATTGTTTGTGATTATAGGTAGAGTGGTTTTTACATAATATTATATTACGTTGACAGATTTGAGTTATAAAAAACTCAATTGACTTTTTTAAATAAATACATATATACAATATATATGAGATATTAGGGCTGTTGAGCTGCAAATTTTAAACAATAACCAAAATAAAATGAAGTTTTTCAGAAGTTTATCAAATACCTTTATTTCACAATTAGTAAAAGATATAAACATAATTTACAATATTGTCTGTGCGATGTTATTGTTGTCTGATAAGATGTTCTATGAAATGCTTCTTAATCAATTTAATTACGTAAATAGATGTAGCAACATATGATAGGACACAACAATTGTCACAACAACATCAGAAGCATCGCAATAAAAACAATTAAACAGCAATCCGGACAGGCTGCGTCGTCGGCGAAACCATAATTGGCGGCCGTACATAAACCCTAGTTTTAATGCTTACAGATCCGATTTTAGGGTTGACCACAATGATTCATATAAGTTGATAAATACAATATATTCTGCATAGTATGACCGGACCGGAAGTTTGCTTTGAATGTTTTTTCAAAAAAGCTATAAATAGGTACGTTTTTGGTATTAAAGTAACATTTGGGATACCATCTTAAAATTATAATATTTGTTAGCATTAGCCACTGTGTCGTGATGGCCTTTCCGTACAAAGTCTTTTTGAGAGCATAAGAACTTACATATAATTATAATAACAGTAAAGTTTTCGTAATTTAAAATACATATTCTTTAAGGAAAACCACACTTCGAGTATTGTAAAAATTAATTTATACTAAGAAATAATGGAATTATAATAATAACGGTATGATGTAGATAAATCAAATAATTATCGTAATTTTGCATGAATAACGATATCGTCGTTGTTTCTCTATGATTATATAAAGTATATTGCGTCTTCGATGAAAATTTGACATCCCTATACTTATTCCCATTGTTATCTAAGCCACAAAATAAGCCTTCCGCTGACCGACCCTCGAATTAGGGCTGTCGATACCTAAACCACAATTATGATAGCCACAACATTGATATCGGTTGAAACAATATTGTATTAAATATGGTTCTCCATCGTTTGAAATGTTACTTCGATTTAATCGCACATTAACTCTTGTTTTGAAAATTTACAATTATTATAAATTTGACCCTGATTTTATTGGAATTGAATTATATATATTATATTAACCTGGAAATAGTTTTATTTACTATTTATTTTAGCGTTTATAAAGGACAGGCATCACCGGGGTTGTTAAGTTTTCGGGGGTCAGACAGCCTTGAAATTAATTATATCACACTGCTTGATAATATTAAATTACATACACTACATCGAAGTTGACTCTAATATTTTAGCTAAGAACTGTAAATATCTTGTACTAATGACAACTAACTTAGTATTGCCAGAGAGCGAACAAGGTACATGGAGTTAAGAGCGGAAAAATACCCTTTAAATAAATTATCTAAGTTTAACATTATTTACACATGCCAATTTATTATGTTCAACTTAATGTGGTGGACTTAAGTTATAATTTTAATAAAATATTTGGCTTAAAATGCCTTATATAATATATTTGAAAGTCATATTAAAATTATCTTTAGATACAGACTTTTTACAGATTCTGTGGCTATAAAATATATATACGACTCAGCACAATCTTAAATATTGTTCTTAAAACAAACAGAGTTATAAAACTTTGATGGTCAAAGCCAAAAGACTTATAACAATATTGGATTAAACGCGAATGCCAAATATTTGCACTGTGATCACTTGATTATAATGTTAGCGTGGTCAGTCTGTTTGTTTTACTTAATCGTGTTTGGGTACTATTCCTGTTTGCATAGAAATTTCACTTATTTTTGGTAGGTTTATCTTAAAAATTACTTAACTAATTTCAAGAATTTTTATAGGGTTAGGTTAGGTTAGACAGACATGTAGATGTTTTAGAGTAATTATGGGTGTGTACTGGTCTTATGCAGATAAAACCGCGCTCAACAGTTAGCATTAAATCTAACTTAATACGTAAGTTTTAAGTAATAAACCTTATCGTTTTGAAACCTACTTCATTAGAGTTATATATAATGAAATTCAATAAGTTTCAATTCTGACGGTCTGGTGTTTTACGGGGAAAATATATGTCTGTAATATGTGTATGTAATCTACAATAGTATTTAAGACGTAATGCCACTTACCTCTCTGACCAGCAAAGAGCTTCATCTCGATACCTGAAATACACATATTACAAGGTAAATTAAAATATATATTTCTGGTATATATTTATATCTTATTTCGCTCTGGAAGGGCTAAGTAAGCACAAGCCCAATAAGCTTAATTATCTGAGAAATATTAAATAGTAATAAGTACCGTTTCTTTGTATTTTTGTAGTATTAAGCTGAAACGTGTTAATTAATAGTTTACGCTTTACATTATTTTTTAAATTATATTACTGTGTGACATATCAAATGTCTTTAAAGTGTAAACTAAACCAGCATGCTAGTTTTAATTTAAATCCAGATAATCAAGATCTATATGCCTGGATCGTTTGATTACACTGCCTCCCAGACGTTTAATGAATAATTCATACAAGTGTTTGATAAGCGAGAACCTTAATAACACAGCTCGTAATTTGTCTCACCTAATTTGTCCGTTCGGATCAGTGGTTGAAGCTCAACGTATCTCAACTATGGTCATACGAAATATGTTAAGCACTCAAAGAATGTGACATATAAAATTATTTCAATGCATTCTCATTCTACTGACTGGCTATATTTATTTGTTCCTATCATATACCATTATGAACATAAATTTTACAGACTCATATATACGTTACCAAGTATACTAATGTAGAATTAAAGGACAAAGCGTAGATTTTTCTCTTAAAGTGATTCTAATTTTCGAATACTTTACAGCGATGACATATTGTTGGAAGTATAGCAATATTAAAGTGAGGGTGTGTGAAATTGTAATTTTATGCGTGATTCCCACATAAGGTACGTCAAGTGTGTTCAATTGCCATATTTACATTCACGACAATGCATGAAAATTAATTAGTGTAAATATTATCAATCCTATATTTGTAATTACTCAATTTCGTCCGTAAAATTTATAAGCTGTAGTGTCTGTACCATATTAATTGGGCCCAAGTTTTAACCCAAAAGTATAAGGTTGTACACAACAGTTGATAATTGAATTAAACTTTATCTACTTTGAACAGCCAGTTTACAGTATCTCTTGATTCATTGTGTACTTTGTATAATAAAATCAAATATAGCTATTAATATTCCGTTAACAAAATGGTATTCGAATTTTAAAATTAATGCCAACATTACGATAACTACGCTCAGAGACTAATGCAAAACGCGTCACAAGTGTTGTCAATTGTCAAAGTTGCTGAACGGAATTCGATTACCGTTCGATTTTCGAACACATTATTACTGAGTAATGCATTCATTTTTCAAGAAAATGTGTTCCTCATATTCCTTGAATTTTATACAAAATTCTTACTACTTACTTACGTTATCTAGGTTAATAAGCTAATCTTGAAAGATTATCTCTTTATTATAATTATCTTAAATCGTTAACAAATAACAAATGAAAATTGTAATGAAACGAATAATACCCTTGCAGTAGGTATGTACTTATAATAATATTGTTTATAAATAAACTTGAAATGATATACCATAGTATATTTAATATTCTATAAAATGCATCGGTGTGCATGAATCATTTAGTATATGAATATATAATATGAAAAGTTTATCGAAGCACGTAAACATTTTCGTAGCGAAATCACCGATCAAGTGCGGTATTGTTCCACAAATTTCATCTTTTATCGCCCTTTTCGTGTTCTATTAAAGACGGGGTGTGAAATATGCTCTCACGTTATTGAACGTCTAAAATTCACGTACAATATTCAATATTTTTTAATGAATAGATACAATATTTCAATAAATTATATACAAGAAATATTCAAGTATTTGGTGTGTATTTCAGAATTTTATTTTTGTTTATTATATCTGTCCCCAGACATCTTATGTGCTAAATACATTTAAAACAATACACTTATGAGATAAGACAACTAGGTTTACACAGAGGACAATTAAATGGGAACTTGAGACATTATGCAATAACAAAATACAATACATAATAATACAAACAAGATACGATATACATGAGACCACTACCAGCATTCAAAGGTTTGATTTTTTTTAAAGGTGTTCAAAATGCCTCTACGAAAGTTAAGTAGAGAGTCGGCAAAAACATCAACCGACTCGTCCACATTCACAATACTATTATAAATAATTTTAACCAAGGAACCACTCAATAGTGTAAAAACTAGTGACTTTATCTTAACTTTTCCGTTGAGCTTTACTCTTCTGTGTCTAAAATACACGGTAAACGATTGGGCCTTCGACATCTATTTTTCTATTAGCATTTGTACAAATAAAAGTTTTTTTAACAGTTGTTGTTGTACAGGTTATTTTTTTGTAAAAATAACCTGTACATTCTTCACAGCCTGCACCAATGCATGTTACTGTAGTATTTCATAAAAAAAATCATAAATCTCTCCTATTAACAAAAACTATTTAAATTGTGTCGCAGAACGAAAAAGGGTGCACCTAGTCTAATTAATGTTTTATGCATACGAGACCGGGAAAACAAGCAAGCGTCATTTTATACAATTAATTTGTCAATAGTGTATAATTTTTTATTATTATTTTTTGCGTTCGAATTGAAAATTTTAAATGAAAACATATAAACAATGTTAATTACTAAACGAAAAGATAACACCTATGTAACTAATAAAACATACAACACATTAACATTTTATTTATTTTACCTCTCTTGTAATGGTTAAAACGTTAAAAGCATTCAAACCAGTTGTAGTAACACAGTATGTTTGTTCACACCGCCGTTAATCGCCGCCAAAACTCGTGTCATTCTTGTCAATAGAAATTAGGACGGTTATTACGGCAAAACACTTGCAAATATTTTTGTTCACAAGTGGTATTTTATTGTACGAGGTGTGTTCAAAAAGTATCGCGAATTTTGAATTTTCGCGGGTTACGTATATATTCGAATTTCGATTTTTTTGTGGCGTTATGTTGGTACTCATGTCTCTCACTTATGCCGACAAGCTCGGCCATTTTGAATGTTCACTTAATTGTTGACAGCTGCTGTGCTTGCACGTGTTTTGGATCGTCTTTGATTTACCTATTCAAAAAAATGGATCAAAGAACCTGTATCAAATTTTGTGTGAAAAACGAAATTAAGTGCGCGGGTGCATTCCGAATGTTGACTGTGGCATATGGAGAAGCTACCTTGGACCGAAGCAACGTTAATCGGTGGTACAAACTGTTCTCAGAAGGCTCGTATCTGAATAAAGCATAGTTAAAAATCAACAGAATTGTTATTAACTAAATAACTTAGCTCAATAAATTTCTCTATTTTTGAGTAGAGACTAATCCCAAGTCTATAATTACTATTGCAGAAGACAGAGCTTATGTTTGTATGTTTAACACATAAAATTAAAACAGATTCAAACAATCAGACTATATAAATGCTTTAAAGTATATTTTTTCCTATAAAATCGCTAGCAATATTAAAAAACTGTCTTTGATTACTAAAATAAAAGTAGTATTGACTCAGGCGCAGCTATCCAGTCAGCTAACAAGGTGTCGGGTATCTGTTATCTGTAGATAATTTGCTAATTGCTTTCCTATGTAATAATATGCCAGTACTCAAACACTCGCTTATTTGTTTTGTTAACGAGCGGTTAGTATTTTCACTCCTAGGTAGTATTTAATGGAATGTGGCTTATAAGAATTTATGTATTTTTTATTACTAGCAATAAACTCAAACACAATAATCTTTATTCAAGTAGATCTTTCTTTATAAAGACACAATAATCTTTATTCAAGTAGATCTTTCTTTATAAAGACACTTTTGAAACGTCAATTTTTACACTACCACCGAAGAGCCGGCAAGAAACAGAACAGAAAACAAAAAGAAAATACACAGCAATAAAAACTTTGTAGAATATGATATTTCTAGATTTGTAGTAAAAAAATAATGTTAAATTTCTAGATTCTAAATAAATAAAAAATCTATTTTATGTTCAACTGCGGGATTTGATTATGCACCAAGGGAATAGGGAAAAATAAAGTTAATTAAGTACATGTAAAGAATAATTAGTAAATCTTTGTATAAAACAAATGGAAACTACAAAGTAAGCCATATTGAATACTGAGCCAGACATATCTCAGTATTGTAATGTATCTTGAAAGTAAGCTATAAAAGTAAGCATACTACCTTTGAGGCCCTACAGTAACCTTTCTAATACTCTAAGACATCGGATAGTATAAAGAAATTATCGGCTAAACACAAAAGCCACATAAGCTCAGAATCATATTGTTATTAGGCAATATTATCGAGGCGTGCGATTCGATCGCCATTAAACACAATCAATAATTTTCTATCTGCGACCGCTCACACCGACAACAACCCCTTATTAGTAAAAAACAATCACTACGTTCGAGATTATTATCCCTGTTATGATGACGGTGTTATTGAGGACATTACGAATGGGTTACGTATGTTTAATATATTGTATTAGGGGATCGTGTTCGTGCCTTACATTTACACCTCAAAAGTTTCCTTAACTTATGCAATTATTAGAGTAAATTCGTTAGTGAAAACCAATGTCTCCTAAAACGATATAAAAGTTGGTAACATAATTAAGATACACCCTGGAGCCTGTCTGATCTTATGACATCAAATCCGATTGACCAATCAAAATTGAACGCAGTTTCATCCTCCGTCTTTTGTTTCGTCATGTTTTATTTCTACCTGACAATTTTTCTAAAATAAATTTATCGTAAGTCACACATTTCAAAATATATTCCGAAATTTACGAAACGTGTAGGTATCATTCATATATTTGATAGGGAAATTAGGGTTTATTACGAACCATAGAAAAACACACCTTGAAGCCATTTTGGTCATAGATTTGTATCTTTGCCATGTTTTTATGAAAATTAGACACATTGAATATTGGACAATGAATTTTTACACACCTGCGTTGTATGCCAACTTAATATTTCCATAAAGAATAAAACAACGTTGATCAGTTAGATAACATAATTTAATATTAAATGGTTTCCCTTATACAAAGTGGCTATCTATATGAGCTTTAAAAGCATAAAACTTTGAGTATAATTAACAATCATATCCATACAATTCTACACGAACAATGTATTGATTCGAAGTGTAAAATCATAGTCGAAGTATAATTCCCATAATTCACAGTATAACCTTTCACACTTCACACCTAACAATGCGATTGTAAATTGCTACACGACTGTACTTATTTGTTTCATCCCAATCTCCATTTGTGAAACTATTAAAATATTATTTCTGGTATAATATATTTATTAACCTAGTTATATAGATATAATTTGATTGGTTTTTCGTATATTATGTAAATGAAATAAATTCTCATTAAATAAGTTATTGGATTATTAATGCCTTCCCATTGCAGTCATCTTAATCGTCAAACAATAAGTCAACTGAAATTGTAAAAAACAGAGTGTTAGAAAGATCTGTCCCATAAAACATGAATCTCATTTCTACATAGATAGGTTATTTCCTCAAGATCTATGACCATGAGAACATAATTTTGTTACGGTGTTGTGTAACGGTAACAAACATTTACACTTCTAAGAACATTTCGGCTTTGTTTTGAGACATTTATGTTAATTGCTTTAGTTTTATTACAACAGTTAAATTACGTCTAGATGTAGATTTTTATACCATCAAATATTGTGAATGTTATTGCGTAACTAGACATTTGTAATAATATCTTACATATTTTATTTGGACCACTTAACACGTCAATTGTTTAACACAATTCTCTTTGCGACTTGTGTGTGTAAAATTCTAAAAATTGTCTTTGGTTTAAATCGTATTTGAAGAATTCTCAAATTAATGATAAGTACAATCATGTGTGTCCCACTGAACCCAGAAACTACGCGTTTTACATTAGATTAATTGAGATAAAATTTAGGAAAAATTCAAATATAAAAATTTAGTTACAGACAAAAAACAGAGACCCAAGTTTATGTCAATAGAGTAGGCTTCGATGTCACGTGTTCAAGGCACGGCTGTATATATTGCTTGCTCATGTTTTTCATAGTATTTAGCAGGTGTATCGATAATCGATTTCCAACTACCCCAATAATATCGTAAATATATACGTCGGTATTTTTAGATGCGATGCCATAATGCGCACCGGGGCCATAGTCGTAAAATAATATTCCATAATACATTATAATAGTCGCCATCCTGGATAATGTTCGTAAGTATTCGAATTACAGGGCGGCGTTCTCGGTCGCCATGTTGAATGTGGTATAAGTTACGAGAGATCAACATCGTTATACGCAACTTACATAATACACCTATATGTTTATATGTCACTCAAATATGCCTGGTTTTTTAAACATTCAAAAGCTACTTTACATCAGCGTGGTCAAAAATTTAAATCGAGGTATATCTGTTTATTCAATTTTAACTCAATTTCATATCAATAATAAAATACCAAAAATATACAAATTTAAGCAAAACTACTTTTAGATTATTAACATTTTATTATTAGTTAACTATAACTAACTACTATTAATGAACATATTTACGATTTTATTTATATAATAAAATAAAAGGTATTGTTCAAATCGCTACAAGCTCTTTACTTATACTACACATATGTTTCGTATCTCATCGCATCGTTTGATTGGCTGCGGGTGGCGAAATTGTCTGATGATTATTCGATTCATTCCAATGACAGATTATTTTTGAATTTAGAATTCGATGGAATCATTTTCAATTGAAATGAAATCGATTTGAACATCAATCCAGCAACCTGATTTCCTAATGTCACTTAACAGATAACTCAAAGCTTTTTAACTGTAATAAGCGTAGATTGTTCAGTTAGACTGATGAGACTAAGTATTCGTAAATTTATTGATTCACACTTTGTACAAAAAAGGCAATATATTCTTTGAAATTAATTTTTGACGTTTATTATGATTCTAAAAGCATGGAGCGTTCTATCGCTAATTGCTTACATTTATGTTGAGATCTAAAAAAAACCATAGATTTAACAAATGCTATAACTGAATTATCTTTTCACATCATAAAATATTACTAATTGACTCATCGATATTTTCGCCAAAAGCAAAAGAGAAGAGGGAAATAACCAGAAGCTTTAGGGTTCAGCTACTTACTATAGAAGGTACACAATATGAGTACGACTGCACCTTGGTTACCTAATAAAAACAGCTTAGGCACAAAGGCCTTCCACCGTCCTCCTTTAAAATCACTTGAAATATCTCCCTGTAAAGTCTAAACAAATTAAGAGCTAACTTTGTATTTCAAATATAAACATGGAATCAATAAATATAACATTAACATAAAAACAAATACAAAAACCAGAAGCTACATACATCACACCCAAATGTATTTTTAATATTTAAATCGTTTTATCAATAACAAATCGACGAAAATGCCACTTAGTCGGCTAAGAGCTAACAGCTAATTAACATCACAATCTGAACGCATAAAGTTAAGATTGGATTAATTAAATATAGCCTATCTCTTGTTATCTGTAAGATAACGAACAAGATAGTAAATACGGCGAATCAGATACATATGGAATTTGTTTGAAATTAATTACCATTTAGGATTTTAGTTGGATGCTACTGAAGTTAAGCGAGCTTTAAAGAATCGTGTTATATACTTGTAATACATGGTTCCATTGATATTTTTTCAATTTATAAGCTTGTGGGAACTTTTATATAGCACATGAAGTCCTGTTAGCCTTGCATCTGTTGGAGAGCTTAAAATTCGACGCGCTACCATTAATATTAAAAAATATAAATATTAAAAAAAAAGAATCATAAGATGCTTAAATAACCGTATTTGTTGTACGATAAATATAGAAATCAGTAACTCGATATTAAGGCAAATAAAGAACCAGCACCGCGACACTCTCAGCGTGAACCCGAATGAAACTTATAGTCTCTCGTATTCTGCCGGCAGGCGGCGCACGCGCAATTACTCAAATACTTTTAATGATAACCTTAACATTACTTTGGCGCTGTTAGAGCAAATTCATCACCTTAAATTTGATAACCAGTCTTAATTCACCATCTTCTTAAAAACGTTTAAAAGAATTTTAAAAATGTAGACTTTTACTTAACTAAAAGAAGTTTAAGGAATTTTGTTAATCTAAAAACTAGAAAGTTGTTTTTGCTGATGTTATTTATAATAAAATAATATCAGCTAAAGATCACTTATTAAGTATTATTGGTATAGTATATTAATTCATTATTAAATAAGTTAATTAGTCAAAACACATATGGATTGACAAATTGGATATTTTTGCTGTATTTGTTGTGTATTCTTCTTTGTATCTTGAAATTTAATTTGTATTTAAAAAAACTAGAACTTAACTACTTCCATTTTAAACTGCATTAAGACCTAATTATATTATCTGTTTCGTTGCAAGAATTCTTTATGGGTCTGTGATAATTCAAGACACTCTCCGTATCAACACAGGTGTTGTAAAAGGACCAATAATTTAGCCGTTAATAAGATAACAACTACCGTACAGCTTTTTAAGGATTTAAGCTCAAATTTTAGAATTTTATGTAAGGTTACGGTTAAGGTTGTGTGATATTTGTTAATTGTTATGTACTATAAAAATTAAATAAACCAATTAATTATTAATTTAATAAACAAACACTACAACACTAAAGTAATTTCAAAAAGTTTGGTTCTTGTGGCAGAGTACCCTGTATAAGCTGGCAGTATTTCCTCGCTGTATCGCGATAATTATGCGTTAAGTGAGAAAAGCACCAGCTCTGGGGTAACCAGTACCTACTGACTACCAGGCGCCTACTTAATAAGCGCCAGTACACTTGCACCCGAAGGTCCAAAATTATTTACTCCAGGGAACAAAAGGGAAACAAAATCAAAGGTGGAGGGAAGATTCTTGTACCTACTTTGACCTTTGTTCTTTCCTACAGCTGCTCCAGTTTTAGTTCTTGTCATAGGAAAGTGGGACGGTGGTAAAATGTCCACACAAGTGACGTCCCAAACCATAGTCATAGTATCAAAGCCATAGTATCAAACTCATCTCACCTGGTCGCTTACCATCATCTTTTGCCATGCCCGTTGGCTCTAGAATTGCCGGACATTAGCAGTAGCAAGAGATAAGTAAATAGTAATATAGTAATGTAGAGTAAGTCAATAGTAATGTATAATCATTTAATATTAAAATAAAAGCTGTCTATAAAAAAAAAAGGTTGTCTATAAAAAATAATCAATTTGTAATCTTATTTATTTCGACTTACACATTCCTCTATAGATAAAGCGATTTATCTTAATATTGTCTTTGGCAGCTACAATGTCGCCAGTATTTCAATAAGTCACGTGTACTTAAAGCTAGCCTATATCCATAGCAAAAACATCACCCCCCACGGTCAAGCGATTTGTCTTCACACCCCACGGCCGCTCTCAGACGCTTTTAGGGTTACCAATTTACCTGATCTAAGACATCGTAATATTTGGATTAAATCAATTCATTATTATTATCCTTACTTAGATATTTATTAAGAATATTCTTGTGTATTAGAATTCAACTATATATCTTTGTTAGTTTTAAAGTTGCGATGAAGTGGTGGTGATGGTGTAGTTTATTCTTAACTTCAACCAGCCAACCATAGGTAGACAATTGCATAGTAAAGTATTAAAAATCCTATTCATGACATAAATAGTAGATACATAGATACTTTTAGGTGCGTTGTTTGAATGATTGAACAGTAGGAATTTTGTATTGTTTCTCCCGGAGAAAAAAAATCTGTTCTAAAATAACAAAAGTGATAATAATTGTAAGGATTACTATGTATATATTATTTTTAATAGAACAAATGATTTTAAGTATATACTTATATATTACCAAAATCCATTTGACAACCCTAGCTACAGATAATAAAATTATTTATTCAATAAAACAAATAGTGTAAAGTGTGAGTTTTCTCGCTGTAGCCATGTAAGGAGTAATGGCGCAAATAAATAAAATGTTGACCTTGCAAATGCGTTTAATTCAAATGGTATGAATCGTATGGGAACTGTAAGAATATTTGTGTTCTCTTGTCATCGATTGGTATTTTTCACTAAAATACATAGTTACTTTATGTATTACAAAGTTACTGATATTATAGGTTATATATAAGGTTTAAGATCAAAACTGAAAACTGTTTATCACAACAAAAGTTGGTGCTTTCCTCGTTCAACCAAACCAACAACAGAATTAAACTTTTGAAATTTGTTTTATTTTGGCTATCATTATTTTATTTTCTATTTACTTCATAGAATGTTAATTGCCATTTTTATTGTTAATGTCCATTCAATTAGTAAAAAAAAATATGTGTACACTATGAACAAAGATTTCAAACGACAAAATTGCATTAACATACCGATTCTGAATTTTATTTCAACAATGTTATACAAAGTGACAATTATAAAAATACCCCACCTAAACCCGGAAAACATAATTCGAACGTTTCCCTAACGTTTTCAAAATGTCCGACAATAATCAGAACGGCTAATAAAAGTTGAGACAGAACTCTGAGCGACTTTTAATTCTCACAGCCCATTTCACTTGATGCTACAATGTGAACCCACTGTGGAACAACGAATGCTATGCAGAAGATACATTTTAAATAAATGGTTCTTAAATAAGTTTCTGCTATTGTGTAATAGCGAAAACAGACGACTAATGAGGGCGAATCAAAACAGCATCAAATTTAGATTTTCTTATATAATGTTATACTTGCTTTGAACAACAATATGGTCTGTATCACACCCATACACCACATTACCCGAATTACATATTAATGATAAAAATAAAAACAAGTATAAAAGTGAGACAATATATATAAGAATAAAAAAAATCACAAGAATTTGACTAAGTGAAGTTTTGCAAGTGAGGAACGAACATTTAATGTGAGTTTTTTTAATGGTGCAGTGGGAGTGTATGAGTGAGGTGGACTCTTTGATGAGTTTGTTCTTAAACGACTTTGTTTTTAGACTAAATATGTCCAAGGACATAGGGATTCATTATATAACATGATCCCTCATTAAAATAAATACCTTTTTATATTTTTTTTAATAATATAGTGTTATTGTTATCTACAATCAACTCGTGACGACATCATTACATTTAAAGAAATATAAAAAAGACTCCATTCCTACCTTATTCCCCATATTTTCCTAATTCTATCCTTAGTCCAGCGCCCCTTTCTGGCTTTACACCCGTTACGTTTCTTTTCTCACTTTTATTTTCCCCTTTCAAAGAATGTAACGATTAGAGACTCCTCTCAACTAATTATGAAAAGAGAATTTATTCTCTGAGGGGACTTGGTGACGTTTTTTTTCAATTTATTTAACTTAAATTGTATTTCACTGTTTCGAAATAAAACGTTTTTAAAGGTTACAGTAAACATTATCATGAAAAAACATAATATAATTAAAAATAACATTATAATTTCGAATATTGAAACTTTGAGTTTCTTAACGATCAAATGGAAATATCCCATACTACTATTATAAATGCGAAAGTACCTCTGTCTGTTTGTTAGACTTTCAGGCTTAAACTACTGAACCGATTTCGATGAAATTTGAAAACAGAAGAAAGAAAGGATGGAAGGGGTTGAAAAAGGTGATGACAGTTTGTATAAAAATTTGACCAGAGCTCTGCCATTTATAAACCGATTATCCTAATTCCTTTTGTACTAATACAATGCGTACGATATAATTATAATTTAATTAAATAAATAGACGATCTCTGAGACTACTCAAAAAGCCTAACTCGGGATTTCAATAGGACATGAATACAGCATTATATTGTGAAATATTGTGTTGTACGTTTCTATTTTTTGTTATATAACGAAAATAAAACTACATACATTGTGGGAAAGCATTAAATAAACAAATTACACGGATCACTGGGTTATACAAACAAGATGTCGACCGCCTGTCATTATTTACCGTTGGCTAATTACGTCTATGATATTCGACTTCAAGTCATAAATGGTATTATATAAAGTACTCAATTAAATTGAAAATGTATTTTTTTTATTATTTACATACTTTACTAAGAAGTTATTATGTTATCGTTCTAATTGACATTTAGTCAGGTATGAAACGTTTACATGCCATCCTGCTACGCGTAATATATAAAAATTATTATCTTCCAATTGTATAACAATATCGTTATAATATATTTATTACTTACACATTCTTATCCGATATATAGGTGGGTACGAGAAATGGCCCTAAATCGCTAAATCGATGCAAATGAATAGACCGATTAGTATTATCTAGTTTATTCTCACCATTGAACTGGCAATCCGCGATACGACAAGCCGCTTTCGAATTAATTTCTATGGGGCAATTAAATTTTTGAATTGAATACACGGTAATTTGTCGGTTGGACGTTTTGACGTCAAAATGACAAGATAAGGGTTGATAAAATTATATCCACGAAAGCACACGTTTCGTCGTTAGTTATGAGAATATTTATTGGCTTTTAATAATTGTAATAAGTTATATAAACTTTCTTATAGGAGAGGGATACATGACGAGGAGCCATTTGTCAGCCAAAAGGTCTTATATATTTGCAATTTAATAACAATAAATAAATAATTGCATCTATAATGTTAATAATGTGAAATGGACTACACAATAACTTATTACATTTAATTCCTTTTAAATTTACCATAATTACAATCGACGATAAAGTAAAGGGCCCTTCACTTCCAGACAAAATGTCAACCGCACTAAAATAAAAGATGCAGTCCCCGTGAAGCGAAAAAAACTTACAAAAACAAACAACTTTATGGCAGTAATTGCGAAGTAACGCAAATAATTCGCCTAGTATGGTGAATATTCAACCCGATTCAGGGTAAAGAAAGCAGTGAAGCATTAGTCATCATATATAGCACCTTAATGATACCGTTAAAAAGTTAAAAAAGTTTGTTGAAGTGTCTCATATAAAAATACGGTGTGCTGTTCTTATTAGTAGAAAAGTTGGCGATTACTTTAGATCCTTTAACTCCTTGAATATGACAATATATAAGAGCTAATTCGCGATCGGCCTATTTAATTTCAGCTATAAAAATCATATTTAGAAAACCGTAAACGCAAAATTTTAAACAGTTTTGCAATTAATTTAGATATTTCAACCGCCGTTTCTGTGTACAATTTATACAGAAACTAATTAAAGTGGTGTATGCATTTAAATACAACTAGACTTTGATAATTTTAGCATAATAGCAAAGTGTGTAGAATTTCAGGGTATACAATGTATAAAACTTCGTAAAAACCATAAAGCTACACCTCTTCTCTACCCTGTTTCAAGCAGAACACTCACAATAGAGATATAACTCCGTCAAGCCATTCGGTGCCCGTTTCAGTACCAATACGTATAAATTTGCGACACTACTGTCACAGACATTTTATACGATATTTTTTGCGAGAAGCCTAACATAAATTCCTACTGTTCAACAGTAAAAGTGTATAAAAAGCTTACAGCCATAGTTTTTTGTACTAGGTGATTATTTATTTTAATTTCGACACAGTTAATGATGAATTAATGTATGGGACGTAGAAGGAATTTTAAGATATTGGAAAGATATACGTTACAGCTTTATTAGTTTTTTGTTTTTTATATAGACTGCATCAAATATTTATAAACCTGGTGATTGAGGCTTCGAATACAAAATTAAATGTTCTAAACCTCATATATTTGTACGCTGTCATCAAAGTTTAATATTTTTTATATTAATTTTGATTTAAACCTTATTTCATGTAGGATTTAATATTTAATTAATAATAAATGACTTTTCATTGACAATAAAAAAAATCAATTCCTGCGACCAAGTGAATGAAAGAGACTAATGAATGAAAGAGGGTTGAAAGAAAAAGCTTGTGATTTAACATCGTTAATAATGTAAATAAAAAATTGTATTAAAAAAAACATATTGACATTTAACATAAACATTCTTAATATTAACCTAAGTAATATAACTTAAAATAAATCAAAACACAAAACTAAAACAAATTTAAAAAGTATGGTCCTTGTGGCAGAGTACCCATAATGCTGGCGGCATTTCCTTGCTGTATCGCGATGCTTATACGCTGAGCGAGAAAAGGACCAGCTCTTGGATCACTCCTATTAAATATTATTTATATACTAATTTATTTACGAGATAATATTTATGCAATTAATCTCCCACAACGCTCTTGCGGCTAAAAATGTTTTCAAAATAATAATATAGAATAATATCAAATAGGCTAAGACCATTAAGGTGCAATAGCCCTTTGTAAATAAAATTTCTCGAATAAAAAGTACGGTGGTCCTGTACATCAGTTACGGTACTATTTGCACTGTTTGATAGACCAATGTCAATATACCAACATCATATATAATAATCCCATGGCGTTTTAAGCCTTATCGGATCTTGCCCTCCTATTGATTTAATTTGTATATGTAATAATTTAAACAATATACTAGTTTTAACTTTATCTTTAGATTCCATAGAGAAAAGGTTTGCAAAAATGCTTAACCGCATAATTGAGGTCTTTGACCTATCAACATTGAACATCTACCTAATTATACTTTTAAAATATTCTCTTTGAAACCTGTCCCGATGTCTATTAGCTAATGATTCACCCTGATTAATCATTAATACATATTTAATC
The DNA here is from genome assembly GCA_951799465.1 of Leptophobia aripa. NCBI lineage: Eukaryota > Metazoa > Arthropoda > Insecta > Lepidoptera > Pieridae > Leptophobia > Leptophobia aripa. The sequence continues at coordinate 4,344,274 of OX637267.1, read as the reverse complement.
AAGTGTAAGTATGGATGTAGAAGAAATACAAAGTATTACGATTCCGCTAAGTAATGAAATGAAAATTAAAAAATTGTTTAAAGTGATACAAAAAAGCACTGTTACCTTTAACTAAGAAAATTAAACAAAGATAATATTTGTAAAATATTACATGTATTTATTTCAAAGTTTTGATAAACATGAGAAAGAAGACACGTGTTCAGATGTTTTAGGTATAATCGTACCGAGCCTCTCGAGATGATAAGTAAGACAACAAATAAATTAAGCACTTGAATAATATCGAATGAAACTATTAATAAATAACATGTACTATTTAAAAGAAATGTAAAACTGTAATGAAAACGTAGTTACATTAATTAATACGACAAAATGCTATTTACTATAAATCCACAGTGTACATTGCAATAAGTTAGGTAATTAGTTTTTTTATATGACAACATTGACCACTTAAGTAGAATCGCTGCCATAAATCGGAGTGTTTCAAAAAACCGTACTATGCACAATTCTCTTTTAATTCCCTTTCCATTCGTACCTATATCGCATAGCAGATCATAAAGAGTCACAATTAGTCAGTTAAAAAGTCGATTTATTTGTAGAAAAAGAACGATTCGAGATTTCCTTCCAATCGGCAATAAATACTTCTTGCATCTTTAATTAAAGTTATATAGCTTACTTATATGTACGACGTATGCCTCGTAATGCCTCAATGTGGTTTTAAGTTGGTTTCTACATTTTTTTCCAGTAGGTCTCTTTTAATAGTGTTAACAGAGAGATAACGGAAAATTAAATGTTTAATTTCCCGTCAACCGTGACATCTGTAGTAAGAATAGAAATACTCCTGTGATAAAGCTCAATTTTTTAAAACTCTTTTTAATAAGATATTGTTTTTTATGTCTTGAATTTTACAAAGAGGTAAATAATTCGTATAGTCTAAGGCTCGCTTAGCCAATATTATTGACGTTTCATTTCGGCTAAGTTTCTTAATGTCTATTAAGGGCCGAGGTTATCCGATTGTATTGAACAAAAACCTGGTCCAGCCGATATGGTTCGTTATTAGCTGGAGACGTCCCGACGAATCGTTTTTGCTCGACAACATAAGTTACATCGGGTAGTGCACCAAGATCTACAAGGCACTTGATGATTTTTACTCATTTACGTTATGTTAAGACTATTATAGCTATAATGTAGTGATGTTTTATGCGAAATAACTTATGATATTTTTCTTTACATCCAATGTCCATAGTCTGAAGTTGATATCGTAATGGATTATAATTATTAGTAATAAGTATATTAAACAACATCACTATCTAACATTCCTAGTTATCCTTAGCACTGTGCAAATAACTGTGTGATTGATGAAATGAAGGCACGGTGAATCAAAAATTCCTTTACATTATTAACAGATGTATAAATATACATAACATATTTGATTTTTTATACTGAAAAAATGCACATGCTTAAACGTTTAAGTCTCTACCGTCCATTTGTAGTAAAACAAGAGTTTCTTTAGTCTTCTTATTTTATTTATTTTCTTTTAAAAAATCTAGCTTTATTTATTATTTATTTATTCATATATTCATCAGATTTTTTTGTCGCAATATATAAAACAAAAACGTGGTTATTTTATAGTAATTAAAAATAGTTTAGAAGTACCACACCTTATAGGTATAAATATCATTCTCATCAAGGTGAGGTTTACTTTTGAGAACATTTGGATTGACATTTACACTTCCATATTATAACATTCCCACTTTCACCCACAGCCCTAAACATTTTGGTATAAATAATAAAATAATAACGTTATTATCACCAAAGCGAACAAATATATTTTGCCATTCCGTTATATTCTGTTGTCTTTGAAAACACAGCCTATAATCTGTGTTCGGATCCCGAACGGGCGGGAAACGTGTCATTTGACAGACGAAATAACGTAATTACACATCAAAATGTCCGATTTCCGATCACATACGTAATACATGTGAATCGTTCCTAATTCGATATAATGTTGTATGATACAATTTATTTGTAATAATGAAATTGGTTTACAAAATAGTTTACCGCCAAAGCCTTATCTCTGTCTAGGCATTATATCTGAGGGATATAATTATAAGCCACCAAACTTACCAAACCTTTTAATAAATTACCAGTCGAAATTCAAATATTACTTATAGGTTATAATAAGTGTAAACCTTGTCTGAAAAAGGCTTTACCTTTGGAAAGCCCGTAAGTGGTATTAAAAATTCATGTGTTAAACCAATATTAATGTTTTGAAACCAATATTATATTTTATTTAATTAATTTAAATTAAGTCATCACTTAATAGTAACAGGATAGGTTCGTACAAATATAATTTAATTAAAAAAATATGTAATCAAGTACCTAGTCATGTCAAAAATATAAATAAAATTATGTATTTTCATTCCATTCGAATTTCCAACAATTCGGAATTATTCACAGGAATTGCCTCTTCTTAAACAAATAAAACTTTATGATTACACTCAGAACAAAACACAGAAATACATATAATTAAATTAATTTAAATTTTCATGTAACACATGTAATCAAACTACGCGTTATAATAGTTTTTTACAACAACAGGTCTTTTTAGGACTCATACGCAACGTATTTACAATTTTATGCAAGGGTCCAAAAAAGGACTGGAATTATTTAAAATCGTTAAAGAATGTACCTACTGTAATATTTACACTCTTTAACGATTATAACACATTTATATCATATCGATTGTAGGTTTTTGATTTGTTTTGGTACCTATTGTATGTTTTCGAAAGGCTAAGTAAGACATACAATGTTATGGGTATATAAACCAGAAAAGTTGTAAGAAGTTATAACTCACCGATAATAAGGAAATGCTTGGGGCACATGGAGATCCATCGGCATGGACGTATGAGCATGGCCATGTGCATATTCATGCTGCATCATTCCATGCATACCATGCCCCAGCATGGCCGCCCAGGGCGACGATGCAAACCCACCCGGGTGTTCCATTCTTAAACTCTTAATTTGAAATCACATCAGGGACAAGAATTTCACACATGCACAGGTATTTTCCAGTTTTTATCACTCAGTTAAAACTCACATCACATGATTAAAATTGTACATTTGAAAAGTGTGATAATGGATGTCTTAATCGGTTAGATATATATTCTTTCCTAAAACGATGATAAGATGTGTTTAAGATTTTGACTAGGTCCGGTTCTGTTTAAGGTTTTTATACACAAAACTTTTTTATTCCTGTTAACTTTTCAATTAAGGATGTTTTGTAAAATAAATGTAATATCCTACAACTTTATTTTAAACGATATGTGAACTTAATGTGACTTCTATGGATTCTCAACGAAGATTTTAAGTCCTACTCGTCAATCGTCTATTTAAATAAATATAATTAGACAAGACAAGTTTTTATTTAATAACACTTTAAGACGCAACATATTTCAAAGCTCTTTAACACATTTAAGGTGAACACACGTTCATGTAAACATAAAGGTTCGAACATTTGATATATTTACAAAGCAATCGATTGTTTTACCACCACTATTCGTGGTTCTATTTGCCGACAGCTTAAGCATTTATTGCGTTAATGTTGTGTTAACCTCGAGAAAATTACGGGTTTTTTGTATTTGTAAAGCAATAGTGAGAGTTATCGTTACTTAGCGTTTATGTTAATTTCAATAACACCATATTCACAATTAAACACAACACCAGTCACAACACAGGCACACCGAAAATTGTCAAATGTCAAATCGCGCGCGCATAGGCCTCGCCGCGCATATGCAACACGTGTGGAGTGGCAGTGAGTCCAGCGGTCATTGAGGATCAAGTGTAGCTAGAAACCGGCCGGCATACGAAACAGGCTCCGCTCTCGGGGCGTGCTGTTTGAACGTCACGCGCTATAATTGGGTTACCTTTACGTGATGCGAGCGCCCGTCACGTACAATAGATATTGATATAATTGTGATATACAAGTCTAGTTAAGTGATGAGATTAGTATCTATATTTTTAAATCATACTAATTAAAATTGTATTTTTTTATTCTTAACACAAACTGAATTTACGTGTCATTAAGGTGCAAATGGGGATTCCAAGGAATAATTTTTATTGTATAAATCTTTTATGATAAAATACACATAGATAAATACAAAACTAAGCTGGTTTTATAGAGTTTTTTTTAGAAACTGGAACTAACAAATTAAACATGGGTTAATAGTAACTGAATAATAACATAATTTCTCACGACATAACTACGTGACCTAACCTTGACGATTTGAAGGTAACTGTCACAGTAATTTTAAGTTAAGCACAACCACCACAAGTGGACCTGCTGTGTCTTCAGTAACTACAAATTGAGTCAAGGGGACCAAGAGATCATGTTATACTAGATATAAAATAATTGCTTAGCCAATGACAGAGTATGACTAACAGGTAACGGTATGTGTTCGTAATTGGAGAGTATGAGAATCGGGACGTGGTATATAATTGTATACATAAATTACTGTGAGATATGTAGCGAAAGATTTAATATATATTTTAAATCACAGATATACAAATATTTCTCTAATGTAATTTGCAGCAGTTATCTTTTTAGACCTTAAAGCTGAAGGGAGCTACTTACATATTTACTTGTTATTAATCGAGATGTAATATTTAAAATACTAAATTAACTTTTTATTTCAACCCGTTCGAGCGGCACGGCTATATCACCTCACTAACGATTTAAAATTGGAATCGCGTGTGATTGGCCCTGACTGCGTCGAGAAGGCGTGACGTGTGGCCAACTGGGCGTGTCTCCATAGCGCTAATACTAGGTCAGTGATAGCGATAATTTAATCGCTACAACATAACTACATGTTACAACAATGCTACGTGGCTACGGCGTAGCATTTTTTTGATATATCATCTATGTTGTCATAGATATAAAGATATGGAAAAGATATTTTTTTTGTAATTGAAGTGATATAATTTCTCAAAATTTTAATAAGAAAGAAATAAATAAAATATTGTGAATTTATTGGCACAAATACATACAGACACTATAAAAAATGCATCAACACAATATATAAAAAGAAATTAACTTATAGCTCCAGTTAAATGAATATTATTATACTTTGTGATTATATATATATAATCACAAAGTATCAATTCAATTTCTATGAAAACAACTGCTCAACGTGGTACGCACAGAAAGCTACATAAATTAAAAATGATTAACTAACAAGACTCAACAAATAAAAAGATTGTTCGTTAAGAATATTTAAGCAACCAATAAAATGTTTTAAGGTTAAGGTTAACAAGAATTAAAAACTAACAAAAAAGTTACCACTATTTTCATATATACATACTATTGAAGGCGTCAACTAAGTAAACTTTTCAAACTAAACTTTAACTTTACCAAACTTTTCTTTTTTAAGATTTAAATGAATAATTTGAAATAAAATGTGTCATTTTATAATTATTCTACTAAATACAAAAATATTTAATCATGATATTGAATAAATCGAGATGAAAAACAAGATTTCTAACACTTATTTTAATAACTTTTAAACCTTTATAGTACAAAATCCGATTTTATTATTCTTAAATAATAATATTAAAAGAAACACGACTTGGTTCTTTAAAGGTGAGACAAAAATAATTCTTAAAAGAAGAGCGCAAAACGCTCTTATTTCATAAAGTGAATAAAGCATTTTCAAATTATGGTGTTTAGTATTCAAGGGGCGTAGTTCGCAATCGATAAGTCTAAGGAAATGAGATTTACCTAGCTGAGCTTTAAACTGAAATATTACAAGCGCAATCTGGTTTCTATATAAAATCAGCAATTTGTAAAGACCACTGTTAACAAAATCGAAAGAAAACATATTTCCACTTGTTAAATTAAAAAGTTAAATTCAACTTTGTGATTCGATTGAAAATTTATGATTACTTTTAAATCAATAGATTGTAATATAATGTTAGAAGAATACGTATTTATGATAGACATATAGTCCATCTATGCCGGAAAAGGGACCCTCAGACGTAAGAGTCATATATATGGTTAAACGCCTGGTTGCGGGTTCCCAGTGGAACGATAATTTTTACACTTTTTAAGGTTTCTAAGACTTTCAGATACAGTCGATTTATACCTACTAGCCAATTAAGAGACTACTACTAATAAGAAAATATTTATCTTAAAACGGGTACAAAATCAATAGGCAAATGTTTTTTATTCCTCTTATTATTTATTTCATGTAAATTCACTTAATGGCCATGAAGGAAAATTCGGAGAACTTCTCTTTTTCTAAGAAAATTTTTATCAAACCCTGCCAGAAATTAGCATTTTCATACAAACTTGTGACAACAACCTACAAATTGTGCACAAAGACTTTGCCTTAAAAGATATAGATATAAATATCTTATATTCGTAAAAGTTAAACCTTCGCGACGCCAGTAATTAAATTAAATTTACTTTAACATTATATCTTTAGTTATACGATATTCTAACTTCGTTATATCACACCGTTGGTGGATAAAATCAATACTAGCTGGTAAAATAACATGTGTGTACCACGTCCAAGGTAAAACGTACGTAAGTACACTGTCAGTTAGCAGTTAGCACTCGAGTCACGTGTCACCATCGATCGGCAGCGGAACTTACTTCCAGCCAGCCCTTTGTGTAGTTAACGAAGAGTATGAGGAAGTTATATAGAATCTTTTTAGATAATGTTGTGGTTCAAAGGTCCAATACCTATATTTATTCAGTAAATATGAAAATTAGTTACAAAACAATGCGTCAAGCACATTGTAAGACAAAAAGGAAAAATAAGTTATATAGATATAAAACGTTATCAATATGACGTATAGATGATAAAGACTCCAAAATAGTTTCTTCAATCCTACAAAAAAGCTGGAGATGCCGGGGATCGAACCCGGGGCCTTTCACATGCAAAGCGAACGCTCTACCACTGAGCTACATCCCCGATGGACATATAATGTTAAAAAGGCTGCATGTACTTTCACTATTCAAGCACACATACGTTCAATAAACACACGTGCAAATATGACCTATTCAAACCGACCTTGTTAAAATATAAGAAGTGTTACTTTTAATTAAGGTGCTATTGAAATATTTCATTACATTTCGTACCAAATAAATGTGTAACGATTTATGATTAAATTTAGACTAAAGTATTTTTTCAAAAAAATAAAATTAGTACATACAAGGTACGCTTTGGACGTGTAAGGTCTCTCTGTACCTTTAATATTTACTTCGTAATATATACTTCGAGTAAAGTGCTAGTGGAAGGCAGCCCATTGATACCTGCAGCGCCAGGAGGCTTAGAACCGAGGCAAGTAATTGTGCTGGCAGTTGACTGTACAAAGGTTCCAAAAAAAATAGTAAGCTCTAGAAAATATACGATAAAGTTTCCAAGAAGCAAGCACAAAGTCTATTTTTTTTCTGTTCGTGTTTTTTTTGTTGTATTATTTTATTCTGATCTTAGATTCTAATTCCGGTTCTATGTTTTAACCTTATTTTGGCTTTATTTTCAATCTATTTTTATTGTGTAAACTTTTTGTGATAAGCTGTATAGGTTTAAGAAATAAAAAATAAATAAATAAAATAAAGTCATACACTAGGTGTGCATAGCATGGTTCAAGTAAGCAACGATTATTCATTCTATGGAATCACAAACTGCATTGCTAAAAAATGCTCCTCTTATCTAAACCTAATAAATAGGAAGTTTGTAGATATTTTAATAGTCAGAATGTATTTGGTAAATAAATTACAATATCCCTTAAATAATCCAAACAAAAAAATGGATACAATCAATCTAATGTTTGATTTATTAAACCGAGGTAAAATAAACTTGAAATCAAAACTCGTAACTCATGTATAATACGCGGCCATATAAAGCATCAAAGCGATTCTTAATCGATATCTCGCACCCAATGTCAATATAAGAATCGAGTATTTTGTTATAAGGCGAGAAAAACCTTCGGACGTATGAAGCGGACGGACGGATCGACAAGAAATCATTATTGCATCGGAATCCATACAAATAATTGGCCCGTAAACATGTCAAGTCGGCGTCTTCTGCCATGTATATTCTCGTAGGGGTGGCTCAGTTAAGTAAATAGTGGTTTTGACCAACAAAACGATTAGTCTGTTAAAGGAAGAACTATATCTTTTTTGATATCATTTCTTTAATAAAGAATGTAAAAGAAAACCTTTGAATATTGTATCAATAATTAAAAAATGGAGATGCCGGGGATCGAACCCGGGGCCTTTCACATGCAAAGCGAACGCTCTACCACTGAGATACATCCCCGATACTGCTTAACTAGAAAATAACTACAATAAAATAATCAACCAGCAGCTGTTTACACATAGCAAATGATGATAACAACACATTATTCAATGCTTTTTATTGTGCCATGTTTCAATCATACAGATTAAGACTAACATTGTCCTACGTCTCTAGGTCTGAGCTGAAGCCTGAAATAGGCATAACAGGAAATACCACTGTTTCACAAAAAGCAGAAGTATAATCTGCTTTTTATCTGCTAGTTCAGTACATTTATCCTAGTTAATTATCGCTTATTGGGGTCAATAACGTATGCTTTCCCTTTAGGCTACATATTTTTGACTACGAGTTCCATTTAATATGTACTTACTTCCTATGATATTAAGTTTTGTTTGTTGTTTTTATCGTGCTATAATATATTTTATAACACTTTACCGGCAACCCGCACTTTTTATAATTGTTTGATATCATATTTATAATAGACAACCCTATTTTCACGCCGAATCCGTCAATGTCTTGTCAATAGCGCGCGAGGCAAGGGAGAGAGGTGACTTTTTCGTCTCGCGTTACAATCGTCGCGGGACCATTGTAGCCTTGCGGTCTACGCTTTTACTATAATCACATAGATTTTTTTTATGTAAGAGGAGGCAAACGAGCGGGTCACTTTGAGTAATGTGTTAACCGCCGCCCATGGAGACCTGCAACGAGGCTTACAAGTGAGTTGCCTGCCTTAAGGAAGAGGAACGCTCTTTTTTTTAAAAAACTCAAACTCAAAATATCTTTATTCAAGTAGGTCTTTATAAAGACACTTTTGAATCGTCAATTTTTACACTACCACCGGTTCGGAAGGCAGTCATCTACCGAGAAGAACCGGCAAGGAACTCGATAGCAGCTCCTTTAAAATAAACAATTAATACAAAATTGTGTTCCTCACAATTAAAATAACAAAGCATTGTAAGGCTACTCAAGAATTGAACTGTCCCGATGCTGAGCCAAATGCCGACACATTAAAGGAATCTTTGTCCTCTAAATATTCGTTTTCGGTATAGTATTGCTTTTTAACCAAAAAAAAAAAAGGTTAAAGGTTCTCAAGTCGTAGCGGTTATAGATGTTTAAAGACAATATAAAATAGTACGTTATACAATAATTCCTTACTTCCGTTATATTAAAAAGCATATTATAGCTTTAATAAGAAAAAGCACTAGACAAAGTATTAAATATATTGATAAATCGAGCCCTCAATTACATTAATTGGTGCATCAATAAGCGGAGCTTATCTGATGGCTCTAATTAAACCCTTCATTAATTACATTATAATTACAGAAGACAATGACGCCAGCTGTCGGCGGCATGCCGAACTAACTAGTGTATTGATTGACGATCGATCGGTAAAACCGAGCAAAAACCTATATAATTCGACGTAATAAAACTTTAATGCATGGAGTTCGTATATCCAAATTAAGACAGATGAATTCTAATTACTAAAAAATACATGAAACTGTAAATTAATATCTAACACAAATAATAAAGTGATGGGAGTACTCGTAAGTATTTAATGTTATTATGACAATATTCATACCAGCGTATACGCATCCGTAGTCTTATCATTATAATCCGCCCTTAGTCTCAAATAACGTTATAATTCTGTCGTTCGCTTTATTTCCTACCCTGAGATTTTATGTTGCCTAGTACAAGTAACTTAGTAAAAAAGGCTTTATAAATAATAAATAAATATAGAACACATTCATTTATTGCTTATGAATAACAACTATTATATTTCTTAAAATCAAATGCTTTCGAGAGAAATTCGAAATTGAATACTTCTGTATACTTGCATTCTTGACAGAGGTATACTGATTTTAAACTGAAAACCGAATTTCATATTTGTTCATTGTACATTGGTACATCAAGCGACAAAATTCATATTTCATGATATTCTATTAATTTTTCTAGAATCTACGATTATTTATAGAAAAGGAAATAATGTTTTTTAAGTACTTGGTAGTTATTATTATATACTTTTAGTGAAAGCTTATACAAAGTAACTCTCTGGAAACTAGCATAACATATGTTTTATATAGATATATTGCTATTTTACTTCAGAACTTCTCATGTGTGAATAAAATTATAATATTCCCTCTTTCACTATTGAATGGATTCTGTGTATATTAATTTTTAATTGTTCCCTAGTTACCCCTATATGTTATCAATATGTGTGTATAATATACTAGTCTCTAATGACATATATCAATAAATAATGACTTGAGAAATAGAAATAAAAAGCTTATCATTAAGCCTACTGGTTTGTCGTTTATGGTATAAAAATAATTACCACAACCATAAACAATGTTACTACACGTAATCTAAACATTGTAGTTGTAAACGCTATCTTCAATCTTAATATCAATTCAAGACGCTTTTTCATACTTTATTATTCATTAATTCGTTAAATAAAATGGAAAAAGCTGACAAGTGGGGGGCTGACATAAAGCGTGGCGACAAAAAGTGACATTCCGTATTTTAACATAACTGCTATAAAAACTCAATTGACTTGGGACTTTCTGTTCGGTAGAATCTCTAACCGCGTTATTGTGAAAATGTAAACGACCTGATGGCTTTTTGTATGGTTTATTTATTACGAGACCGCCCTGTAGTTCAATTGACTTTCATCGGGCGTAGTGGTCTACCGAAATACTGGTTAATTACTGGATGGGCTTTGTCACGGATGTTTTGGGATCTGTATACACTTAAAAATATTTTTGTAATTGTCATGTAATTACAAAAGAAATACATAAAATATACATATATTTGATATATAAGCTTAATATGAATCAATGCATATAAAATAAACATTGAATCTCTGTAATTTTAGACAAACGAACACAAGGATAGGCCAGATTTTGATTACACACATAGCAGTTAATAGATTGATAATTATAAGTTAATTTAATATAAATTTATAAAAAGATCAAAGTTCTCATTAAGCTGAGAACCACAATCGACTATTAACCGAACTTACACCGGCGTTTTGTCAAAGCAGTTCGATCGAGAAAAAAAACAATAATTATTTCACTCAAAGGGTAATTTCAAGTCATTGTTCTTGAGAAATACCAATTATATACAATTATAGTACTTGTATGTCACATTGTGTTGTCGCATAGCCGGAGAAATTCCATTAAATCGATACTGAATCGAAGGCTGAATGCCTCGATGGATGCTTTCCTTGTAAAAAGTAGAACAATATATTGCGAACATAATTTTGCTTTGATAGCTGAGAGAGATAGGTGTGAAGAATCTGATTTTATGAAACGGTTTTTATTCTATGTTTAAAATTCACTTTTATAGCATATTAAAGTTATGCATTCATGAGAATTAGTAAGTGGTGTTACTTTTGTACGGAAAGTTTTTACATTTAAAAACATCTTCTAATGACTCGTGGAGAGATTATCAACTAGACACGTATTAGAAGTGTCTTTTACTGGGTGGTTTAATAGGTGTGAGACATGAAAGGTGACTAGGAACATCTCGCGTCGTCTCCAAGTCTTCGTAAACCGCTGTCTTTGCAGGAATCTGGGTATATACAGGCCTGAAAACATATGCAACGAGTAGCTTTTGGAGCGCTGTCGGGAAATCCCAATTGCCTAGCAAAGCATCGCAAGTGGAATCCTACTCCCCAAAGTGGAAGTGTGGCCGTCCCACACAGACCTGACGACATACTGTTGCAGATGAGGCAAAGAGAGCCAGAAAGAATTGGAGTGAGATTAAATGCGAAGCGTCGGATAGATCGCGATGGAGGATCGATGGGACATAGGATTATAAGTCAAGTAAGTCAAATATTTTTATGTATGGTACATTTTTATTGTTAGTACATTTCATAACACCACCTTCGAGACGAGTACATTTAATCATTTTAAATTTCTACTAAATCAAATAAGCATCCATAAATCACGATAGTACCGATGATGGCAATATGTATTCGTCATTGGGAATCGGCTTAGCAATGATTTACGATTGAGCGTCGCCAAATGTTTCGGACCCCCGCGTTATGGGTCCATTAGTAAGGGCCACTAAACACGCTTTACTGTGTTACTGCATAAGTGTAGAAATATACATTTGATATTGGTTTACTTTAAATAAGACGCATTCAAACTTCACAAGAAAGTCCATTTTATTATTATAAATGTAGCTATGAATATAAATAAAAATAAAATAAATCAGAGTAAATAAACAATACAACACATCTGTAATAAGAATAAATTATGGTATAAGTAAAAGATAATAAATATAATTGTTGCCTTTGAACTGCAATAATATCTTATTATTAAACTACGCCAAGCTAGATGAAAACTGCTTTACGGAGTGAAATCGCTAATTTACTAGCTCCAATCGATGGTCAAGCACGCGTCTGCAATAGAATTATACTTAGGTTACTTTTTTAATATCTCTAGAAAAATTGCAGTCTTTCGTCCAGCGAAAATCAATTTGTTTGTTCATTTATTATAACATCAATCTTTATTAGTACATACAGAATTGATCAATAGATGTATCACAATTTCATATGGAAGTTTGTAACGAAACAGAAATAAAGAGCATCTTGTGTGAGATTGAATACTAAAATTAATAAAATGGTATTTTTAAAATTGCATTGAGTTAGTCCGAAACAAGTAGTTACTGAAAAACCTACTACTACTTACTACCTTATTGTAATTGGTTTGTACATGAGAAAGCACTGGTTTCACGCAGTTATAAAGGTTGTCTATCTTTTATGGCGAAACTATATATGTATACCATGTATCAAAATATAAAACTTGTCAAGGCATAGGCTTCACTTAACTCAATATGTTAATTAATCTGAGAATCAAAACTTAACTAATAATAATAAGACTGAACCTAACCTCGTAAAGTCATAAGTGTTCTTCAATTACTTCGTTTCTCTGTGCTGAATAGTTATTTCCGAAGACCGTGTTCGTTAAAGTACGTATTGCAGGTACCTGTCTCCATTAAAATGTCTTTGCGCTTAAGCAGTCAAAAATCGTAATCAAAAAAATCCTATACAGACTACAGTCTCCTCTTAACGTCTATACTTTTATTTAACGTGTTTAATTACAAGGATTTCTTGTTTCAGGATTACCCTATTCTTAGACTGTAAAGATAAATACTTAGTCTGGCCATAAATACTGTTACTATTCAAAAAAAGAAAATATTACGTTTGAATTTGGAATCTGTCATTTTTATATGATTGCTTGATGTGTTTTCTTATTTTCGCGCCATTATATTGTTAAATATTTTGTTATATTAAAATGGAGTGGGGTGATAAAGAGAACCGAATCGCTGTGATTGCCTTACATAAAGTAGGTATGGAGAAAAGTGCAATTTTTAAAACCCTCCACCCGCTTGGTATTAGTCAAATGTTTGTTTACCGGGCTATTGATAGGTACAATGATACCTCCTCTGTTTGTGACAGAAAAAGATCTGGCCGTCCACGTACCGTTCGTGTGAAAAAGGTGATTAAAGCAGTTAGGGAAAGAATTCGAAGAAATCCTGTCCGTAAGCAAAAGATTTTATCTCGGGAGATGAAGATAGCTCCTAGAACCATGTCGCGTATATTAAAAGATGACTTAGGACTTGCAGCCTATAAGAGACGTACTGGTCACTTCTTAACTGATAATTTAAAGAAGAATAGGGTGGTAAAATCCAAACAACTACTTAAGCGGTACGCAAAGGGAGGTCACAAAAAAATTTTGTTTACGGATGAGAAAATTTTTACAATTGAGCAGTATTTTAATAAACAAAATGACCGTATTTATGCTGGAAGCTCTAAAGAAGCTTCGCAATTAGTAAACAGAGTACAACGTGGGCATTATCCCACTTCAGTGATGGTTTGGTGGGGTGTTAGCTATGAAGGGGTGACTGAGCCATATTTTTGTGAAAAAGGTATTAAAACGTCGGCACACGTTTATCAAAATACTATTCTTGAGACGGTAGTTAAGCCTTTAACTAACACCATGTTCAATAACAAAGAATGGTGCTTTCAACAAGACTCGGCACCGGGTCATAGAGCTCGATCCACCCAATCTTGGTTGAAAACTAACGTTCCGGACTTTATCAGCACTGAAAACTGGCCGTCGTCAAGTCCTGACCTAAATCCATTGGATTATGATTTATGGTCAGTTTTAGAGAGTAAGGCTTGCTCTAAACGCCATGATAATTTGGAGTCCCTAAAACGATCCATTCGGTTGGCAGTGAAGAATTTTCCTCTAGAAAGAGTTCGTGCTGCTATTGATAACTGGCCTCAACGTTTAAAAGACTGTATTGCAGCCAATGGAGACCACTTCGAATAAACATTGTATATTTTTAATAGTTATATATTGATGTATTAAACTAACTCACTATGAAAGGAATAAATGTTACGTATAAAAAAAAAATCGTGCTTTTCTTTATAACAATATTTATGGCAAGACTAAGTATATTTAGAACGCAAACAGTACTAATGACACTTTCGCCCCGCATTTCTTTGTAAAATTTCTTACGACTTCATGTGTTATAAATCGTTTTAAAACACTCCGAATGATGTACACAGCGTTTGGCAACTTTATAACACTATAAAATATAGCCTTAACAGAATAAAACATTACTGGGGGGAGGCAGTATCGACTTAGAAGGCTGTATATACTACGTATAGGACCCGGTATTGCCCGGGTGAAGCACGTAGCATCTACGTGACTAGAATCAGCCGGTCACAGATACAAGTAAAACGAAAAACAAGATGGAAATTCGGAAAATTATTTCGGAAATAAAATTTTCACGGAAATTCAGCAATTCGTGAGATATTAAATGAATTTTGCTTTTATATTAAAATTATACGTTTATAATGGTATATTAATTAGGGTTTTGATAAGTTCTTGCGATCTACAATTTGAAGATGCTTCAAAGATTATATGGGTATCTTCTGTGTCTTTATATTAATAGTATGTTAGTATTTATTTATATTAATAGTATGTTTATACATAATCTAATGCATAAAAACAATTTCTCGTTAATATAAACCAAGTGAAAAATCAGCTTAAATCCAACCATCACAGTATGGTAAAAATCGCAATACTTTCTATATTACGTAATTTGAGAGCATATTTTGTGCGTTATTTTTTCACGAGTTGTGTAAAACTCGCAAAGGCTTCGCGTAATACTCGCGCCTCGAACGTGACGTGAATTAAAGTACTTCCGGTCTTGTGACGTGTATCGATATTATACATATAAATAAGTTATTGATTACAGGAGAAGCTTAAAAATCACCGGGACATATATACTAAGATTTTTTTTAAATAAACAACAAATAAATATATGAAATAAATTCAATCCTAATTACGATTATAATTTTTATTGAAATTTTGACGATTAAGATGGCACTACCGCCATCTATCGGTGAGTAGAAGAATTTAACATCATAATATCCGAGATCCAAATCTCTAAGTATAGAAGCATAAATTAAAGTAAAAATATGTAAAAAAAAGTTACATTTGTTAATATTATTTACAAAACAATGCATGTAAATTTTATAAGAAAAATTATCATAACATAAACTGTATGAAGTAATATCTTTTGTTTTCAATTTTGATGGACCACCTGTAATCTTTCTCCTTAAAAATAAAGTGCAATAAGTCGTTTTCTCTATTAAATATGCAAAAATTTAATAACATAATGCGGCATTAATTTAGGGTTAAATCCCTAAATGGACGCGTGAAAGTATTTTTATGGGCGGGCGGAATGTCATCAGGGCGTCTTTGGTCTCCCTTTGACAACTCCATGATTTAATGCTCACTCTATTAAGAGATATTATTATCATTATCTTTTTCATAATCATATTTTTAATAGATGTAATTTATTACTATTCATGAAAACTACTTGAATAGTATAAAAGTAGTACAGACGACAGACTTTTTATTAATATTAAAATGTATGGCTGTAAAACAATAGACATAATTTTGTCAAAAATTTTGTATCATGCGGAGTATAGATTCTTGAGTGGCTTTTTGGAAAATTATGTTCAAACCAAGCCAAGCCATATCTTAAGTTATTAGATTACGAAAACAACGTGTATAAAACTTATAAACAGCGACAGAAGGCACATTAAAGAAGATATATTAATGATATAGACGAAATTGTGTAATCATGCCTCATTACGTACTTTTTACGTAACATTTAATCCCACACTTGTTCATTATAGTTTTATTGTTTGCTTGTTTACATTTTTTTTGTAAATTTTTAAGCATTTCTGACTTATCTTTACATTAATATTTATACCGGGGATGTAGCTCAGTGGTAGAGCGTTCGCTTTGCATGTGAAAGGCCCCGGGTTCGATCCCCGGCATCTCCATTCTTTTGAAAAAATACTGAATTTTGTAGTATACTTACCTGCTACAGTTAAAAGTATACAGACTCAATTTTAGCCAAATGTATAAATGTAGGAAATGACTTTCTCAAGCCAAATTTACCATACGGCATAAAAGGCGAAACGGCTCGTAAAAAACAAACGTAATCTCAACAAACAGTGAAACAAATGTCAAACTCATCTAAAGTTCATTTACAAGTATCGACGGGCACAGTTAATAGGACACAGGGAATTAGCTATAAAAACTTTTATACGATACGCGGGGGAGCTAGTGATGTTCTTATAGACTAAATCAAAAAACGTAAAGGGTTTTTTTTATAAGGGCCAATTGTATATTTACTAGTAATACGAAAAATAACTTAATTTAAAGACTAAAATAAATTTAAAAACTTTGATCCTTTGGAACTTTGCATCAGAGTACCCATAATGCTGGCGGCATTACCTGAATCGCGATACTTATCCGAGAAAAGCACTAGCACTTAAGCCGCCAGTACTAATAATCAAATGCTTCTAAATCATTTAATAAGCGCCTGTATCTCAAGGTCAACAGTATTCTAATGGGACCAAAATCAAAAGCGTAGCGTGGCGAGAAAAACAACCTGCACTTCTTCGTAGTAACGGCTATTGACCTCAAAGCCAAGTTATAAGTAATAATTGTTCTGATGTAATCGAATCATTAGAGTCACACAGTCACAGTTGATTAAATATAGCCAGAACACGAGTACTCTATTTGACGAGGCTTGTAGAATGTTTAAGATGTAGTTACTTACGTCTACTCTCAAAAGAAATCCTATATATAGTATAATCGATCAAGATTCTAACAATACTAAAAAGTTCATATTAAGTTATATTTCTATATATCATTATATAAAGGTTATATTGATACATAAAACCATTTTGCAACGTCTTTAATTTCGATTTTTACGCCTGTTTGTGTGCGACCAAGCTTAGAAGAAGCAGGCGAAATACTCGGCTTGGTTGATTTTTCTTTTGGTAATGATCCCAGTACACTTTTTAAAGCAAGGCTAAGCTTGAGCAAATTCATTCCCAAATTATCGATGTCATTATAATTTCCATCGATATTAAAACTATACACATCACTAGAATGAGCAATAATTCTTAGCCACACCTCATTTGCATTTCTTTATTGGATCGCGGAGAAATTGAGAAAAATTTGGGCACTCGGTTTTAATTACGAATTTAGTCTGTGACTTACTGTGACTCTTGGATTATACTGTTTAATGCACTTTTTTGATATAACAAGTTTACATTTTTTAAATTTAACATGGCAGTGCTAAATGTATGTAAATCAATGCTTGTATAAATTTTGTCTAGGCTCTTTTTGAATTGGCTATTACTGAAATAATGCCTACCTTAGTTGTAAACTAAGCTTATGTAATAAATATAATATTAAATAATATTTTGTTAAAAAATATCAATAATTGTTCATCTGCATATTTAAACTAGCACAGATATGTCTTACGCTCTTGCAATCCTTAAGCTGTAACGTGTAAATATTTTATATTAAATGTAATACTATTTAAACAAGAGTTAAGTAAAAGCTAATCTATAAATTACACATAGAGCCTTAAATATAAAAGATTCACCTTAATGGTCGCAAAGTATAGCGCTGTTTCAACGATGTATGGTGGCAAATCGTTGATGTATCGTGTAATCTGACGATTGCAACCGAATGGTCCATAAAGCACAGACTTACAGATATATCTCTGTAATTTATGCTATTACTACTTACGTACCCGATAATTGAAATAACCTAACAATTTTCCACTCAAGGGTCACTATCTGAAAAATTGATTCATAATTAGTCAGTCTCTCTCAATAATATGTTTGATGATGAAATAGTATGTGCAATATAAAGTTAATATATTAATAAGTCTTTTGAGGTGTAAAGTAAAAATTATCTGACTAACACGAGACCGAGGAGCCGGAAGGTCTTTAATTCGATATAAATGTAAAAAATTGTTTAGGTTAAACCAGTAAGCCTTTTATAATGCTGACACTTACAACGTTTATGAACGACATACTGATGTGTTGTACGCTACTGTTTTGTTATAATTTAGGCATAAGGAACACTGATTAAATGAATAAGTATAAAACAATTTTAATAAACTTGCCACTACTAGTATGTTATACTCTTCTAAGTAACCTAAAGTGCAATATATACATTTATGCAATATTAACAAAAAGGTTGGAGATGCCGGGGATCGAACCCGGGGCCTTTCACATGCAAAGCGAACGCTCTACCACTGAGCTACATCCCCGATGACGTTATGTCTAAAAAGGCTGTACTTACGTACTTTCACTATGTAATAAACATAGTCTGCATACATCGTCCATACTCTATATCATACTGAAATTGATTATTTGTTGTTACTCTTGTATATTAGCACTCATATTCATCTAGTAATCATCCATGCGCTAAAAAACATATATGTACATACATGTATTTTACAAAAAATATATATAAATAATGACCATCTATCACTATGAAAGTTAAAATGTGAAATGTTCACACGAAATAAACTCAGCAATGAAAAAGCAGAACCGAAGCATTTTTCAAATGGTCCAATTTAAGTTGCTCGATTGAATTTCACACTTGATTTAGAAGAAGCCAATCCTTCCGGTTTTCGAATTCAAACGCATCTGTCAAATAATAGCGGAAAAACAGAACGGTGCTGCCGGCCTCAGTGAAGGGTCGCCATGTGTCAAACGGGAAATAGTTATTTATGGGCGCCATTCACAAATTGCATTCATGGTCGAATTGATATATCGGTATGTTTTATATGTAAATGTGATCTAGGATGAATGCCCTGCCCCACAAACGGATATCAAATGATTTAGATGTGACATGCTATTTGTTTATTAGTTTTTATTCTAGGATTTTTTAAGTTTAATCAAAATATAATATAAATAATTAGAATGTTTGGTAATTAGTCATCAAGCAATGATTTGTCTGTCAATCTGCGATCATCGCTAAAAATAAATAAACAATAAATATGTTCAATTTTATGCAGTTCTTATTTTGTAGTAAGAAATATATAAACAGCTGGTTTAATAATTTTAAAAATGTATTGTATGTAGAATTGTCAACATTATAATAAATCGACGAACAAAATAGATTCTCAAGTTATAAACAATGAGAAACATACAATGGTCACGTTTATCGTATAAATCAAATAAGTTCAGTAAATCATAGCAGTTAAGCGCTCGGGAGGTCACACTGGTCACAAACACGATTTCACAAATATTTCAAATCTAACTACTTATTACTCATAGAAGAAAATATTATCCATAATCTGTTAATAGCTAACGTATTTGTTAATTATATGACCATATATACATAGAAATTAAATAGGTAATCCAATCCACCCATAATCTTCTGAAACAGTATACATAATTTTTATTGACATCAAAGGTCAACAGATAAAAAAATAACGACTGGTTTTAATTTAAAATCATTATACCCTTATTTTTTAAACTCAACTTTATTATTAGCTTTAAGAATGGTTAATTATTATACTAAATATAATATATTAAAAAAAGATATGAAAACACAGGAATTTATTTGATCAATTCAAAAGGAAAACATAAACTTTTTTCTCTTTCTAAAGAGACTATTCTCGAGATCTAAGCTATTTGTAGCTTGTATTATTGCCTACTTACATACCTGATAAAGTACCTTTACTTACTGTCCTAAGGTCCCACATCGGGACAGAGGCCAGATAAAGTACCTTTAATTAAATATATAATATTCTATTCATCATTTTATATACACATACATAGTCCAGAATAGGTACTAAAAATAAAGTTAGCTTTGCTATCGTCCGATTTGAACGACTTTTGTAACAATAATTTTTGTAATGTAAAACGGAGCCTGAGGCCGATTCAGTTTTCGATACGTCGGTGACATAGCAATTTGTAAAGCCTAGCGACCTGTACATACTACAAATTTGTACGGAAATAATATTAGCTCACACTTAGTTACATGACTATTTTCACAATCGTATAGCGTTATTTGGTGCCTTATGTACAATCCGATATGTTCTTGAACCCCAAAATGCAGGCCTACTTCCTGTATGCTAGATTTACAAAAATATTATTTTGAATATATTTTAATGTATAGCCGACATCAAAATTGACACCTGACATTTGATATTGCGCTCTGCAACTTTTTCGCCATTGTGTCAGCTGACTTTATCAAGCTTGAAAGTATAACTAGAAATGAGTTCATAATAAGTTCCATTTTTATACTATAATTTTGTTGCACTCAAAATGGATTTTAAAGATAAAGTTATAATAATTACTGGAGCCAGCTCAGGGATAGGTGCCGCTACTGCTATTTATTTATCCAAATTATCTGCAAAATTAGTGCTTATTGGAAGAAACGAGAAAAATTTAAAAAAGATTGCATTATACTGTGAAAAAGCAAAGGGAGTAAAACCACTTCCTATTATTGCTGATGTAACAAATGAAAGTGATTTAGAGAGAATATTAAAGGAAACAATTGATGAATTCGGCCAATTAGATGTTCTAGTGAATAATGCTGGAGTTACCGCCATGGGTGGAATAAAAAAAACAGATATGGAAAGCTTTGATAAAATTATGTCTGTGAACACTCGTGCTGTGTTTCAGTTAACTATGCTGGCTACTCCACATTTAATTTCCAGCAAAGGATGCATCATTAACATATCTAGTATCCTCAGTACCAGGCCAAGCACAATGATGCTAGCATACAATATGTCTAAGGCAGCTATAGATCAGTTTACAAAGTGTGTTGCCTTAGAATTGGCACCAGATGGGGTGAGGGTCAACGCTGTTAACCCTGGCTTTGTTAGGACAAACATAATAAATAATAGTGGCCTCACTGAAGAGCAAATTGATATGTTTGCAATGAATATGGGACAGAGTAACCCATTGAAAAAACTGGTTGAGGCTAGTGAAGTTGCAAGTTTGGTAGCCTTCCTTGCAAGTGATCAAGCAAAGAGTATCACAGGATGTTGTTACCCCATAGATAGTGGCAGAATGTTAGTGTAGAAATATTTGTTATCTATTCTGGAGACAGATTACAGTCATTAGTAAAAATGTAATAATCATTTAAATCTGTGGTAAAAATAAGTATTTTATTTGTATTTAATGTACTGAAAAATGTAAACAATGATATATCAATATATTATATATTTGTTTTATGTACATTTTTATTTCCTACTCTAATAGTTTGTCTTAGAAAATTAATTTCCACAAACAAATGGCTACACACTATTATACTTGCAATGTTTTAATGACTATTCTTTTATTACCAACATACATTAAGTTAGAAATCTATAAAACGAAGCAACCTTAAAATACAACCTTTGCTTTACTTTGTGTGCATACATTTTAATGCATTCCATTCCAAACAATGCCATTAATCTGAGGAACAAGAGAAACCCACGACGCAGTTGAACTTTATAAAAATTAATTTGCCAAATAGTGCCCGAAACCCAATCTTATATTGGACAAATAAGATTTCGTTCAAAACAGTAAGTTTTATGTATCCTAGCGTAGTTTAAATTGATAGCTAATAAGAATAATGACCAATGATTGTTTACAACTTGGCAAATGAAGGGGGATGTAGCTCAGTGGTAGAGCGTTCGCTTTGCATGTGAAAGGCCCCGGGTTCGATCCCCGGCATCTCCAGTTAATTTTATTAAAACAATAGCATTTTCATTACCACTTTTTAATTTCGCAAAATCAGATCAAAATTAGACAAGACACTTAAAGATAAATTTCTTAACCAAATCCATGGTTATTTGTTCATGTTTGATCACAAATAACTCGTCTACGATGTATTACATTTCAAATCAAACAAATGCCACATAACTGTAGGAATGTTATGAATATAAAACGAAGTGTAGGAGACAATCTTTAATAACGATACAATTTTTTTTACACTTAATGCAAAAAACTGCTAAACAAAAATTGTTTCGTGATAATTTGAGTGATTTATTCACGATAAATGCGTTTTAATTTGACTGTCAGTTTTTTGCTAAGCACAGAGAATTTTTTTTTTTCAAAAATATTTTTTTTTTATAAATTAAGTATTGTTTACAAACTCATTTCTACTGAATTTTATAAGTTAACCCTTATAAAATTCTGAAGTTTTCTTCCTAAAACAAACTAACCTAGCCACACTAGGTGTATCTTGAACACAATGTTATTAGACCAAATCAATTTTCGTTGCTGAGTTTATCTAATCCAAATCGTTGTATTTTAGGACACTGTATTCAATTATTTTTAAAATAGTTTATCTCAAAAACTAGGACGTTTAAAAAATAGAGCGATTAATGCGGATAAAGCTTTTGTTTTGGATTATTTAATTTTTTAGCAATGAAAATTGATTTAATGTCATTATATCTATCGACATTCCAATTTACAAACAATCAAACTTAGTGACATTCGATTTTGCTATTTCAAATCTTAAATTGTATATAACTAGTCTAATAACGAATTTCTTTTTTGCACTCAGGAATGTCAATTATTGAATAGGGTAAATGTATTTCACAACAAACAATTTATAAGCTCTTAGCTAATTTGAACTAGAACTCAAGACCATACAGATTTATTGACTTAAAATATATTCTAAATTCGTCGTGTATTCTAGCCCAAAAAATATACAATAGTCAACATATCAGATAACATTTTTATTATCTTATCTATCTTAGAAACTGTAAATGTATATGCCTATGTTATAATAGTAAAATATTGACATTTAAATTGTATGTTCCAAGAAATTTGAATCAACCAAACAAACCAGTACTACTTAATGTATTGTTGCATTAACAATTTGCTTATTAGTGAGTTTTAAAATCATAATAAAAGAACACAAAATTACAAAACACCTTTTGCACCCTTCATTCATTTTTGTTAATTTCTGTTATAAATAAAATCAAATTGAAATCAGTTCGTACTTGTTGATCTTTTTGGTTTGCATGGTGAATGCTTGTTACAAACGCGTACATGAAAACAGAATTAGTATTGTTTCAACTCCTCGCTGGCGTCGAAGTGGCACTTGTTCATGTTGAGATCGATGTGGGGGGGGCTAGGCTCGCGGCTCGAGTGCGGGCGGGGCTCGGGGTGCGAGCGAGTCGCCGCAGGTTCGGGCGACGGGCGAACTGGTGCACGACGCAACTGGCGCTGACGGAACTGTAGCGATCGCCGAAACTGTGGTCGACGAAACTGTCGGGAGCATTGCTGCGGAGCCGCGCCCCGACGGAACTGAAGGCCGCTCGGAGGGCGGGGGTGACGGCGCATCGACATCATTCTGCAATCCAACGCGCTCAGCTCAGCCGCCGGCCACTACAACATGGGGCCAGGCGCCAGGGATGGGATGGGGAGAGGGGGCACCGTTACTTATAGCTTACTACCGCTTTAACAACACTGTGACTGCTTTTTTATTATAATATCGCACCTATTTCGTGTTAAAGGATCTTGCAGACAGTCAAAGGTTTTTAAAGCGACATTCGGCTTTATGGAAACTATAGTAAGAATTTTGTCTCAAAGACAAAGCAAGTTCTACTATCGAATAATACTATTTAGGTGTAACGTGTAGGGTGCTGTGCGGGAATGACGAAATGTGTCTAAAATTCTAGTGACTCTACTTCACTAAAAAATACAGAGATGATTTGGTAGTGGGTTTGGTTACAACAAAATGGATTGGTACTGTGGTCAGCACTTACTACTAACGCATTGTTACCCTGTGTTTATACAATAAAAAGCATGGATGACTAGCAAGCATAATAAAAAGCACACAAAAATATATAGGTGTAACACATTCTACCATGGAAGTAAAACTTCATATATTTCTTTTATTTGTAGCATGAAAGTGGTTTTTAAAAACCATCCTGGGTAAAAAAAAACATAACGAATCTACTGAAGTTCAAGTAACAAATGGAAAATGTCTGAATGATAATGAAACTGTATATACAAATGTTTACCTACACTAGTATATCAGCAGTGTAGCGTATAACAACATACACACATTAAATACAAATACATAGGATTACAGAAACTATACATAATATGAAAAAATATATTTGGTCACGAGGCAAACATTTCTAACATATATTACCTTCAAATGACGATGCAGATAACAAAAGAGTAATTTCACATATTTTGTCTATGTCCCAAAATCTCGCTGACTAAAAACAATCACAACAATTTAGCGTCTACATATTACCTACTGTCCTTGTTTACGACTACAATATATATATAGAACTATTATAATACTTGACTTTTTAAATGAACACTTAAAACTAACAATTATTCACTTTCTAGCATAATAATAATTACAATATATAACAATATTTATTATATATTATAATAGATTCTACATTATTATCACAAATAGACTTACTGACTTATTGCCGAACTATCTTTTAGCGGCAGAGTTACTAATAGACAGTTACACGATGTTAAAAAAAAACATCTTAACATGCGAATAAAAACATTCCTCGCTCAGACAAAAGTACCTAGATCCGTAAGAACACAATACCTATCGGTTTATACCAACGAATGTAAATGTTTTACTTTTCACCGAGTTACTTAAATATGGACTTTGGTGAAATTGTTCATTTTCAATATTAACACATGAAGGGTTACAATTCTTACCATACAATAGTTTAACCAGATGACATCAATTCTTCTTGAGCATTACATATCCATCTATATTAAAGAAACTGAATGCCAAATAAAACATTCGACCAAATGCTACGTTAGCGCTGTTAACACTAGAACTCTAGCCGTAAAACCCACGTCTATGCCTATTGTCTATGCTAGACTCTGTCGGGTAGACAGTATGCCGCTCACTAAGTCTGGCCCAAACCCTTAGCCGGTTCCAGTCTACGGACTTACTGTGAGCCACGCGTTTACAACTCAAGTATGTCCGCCTAAGGACACTCCTCACTTTGCCCTGATTGCCACAATCAAAATTTAAATTAAAGCACGAGTCACCATCGTTATCTTGGACTTCGGTAAGGAAACAAATGTTATTGAAATTAAATTAAACTCGAAATGTTAATAAAATTATTTGAAAGTTCGTATGAAATTAAAATTTAATGATTTCGGGAACAATATTTTTTTATACTACAAGATAAAGTTTTTAAATTGAAGATTTTAACGATAGTGAATCCTACTAGTCCACACGATATATAAATATATTAAAATTAATTATATCCGTCTTAATTGATATTTAGTTATTGAAAATCTATAACAAAATCGTATCACAACGGCATATGCATAAATTAGTTTGAAAAAAAATACACCATTATTCATATAAAATTATACTAGAAAATTGCTAAATGATTTTTCTTTATTACAAACACCTGACCAAATTATATTAAGAATGAATAGCACATAATTATAACCAAATCAATATATACAAATGATAGTAAAGTAAATATTTATATAAAGCAAGCAGTGTTAAATATTACATGTATATGGTGGGTCAAGCACTGGTGCAAAATACAATACATAAAAATAGATACAAATGAACCAAAATAAAATTAATAAATTAAAACGTCGGTGTTAGATTGCATTTATTATTTTTGTATTAAAGTTAATGGTGCAAAATGTGGTACTTTTGGTACAAAGAATTTAATAATGATTTACATTTCTCAATAACTGAGTTAGTCAGTAAGATACAGTCAAGTTGTTACACAGTTATTTAGCCTCAAAAAATTATAGACCCTTAAGGGGACAATGGAAGTAAGAAGTGGTTGTTAGTATAGGTTACCATGGCAACGAAATAAATGCTAATATAATCACCGACGTAAAACCTTTGAGGACACAAAAGCTAGTATCGCGTGCACACATTTCAACCCATGTACCAGTGCTGAGGATGCTAAAAGTGCTGCGAATGCTGCGAATACTGTGAATACTGTCAGTGCTGTGATTGCTGATGACTGTGGGCTTACCTTAAGAGGCACTGGAGGTACTTCAAGGTGATAGCCTATGTCACACAGGTTGCGTAGGAGTTCGATGCCTGGAAATTAATAAATTCGTATGATGAACGAATAATGGATAACTTTTATTATAAAACTTTCAAATGGGAACTTAAACAATAAATTTAAATTATATACGATAATTGCATTACATTACTTTTCTTTGTTATATGCTATATCTATGATATAAGGACTTGGCGTGACGATTACAGAAACAAAAAAAAATTGTATTGCTCACCCGAGTCCCTCTTATCACCATACCGCGTCTCCCAGGCATCAAAAAGCCGATTATAATACCTAGGCCCAGTTAAGAAGCCCAAGTACTTGTGTGTGTCCTTATTCGGAAAAACTCGTTCCATATCCCCGCTCTGTGTCAACTCGTCTTCGGCTTGAATCAGATGACGGACATCGTCCGGCGTCAAGGTTGAGAGTATGTCACGAAGGTACTGGAATTTAATTTATATTTTATGTTATATTGTATGTTATGCATTCGTTTGGTTGAAAATACTTAATAATTGGTTATTTGTTTTGGATTTTTATGTATAATTTTGACCAAAGGACTGAAAATTGTGTGTACGTGACATACTATCTTAATAAATATAAACAGGCACCATCACCGGTGAGTCTGGACTCTGAATCACACCCTAAGGTATTAAATAATAACATCTTACCATATCCCTTTCTTCCATATTTGTATATATAATATGTTTATCTCTTTCTTCTTTTGATAGATACACCGTGTACAATCTGCTGTCGTATGGCACGCCGACCTAATATAAGAAATCATAAAGCAGTTTTAGTTATACGAACGATAACAGAGGCCATATATAAATTAAAATATGTATTTATTCGTAAGTACATAAAATGTAAATGTATAAAAAAATAATCTTAATACCATTTTATGTGGTTTATCCTTGGACAGCATTTCGACGTTTGTCTTTACAGGCACTTGAAACTGCGCTATATTGAGTACTGTGGACACCAGCGGACCTTTAACGTGAATATCCAAAGGCGATGCACTATGCAGACTGGGCGAGATGTTCACCTGAAGATAAAAAAATTCAAAAAATTAAAGGAAAAAAATATTTCCGAACGGGGAAACGGAATAACTCTCTGGAATAACTCCCTTGATAAATGATTTTCTCATACCCTAAAAACACGCGCATCAGCATTTGCTACTAGTCTTACTAGCGTGTTTACGATGACCTGTTTTTAATTAACTCGGGTAAAGCAGTAGTTAACCGATTACGACTTTAACTAAATGAATCTGAGAAAAGGTTCTATACCGTACCTCTAATAACCAGGGCTTGAGGTCCTCATCAAGTAGTACATCAATACCAAATAGTTCATAGCAGTTATATCTCGACGTAATATTGGCTTTAGTCAACGAGCTGATGCTGCCTTCACCAGATATTATAGTCTTTATCACGAGGTCTTTTATGGACTCCCATAGTGCGTCTATGTCTACGTGCTTGTCAGTCTTAAGATATTGGAAGAGGGTTTGCAGTGTCCTACAGAGGTGATATAAATCAATCAGATATATTCAAAGATTAAAATTTTATTGAATATACCGTACGTTATATGAAAAACAACATAATTTTGATAATCAAAAATAAAGATTTTGTAAAAGGTCATTAAAGTTAAATGCGAGGTTTATATGAAAGGTGTAGTCCAAATAAAATAGATTTTACAAACTGGTTTTGGTATTTTGGTAAAAA
Source organism: Leptophobia aripa (assembly GCA_951799465.1). Classification (NCBI taxonomy): domain Eukaryota; kingdom Metazoa; phylum Arthropoda; class Insecta; order Lepidoptera; family Pieridae; genus Leptophobia; species Leptophobia aripa. Next base: position 4,315,872 of record OX637267.1, on the reverse strand, counting down.
TAGTAAATACACTCACCACTTATGTCCCTCGCACGCCGCGAAATCTTCATTTGGCGTATAGTTCTTTGACAATCTGTTTATTGAGTAGTTTGTCAAATGCATATACCTGTCATTTAGCGACGTTAAGTCCGAGTTGTATTTTACTGAAATTAACTTTTAGTTAACTTTTTAAACTTTATTATTGCAAATGTATGCTTAGAGTTGTATACATTAAAATTATTAATTAATATAAAAGAATATCTCACCGGAAGCAAACCTCGCCAGGCCGTCCTTATACAAATAAATCCGTAGTGGATGGACGGATGTAACAAGGACGTATAACCGTAAATCGAATTTGCTACCATTAATTAGATAAGGCTTGGACACATATCGCTGCACTACTACGGGGCGTTTTTTAGGAATTTGGGCCCAACGAGACACAACCTTTATACCCGTGCCGCGGGCTGATGCCGGCTAAAATTAACGAATAATTAATATTATCTTTTAAATAAGCATAGTTTCTGTCATTACATTTTAGATCTTATGTCGATTCCTCAAATTATGTATATTTAATATATTAATCAAATAATTACACATTAAAATTCAAACTAAGATCTTTTTTACTTTAATCTCTTTAATGTGTCGACAATTGGCAATGCTTGAGTTATTTGAATTGTAAGTAACATAATTTTTGTATTAAAAGGTATTTTAAAAGAGCAGCTATCGAGATAACTGCCTTCCGAACCGGTGGTAGTGTAAAAACCTACTTAAATAAAGACAGTTTGAGACAGTTTTGAGATGTAATTAAAATAAAATAATTTCATAGGAGACTACACTCATCTTAAGTATATCATTGTTATTTATCAATCGTGTAACGTTTCACTTATAAATTTTTTAACGCAAACCTTAAACGTGTGTAACACGCCTTTTACACATAGATTTTAATATACATACACACAATACTAACCGGTTTTATAATCCACCTCTCATTATTTGCAGCATATTTCTCCCAATCATGTTTAAGTATTTTCAAATCGTGTGGCAACACATACGTCTTGGGCATTATACCGAACTCGTTCAGACCGAATCTATTGCATAACTTCTGTAAATTCCTCCACAATCTATCTTTTCTGCCAATTTGAAATGTGCCAGGAAAATGATTCATCTTCTGTCCATCTTTAATCGCTCTGAACATTAAGGATTTCATGTGTTTACCCCAAATTCCTATCCATTCCACCGTTTCTGAAATAAACAAGGGCATATAAGACACTACAAATATATATCTATATAATAAACACATCTGAGTCTTAAATTACTTCGATATGACAAAAAGCACACAGAAGCTTTTTTGTTTGCATTTCATTCAGGATTTTAAGCTTTCTCATAACAATTGGCAACACAATCAAATATTTGTAATTTTTAATACTGAAATCCACAAACCTTCCTGAGGACATTCCGCCGTATCGCATTCACTCTTGACCAATCTAAATCCAGAATTAACGAGGGTCTTTTTAACAACTATCGGTGTAATTGTGGTGAGCTTCCATTTCAGATGTTTCTGTATAGCAGGTGGCACTTTTAGCGGTATTGTATCATCGTGGCTAACGAATTTCAAGTATGGTGGAACCCTTGGGAATAGGGATGGTCGGAGGCAGTTACCTAACGATTCGGTTAGGTTAAGTGGTGATTCTGTAATTGAGAACGGTAATTTGTTATGACTCATTCGTTATATAGAAAACCAGTATTACGTCGACATATGTACTAATGTAAATACAATGACAAATACACGCGGAAAATATGGATGGTGAGGAAGGGGCTTACTTTTTTTTTATTTAGCGTTACAAAATTAAAATGCAACTACACAACAGCCTGTAACCCATACAAAACCATTAATATTTCTCTCATCTACACTATATAAATAATTGTATTCTTAACCTTTACGAGTGGGTAGTGATTTGAAAGGATTCGTCGTGCGTAAAGCAGTCAAGAATGTGTCTTGACTAATCTTTTCTGTAAACAAATAATTTTCTTTTTGTTTAGTGTAATTAACTTGACACAGTTAAACTAAACTATGTTTCTGTGCCGCTACCATATGTCTGCTGGTAAAATTGAGTTCGTTGCACTGCAGCTTAGGTACCATACATAAAGTATTTGTAGACTATAAATTGCCACTCGGTTCATATTGTTCACACATAAGTCAATTATTTAGTTTCTTTTACTACTGAGCGTTGGTCAAAAAAATTCACCCAATTCTAGTTACTTTATTGATCTATAAAACAAGCCCGCGTGCTATACAATTCGTAATTGTAGCACGCGATCTGTGATCCATGTATGACGTATCAATCATAACACGTCATTATTCTTTGGGGTATTTTTAAACGTTCAATTTCAGTGATACGTCAGTGACTGATTCACACGTTTCCGCATTCCTCACATGATTTAATGATCACATTCACGATTACTGGTAAACACTCAAAACGTGTTTATTAATGAATGAACGGAATCGAAAATTTTATTTATGTAATAGCAACTCGTGTAAATCAAAAGACACGAGGTCTTTATTGATATTGACCATAGCAAGTTTTTTCTGTTGTATTAAAAATTGTTTGTAGTTTGTATTTTAAAAGATCTAATACTTCACATTACAATTGTTTTATTAATTACTGTTTTGCAGTCCGACATAATGGGCAATGTATAGAGTATAAAATAAAACAAAAAAATTCATAATTACTAAGTAAATATTCTACTCCCCAGGTATTTGGATTTAATATCTCATGAAATTATAATTGTTTTAGGATTTAGACATAACTGTATGTGATTACCCTATAACTTAATGACGTACGTGTATCTAGACTGATAACAGAACTACACCATATAAAAATCTGTGATTAATCTTTACGAAAATAATTATCTTTTGTCTCATCTCACCTCTAGATAAAATTTTCTTCGGGGACATAACAGTGCCATTTAGTTTGTTTGTGATTTTGGTGACAGAATTTTGTTCCGCATGAGCAGGCGACAAGGTCCTCCTAGGCAGAGGCTTATCAACCTTTTCTATAACAGTTATATCCGCCTCCATCCGCCACGACTCAGTTAATGGGTCCGGGGATGGCGATCTGCTGTGAGAACTGAAACATCAAAATGTTATGTATAACAAGTTTTCTATAATACATGGAAACAGTTCAATATAAATTTTGATTTTTACGTCGATATTATCTATATTATAACTTGTCGAGTAGGATGGATGGAAATCAAAAGAAAATCTCCTATATTTCTAATTAGTACACTCCGGGAATCAATTTAATATGAAATGTGCTACATCCGCGACTGCGACTGCGCAGGTGTTTTTCTAGACAAAACATAACTACATATTTTATTTTAATGTAAATTCATACAATACTTATTAAGTAAAATGTCTAGCTATGAAAACCATTAAACTAAAGGCTTTAAATTACTCACTCATCCCCCTCTCCTTCAATAATATTACAGTCCACTTTACTATTGGATCGCATCTTTTTCGTCTTAGTTTTTTTCTTGCTTTTCACCAATTTTTTCTCTGGTATCGCCGTCACGGAACTAACAGGTAATGCGGGACTGACAGCCGGTCTTGTAGGGGTATCTTGACGTGGCTGGAATGTTTAAAAAATATTTATATCAATTTCTGAATAAAACATATATTAGACGAAAATTTTTTCAAAGGACTATTAAATTAGAGATTGAGAATTAACCGAATTCATTTTATTAATTCACTAGGTTTTTAATAATTCGATAGAAATTCGTAAGTTTTGTCTATAATCTAACAATAATGAATTTCAATTCGTGCTTTTTAATACTATAATTTTTAAATTTCACCTATTGAAACTAACAAGAACGTGCAGTAGTCGCTGAATAAGAATAACGCCGATCGGTTCGTTGCACTATTGCTTGTAAATTATATTACTGGGCTTATAAACTCATTTATAAATAGAATACCACATAAGTTCAGAGTTCTACAATAAAATATACAAACTTATACAATTTATCGTACTTGAAGCGTGATTTTATTTATTTAATACAGTATTAAATTGTTAAACAAAAAATAACATCATTCAATATAAATGTGGTTTTTTTTTCTGGTCCCTTGGTTCTTATTAATTTGGTGGTGTTAATTTGAAATATAGCTGTAGTTTGTAAATGTTTCAAAAAAAAATAACGCTATGACATAATATGCGTGAGGGCACCTATCCGATAAAACCAGCGTATGAATGCATAGTGAATTCATGTAACCAAATCTATGAAGCCACGCATAATGTCAAAAATTGTTTTAGTTTACATGTCATATAAGGTTTTATTGGAAAGTTTAAATTCTCGACTTTCCTAAAATAATTACATGAATTTAATAAAAAACGACGTATGTATTCATGCAACGTATATAATATCTCTTTTTAGGTGTAGCTAAAATAAGACAGATCCTTTTTCCGATTTAGACACGCCAATATCATTACGTGGTTATTTTTTTACATGTGTTTCGCTAAACTAAATTTATAGATTTCGTTTGAGAGATTTTTTATTTTTCTTAACAGTTATGTACTATATCATGACTTTTGATCAAGTATCGGTTTCTAGCCGGCGCTTCTCGGTAGATAGTATGAAGCCTTCCGAACCATTGATTGTGTGAAATAATGGCGATTCAAAAGTGGAACATTTTGAGTTTGACAAATAATATGACTTAGATGATATAATAAATTCAAACTACACTTTGATTTGAAAAAATAATAATATTTAAACGAAAATGTATAAATTAACATTTTTTTTTCATAAATAATTTGTGTCAGTCAGGATTTACGAGAACCTTACCTTGACTATCTACGATGTAGGTTCTGTCACACTTAAATATTTTTCAAAAAAATTAATTACAGCTTTGCACATTTTAATCCCGATCAAGCCATACAAATAATGTTATTAATTCATTCATTAACCGAGTCACAAGAATTTTCAAATAATCGTATTCTCGACCCTTTTTATTATAATAATATTGAAAAATACACTTAAAAAATCTCAATTTTCACACTTTATTTGACTTGACACATATTTAAAATCACTACAATATCCACATGTTTTCACTACACCTTCCACGTGGGATTTGACACAAGGTTACCATTCGAGACGCACTAAAATAGAATAAAACGAAAATATGAGTACACTTTAATTTCGGTAAACATATAGAATTACAATCGGGCGGCGTTAACCTAACTAAATTAAACTGCACGCGATTTGAAAGACAAGTGCTTCAATCGATTAAGCTGGCTGCTGGTTATTGCATCGTATTAAAATTCAATGCTCGTTATTACAGTAGAAATACTGTAAGATTTTTTACAGAAGAGGTTATGACAGCAGGGTATGTATATATTAATATTAGAATTATAGCGAGCACATTAATAAACCTTATATTTAATATTACAAAAATAGATTTTTTTTATTTATTTTAATATCTACTGATTTAATAAATTCTACTGATATTTTGATACACCTTAGCAAAGTGGACGCACAATACAATGCAGTATTGACATTTCACTTGCTTGGCATAGAGCCCGTGTGGATTGCGGCCACACATACTAAAACGACACAGAGTTTTTAAATAAAATTTCGTCACCCAGTTGCCTAAAACCATTGTAGGCTAAAATAGACTTGATAACCCACTCAATGATTCTCCAGAAATCACTTCTAAATTATTTAAGGAAGTGGTGCGCTATTTCATTCAAAGCTACTAAGGCATACGGTTCAAGAACGTATAAAAAGGCAGTTGATTCCATAATAATATTGCACGGCAAAGTGTCTTAAAGACCTCTATCAACAAAGTTTCGTAACGACAAAAAAATTAATTACAAAGAACAATTAAGTCTGTTAAAGCCATGCATAAACTTATAGGATTACTGTAACATTTTATATTGGTTTAAACGAAGAACTTTATGACTTCATCGTTTAAATTTAGTTAGTTTTATGAAATAATTCATAATTTATTTTTATATTACTACTTCAGCAACCTTTTGAACAAACATTAGTAACATAATAGCAATAACACCGTCGTCAAATATTTTGTCTGCGTTAATTACTAATCAATTATATTTTAAGATAAGATAAGGTTATCTTTAATATTAACTGGACGTTTATTGGATGGGTACAAGCATCTTATAATTCACCTGTACTTTATAAAATAATATCGCAATTATGAAAATATGTGGTCACCGATCTTCTATCTATGGAAATAATGTCGTAATAATGGTGACAAACGCGGTAACTTTCAGGCACTATTGTGGCAGTTACACAAAATATAACGGCAGTAGACTTATATAAATACATCTGATTTAATTTTTATTAAACTTTATCAACAATGAAGTTCCCAACAAATATTTGTTAAAAGAACAATAACCGATTTTGATAATCGTGCGTTTGCTCCTTCATTGATTAAAAAAAAAAACATTTTAAGCAATTAAAACGCTCGCTAAAACTGTAGTTTCATTCGCTTTGGTGAATTTTGGGAATGAAATCCATTTCAATTCCAGGTTTTTCCCCCCTACAGTAAAATATTTGTAGAGATACAAAAATATTAATAACCTTAGAACTGAATTAGCAAAGTCATTATATTAGACGTATTTATAATTGAAATATCGATGAAATGATGAGTAGATGATTTCTACCATGTTATAGGAATTGACTGTAAAAATTATTAACATTGTTCTTACAGCAAATATTTGTGAAATTATAAAGTCTTCCGCGAAAAACACTTGAATTAACACTTCAATATTATTGATATTGGATTGGTCATAAATATTTGATCATAATTAGATATTTTAGATTCATCCGTGTATTATTGCTTTTCCCTACCGTCATTTAAAAAACATCAATCGTTAGAAAGGCAGTCAAATATAATATTAATAGTAACATAAAAATGTTAACATATTAAATAACTTACACTAAGACACAATTTTAAGAAAATCTTCTTTAACGACGGCATCACTAATGTCATAAATCACTGTTAATTTCAGTTGGCTGAAATATTCACGGTCACTATTTCAACATCCACACGCTATTACCCGGCACTCAAACAAAAATATCTCAATAAAACTTCCACCTACCGAAAATTCATACATGCGCGCATTGTAAACAATAAATTACTGTAAAATCTCGCTCCGCAATAATTACGCACGAAACATAATCTTGGTTAGCCCACTTTAGTCTCTATTATCTATTAGATATGATCGAGACACACGAGCGTTAACACGACGCGTCCAATTCTATAATGAGTACCGTACTGGGACGTGTCCGGACGCGCAAATCCGTGAAATCGACTCAAAAACAAAAGTTATAAATTGCAACTCGTTATAACTTTATCTACAGTGCAAATTAAGTTTGAAAATATTTCTAAAGTGAAGTTAAAAACAAGATATACAGGGAACCGCAAACTAAAATGCAAATTTCAAGCTACTCCGCAGCGTTTGGAGTTGGTAAATCATCTAGAAATGGTTTTCTTAATATGGTTTCTAAGATTGGACCATTGGATTATCTTGCCCAATTGTAATAACAGTATACCCATAATTCGAGAGAAAGTAATTTTTTTTTGTGATTTCTTGGTATTAGTTCCTTCTATTACAATTCATTAATTTCTTATTATAAATATCTTCAATATTTTGATTCACAGTCATAATATTTTTTTTTAAGGTTGAATGTATAGGACTATTACAAAGTTTAATGTTTGTAATCAGGTCAGTAGTTCACAACATAATTGCGGATCAGATTCATGCAAATGGGAAAGTTATTTTGCATGCGATGCTACAATCATTGAAGATTTATGAAATATTTTCAACTTTAAATTAAACTTCTTCAATTGTTTAGGATTTATGTAATATTGAATTCTATTAAATTTAAAATACTTTAATACCAAAGAAAATTTTTGTTAAACCAAATATTTAAACAGTGAGGGAAGTGTTTATAAAGGTATTGAGCTCTAACATTGATAGCAATATGTTTCGAGCACACAGAATAAGAGGCAAGAAAAACACTATAACCAATTGGTATAGTCAGACAGTAACATTGTATTGAAAGTAAATATGTCTCTATTAAATATAAATGTATAATCTGAAATAAAATGTGAGCCAAGTTCAAGACTAAGGAAATATAATACATAATATTAAGCAGTCACATATAAATTGAAATTCCTTCCATGCTTTCAAAAAACAACTGGCTAATTCCATAGCTACAACTTACGATTTATTATTTGTATATAATGTACTGTAAAAATGTTCTGCTTTTGCGACCACAAAGTTAATTGTTAGCTATGCTCTCATTAAAGTCATATGTAACGTCTTTAAGAGAATGAATGTTTTAAAACCTTAACCTTAAATTGCAAAGCTCCTACAATGTATGTAAGTAAAATGTTAAAAATGTTTATTTTGTATTTTCAGTTAATATATATAAATGAATACTTACAGTTGTAACAAGGGGCATATCATCTACAGTATCACTGTTAATGGCAGTGGTCCTTAACAGATGCATTTTGTATACATCGTCCTTGGGTGTAACTATAACTTGATCTTTGAAGGAGCACTTGTTAGTTTTTCCATAATATAAGCCTTTGTTTGTTGGTACTGAGCAGAGTGCTGCCACTGCTGAACCATACGAGTATCCAGTTCCAGAATTATCCTTCGCCCTTTTCATTGTGTTTGATAGGTAAGATGTTTGACTAAAAAGGTATACAAACATAAGGAAATGTATGGACAAGGTTTTGTTGTTGTTGTGAATGGGTTTGCTTCCATGTTATGGAAAGATTTAAAGTCAAACTTAATGCTGTCATTTCTCTGGATCTTACTTAGAAATTAAATCTTTTAAATAACTCAAATAAAATTTGCTTCAACCAATCTTGCAAAACATTATGACATTTAAAATTGCATGTGTGTATAACCTTAAAATATTTTATAGTAATACTAGTAAGTATATCATGTCTAAAGTAATAACTAAAACACACCTATCATATCCAGCCATAGATGAACTTATATGAAAATTACAGTAAAAGTTATCAGATTCACTAGAAGCTCTCTGTCGTCTTCTTCCTTCAGTTTTATTGTCCTGATAAATTTTGCTTTTTGGCTTCTTTAAAATACTATGTGGTGGGGATTTTGGTAATGGGTTATTGAGTATAGATTTTAAAGGCTGTTTTGATGAAACATCTATCATTTCATGATCAACTTTCTCTAACAACTCTTCAACTTTAGGTAAACGGTCATCCACTTTTGAATTAGAGAGTGTGGTCACAACAATAGGTCTTGTTGGACTTGACCTGTGATACTTTGATCTTCCTTGTGGGTACCTAAAATAAATTCTTTGTTAGAATATCAAAATAAATGAATAACAAAAATTCATATTTCAGTAATTAGGGAAACTGTTACCCATGACGATTATAATCGTGGGCCATAATAAAGTCTCCGTTTGGAGCAGATGGTAATGAGCACTCGTAACTGAATCGGTCTTGTGGATGTTCGTGGCTGTTGTTTATAGTGAAATGGCTTTTATTAGGAAGGACGCGATGGCGATTTGCGAAGTCTGCAGAGCGCGAACATGCACGTGCTGCATCCTCGTGAGAAGAACGATCGATGCCCTCACTGCGGCACCGCCGCCGCAAAACTTTTGCCGGCAATCTCCCGGACCACTCAAAAACTGAATCCAACGTTTCACACGCGTCAAAACCGGCCTTGTAATTTGAGCACGATCTTATGCCATCCATGTCCGTAACTATACACTATGCATTATCACATGCCTACATGAAGAGTGTCACACAATTAATTTCATAAAATGATTATTCACTACAAATTTTGCTTTTTTAAACCCATAAAATAGAATCTAGAAACATGCACGTCCAGGGACGGCGTCGAAGAACAGGCAACGACAAACCCACCTAAACGATAACTACAGTCTACACTTTACCGTCCACAGATTAATAACAGAATATTATAGTTGAATTTATTAAATAGTATAGTTATTTGTTATTTATGAATTATGCTAGTACATAAAGAAATAATGTACGAATGACGAATAAAAAAGCTGAATAACTTGCTCGAGTGGTTTGAAGCAACTTGTTTCATTTGAGATGGCACATCACTTAAATATTACATTTTCGGCAAGCAGGTTTAATAGACCAATGCGCGGCATATTTAAAATCCAGACTATTATAATGACTGTTTAAATGATTAATTTGTGTAAATTGCTAAATAACATAGTTCTAGAATCTAGAGTAATACATTTTTTATATAAGGAATTTCGGCATGGACAGGGTTGTTAAGGTTATCTCTCTGATCTCGCATAATTGGAAAATATAATATTAACTAAGAGAATGGGATGCATTATTTTGTTTAAGACTTATCAATGGTTCAAACTAATGGTGTGCGGAATCGATTATGAACATAATCAGTTATAATCGATTACCGTTTACGTAATCGATTTAGAAAAATCATATTTCTGCCGGCCTCTAATATTTGAACCTGTGGTGTTCCAGCAACCTTAGTTCCCTCAGAGAGAATATTTTGTAAAACTGGTCAGATAACTAATTTGAAATGTAACCAGCTGCTCCCAACGCACCTGGATTATTTTATATGTTTAAATGCAAACTTGAAACTGCTTGAAAATACGATAGTGTAAATTATCATTAAGTACCTATCTTTTAGAAGTAGAACAGTGAATCAAAAATGTACATTGCTTTGTCTTGATTGATTTATTTTAATAGCCTTTGTTTTAATAACTTATTTTTTAAGTTTCTTACCTTGCAAAAAGCAAATTGTAATGACTAATAAATCTTAAAAGTACTTAAGTAGTTTTTTTCTGTTCAGACTTAACATATGAAAATAATATTAGGATATCTTCAGCTACATATTTTAATGTGTAATCCTTACTTTATAAAAAGTATAAATTTATTTTAATATATGCGAAAGTGTGTTTGTTTGTTTGAAAGTGTGTCTTTCTTTCGCATCTCAACTACTGGACCGATTTGGATGATATTTGATATGCACATAGTTGGAGGAGGGAGTGTCATAGGCTCGTCTTTATCTCGACAAATTTAAGAGTTCCTGTGGTATATTTTGAATACCATATTCCGCGCGAGCGAAGCCGCATGCGTTCCCTAGTAGTTACAACTTACAAGTAATCAAGCATAATCGATTAATGATCGATCATTATTTTTAGGATAATCGATTATGATAATACATCACGGCACATCACTAGTTCAAACTATCTTCTAATATAAAGTATTTTTTTAATAAAGTAACCACATACATATTTATAATTTCATTAAAACTTAAAAAATATATTTTTATAAGGTCTAACCAAATAAAACACGGTTTTACGAGAATCTGTATTCTTTTTACATAGCATTAATGTAAATTACAGTAAATTATTATTACTCTTAAAATTATTATAATATGAAATCTTGACTCTTTTCTAAAAATCTATTCAATAAAAAAATCTGTCCTGATGTATTGATATTATTACAAATAGGTGTGCTATTTTTTCTATAATTGGAATAAAAACCTACGACTTACAATTTTGTCATTTATAATACATACATGAAGAATTTTCGAAAACCAACTATCTACTTGGTATTATCGCTTAGCGACTGCATAGTCCAAATTAAATCATACTTACCTCGATTTTTAATATCATCTGTTTAATAGTGATAAACTAAAAAAAAATATGAAAATAATTATTCATTATTTATACAAAATTAAGCCCGCACAGAATAATTATACTACTACACTATAAAATTATCAAATAGAAACAATATTAATTTAAAATTAGTCTGTCCGTTTTGCAGGCTGATATACAAAGTTAAAAAAATATACATTGTAATTTTCACAACAATATTCTGGCAACACAGTCAATGAATCTGTTGGCGATTATAGACAGATTCGAAACGTAACCTTGTACAAAGTATCACGAATGTCACCCTCAAGAACACTTGTAAGTGTAATCTGGAAGGAATAATCTCATTTTAACCATTTCTTAGTATAGGGGCTTAAAACGATTATTTCATTGTAATGCTATTTCAATCAAACAATACGAGCTATTTTGTTGATTTCATGAAGTTATCAATTTTACGAATGGACCACAGTATTATACTGTATACAACATATATGTTAATTCATGCTTTAGTATCACGTTATATCTCTTTTCTTATTTTTGTCAGTCAATTAAATATTTTGTGTATGGATTTTTCGATATGTATGTAATTTATGATACGTATATGTAGAAAAAATACACGTAAGTTTTTATTTAAAAGTTAACGACTATTTTAGATAGCAGATATTATACCTTAGCTGGTGAGAAGCGCAATGTTGATCTCCTTAACCATCTTAACACGATGAAGCATCTTGGCAAGGGCGTGTCTACTAAGAGGCTGCGTTGAGTACCAGACTGGAGAGTCGGGTACGCACGATCTCTCCGGTTGTAAGTAGAATACGTCATTACGCGTGCGCACAGATTCAGGACTGAAAACAATACCTTGACTAAGAATAGAAGCTAACATTTTCCTGCTTAATAGGATACATTTTTAGGCGGTAATTAAAGCTCTGGCTGTAATAGTCACTTAATCGACGACTCACCATTTAGAGATATAAAATTCATAAAGTTTAACTGGACATCTGAGGGGATTTTCCTCATTCTCCTGCTGTTCGTAAACTTTTTTCTTGCGAGAATTCGCTTCTAGTGCGGACTGTGGCGGGTAAAAACGTAATAACACATTCCTTGCGCCGGGTATTTTCGCTTGGCCCGGCTGATTAGGATTGCGTTTCCAATGCTTCATTATGTGGGAAAACGATAGCTGCATATGCTCGTCTACTGTCTGCAATTGTAACATTTATTTCGTTATAAAAAACACTTTTTTATAACGAAAATTTAAGGCAATCTAACATTGATATATTATTACTGTAAGAGATGTAAGTGCAATTAAAATTATTATTTTTGTAGTCAACAGATTCTCTTCTTGACCGCAATTCTTGCAAGTTTTCAAAATAAAGTAGTAAATATTTTTATTATAAGTAATCGTCAGTTCGATGGGATTTACAGGATCACTATTAATGTAATTGTTTGGTACATACGTCATAGGAAAACTTATTTGTAATAAGTTAATCTTACCACTAAATTAAAATGTTTAGTATTGAAGAACATAAGTGTAGAGAGTAAAACGTGTGGTGAATGTGCGCCCAACTGTTTGCTCTCCCATAAATGTTCCTCCTCCACCCGCGTTACTATGTATTCTGAAATGTTAAGAGAGAAACGTTGAATTAAAAATAATAATAAATAATACCAATATAAATTTATAAAGGTTTCCTTTCATTGGGAATTAATTAGAAAGAAAAAAAAGAAAATGAATACTTTTGTTGCGGAAATTCCTAAACGGTTGTAATTGCGGTAATAATATATCATGTATAATTAAATAAAGTAACTGTTAGTACAATCAGCCGAAATAATGATAAAAAAAATCTGAAATCAAACCTTCTCTGCAGTAATATGGAGAAAGAAGCCTAATCTAAGAATCTAAGCAATCATACTAAAAGTGGATTTAAATTGGATTATTATATACTAGCGTTCCGCCCGCGGCTTCGCCCACAAGGAATTTGGTTAAGTATATAGCGTTTTTTAATGATCTCGACAGGGCTTTCTTTCACAGGCTAAAATCTTGTTACAATTGGATTTATATATAGCCTGTGAGTAACACAGGGATGATGTAGCTTTACAGGATCGGATGATTCAGGAAAATCGAGGGCGACATTCAAATTACGGTCAGGCAATTACTATTCTGACAATTTTATATTCTGATAGTCATCTTCTTATGTGGATGAGCTGATGATGGAAGGTAAAACTCCTCAGCGGTTAAGAGTTAAAAGAAAATTCTTACAAAGTTATGGGTACGAAATACGTACTTATTATTGGTTATTACTTATTAGCTTGACCAAATAATAAAGGGTAAACCTCATTAACGTTAAGGATGTCGGTGGAAAAATGGATGCGGTCAAACGACAAACGTTTCTTCACTCGTTTCCTTTTACTTGTTTGTATTGATAGTATTAACTCAAAATAATCATAAGGTTAAACGTTAATGAAAGTTTGAACTGCATGGCAGTCATTACACAATGGAGCATCTTAATACCGCGATCTAGGTTAATGACGAATTTTATCAACGCCATCAATCGAGCACATTGTTCAACACTTCAACCGCGCCCGCACGCACTGCGTTATTTGTTATTTTTGTTACCTCTCATAAGTTTTAATATTAAGATTAACTTATATTTGAACATATTTAACAATATATAACTAATCAATCAATATAAGTGTTTAAAATTTTTGAAGCAGTGGTTGAAGTAAATTTTCAATTGACCATAACTTCTTTTTCTCTTAACCGATTTTGACAAAATAAACTTTTGACAACGCTCCCAATTATATGTAATCCAACTGTGAAAACCGCGTTTAAATGCGTTCAGTAGTTTTGAAGTTATAACGTACCAGACAGACAGACAGACAAGAATTCCAAAAATTGTTTTTTTGGTTTCTATGATTCTTCTTTAATTGCCTTCTTTCAGTTTTTTGGAAAAATATTTAATGTACAGATTTTCGATTTTTACTGTCTTATTATTAGTATAGATATAGATTAAATGGAAAATGAGAATAATGAAGAATCCTGCATAGCGGATGACATCATCACTAATAATCAGCGTACTCGTTTAGAGTATGGTTATTTCGTTTTGATAAGTTAATTTCTAGAAGACAAATATATTGTACAAACACTTACGTGAATCGTTATATAAAACAGAAAACTTCCTCGCTACTTCGTCCAAGCAATCGGTAAACTTTTCATAGTACGGATCCGTAAATATATTGTCTATCCTACCGTTTTCAAACAAATATTGTTGAATACCTGCAAAAATATGATATTTCAAAAGTGTGAGTTTCAAATAGTCTTCACGAGTATATAATGATTTCTATTAGTATTTTTTTTCTTTCATTCATAAAATGCGCCATATTAAAGGTCTGAATCAAAGGTGACTCACCTAATACCAAGTAATATATAGTGTCAGGTGCGTATTCGCTGCCATTGGGTTTCCGGACTTCCTTGACAAACAGACACAATGAGTAGTTAAGCTCATCTGCCGTCAGTTGAAGGATTTCAGACTTAAAAGGTTTTCTTCTAATGGAACTTTTCTCGATCTCAGCGTTCTTTGTCATCACCCATTGTTTCCACGCATTAACTCCAAATGTGTACTAAAAAAGCACATTGTTTTTTTATAAAATAACAAACTAGCTTAACATTCAACATTTAATAAACGAAATAATTTTTAAATCAAAAATTATGTACTCGCTCGCTGTTTTAGTTGATTTTTTTTAAACAGAAATAACTTTTAATAATAGATGTACTGTTATCCCATTCATGTCGTATTTATATCGTCATACCTTAAGACACATATTGGCGTCGGGCTTCTCCGCGGGCTCTCTCGGGGGCTCCGGCGCTGGTGGAGCGGGTTCCCTCCTCCGTTTAGATGATCGCGAAGGCCGCGGGGGTGGAGCTGGCGGCGCTCGTTTGCGGGCAGGCTGTGAAGCCCTAAGGGCTGCTACGGCTCGCTGCTGTTCTAACACCATCATGTGATGGTGATGCATGCCTTCGCCTTCTAAGCCTGTTGGGAATAACGGATTGATCAAACACGACAAGAACTAGACCCAAAACATTGCGAATCTTTTAAAGTTTTTTTTATATTTCTTAACCTTAATTTTCAAGTAGGTGTTAATAAATGTATTTTTATTTCTAATCCCAGATTCTAAATTTTTATGACTAATAACTATACACTTATTTTGTCATATGTTGTATACAAATGAAAGGCCTACCTGCCATGGCAGGGTGTGAGCTCGGTGTAATAGTGTTGGCTGTCATAGCTGACTCTAGATCAACAGGTTGATCTTCATATTCCGTGGCCATTTTTAACGCCATTTGAAGCATATCTTCACCGAACGCGTTGTTTCCATCAATCCCAGCAACAGGACTAAAACCGTCTGAAAAATATATTTACGAAAATACAATTTATGGTGACACATATAGGAATAATGTGAGAATAAAACATAAAATTGACTACTAAACAACTTACCGTTCTCATCGTCCGTATCGGAATCACTCTGATCCTTCTTCTTATCACCAGCCACCATTTCCGCCATCATCAAAATTTCCGCCTCAAACGGATCAGTCGGCATTTTATCGTGAATCTTGTTGATTTCCTTCATGATACCCTTAGCCGAATTTCTCGTAGTTGGAATAAAGACTGGAGTCGGTATCGGTAAGGGAATAGGTATTGGAACAGGGAATGGTAGAGACCACATCGCGCATGGAACAGGGACGTATATCGGGACAGGGACCGGAATGAGGACTTTTCGTTCTAGACTCGAGTCCGTTTGACACTCCTTAGTACAGGGATGAGGGCGGCAGGAGATACCCTTCGAGACCATCATAGGTTTCGCCATAGTCCCTTTATTGGCAACTTCATGAGGGGGCAATGTTTTTACAATGACGTGGTTGAATATTTTCGGCGGCGGCGGAGGGGGTGGAGTAGGCGGTTTCGGGGGCGGAGGGGGAGTTTTAGGAGCCGCAGGCATTTGTGGTTCGGGCACCTGTATATGTTGGAGGCGTTTTGATTTCGCCCGCGTCGGTGCGGCAACGAGTGTGGGCGTGGCCAATGATTGCACGTTAGAGATCACGGGCATACCCGACGTCGAGCGCGTTATGGCTTTAGTTTGGGCTGAAAATGCATTAAAAACCCTTAGAAAATAAGTAAAGAATGAATGTCTTATAACATAAAATCTTGACCAAAACCTTTTTGTGTATTTAGATTTCTTTAGTTTATAATGCAAATCGTTAACACACACAATGTCATAGTGTAATGACAACACATACCGGTAACTTTAGTGGTATAAGACCGCCTTGGCGTACCAGTTGGAACGGCCTGTGTGCCATCACCTTGTTCGCCAATAACTGGTGCAGCCTCCTTAGAATATTGGCCCTGTAATATATAACGTTATATCTTACGTTATAATCCATACTAAATATTTTATCAAAACCTTTTGTATGCAGAAATTGAATTTATTATTTTAGATTGCACCATTTTCCTAATAATTTTGAACACGTTCAACACAATTCTTATAAACAAATTGAAATCAGTTTAAAATATTCATTTCAACTATAAATATCTATTTTTTTTTTAGATTTTTAGAAGGAGAAAGGTGTTTCAAAGAATGTCTGTGTATATATATATTTAAATTAAGTGTATATAAAAGCTGTACTCTCCAGTCAGGAATAATACACTGGGATACTCCAGATAAAATGATCTGAAATACGTTTTTTTTGTAATAATACAAAGAAACTTACCTGAAAACTTATAACGCAATGGTATGTACAAAAATTCCGAACTGTAGCATCAGACATTGTCAAGTGATACTGAGCGAGCGCAACACCCTTGCACATGTCACACTTTTTTCTAAAAGAAATCAACTAATTAAACTACATTTTAAGTCACTAAACTTACTCATTACGGTGTTAGGGAGACGGTGTGGTACTCATGCAACCTTTGATCATGGACCGAAAAAATATAATTTTATTAAGTTCAAAGAGTGGTCATTTATTTGTTCAAACTGTGGAGAAAGAACTAGGCTGACAATAGAAATTTAAGAATTGATTATTATTTTTAAGATAAACGAAAATAAACAAACCTCCTTGAAGACACCGCATTAACGGAGACTTCGTACAAATTCAAACAGCTGAGTGAACACATCATAATAGTCTGGTTGTCATGTGACCATTGGATCATGTCAAAGTTATATTTCTTCACTTTACACCAATTGCACGGCACTATATGCCGTGAGTTACTAATATATATGTTAATACACGACTTCGAACAGAAAGGAATGGGTGTTGTGTCATCGTATATCGTGTAATGTTTCTTATTCGCATTTCGCTCAAAGTACTTTTTACACCAGCGGCATTGGTCTGAAAAAGTGAGTAAATACGTAAATATTCAAAATTATTTGAGAAGCACCCTTAAGTAGAATAATCAGAGCAAGTAAATTTCAAGTTAAATAAAAAACAATACCTGGCAGGTAGTTGTTGACAAACTTGAAGGCCGCGAAACAGGGGTCAGAGCACAACCTCTGACTGGAATTTATCGCGACTTCAACTTCAATAGTGGTCGCCTTTTCCAACGAACACACAGCACATTTGGCCCAAACCGGTTGAGGTGACACATTTTTACTCATCTGATCAAACTTTTCCATACAATGCTGAGTGCAGAAATCCTTGAATTGTCCTTTATCCCCCACAGGGGCCAGAAACCCCTCATGCCCAACCGATATATCCCGCTGACAATAGCAACATATCTTTAAACCCTTCTTAAACTCCTCCAAGCATCGAGAATTACAAAACTGACGTATATCATAACCAAACCTAACGCAATATTTTCCTAAGCTCGTGTGTGAAACGGTACTTTTACAATATGCACATTTCGCACCGATCTTATTCTGATATCGTCCTAAACACACTTTATTACAGAAGTCCATTGTTTCCCACGTCAACATTTTCTCGTTCAATATTTTAAAACACTGCGAGCATATTCTAAGGAATGTTCGATCTCTCTCTTCCCTCGCGGTCTGCAACAGGGCCGGTGTCTTGGCCTGTATTTTGTACGCCTCGCCCAAATATTTGTCTGTTGCATTGCTGATGACTTTCAGTTTCAACAGTGGGGGGTTGGGGCGGGGGGTGTTGACTTGTGCCGTTTTACTTACGGAGTAACGTCCGTTCTCTAATTTGTTCAAGTTTTTGAGGCACGACGACGAACACAAATATATCGTTTCCCCATACCGAGACGCCGTGAACTCACTGGTCCCGATATTTTGACAACTCATACATTGTACATTCTCACATTTTGTCTCTTCTAACATAATTTTTTGTCTTATATACGAATATTTTTCTACTTCGTCACCCATCATACTGTGTAGGCATTTCATGGAGCAATAGTATGTATCCAACCCGTCATACTTGTAGTAGAAATAGCACACTTTTGGTTCTTCACATTCTGAACAGGTGTATTCTTTAGGGATAATTTCCTGTATGAGAAATTTGTTCTGTAACATACATACGGTGTTTTCATTAAATGTCTGTTGAAAATTTCGTACACATGTTTTTTTACAGAAGTATTGTGGCTTATAATCAACTATTGCTAGGAAATTGCATATTCGTTGTTTATTACATACGCTACAGTTTGTGTTGACAGAACATGACAGTTCTTGTATTGTCAGGGCTTGACCATCTTGCTCATCATTTCCTGTCTCTGTAATAAACATATTTCTATTATAAGAAATATCGTTTTGATAAGCCCCAATATAAACGATTCATTGTTTGTGCATATATTATTTTTACGAATACATAAGATATACTCTAGACACTCTGTTCAGAGGTCTAGAATGGTGACCATTCGAGCTTCACGTCAGTAATAAATCACTTGAGTGAATTTTTACTCTTTTTTGACTCTTGTTATTCACATTTACAATTGATATATTGTTAAAACTAAGGGGTTATTTGATGCAAATGAATAATTGCAGGTGTAATTCGCCTTAGTCCTACAAAGCAATATTTCAAGGGAAAATAAAATCTCAACATTATACAAGGTACAATTTAAAAATAATAATACCTCCACCATTTTCGTTTCCATCAAGAGTGACTTGTGCTGTTTCTGATGTATCGTTATTCTGAGAGGTTTCTTCACTCGTTTCAGGATTGCTTTCAGGGCCCCTTTCTTCTTTAGGCTGGGTGGACATTGCTTCTGCTGAAAGATTATAAAAAAAATATTTTTAACTGAATAATGCACATATTGAAAAATTTTTTTTTGTCCCCCTTCAATTACCTTCAGCCTGCCTCCGCTTCTCAGCCAGCACCTTCTCTGCCTCCTGTTTATCCGCTTCTGAAATTTCTCTATCAGTATCGGGTAACAAGCACACCTCTTCATCTGCACCCGGTTCGGCATGATCTACATCATCTAAAAATAGTTTAATAAAACAACAATTATTTATTACCTAAAAATAAAGTTAGTAAACTGAAAAAACTAGTGATTAATGTCATAATATATAGTAAGTGAACTAAATACAATACTATATATCTATTTCAGTTAGATTGTTTAATTAAAATTCTTCTTCTTTTTCTAAGAGTGCCTCTCCAACAAGTGAAGGTTGGCAGTAAATGTTCAAAATTATCATCACAATTAATTTTATATTAATCCTCACTACATTAACATTTCAGAATGAAATGTAATAATAACAATCCTACAATCTATATTGGCCTTAATATTTTTGTTTACTGTTTTAACTTCAGGATTATACATTATTCTTTATGTCGGGGGTCAGCCATTAGGCCTGTAATGAGTTTTATATTAACAAAGTTTTCTACACCAGACTAATACACACTTTACACAAGAAGACCTTGTTGAAGACCTCACAGAGCAAGATTATATACATACTATATGTATAATGTTATACTGTAATATGTACAGTACTAAATATTCAGAAATTTAAAAAAAAACTAAGCAATTACTTACCAGGATGGTGATCATCTTCACCATCAACAGTCTCAATGTGATTGTCAGCATTGTTGTCATCATCATCATCATCATCATCAATATTTAGAGTTGCATCAACAGATTGTGTACTTGTTTCAGCTGGCGGGTCTGTGGTGTCCTTTAACAAGGCATCAAAGGGATCTAAGGCCTGAAATTATTAAATTCTGATATAGAGTTTTCTTTACTAGCCGAGTACATCAAACATTTTTACAATTTATCAAATTTATGTAACTAAAATTTATTTATTAACACTTTATTGCATAAAAGCAATGCAAGAAATAATTGTTAGTGAATGTTTTTATATTTAAAAATTAAACTGTAGAGTTAAAAATACCACACAAAGTTTCTAAAGACATTTAAAGATACCAAACTAAACTGAATATAAGTACCTCTGTAAGGTCATCTTGAGAATCATCTATGGAAACATTTGGTGCAGTTTCAAATTGTGGTTTCTGGACCTTATCTTGGCTGGTTTCAGCAGTTTCTGCTTGTAAATCTTGTTGAATCTCACGTGTACTTGTACCAGCAGACTCTAAATCTTTTTCAGGTATTTCATTTGCTATATCTATAGAATATTTAATACAATTTATTTTCATTAAGTAATATTTTTTTACTTTTGCTATATAACGTTGGGTAAATAGTAGGTTTATGCATGCAGCAATAATTGATCTTATCATTGTGAATTTATTATAAAACACTTTACTTTACTTTGCTTATTATTCTCAACTAAAAATATTGATTGTGAAAAAGAAATGATGAATACAATAACATTACAAAATATTAATTAATAAGTGAGTTTTATTAACATACCTTTTAATTCATTCTTATCACATTCTTCAACATCCTGTTCACTTTCAGCTTTGTTAATGTCTATTTCTACTGTGGTTTTTAACAATTCACTAATTTCATTTTCAAGTTCAGGCTCTTGATCTTGCATATTTTCACATATGCTTGGTGAGTTTACAGGTTCAATGGAAATAGTTTCCTCACTTGGAATTGGTTCTTCTTTAGGTATGGGATCTACTTTAGGAGTGAGATCTTCTTTAGGAGTTGGGTCTTCTTTAGAAGTGAGATCTTCTCGAGGAAGGGGATCATCTCTGGGAATGGGATCTTCTCTAGGAATGGTACCTTCTCTAGGAAATGGATCTTCTCTAGGAATGGGATCTTCTCTAGGATGGGGATCTTCTCTAGAAATGTGATCTTCTTTAGGAGTGGGGTCTTCTATAGGAGTGGGGTCTTCTATAGGAGTGGGGTCTTCTATAGGAGTGGGGTCTTCTATAGGAGTGGGGTCTTCTATAGGAGTGGGGTCTACTATAGGAGTGGGGACTTCTATAGGAGTGGGTACTTCTTTAAGAGTGGGGTCTTCTTTAGAAGTGAGGTCTTCTTTAGAAGTTTGATGTTCTTTAAAAATGGTATCATTTTTAGGAGTGGCATCTTCTTGAGGAGTGGAGTCTTCTCTAGAAATGGGGTCTTCTTTAGGAGTGGAGTCTTCTCTAGAAATGGGGTCTTCATTAGGAGTACAGTTTTCTTCAGCAATGGGGACTTCTTTAGGAATGGCGTCATCTTTAGGATTTGGGCTTTCATTTTTGTCAAAATTTGATTCATTGGATTTAGTTTCGCCCTTACTATTAGGTGCAGAAATTTGGCCTAAACTGACAATAGGGTCAGTATTTTGATTATCACCCGCACTAATTTCTTCAGAAATTTCATTGTCACCACTATTTACGACTTCATCACATTTGTTAGGTACAGTACTTGGAATATCATCACACTTGACATTTTCATCATATTTTTTAAGTAGAGAACTTTGAATGTCATCACTGTCATTTAATGAAGTAATTTCATTATTGGGTTTATTGGTTTTTAATTCACTAGAAGTATTGACTTCATCAGTACATTCTTCACGATCATTATCAGTTTCGTTTTTCAGTACGTTTATGTTTTGTGTCTCTTTAGTACCTTCATCTTCCTTCTCCACCTCAGAAGAACTTTCAGCAATACTTTCCTTTTCATCCATCATACAACAATTATAAAAATATGCATCTGGAATATAATGAAACATTAACCGCACTTGCCGGGTAGTATAGGTTATGTTAAAATTTAAAAAAATATATTTTCATGTAGTCAGACAATATATTGCAATTTATTTATATGTATATATCAGCTATTAATGTACCAAGAAAACCTTATTCAGACGCATCTACGTGTTGTTGATTTTACGACACAAATCCCGCGCTTATTAGTAATACATTATAATATATATCATTAACATTAAACTATTTAATGAAAAACCATGGAATTTATTGAAATATAACCTAATCCATTTAAACTTATTAGATGGGTTTAATTATTAAAATAAACATATTTTAAGAATAGTTTCAGGATTAAGTGCGGTGCTGTCATAGTTGGTATCATTCCATATTGTTTATCAAAATGCAATAAATTTATACGGGAATAATTAACCATTATTGAGATATTATCATATCATATATGATAACAATTGTTTCGGGTCTACTTACGAATACACAATAATTTCAACGAATTATCAAGCACAACAAACGTCCACCATTTTGGATTCGGGTAGTAGAAGCTTTTATGCGGATATGTAAGGAGCTGTCAAATCATTTTTTTAATTTCTGTTGAGGCCATTTAGTTTAATTCATTTCCTTTGGATCACACTGTAAACTTGTCTGTATTTACATTTAGATATGTCAAATTAGAAAAATTAATGGATTTCAAAAAAGTTACAATTTGCGGAATCATTAATTAATTTTTATCACTTAGTGTTGGCTAAACTGGCGCTTGGCATTTCTAGAGATGACACTGAATATCGATAATTTCAAAAATATACTTTGACTATAATACATTTTTAAACCATATATGAAAGCATTTACAAAGATTATTATTAAAGATGTACAATAATTATGACATTATTAAGCCTTTATATTAAAGTATTTTTACTTTTGTTATTTACAGGGTAAGAAAAGATCATATCATCGTTCATATAGTTTAACAATTGTGAGTTTTTACCAATTAAAGTTAAAACGTTTTGTGATATATAAAACAACACTATATAATTTTATAAAATTTTAAAAATAATTATATTTGAAATATTACATAAGCATATTTTCAATATATATTTTTGGTCCTTAATGTATGATAGTTATAAATTTAAGCATATTTTATTAACTTGATATAAAAAAATTATCTCGCGGTTATAAAAAATACTTTTTAATTTTCGAACGAAAC
Source organism: Leptophobia aripa (assembly GCA_951799465.1). Taxonomy (NCBI): domain Eukaryota; kingdom Metazoa; phylum Arthropoda; class Insecta; order Lepidoptera; family Pieridae; genus Leptophobia; species Leptophobia aripa. The sequence goes on along the minus strand of OX637267.1, from coordinate 4,291,984 downwards.
TTATATCTATTTGTGATAGGTCTTCCATTCTTATTGGTTTTCTTGCCAAGTTTCTCTACATCCATTGGTAGAATTGATGTCAAATACATTAACAGCCAATGAAGGAAATAGAACACAAATGGCTGATTGTCAGATGTCAAATTAAATATTCGGCGTTATGGCGGGTCCGTGTTTTTTCAAGCTCGAATACGAAATGAATATCTATGTACGCCGCTTGGGCGGCGACAGTGACAGCAATTTGTCGAATATTCTTGTTCGCCATTTTGTGAATCTTGTGGAATTTAGTGTTAAGTAATCGACGTGATATCACGTACAGGCGAAGCAATATCGATGTAGGTGGAAGTTTCTAACTTATCGTGCAATTCATTCACTAAACTATAGCTATCTTTAGTTATTTGAGCTAAGGTAATTTTTATCTAGGATTAGGGCCTTATTTTCAAATTAATTAATTGGGCTAGTTACCGAAAATTCTCCAACACTTGAGGTTAACAACATTAAAACCCCTTATTTTTGCAGAATTTGAAATGAACGAAAAGGCTGTAGGACAGCCTGTATTGAAGAGAAATGAAATCGCTCGACCTATACATGTTCAACGTTTGGAAGCCGCCTTAGACATCAGACCCTTTGTTAGTCAAGTTGAGAAAATATTGAATTCTGATGGTGTGAGTGATAGTGGTGAGGAGTCAGATGTTCTGTCAGTTGGTAATGAAATGTCTAAAGGTGATAAGCTGATCAATGGTGTAGTGACTACAAAACAAGGTAGGTTTGAAACCCAAACATATAAACAAATAACTGTAAATATTCAGAAACTTAAGTTTTAATATTACATTTCATATTAAATTATGAAGTTTGGGCTGTTAATTCTAATTCTGTATATTTTATTTTGATCTATGGAATATTTTAATATATTGCAGAAAGGCAAACTGATAGGTCTCGCCTATACAATCTCTCATTAATTGGAGAAGAGAGGGAGTGGCTTCAAGATGTGCTGTTATCGTCAGAGTCTGAATCTAGCAGTGATGATACTCCTGCAGCAAAAGAAACAAGAATCAAACTTCTACTCAAAGAAAGAAAATTTCATAAAAAATATATTAGGTCATATTATAAGGATCCCGGTGTAAGTTTAATAATATGTCTCGAATAAGTTGATTTGCAATTTATATGAAAATTAAAAACATTTTTAGCAAACTTTATTTACATTTTACTGAACTATGTAGGTGCCTTTTAGTTTGATATATTTTTGCCATTTTATGTGAAAGATATGATCCAATTAAAGGTCTTGTGACGTTAGCTTTGATATGCCAAATAACCTACTGTAAAGTTTCTATTCACTTAAAACAATCTTATTTTTGAATAATTTAATTGTGGTTCATCCTTTTTCAGTTATTTTTACTAAATAAATATATTTTTTGATTTTTAACTTTAGAATTCTCGATACATGTACTATGGTGCTGGTTTACTATCAACTGTTGACCGCTATCCAGAAAGAAAAATAAACAGGCCACCACCTGTCCCTACAAGAGGACGCAGGGGCCGGCCCTCAGATAAGGGTGTTTCCAAAAACATGCAAAAATCTAAAAAAGCAAAATCCAAAGATGGACACAGCATTGAAACTGGAAATGATACTGTGGGTATACAAAACATCATTCATCTCCCTATTTTATATACCATGTAATGTCCGGGCAAATTTAAATTTATTTAATCATTAAAAGACAAAACCCATTCATAACATGTTTTAAGTTAGTCTTGTTGGAATAATATTAATATAATTGTATTGTAGCCTGATGGAGTGAATTGGGAAGATCACATAAAGAACATTAAAGAAGAGCATGAGATGAGTGATGAACTAATTATAGCGGAAAAATCTAGTGTCAGGTAATTAGCTGTTTTTGGTTTGTGATTTAATAGTGAAAAGCCTTCTTGAAATGGATACCATTAGGGTTCAAAAACAGATCTGTTTCCAAAGCTAAATCTTGAGGCTGTCAACAAATAAATTTTAGACAAATTGTTATAAAATGTATAATTAAAATGATATAGATAGAAAATTATCAATCAATCAATTTCATTCCGATGCAGAGGCAGAAAAAAAGCATTAATGGCAAAGAGTCCTGAAGCATTAACAGCCAGACGCAAACGACATTGGTTTCTGCTTGTAAAGAAAGAGTTGGGGAAAGTACAGAGGGCAAGGACAGCAACACACAGAGAAGTCACATTGCAAAGAAAGAGGGTGGCAACATTATGCAGTAAACATTGGAGACATGTTGCTATGCAGGTAAAGTTATCTCGTAAAAATCCTGTTAAAATATGCTACTAATCATGTTTTTATCCTCATATTGTGATCTATTATATCAGTGATATGATTATGTTTTAGTTCCATACACAAATTCAATTGGCTTCTAGTATAAATAGTTTGAAAATTACACTAATTATACTTTCCTTATGTCTTAGAAAGATTATACAAATGCCAATACATTGCATTTTTAATAAAAATGTCATATAACATACTTATTTTAATTACAACAGTCTCAGAAGAACATGAAGGAGACAGTATGGCGTTGCAAACGGCTGAGTCGTGAAATGCAGGCTTATTGGCGGCGATACGACCGTGCTGAAAGAGAGACCAGACGAAGGATGGAAAGAGAAGCTGAGGAACAGAGAAAGGTACTTTTTATTAGTAAGTAGGCTTCTGCATGTGACCATTAATCATGTTTTTTTTAATACTAATTATACAACACATTTTGGATTAAAACGGTTAACCCGTTTTATAATATTTGGTTTACTTAAATTTCTTAACAACACACTCAATACATGAATATATAATATATTGTTTGTTGTATTTTTGTAAATTTATTTATTTATTTACACTTTATTGCACTTAAACAGTAGAAGTAATTAGCGTAATAGATGTTAGTACATATAAGAGCAACGTGCGGCCTTATCGCTTATACGCGTTCTCTCCCAGACAACCCCCAATAATTTACAATAAAATACGAACATATTACATTAGTATTATTATATATTAATTAAATTATGAAAACGCCCGTTTTATTCTCATCTTGCACACCTTACAATTTTTTTTAAGATGGACGTAGAACTAATGGAAGCGAAACGGCAACGTCGCAAACTTAATTTTCTAATAACACAAACGGAACTCTACGCCCACTTTATGCAACGCAAGTTAAACACAACTGACGAAGGGGACAGTGGGACTGCCAGGATATTGAGACAACTAGACGAAGATAGGGATCCAAGACTTGTATCGATTGATAATTATGATAGGTAAGTTTTCTCTGGTAGCGCTCATATGGGTTCTGTCTACATATTTTTTGTAACATATATGTGTTAATATATGTTATGTAAGGATTTTAAATCTTATAAATAAAATTTCCATGTCACAATGTTAGTTACCCTACTCCTACGAAACGGCTTGACCGATTTTTACCAAATTTTATATGCGTATTCAGTAGGTCGAAGACTCGGCCATCGTCTAATTTTCCATATCCCTGCGTTAATAGATGTTGTTCACCCTTAAAAAGAATGTTTTTTTTTTTGACAAAAAAAAATTGTTTTTATAATGTGGAATTTAAAAAACATACCTAAAATTTTTACGCTTTCATCAGCAACACGATTTTATATTAATATATTTTAATTATAATTACAGCGAAGCAATGAAGGCTAAGGCGTCACGGAATGCCCGTGAAGCGTTCTGTGCTGATCGTGCCCGTACCGCAGCGATGGATGCAGCAGCTGGGGGAGACGCGGGTCGGACGGAAAGACCAGGCGATCATGATCAACCAGCTATATTTCAGGGGACTTTGAAGGGATACCAGCTCAAGGGAATGAACTGGCTGGCCAATTTGTATGATCAGGTATGCAATAATTAATTGTAGTTAAAAATCATTATATTAAATACAACCACTTGTAATTGTATTCAAAATACGATGACATCTTTTGAATATTTGAGGTTATAATGTTTCAGGGTATAAGTGGGATTCTAGCGGATGAAATGGGTTTGGGAAAGACAGTGCAATGCATAGCATTCCTTTGCCATGTCGCCGAAAGACTTGGTGTATGGGGTCCGTTTTTGGTAGTGTCTCCTGCTTCCACACTACATAATTGGCAACAAGAAATGCAGAGATTTGCACCGGACTTTAAAGTGGTAAGCATTCAAAAAAATCAAAATAAAAAATATCTTTATTCATATAGGTCACCAAGGTACACTTATGAGTCGTCAACAAAATAAGTTTAAAATTTTCGATTCTACATTTACTGCCAATAAATTCCCAAATCAAGGGCGTAGAGCGGACGAGAAGAACTGGCAAGAAACTCTCCGCCACTCCTTTAAATCACCAAAAATGTTTCACATTGATATAGAAACAACAGTTATAGTTATCGTGCATTAATTTATTAGTTGTACCAAATTTTTATGTTAAGTCTCAATAATTCTGCCAACTTGTAACTCTGCCCAGGATAATTGCAAAATACTACAAATTGAAGAAGCTTTATTTTAACTATTCTATATATTAATTTAATTTTTAAACATTTTATGATTATTATTTATTTAACTTATCACTAAGATGTTATAAATATATTTTTTTTTGTTATGATAGGCACAAAACATTACAAAATCATAAACCCTAACTATTTTATAAAAAATATATCATTCAGTTTTATCACTAATCGGTCACTTAATCACAGCGTTAAAGCACAAGACACATTTTATAAAAATATTGTATTTTAATTTTCAGGTGCCATATTGGGGCAGTCCCAGCGAGCGTAAAATCCTGCGGCAGTTCTGGGAACGAAAGGACCTTCACACTCAGCAAGCAGCTTTTCATGTGGTCATCACTTCTTATCAAATTGTTGTCTCCGATCTAAAATATTTGAACCGTGTTTCTTGGCAATACATGATTTTGGATGAAGCTCAGGCCATTAAGAGTTCGGCCAGTATGCGGTGGAAGTTATTGCTTGGGTTCAGCTGCAGGAATCGACTGTTGCTGTCAGGTATTTATAAAACTTTGTTTGCAGATATAAATAATCTTTAATGGTTTGACACACGTCAAGTTAAAGGTCTTATTTGGAAATGTAATATTTTTAAAAGGTTCAAAATTATTTCAATGACTATACAATTAATGACTTTTTTGTAGTATTGTCGTCAATTATTTTGTTTATATAAATATATTTTTAGAAGAAGAATTTAAGTACACAGTTATGAAATAATAATAGTTATAATAGATTTGAGAATATATATGATTTTAAAAGATTATTTTAACTTGCAGGAACACCTATACAAAACAGTATGGCAGAATTGTGGGCTTTGCTCCACTTTATTATGCCTACATTATTTGACTCTCACGATGAATTTAATGAATGGTTTTCTAAAGATATTGAAAGTCACGCGGAAAATAAAAGCACTATTGATGAGAGTATGTTATTGTTTTAAATGTCATACTAAAATATATAAAGTCCAAAAGCTAACAATATGATTCTTTGACAGAGCATCTCTCACGTCTGCATATGATATTAAAACCATTTATGTTGAGGCGGATCAAGAAAGATGTGGAAAATGAATTATCTGACAAAATAGAAATAATGGTACACTGCCCTTTGACGATCAGACAGAAACTTTTATATATCGGTAAGATTTAAAAGCATAAAGTGTATGTTTTAACGAAAAAGAAACTCTCCTTTATAATATATTACAATTGATAAAATGTTTTCCATATGCTAAAAAAACCATTAAAATGGTATTGTTAAAGGATAAAAGGTAAGATAAATTGAACCTTTACTAAACATGAATACTTAATTTTTAGCATTAAAGAAGAAAATAAAAATAGAAGAGCTATTGCACTACACAATCGGATCAGAAACTGGACATAACGTTGATAAAAATTTCACGTCAAATCTTATGAATTTAGTCATGCAGTTTAGAAAGGTAGATTTTTTTATTTATAAGTTGTCTTGATTATTTTTACTAAGTTTTTTTTGTTTCAAATGTCGTAATATGTCAATTTGTATATAAGATAGCATTGGCTCTGATTTTTGTCTACTTTATACATAGCTTTATCTATAAAATTAAAACTTTCAGGTCTGCAACCACCCAGAATTGTTCGAGCGTCGCGACGTAAGATCGCCATTTGCAATGCACGTTGACGATTACAACGTTCCGAAAGTGATAGCTGAAGACTGTATCTTACTCCGGTGTATACCATCAAAACGACACTTTATATACAATATATTTAATCTTCTTGTGTGTGATAATGTGCATAGAAGTGTTAGTGAAGTGAACAGTGAGTGTTTCTCGTTTACAAGATTCATGGACTTATCTCCTATGGAGATCTATCGCGTTATGTTGTGCAGTTGGCTGCATGTGTGAGTATTTATTCTCTTATTCAATATTTAGTTGAGGTCAAAAGAAAATAATCAGCGTTTTATTTAAATAGTTTTAAATTACATTACAAAAAAACATTCACAGCATGATTATAAAATGTTTGAAATTAAATGTTTGGTGTTACAATGTATAGATAAAACTATTTCTTTACTTAGCAAATTGAATAAATCTCATTACAATAGGTTTTATTTATGATTAAAATTTAATATATATATGATTATAGCATTTCAATTCGCCAGTGAGTATTTAAATAAAATAAAAATATATAAACAGATTATAATCAAGTAATTCTCACTTGAGTTTTTTTAATGCTTTTGCAGTATATTACACATTGAACAAAGCTTAGAAACATATGAAAGGTTAAGGCATAGACAAGAGTGGTGGTACTCAGACGATTCTGCAGACTATAAACGTGTTAACAGTAAGCATTTGCTATTGATATGTCCTGATGGAGACATTTTGAAAAGACGGAAAGAAGATTCCTTGTTATGGAGAGATATGTTGTTTACTGATCCTTTGTGGATACCAGGTGTGTTTTAATTTAAGTTAAAGCTTGACTCAAATATATTAATATATAATATTATATTTTTTTTGTTTTAAGAATGTCTTGTTTTTTTTGTAAGTATTTTATTGGATTAGACTGTAGAGAAACCAATGTTTAAAAATAAAAAATACTATTCCTTATAAAAGATAAAGATGCTATTTTTCTTTTAGTTTTAGCTTGAATAGTTTTAAAAAATAAGTTTTAACTTACAGGTGGGCCATTTTACGCACATTTAAATCATACAATACATTACATACCAGAGACGATAGAACATCGAGCATTAAGGGGTAGACAGCTGAAAGAAGCTAGTGGACAGGTATTTTTATAACAATAGCAATATATCTTACCTACATTAAATTGGAATTAAACAATATAATTATTTGTTCTAAACTAAAATTAAAATCAATAGCCTTTTTAACTTTATAAACAAAAAATAAAATAAATAAGTGTTTGTTTTGCTTAATAGTGAAGTTATAAACGAATTGTCAAACAATCCCCGTGTCGGAATGTTGTTATATTTAGTTGAATATCGGTGTATTCCAGTCGGAAATGCTAAGTGAGATAAAGACTGAAGATGGCGGGGTGATATCTGTGGAAAATCAGACCGTTGAATTAGCCGAATTTCCCCACTTGGAGAGACCATGTATTGTATACTATGATGTTCCTACACCGTTACCAGCATTCCTATGTACCGCTCAGCAAAAGGTTAGTACCAAGTTGTAGATACACACCTTAAAGATACAAAAAAAAAAGAAATGAAACTTTAAGGTCTTTATTCGTTATATAAAAACTGTCTCTATTTATCTATTGAAGGAAAAATATTTTAAATGTCTTTAAGAAAAAAGTTGTTTTTTTTGTATTAATTTTATATTTACTTCTTTTTAATCTATATTATGTTATAAATGATATTTGGTGTAAGGTTTTTTAAGTGTGTATTTCAATCGCAATATAATTGGCACATAGTACAAGCATACTTATGTATCATCGATAGTTTTTCAAGACTTATAAGCCTCATGTTATATGGACGAACGGAAACGAAGCTACAATGTGTAAATATGAATATAGGTGTGCGCTCCTCGACGTCAGGCGTTTGCCGTGTCGCGTTCGTTCGCGTATCACATGACGAGGCACGCGCATTGCGAATCGCAGCTTGGCAGCGAAACGATCTCTAGGCTTGTGGATGCCGCGAGGCCGCCGTACGGCTGGGCATCTCTGCAGGTGCCAGGTATATATATGTATATACTTTACTTTGTCAATTATAGTGTGAAAATCTTTTTTTTTCACATTATGTTTGTGTATATTATATGTGTATATTAGTCACATATGTGTTTAATTTAATTATGTCAAGAAAAAAAGCGTAGCACTCCCTAAAAGGCGGACAACGCACTCTCGAGCTCCCAGCCATGTGAGTGTTTATGGGCAGAGACTTCACCCATAAACAGGAGGGACCATGAGGACCCAAATATAATTTGATTAATGCCACTCACTGAATATGTTGCGAATGATATCTACCATACAAAAATCTAAAATGATTTTATTCGTCTCTTTGGATCGCAGGGTTAACAGACAGAGATAATGATACTACCAAAGGCCTTTAAATTAATTTTAATTTAATTGGGATATTTTTGTTATTTTGTCTAGATAAGAACCAGCTGGTAAGCGACGCGGGAAAATTAACAGTATTAGATTCTCTACTCAGAAGATTGAAGGAGCGAGGGCATAGAGTGCTTATATATAGCCAAATGACGAAAATGATTGACTTGTTAGAGGTGCGTTTATTGTGATTATAACAAATTAGAAGATTTAATATTATTTTTAAATCCACTAATGTCATCAGTGTCTCCATTTAACCAATCACAATTTAGCTTTAATTTGTAAATTCCCGTTGTTCATATTTTAATCCCTTTAGTGTAAGAATTTAAAATCTTTAAAATAAAAAAAACGTTGGTTTAAAGGGAAACGGAATGACGTTAGCCGAAAATGGTTTCGTAAGCTAAATGTCAGACCGTACATTGTAAAATTTTCCAACCGAAACAAAAGAACATTTCGAAAAACGCGATCGTCTATCGCTTTACAATTTACTTCTTTGCAATTTTCATATCACTTTTTAAATTAACGGGTGGCATTAAAAAATGTATGGTTTTCAGGAATACATGTGGCATAGAAAACACAAATACATGAGACTGGACGGTTCCAGTAAAATTTCAGCGCGTCGCGATATGGTTGCTGACTTTCAGGTAATTACATATTTAGTTGTTGAAAAGCAGATCGCAAACCGATTTGGTCGTTTTTAGCTTGTATCTTTTTTATGGTAATTAAGATTCATACTATTTTATATAATAATTTATGAATATATATTTTTTTCAAAACCATTTTTTTCTATTTGGCGACAGTCATTGTGGTTATTTTTATTCATGGTCCTAGATTTTTATTTAATTATTCTGTATATAAAAATTTCAGGCTCGGACAGACATATTTGTATTTCTGTTGTCGACTCGTGCAGGAGGATTGGGAATAAATCTTACTGCAGCTGATACTGTAAGTTTTATTTGTAACGTTTAAATTTTGTTTTTAAATTGAAAATTTGTGGTTTTAAATTGTTAATTAGACGATTTTGTATTTTTTTTAGTTCAAAAATAACGTCGAGTCATTAAAATATATAATAAATTCTTATATTATTTCCAATAACAGGTTTTCAAAATAGCACTTTTTCGTCTTTTTTTACTGATAACATAAATTTTACATACAGGTTATATTCTACGACTCTGATTGGAATCCAACGGTTGACCAACAGGCGATGGATCGCGCGCATCGTCTGGGCCAGACCAAACAAGTTACGGTATATCGGCTTATCTGTAAGGGCACCATTGAAGAACGGATAATGCAGCGAGCGAGGGAAAAGAGCGAGGTGAGATATTCATTTGCAACGTTTTTTAAGACTTTACTTACACAATCACACACACCTAAAAACACTCGTAGTGTATGCGCCACTTCAAAATACAGAATGAGACCTATTGATGTGTGGCTTGAGAAGGTTATATATAGAAGGTTATATTGCTGATGTAATTGAACTAATTTGTAGATACAACGTATGGTGATAAGCGGGGGCAACTTCAAGCCGGACACTCTCAAACCCAAGGAAGTTGTCTCATTGTTACTGGACGATGAGGAAATTGAACTTAAATGTGAGTTGATGTTATAATTAGCATGTAATTTTACAATATTTGCGTTGAGAATTAACACTAGCCAACATATTTTGCAAATAACTGTATAAAATATCTTTTGGCGCAGATCGTCAGAAGTCTGAAGAGAAGAAAATTATTGAAGATCGTGAACGGAAAAGAAAATTGGGAATATTGCCTGCCGCTCCAGTGGTAAGTTTGTATTTGACGATACGAGTAATTGAAATAATATTTTAATATGAATACTGTAATTACTTAAATAATGATTTTAATTATTAATGGATATAATTATGTTCCAGCCTGTCGTTGATGAGGCAAAACGTGCTCGCGAGTCCATATCGGAACCAGGTAGCCCATTACAAGTCGACGATGAAGGTGACTTAGTTGTGGACGCTCCGAATATAATGCCTTCTCGTAAGTATAGAAAAAAATTATATTTATCCAATAGATGCGGATGAAAAGTCAGGATTCTGGACCAGTAGAATCTCGTGACTGATCGTAGGCCCCTGTGATTTCGGGGTCTATGTACTGATGGTAGTTACAGATCATAGATGTCGCTAAAATGCAATAGGATAAAAACGCCATTAATTTTCCATTAAGAACATCAAGTACTCTAAATGATTCACTTGATCAATTGATAAGAATAAAGCAAAATAAGTATTACTCTATTGCACTTGATTCGCATAATAAAAATGAAGAATGTCTTAAAAAACATTTATTTCTTGTAAGAATGTCCATACGAAATAAAAAGTAAAATTTCATTTATATATTGCTCTAACAGTTTTTAATTGTCCTTTAATACAAACATAAATTGAATATGCGTCTTTATTTGTATATGTAAACATTGATAATCTAAAAAAATATAACAAAAAATTAAATATTTTTGACTAATTATCATCAATACTTACTACTTACGTGATTTTGTACATGAATATTTGTGTATTGTTGACATCACGAATGAAATAACGTATATTTTCAGCGTACACGAACGTGAGCCGCGGCGCGTGGGCGATGTCACGTACGCGCAGCACACGCCGCGGACGTCCGAGAGGATCCCGACACTCGTTCACTAATCGAAAGCCGGAATCACACAGTGACACTGCCTCTGCCATCGCTGCAGGTAATGTATCTTTTCGACAAATAAATAAAAAAAAACGAAAAGCTTGAAATTTGTACAGCATCTGCTGATACGGTATTTTTTGTTCCAGGTGCCCTTCTCCTGGAATCGGATATGCCTCTTGAAATAGTAGAGGCAAGTGCGGCACCGGAGGGACGCGGGCGGCGAGGGCCCGGTAGGCCCCGCCTCAGGACAGTGGCACCTCGGGCCCCTTCCAGACGCCCACGGAGGCCACGTGAGCCTTTATTGGTGCCATTGGCACCACCACCCTGACCCGTAAGTATTTTATACTAAACTATCCTAACTAACAAATAGGTAAGCTATTTATTGTGTTAAATTAATAGATGATTTTTTTTTATTTCCACATAATTTTTGGTATGTAAAGCTAACTAAGAGACCATTAGATCTATTTTTTTAATTCTTAAGTAACAATGTTTTTGTTCTCATACAAAACCGCCATTTATAAATTAATTTTAAATTGATATGAGTTTTCTTATTTTGCAGATAAATTAAAGTGACTTTTGACCATATGGACCATTAGTGCAATATTTATATTAAAAATAGTATTAAGTCTTTTGTACAATAAAATATCTAAATTATTGTGTAAATTATTTAAAATTTTCAACTTCCTTAGCTGTATAATATTAATAAACATCATAATATAGAACGCATAACGAGAAATGCACGTAATGCCTTGCTTACGGTCCTATTAACCCTCAGATCTAAGAGATGTCACATAACAAAAAATCACTTATTTTTCTTGAAACTATGAGGCGCAATAAGAATGTAAATATATAACCAAAATTGGATTCTTAGTTATAAATAATTTTTGTAATAAATTTTTTGCAATCCCATTGTGTTTTATTATGCCTTATAGAAATCCAAAAAAAAGGTAAATATTTTCTACGTCAGGTAAAGAGACATTTTAGCGAAAAGTGAAATACTAATATTGAATTAAAAGTGCGAAAATCAGAAAAAAGTAACAAATTGTATGACCTAAAATTTGAAACATTTTTTTAAAAATGTGTACGAGTGGTGAAAGCCTTAAAACCATCTATATAAGAGCATTACTGAAATGACATACATTTTTTCAGCTATGTGTATTTGTAAATGTATACAAATTTAAAAATAATTGAGTTTGTTTTATCGTATTTTATACTGTACTTATTTCAAGTCTTGAAGACTATTAAAATAGTATCACGTTTTATTTGATATTTGTTCTAATGATTTAAAGGCAATCAAACTTTAGCCGTATTAATATTCTGTGCGCACTCGTTGGCGCCTGCCAATATATTCGATATCACGACGCACAACTAACACATCCGTAATTAAATGCTTTGAGATACGTGAGCAATTTTAATTCACGTTATTACCTCTGCAGTTCAGTCGGGAAAAGGTTAGAATTAGAGAAAAATAATACACAAGAAACAGTCAAAAGAAGCTTGACTATATTCAAAGTTATCGTAATCAGAGATCGATCGTAAATACAAAAATGAGACTTTTAATCTAAAGACAATTTTGATGTTATTTATGTCATGTCAATTCAATATCTATATGAAACATATCAAAATATTGAACGTTAAATTGTAACGAAGAAATGAACTACAGTAACCCGTAAGTGCATTGTCAATTACGTTTATTGAGCCATTACGTGTGAATGTAGTTGTTTCAGTGAACTGAAAGCTCGCGGGTCGCATGCGAATGAGTGACTAATGAGATGACCTCTTAACGGCTCCATCGACACGAACGTGTTCGACAACCAGGGAATCAACTTCACAAACAATTCAAATACTCACAGCTCAGTATTGAATAAAGAAGTTTAAAGCAATATTGTTATATGTTAAAAATGACTTAGATTGGATAAGCCTCGAGTATCTAAATCTTTTTTTTAACGATGTGACAAACTGACTTAACTGATCTTAATATCTGCGAGAGTGTTGTTTTTGTAATGTTGAAAGACTATTTGCTACTACTGCATTAAAATGAAGCATATTTATAAATTAGAAAAGCTTCTGTCTATACTTAAAAGCACAATATATCATTTGATATCACGTCGTACAGTCACATGGCGGTCATTATCACCGCGCAATTCTTACATACAAATTAGCGCGTTCCTTGAATACATCGGTAGAATGGCAGGAAGTTCAAGGTTTCCTACGGTCCCTGCTATTTAGAGCAGTAATCGGTTATTGTTCTTTGCTAACTGTATTAATTTTAATTGTCGGTTAAATTACGTAATACCACATTACATATACAAGAAATTACTAAAGTTATAGATGTGGATACATTAATTCTGATTCCCACGAAAGAAGTCATATTAAACTTAACTAATTGTGAGTAACAGTAATAATTTTGAAAGACCACTTCGTATATACGTGAATTTATTACATTTTTAATGTTTACAGCTTAGGCATTGTTCAGATTACTTATATAGTAATATTTATTTCTTTAACTACGAATTAATAGATAGAATAAGTTACAACTATTTAGTGTAATAAGTTATATGTTAACATATGTCGGTTATATTTAGAAATCGTAAGAATAAATCAAATTATGCTATTTTCCACCTCAACACCTCATGCCATTCATCAAATAAAGACAGCGTCTGTTTTTGCAGCAATGCATCATCACACCGCCTAAGAAATGTCGTTCTAATGATTTAGAGTTTTTCCACACATTCCTGGACCTTGTTAGGGGATGACTGAAGTGAAATGAAACATATGATTTTTTCCCGTTATGCACTACATTTAACGTAAATTCAACAGATTGCATGGAGGATTTATTTATAACTTTTACGTATAGAATCGTATAACCGATTACTTATGTACGATAATAATTTTCTTAGAGCTAGGTTGCTAAAACACAACAGATTGATACCCACAACAAACTCGACTGGTTAGCTACTAGTTTTTTAAGCATTTCCACAGCATTTAGAACGACTCATTCCCAAGCTTCTTTATCTTCAACACATTTCTTACAATTATTTTTCAACAATTGTTTTTGAATTTATTAAGAGGCCAATTTCATCATATACGATTTTTTTGATAAAGCGTATACAATGTCCCTAGAATGAATTGTAAATTTTATGGAGCCCTTAGACAAATAAATTACCCCCCGTAAAACATGTAATTTTTCTAACTTTTGAATTTCTCAACTCAACAAAACCTAGTTTTGAAAATAATGTCTACGGTGTATACAATCGCCTTTATAGTATATTTCCTCATATACGGGCTACCAGATCTTAGCTTAACACCTGGAAACTGCAAACATCATTAAAAAGATTTTCTTTTAACAATCAATCGTATGATTGCTTTGCTACATAAATCGTCGATTGTCTTTGTTTTTCATCTCTCTTATTAATAAATTAAAGAAATAACTAACTTGCTTGTACCGATAAATATATTTTTCAGGGTATTTCAATGTGCTGAAAGTTTTTGTTGCCTATAAGGGCCGACCGATAGGTGCTTTATTTACTTGGAACTTATTTAACACAAGTTAAGGTACGTTAATAATGTAAAAAAAGCTATGACACAAAGCATTTAAATTTAGATTTTCCTTAAAAATTTTATCGGAAATGACACATTACACCCCTGAAACTATGCGCCACTTTAACAAGACCTCTCCAAGAGTTTTTGTGTTGGAGCAAATCTTAGACGACCCTCGACAACCGGGGTCGCGATTAAAATGGCGGATGCTAAGTAGCGCGGTTAAAAACATAAGGGCCGGTGATTTTGTGAAGCGTGGAATGACGGATGTCTTTACAAGCTAGCTGAGATGTCTTTGGGGCTTAGGGGTTGTGCTACTTAAACTTTTTAGCTAAATTATAATAGTATTGTCTCTGGTATTTGCGTTTAGAAAGAATACTAACAAATAAGAATTCTTAAACCGTATATAATTTAAAAAAATAATAGCCGAAAGAAATCGAATGAATACAGTAAATTAATATATATATTATATATTAATAAATAATGTAAATTAGTCCACTTTTTACATATGCTGATTAAACACTATTAACGTAAATTGAATTTAAAAAAAATGTAAACGTATACGTGTATATTTTTACGTACGTGTACGTATAAATTTGGTAACAGTAATAAATAGTCTTTTTGTATGCAGTTTGAGAATCACAATGTCACCAGAAATGATAGTGTATCATTCCCACCCCTAATTTTTTACACCTCGAATTAAGATCGGCAAAAAACATATCGTATTGCACCCACGACTATGAAAATAACGCCAAAACGTGTGTTTCATTTACGTGACGATTTTGTTATGACTGAAACTGACGAGGGAATGCAGTTAAAATAGATATTGCTGTATGATAGACGAATGGTTTTTTCTTGTACAGCAAAGTTTGTCATTTTAATTCTATAGCTTTTCTAAAGAAATAAAATGACAATATCTGTATAGGATAGTATCCTATACATACCATAGTGTTGTGGTTATAAACTTCAGATTCAGAAATTATCAAAATTCTAGGTAGATCCGTCGTAGACAAAGTAGTTAATTTTTAGCTTTAAATCGATGTTTAATTTGTATATATTTGAAATAACATTTTTATTTTTATTATTCTAAATATATTTAATGCTTAACCTTAAAGCTTGAAGGCAAAATTATGATTTTAATAAAACATTATTGAAATACCTAATGATTTAAACTAAATTTTGGCAATTCATGCTCATGCACTTATGTACTTTTGAGCGACATAAAAGAATGTTTCTTCCGTAGAGAGTTAAAATTAACAAATAGTTATTTCCGGTTTTGAATTAGGGGTGGTTGTGATGATGTATTAATGTCCCAGGGTGAGATGGTGATTAATGTTTATGCTGTTGATATATGGACTAGAAAAAACGACTAGAAAAAGTGATACATCAAAACGTTGTTTCTATAAATAATAAAACTGAAGTAATTTAAATAATACGATAATTAAAACCTAATTAAAGTCTTAATTAGGTTTTTGATAAAAAACGTAAATTATCAATTGATTAAATGAAAACAGTATAAATAGATATAAATATATAATAAACTATATTATTTTATTAATATTATAGACAACAAGGTACAGTACACTCCTTCTATCCCGGAGATTTTTAACTACTATATATATATATATTAATAATATATATGTAGTGACGTAAGTGCATCCGGGTTGGTTTGATTACACCATACTGCCAGAATTGTAATCTTTTCTTTGTGTGTTTATAATTTATATGTAAGGTTGTAACGGACAGTAACACCGTATTGATCCATTCTATTCAAAGTTCGGTAGACTCTGGTAATACATTTTAAAAATTTTGTCTGGAATATGACAGTGCATAATGAAAGCAATGTGAATATGGATTTTCCATTAGTTGTGTAAGCGAGCGGCTGTGGATGTGCACAGTAATTCAGCTAGATCAATATGCCATAGTCTGCGACTGGATAATGGCTTTTTGTAATATCGCGTGGAAAAGCTTTTTCTTTTTTTATTATTTCAAGAGTGGTGTTGTAGGTATGTGAATCTCAATTTGGTTAAAACTGTACTCTGAATACATTAATTAACGTCCTCAAACGCTTAATCTTAATAATTATTTTTTTTAACACAAATTAGTATAATTTGAAAACATCATGGAGGAATCATTTGCCTTATTGCTATCTTGGAAAAAATATGTAGAAAAATTATAAGCCTTACTTTTTCTACATGACGGTATCCCGAACGTGATATAGTGTTACAGTTTAATTATAGTCCCGTATGTGTCCTGCTAATTAATTAACCTCCAAATTGATTACTTAATGTTTTTAGTTCAATGCATTGCCGAATTAAAATGGGATTTTATAGAACATTTTTAGTAATGTGTAATAGTTCTAGTTCAATAACCTTTTTTTATTCCCCAAATACAATATCTTTCTAGTTGCTGATATCATTTAGGCATTGAAAGAGACTTAGAGTCTTAGTGTCTTAGAAAGTCAACAACTGAATGATATATCAGTACCTTAACGTCTGGCCCTCCACAACTGTGCGTTTTTAAGGCAGGTTCTGCCGCGCATCACCGCACCGTGTGGAACAGCTGCGACTTGGGGACCTTCAAGAAAAGAGCGTTCCTCTTCCTTAAAGGCCGGCAACTCACTTGTTAGCCTCCTGCCATAGCAGGTGTCCATGGGCGGCGGTTAGCACCATCACTCGAAGTGCCTGCTCGTTTGCCTCCCCTTACATAAAAAAGTGAGTCGGTCGTTTTTATTTTATTGGTTTACAGATACTACAAAAGTACTATGGCCTTATTCATTGTACAAAATATTAAACTAAACCAAGCAAGTTAACCAAAAGAACTTACAAAAACCAATTTTCAGCTATTTAGGTTTCCTTTACAAAAATAAATTACAAGCCGATATCGGTGACTCGCGTGTTTGATGACGAGAATGCTTTATAGAAAATTTAAAGCTGAATACGATAGAAGTAGAAATTTGAAATGAAAATGCAATTTAAAGAACGTCTTTTGTCACGAAATTTTCGTCTGATTTACTGTCGAATAAGTTAAAATGTAGGTTGAATAAAAGTTTGACGTGAAAGAAATTGTTATGGATTAAATATTTTTCAAATAGCAAGCTACAACAATCGAACGTTGTACGGTAATATTATGGATTGCAACAGTTATATCAAGTAAATATAAGGTTATTTAATCAGGGTTTAAAATGTAAGCCAAGATGACTATAGCATATTGTTAGAATCGACTTGGAACACACCCTTATAATGACGTCTTTCTTCTTGTTCTGCTATGCAAACTTCACTACGGAAAGAAACTCCACAAGACCGAAATTACTTGTCCAGAAGGTAACATTAATTTGAGATTGTTAAGACTGAAGCCGAATGACTTCGGGTAGGTTAATGGCGGACTAGGCTGATCGTCGTTAATGATAACCTTATAAAATATATTCACATTTTCTAGATTTAAACCTATCTGTAAACTGTAAACAATTACATAGTAACATAATACGAAGCAATTAATAAAAGCCATCATTGGGAGGACGTATATAATATTGAATGGCCTATTTAAG
The DNA here is from genome assembly GCA_951799465.1 of Leptophobia aripa. Lineage (NCBI taxonomy): Eukaryota > Metazoa > Arthropoda > Insecta > Lepidoptera > Pieridae > Leptophobia > Leptophobia aripa. Next base: position 4,273,718 of record OX637267.1, on the reverse strand, counting down.
GGATAACATGTAAGTGCTAATCACTTGTGGTTTTCCACTTGTCCTGATTTGCACGTTAATTAACTAGGTCTAGTTGCGTGATAGTCTAGTGCTAGTCTATACTAGTATGAGGATTATTATATTAATAATACTTGGTCGTTTCTACTTGAGCGATCCTTATACAATACGTATAATATATTTTTAATTAAATCATATTTGATCATTTGTCTGGTTTAATTAAGAATTTCTAAGCTAATAGAATATTGTTATGTTTCTACGGTTAACGTACACATAATAATATTTCTTAGATTTTTATTTAAATTCTAATTTTATTAACCAATAAGAAACAAAACTTGTTGAGTTCTTTTTCGTTTAATTTTATGATATTCACTTTGTATGTTTCATCATAACGTAGGGCATATAAAAAAAGTCGTTAAAATATTAATATTTAATACTCTAGTCACAAGATGGTAATACAATTTGACCTGCTAGAAAGCTAAACAGTTTCGTCAGATATTGCGTTCTGCATACATATGTATGCAATAAGTTATGTGACACGGGTATATTCTGGAACCTTTCCGTAGACGCCGGTCATGGCCACAGCAAATATTATTATTGTGCTGCCATGAAGCTTATACAAACGTTAAGCTTAATAACATTGCGTTCAGGTAAAATATTGAGATTTTATTTGTTTTGCTTAATCAGTTTGTAATTAACTTCATATAATATTCTCTCTTTGACTTATATTTGTTGGGATACTTTTAAATCAATTTATAGTTTTAATACATAAGTATAATGAATGCAATGTAAAATAAGAATGTTTTATGATATGACAGGACTATTACTCAAGTTTGCAAAACGTTGCAAAATTAATTATTAGTGTTGCAATTTCCAATGCAATAAATAACGTAACTGGGTTGACTTTTGAGCTATCGTGAAATGGCGATGCAACATTCTTTAAAAATCTATTTAAACATATTTTATAAGTTGCCAAGAATATATTCAAGGATACCGTCCTTAACGCCGTAAAGTATCTACCAAACGCGTTAATTGACGTGCAATTAAATCTAATATCAAGATAGATAATAGTCAAGTCAAGTCACAGTTATTAACATTACGCTGTTCATTTAAATCATTATTATTTTCATCTACGGAAATGAAAGTTTAATGTACACTTAAATATAGATTTTCTTTTACATATTCAACTATTTTCGAAGAAATCATCTGATAATGGTACATGGCTGATTTGGTTGTACGTGTACGTGCTAAAGAAACGTTGTGTCACGTTCATTGCGTAATCTATGGCGTAGTCCAGAATAGGGCCGCCAAATTCTTGAGCCACCAGCTGAGAATTCGAATTAAGAACTTCGAGAATGTTTGCACCTAAAAAAATGATTTTTATTAAGTCAAATACAAATAATTCTTTAATGTACCACACGATCCCAAGGTTAGTTATTAAGAGAGGTACATTGTAATTGCATATAAAATATTAGTACTGCCGAGTACCGCCATACTTCACATGTCATCTAATTTGACTTTTTTTTAATATATAAATAATACTTACTGATTTCAGGGCTGCCTCTAAATAGATTTGTGAGATTTAATTTCAAGTCCGTTCCGTAATCTGCCTTATATTTATACGAGTTCACTTTATAGTGCCATTCTCCATTTTTGTCCTTGACAACCTTTTCGAAAACTTCCAAACGCACACGCTGATTCCCTGCAGATAAATTCTTATTAAACATAATTCGATTGTTTGTGGTTCGCGTTGACACATTATTTGCGTTTGCTAAATTGTTCAAATATCTTTAACTATAATAAGTGTCCTAAATGATATGTACGTATGGTTACTTTTTTTAGTCTAAGTAAATGCACACATGCAAGTTATTAAGTATTCAATAACCATACTAATATAAACATTAAACACCTGATTATTATAGTTTGTGATACATCTCGGATCAAACTCAAACTCAAAATATAAAATTACAGTAAATATGTTAAGAAAAAGAGATCCATAAATGTGTATTATATTGGTATTTTTTTTCATACTTACAAATTTTAATTTTAGCATCTCCGTCGGTATTGAGGTTAAAAAGTAATATTCTTCCAATGATGCTATATTGTCCCCTGATCGTGAAGTTACAGTGCATATCGAATACAAACGTTCTCTTTTCACGGCGAGATCTAAAAAAAAAAACAAAATATAAAAGTGTACCACGTTTTCATTTACGCAGAGTTGCACCAGTTGTTGATATTGACATCTATCATAATATTTTTTTCGACTAAGGAATTACCTAGTTTCAATAGTTATTAATAATGACATATTCAAAATCTACTTTAATTAATGGACTTTGGATTTCTATGAGCGTTTTTAATTTGACGAAGGCAGTCTCTACTATGTATATAGTAAATGTCTGCCATGCTTATAAATAACTGCTAAGTCCAGTGATTGTTAGGATTATATGAAATAAAGCATCGGTTACACGCTTTTACATGTTAGGTATAACAATGTTACTTTATTTCTTATTGTACATATTATATGTATAAAAACGTACTGAGTTCATGGCCTAACCTTGTCGACTTAGCGTGAAGTTAATAACAAAGATTTCTATTTGAGATCAGTTTTGCCGATTTGTGTTATTAATTTACATTTTAAGTCACACCATATTTAAGTAAACATTGCATTGAAATGTAATATGAATACCAGAAAAGATTACAGTATATATACAATAAGTTATAACTTACGATTAAGATGCAAATGCAAGCTTGTTTTAGATATGATATAAAAATTGTGCATGTAGTGGTGTGAAAATAAATAATTTATTTTTGTTCTGTTTCTTAATGTATTTATCAACTTTGTCACTTATAATGATAAAATATGTTTAATTGTCTTATTTAATACTATTTTATAGTTACTTTATAAAAATAGAACATATGTTTCACTTTACATTTATGTTTAAAGGCAACCTTTATTATATATTATAAATATAATTTGTTAACCTTTAAGGTATTTGTGCTATATTCACCATGTGCAAGATTCTTAAAAATATATATTGATTCACCTTACAATTAGAATAAATAAATATTAAGGCATAAATTGATTTGTACTATTGGGATATAGATAACGCAAGTACCAAAGCACCAAAATGCATTAAAATATATTTTACCTTAAGTTTTAGAAACGTTACATAGAAAACCAATTTTTCAAAAGCTATATGTAGTATATATATAGCCCACATCTAAAAAACCATTAAAACGAAATATATTATATGTATGTTAATAGTTTGCAATATATTATGGATAAGTATACGATTCAATACATTTTTAGGTCGTTCTAACGCGGAGTGTAAAACTGGTTAGAAGTTTAGCAACAACTTATGTAATACGTTTTCAATGTACTTTAAACGCCATAATTCTAGACAACTGTCACTTCGTTGTTATTTAACCATCCTTATGATGTGAAATGTTAGGAATATAGTTCAAGCAAAAAAAAAAATATAAATATTTGATTATATTACGGTGATTTAAAACCCGAACCTAAAATTATGTAAATTAGAGGTTAAAATGATTTTATTGCAAATATTGATTTAAGTTCTCCAAGAATTGAATTCGTTCTACGAATATATTGGTCGATGACAAGTACACTATTATATAAGAACAGTGTCCTGGTTTATTTAGCAACAGTTTATAGAATGTTTTATGCCACACTAAGATATGCGTTTAAAATCACTTACGAAACTTTATCGGGATGGCAGGTGCTCAATCCAGAAAGCTTTCCGTTGTGAAAGGTCATTTTAACGTTGCCTGGGAGATCTATTGTAATATTCTTATCCAAGTATAGAGGATCCAGAGGTGGAATCCCGGCTTCTGGAATGCCTTTGACCACTCCAGGTATTGCATCTATGGTTGCTTTGGTAAAGCATTCGTCTGTTAGCTCAGCACATGGATGGATAAAGTCCGCTATAGAATGATGAAAAATAGTATTTTTATTTATTTTGTTAGTTAATTTGTGAATTTTTCTATATATATTGTTATTCTGTATTGCCTTTTTACCTATTTTACATAAAAGTATTGACTCATAAATTTTTGAAATACTTATGTTTAGGTATATTTATAGCCATACCTATCAAGCTGGAATTTAAAAAAAAACTATATGTTGCTAATTACATACTGACATATTTTCGCGTATTATGCAGACGAATCCTCACAAAAGAGTACTTTAAACATTATTTAACTTACGCAAAGGCACTAGTTGTAGCGTCCCCTGGCACATACACAGACACACAAAAATAAATAGTCGTGTCATTTTTTTTAAATTTTATTTGACACAACTATCTTCCCTGAAGTGTTTTGTGTGAATGGCTTTAAGTTTAACACAGCAGAATCTATAGTTAAGCAACAAGCCGGTGATTAAATAAGTTGTCAAGGACTTGTAAATAACAGAAAGATTTGTCTACACTTCATTAGGTCATTTTGATTTGAACTTCTTGAGATCAGGACCGGCAATTACTAAGTATATATAACATATATTTAAATAATTCTTTCTTTAATTTCCACTTGCGTATTATATTATTGAAAACTGCATTGATTTAATATATAACTGACAATGACATTGTTATTTATTATTATTATTATTTTACTTTGTCTACACTGTCCGTGTTTAATGAACTATCATTTTGTTCCCACCTATTTTACAACAAGCTTCTTATAAATAAAAATAATAAGTTGAAACTAAAATATGGAATTTAGAATGCAATTATAGACATGGAGCAGAAACTATAACGACCATGCTCAGACGACCATTCTCAGACGACCATGCTTGGACAACCATGCTTAGACCACCATGCTCTGTAGAACATGCAACGTATATGGGCACTGTGGGTGGGGTGAGTTTTTTCATTCATGTAAACCACAGACTACAGTCACAACTTTTTCAACCTTATATACCTTAGTATTATCAATTAGAACTAAAATATTATGAAATTAACATACATATATGCAAGACATTGAGATTTTGACGACACTAATATAAAAATTGACCTTAGGATACAACAGAGTGTACCTTGAAATTTAAAAAAAACTCTGTTACTAAGTTTTGGAAACTGATTACGTTTACAGAACATAAAAGAAAAAGCCATGCACTTCATGTGTATACACCTGAATTTTGTATGAACATTAATATTATTATTACTTATGCATTTTCGTTGCAAATTAATCAATCATATTCCAGATAATTTATGTAAATAGATCAATATGTATAAATTAAATTTACTGCTAAAATAATTGTGACTTAATCATTAACTTTGATATTATAGTGACATGCGTTTAAGAAACTGCAAATTGCAATCAGCATCTCTGTTTTTATTAAAATTATAACCTTAACTTAAGTGTGATAGGGTTCAGATTGCTTTGGTAAGTCGTCACGGTCCTTGACATACGAACATGTTTATTGTTCATCTAACTCTAAGAATTGCACTTTAAATATATAAAGTTTCCGCGTGAACGAAAGCCATATTTAATATTTAAAGTATTACATATACATATATACTTGTGTCCAATGATCCTTTTTACCATAACTGTAAATACTGTACTGGTTGTAGAATTGTGGATTCATCGGACTTATGTAAATCATTAAAAAATATTTGAACCACGCAAGTAACTTGTAATTGTAAAGGCAGCAAGGCTAAACCCTATACTATGACCACGATTAGGGAGATTGTAGGTTTCTAATTCTGGACGTAATGTTTCAGGAACGTCTAGTAATTTGCGACGTCACTTCGTCGTAATGAATGTCGATTTACAATCTATAAATCAGTATCTGATTTCAAATTAACCTCAACATTTATAAGATTATTTTTAAAGTTCTGGCGATATAGAGAGAGAATAAAATGTGTATTATAAGTTGAATTTACTACTTATTAAGAGAACGCACGGGATACAGCTTACATAATACCATCTGAATAAAATAAAATGATTCAAGTTATAGCTACACCCTCAACGACTTATGCACTTAACTATACATTATTGAATCTATGATTATAGGTTGTAAAGTTATATCGCGTTAAATATAACAATACACATAGACGTGTTGTATAATCTATGTTATTATTTGAATTAAAAAATAGTTTAAAAAAGGCGAAAGGCTTACTTAATTACTTCTTGACAATACACAAAGTAGCATTTTCACATTTTAACAATGTTAATAATGAAGGATTCACACGCTGTGCAACGAGCGAAAAATGGCACAAATGCAAATATTTGATTGAACCAGTGTCGGCAAATTAGTGGTTTTGTGTGTGACAATGGTTAAAGGCCATTGTCGGTAACTAATGGCCTGTGAGATCGAGCGTTTTCAAATAGCTTGATTTCCTTTTATCAAAAATGTTGTATATAATGAGTTAAACAGACATTATTATTTTTGTCAGTGAATCTATTAGCCTCAAGTGAAATGATTCATAGCTTGTTTTAAGTGCCGTCATATACTTAAATATATATTATAACACCCAGACCAGCTAACAAATATGCTCATCGCACTGTACTAACTAATTTATTACCGTACTGGTGATCAAACCTTTTAACCTGTAATTATACAAATATTCTCGTTTTGTAGATACACACGGCAAATAAAAATTGTTTTGTTTTCAATAGATTTTGTCATATTTCTTATGTGTTCTTAATTCAATGTTTCAAATGTTTATGTATATAAACAGTTACATAAGCAAAATTCGTTAAATGTTACATTGTTTACTAAATTGTTATGTACGGATTTCCATTATGTCTGACACATGTATGGAAACGTTCACGTCCCATTTAACACTATTGTTCAGCGAAATCGGTGCATTTCACGAAATAATTACAAATTAAATGCAATCTTTTGCAAATCTGAAAGTACATCGGCGCTTAAGTGATGAAGCCTGCAATTACTCCTTTTTTCGCACATGAAAAGAAAGGCGGGCAATAATTTTTCATACATTTGGCTTAACAGTATTTATTGTTTTTACCTCCTCGTACAGCATCACAGTAATATATGCACAGTAATTAAATCAACTACTGGAAAAGTTTTGATGAGATATTGAGCAGTAATTCAAGTTCGAATATAGTGTATTTTCCAGCCAGTTAAAATCTTTATATTGACAATACTTTATTGTTTATGTTAATTTTTTTTTTGCTTGACTCGAAGCAAAAAGTTGCTGCTTGTACGATTTTAAGCTAAATAAAGAAAGTTATGCATAAACCAAATATATCCACAAGCATCATGCATGAATGTAAGTGTAATACCTATTATTAAAGTCGTGAGTTTCAAATTATTTAAAATACCTTAGCTCCTGATTAATAACTTTTAATTCTGGCGACAACTGCTGTTTTTTAACTTAGGACTACAATTTATACTCATATAGCATTAAATACTTAGCTTTTATTGAAAACTATATAAACGTAAAAATAAATGCGATGTATCAATATTTTTATTCACTACAAATTGTTATAACGCCTGATGACTTAACGCGTTATATTTTCCGTTGAAAAGTGGTTTTGCTTATAATAAATTCATAGTTTAATTAACAACTTTGTTTTTTTTATTATATCGGTAAAACAGTATTTGTGTCTAGCTTCTAGGAACATAAATCTGATCATAATATATCCTTAAAATTTGATGTCATCAATTATGGGAAGTTATGATGATTATTTTATAATCAAATCTTTCTCGTTAAATCTCTATAAATATTTACAATAGTGGTGTACGTATTGTTGTGCTACCTTATTTAACACTATAAGTAAATTATAATCACTAAACATATATCATTGTTAATTTATCTACAAAGTTTGATGAAATATAAGGCTTTTGAGGTCGCGATATAATAAAGTATGTAGATAGTACGTGTGTTTGTCCCGACTGAGATGTGGAAGAGTATAACAGTAAATCGGTTGCGGATCGTGCTCCTCCTCCGACCATAGAATACTAATGAAAATATACACTGTTTCCACTGTTCATAAAGCTTTTCTTACTAAAGACCACTACTGACATTAGACATACATAACCATACTTCCTCATACTACGCCATTTTACATATACTTAGTCTGGCCATAAATACTGTTACTATTCAAAAAAAGAAAATATTACGTTTGAATTTGGAATCTGTCATTTTTATATGATTGCTTGATGTGTTTTCTTATTTTCGCGCCATTATATTGTTAAATATTTTGTTATATTAAAATGGAGTGGGGTGATAAAGAGAACCGAATCGCTGTGATTGCCTTACATAAAGTAGGTATGGAGAAAAGTGCAATTTTTAAAACCCTCCACCCGCTTGGTATTAGTCAAATGTTTGTTTACCGGGCTATTGATAGGTACAATGATACCTCCTCTGTTTGTGACAGAAAAAGATCTCGCCGTCCACGTACCGTTCGTGTGAAAAAGGTGATTAAAGCAGTTAGGGAAAGAATTCGAAGAAATCCTGTCCGTAAGCAAAAGATTTTATCTCGGGAGATGAAGATAGCTCCTAGAACCATGTCGCGTATATTAAAAGATGACTTAGGACTTGCAGCCTATAAGAGACGTACTGGTCACTTCTTAACTGATAATTTAAAGAAGAATAGGGTGGTAAAATCCAAACAACTACTTAAGCGGTACGCAAAGGGAGGTCACAAAAAAATTTTGTTTACGGATGAGAAAATTTTTACAATTGAGCAGTATTTTAATAAACAAAATGACCGTATTTATGCTGGAAGCTCTAAAGAAGCTTCGCAATTAGTAAACAGAGTACAACGTGGGCATTATCCCACTTCAGTGATGGTTTGGTGGGGTGTTAGCTATGAAGGGGTGACTGAACCATATTTTTGTGAAAAAGGTATTAAAACGTCGGCACAAGTTTATCAAAATACCATTCTTGAGACGGTAGTTAAGCCTTTAACTAACACCATGTTCAATAACAAAGAATGGTGCTTTCAACAAGACTCGGCACCGGGTCATAGAGCTCGATCCACCCAATCTTGGTTGAAAACTAACGTTCCGGACTTTATCAGCACTGAAAACTGGCCGTCGTCAAGTCCTGACCTAAATCCATTGGATTATGATTTATGGTCAGTTTTAGAGAGTAAGGCTTGCTCTAAACGCCATGATAATTTGGAGTCCCTAAAACGATCCATTCGGTTGGCAGTGAAGAATTTTCCTCTAGAAAGAGTTCGTGCTGCTATTGATAACTGGCCTCAACGTTTAAAAGACTGTATTGCAGCCAATGGAGACCACTTCGAATAAACATTGTATATTTTTAATAGTTATATATTGATGTATTAAACTAACTCACTATGAAAGGAATAAATGTTACGTATAAAAAAAAAATCGTGCTTTTCTTTATAACAATATTTATGGCAAGACTAAGTATATCTGTATATTTAGGTTACCGGAAACGAAGAAAATTAAAGTAAATAAAAAACTAATAACAGAAAAATAAATCGTTTTTCAACGGTTTTTTTTCACATTTTCGCGTTCCACTCATACCAGCTGAATTTATATGAAATCTGAAACGTATTATTATCTTTTATACAAAACAAGTGAAGGTGTAATGGAGTCGAAGTCTTAAGGCTTACGAATGATATGAGAATGAATTTACGTGGCCTCATGCTTAATAAAAATTATCGTGGAAAGTAGACGACGAATATGACATCGTTGCAAAATGAAATACTAGCTGGATATTTTATTATGCAACAATTATATATAAACTACCTAATATATATAAAAGTAATTATATAAAATTATATTTATATAAAATGAGGTACTTTTACCATATGTGCATATACCTATGAGACATGATAGAATATGGTTGTATTCCGTAGCGGTGGCGTATCTCTATTTATATCCCATTATTTAAAAATTAAATCATCTTACACCGTTTTAAAAAAAGTAATATTTATCCCTTTTCATCATACATAATCACAATTACATAGAATGAAACAAAAACGTACTTGATTTACAAGAGTGCTATTAGAGAGATATAGTTTTTATAAGTCATTACTTATCCCGATTTGAATTGTGTTACTACACTGTCTGTTTCATAACTGTCATACTCCAACTTCCAAATATATATTTTTTGACCATCGCTATTACATAGGTACCCCCTTGAACAATACAAGGTCAAGGGGCATGCAATTCAATACTAGATATCAGTAAGTCATGACTAAATAAAAAGGGCAAAACGTAAGGCGTTTTCCAAAAGTATATGACTACCTTGTCTCGTTCACTGACATAAATGTGAACGAAACAGAGAAAAGTGGTTTTCACTCTTTCTATCTATATCTATTTCAACAATTATGAGTATGATTTACATTTAACTGTTAATTTGCGTAATACATTGAGTGTTGTTGTATGGGCTTTAGCCAGGAATACAATTTCCTCTTCAAGCGGCGCCAAGGGTTTCTAATAGATTTATACTATTGCATTTGCATTATTCGCCACTCCTCTTAATCTCTTCTCCTACTTTTCCCTCCATTCCCTTAGGGGCATGTAAAACAACCGCAAGCCTCATGGCTCAACACTTTCGTTTAGGATCAGCTCGTTTTCGTCTGACAGAGGTATCAAAAAACACAATTATTTTAAACAAACTTAAATATTGTAGTCTAGATTATAAACGTTTAAATCTTTATTTAAAGTGTACCCAATATCGCGAATACACGTACGTTGCAAATTATTTTATCTCTGCCAATAAATACTTCGTCATTTATTAAATATATCCAACAAGTTGCATCCCAGAGCTAATGTTATGTAGTGTCATGTTTAATATTCTGATTGATAACGATTTGAAAATGGGTCATGTTTAGAGAAAACCAGGAAGTATATTAATATGTTAATTCTAATTTATTGCGAATGATTCTGTTTCTAGGTAATCTTTATGAATGTACTTGGATTCCGTTGGATTTCTCATACGAAAGATAAACTGTTATTTCACTACAGTCTATATCACTTTGTGTAGTCGGGATAAATCATTTAATTAATGGATGTGATTACAACTTGTGACTCAGTTAGTCCTGGGTTTAATAGCACGTATGAAAATATTTATTTTTAATGATATTGCATTTACTGCTGATGCTATGTTTTGTATCAACGAAACATGATCAGACTTAATAAGAGGAAATATCTTATAAATAACCTACTCTGGATTGATGTGTGCTTTTTGCACTTAAATTAAATCCAGTTAGTATAACTTTTAAAGTTATCTGTTGAATTTCATTTTAATTATTTTTACCATACATTCCTCTCAGAATTATATATACGTATTAATGTAATTACTACATACGCAAATTATCAATAATATTATTTCTATAGTTATAATCAGTTACAGATGTTATTGGCAACACCGAAGTCCCCAATCATTGACCTCTGAGTTGAGTGGAGGTGTGAGGTCCCCCGGATCGTGGGAACGGAGGCACGTGGTTCGACCTCCAGCGTGTACGAACATGTTCGCCAAACGACCTATATGGACCATCTCCGAATGATTTATATGCTGTGCGTCAGTTAATTTTTTTATTAAGTATTTAAGTCAGTGTTAATTAACTCTTGTTTGTGTTTCTTAATTCCAAATGTATATAAAAATACATCTATATATTCTGATATATATATGTTTAAATGTATTTTTTTTTAATGGCATATTATCTTTTCATACTTGTCCGCAACAATTTTTATTTCGGTGAGTCCGCTGGTCCTTCGGAATATTACCTGCGTAACACTGTATAATTAAGATAAGTTTGCGATACAATGATATTTTTTAGTACTCAGATGATTAATATAACGGGTCGTAAAGTACTGTATTTTGATACATAATTTACATGAATATGAATAATTGTTTATTGTAACTCAGCAAGGAGCCGAGTAAGCAGGGTTTGCGGTCAAGGTTGTGTATTTCAGGCGTGGGCGTTGACCCGCCATGGATCACATGTAAAACATATTGTCGCTGGTATACAATATGCTAAGTGCAATCTTGTAACTGTATTTTATAATTTTGTAGGTTTTATTAATCAGCTGAAGAAGACGTTTTCAGTGTGGATAGGCATGCTTATGGAAATTGGAGGTTTTACGAGCTATCATGCCAAAAATGTTCATAATTATTTTGCAAAATAAACAAAATTAAAAAAGCAATTTTCGATTTATTTAGCTTTGTTGGGCAGGCTGCGAGAGATGAAAATTTTCTGCATTCTAATTTTTATATTTAAAAAAAATATTGACTTGGCTTAAAGTCCTATGTATCCTAGATGGGACAGACGAAACCTACAGCAAACTCCATTGCAGTCTGTCTGTTATTTCGAATTTATCTCCCGCCACTTTAAGCATTTATTTTTCCATATAATTATAAAACTGTGACTGCGCTTAATGGATCACGAAAAAAAAATTTGAAAACTCAACACATCCTAGTGTAAAGCGTCGAATCTAAATTAAATATGTATTTAACGTCATTCAGTAAACCATGTTAAAAAACATAAAAAAGCTCTATCCATAAGTGGTTCTATTTATTTTTGTCACGCAATTTCTGCCATGTGTCAACCTCCGTGTGTCAGATAAAAATTGTTTGTTTCATCACAATAACAAGCGGCTACGGGAATTATTATATTTTTATGCGCTGCTTACAATATTGTATTCAAGTTGTTTTTAACTATGTTTTACGGGGCTTATTTGTGTCTATTTTATGTCATTTACGAGGCATAAAACGGCGAAAATGGTTTGTTTTAATTCACGAATTAATAACTTTGTTAATTTAGTCAAATTTACTGAATACATGTAACCACATAGTTATTATATCATTCGAAACAATATAATTTGAATATTCAAATATACATCTGGTGTAGAGTGTCTAGAGGCCCCATGCGATGATATCGGGCCACAATCGGCCTGAAAAGTTATAACATATATTCATTAAATTCTATAATGATTTTTAGTTATTAGCAAAGAACATACAAGATAAGGTTACTAAGAACCGATATCGGTTTTTATAAATTGTTATTACGCGAACAACCATCGCCAATATAACTGTGCTATTTAAAAGATTACATTGGTTTCAGAGCCCCAACTGAGACTTTATATAAAACCGACCCTGTAATTGCATTGTTAATATAAAATCATTGTGATACCATAGTTTTATATCTGACTTATCAATTATTTTAATACAATCTATGTCGCAATAGCACGTTCCACACATCTGTCATACCGTAACAAAGGATGTATTGTACAAAATTGCGTAAAGTACGGGGCGGTGTGAGAGGCATAAGACAGTGTCTGCTATTGTTTGTCACGCCCGAAGAATTAACACATTTCAGCTTATACGATTTTATCCGGTAAAATTGCATAAGTTTAGTTAGATATAGTGTCGTAAATTATCAAATAAAGCTGTCTGGGACACTAAAGAGGACTTTGTTCAGTTAGGGCAAAAGGTTTAACGAAGTGGCTTTCCAGATACCGTTTTAAAGCTATAATTTTTACTGTGAAGTATGCTGTGGTTAATAAGAAATATCTATGATTATAATAAAAGGACAAAGTCTATAAATAATACTGCATGTATGTGTTTGTAATTAGGGTGTGATCTTGAAAACGTATTGATTAAATTTGATATAAAGAAGTCTCCTCATCGAACTCTTAAGTTAAATTTTATGGCAAATTCGTTTAACAACAAAGTAGAATTTGCAATATACACAAAACGTTTGTCAAGCTTATATACAAATTATACAAATCTACTTATCAGAAGTATCATTTCATATAAGTAAGGGGACATAATCCCGTCTGTTCTCTCATTGACACGTAGTCGCCCTTCAAAGAAATAGTCATTTTTATGACTAAATGATAAATGAATGTGAATTTTATCACTTAATTATATTCGAATGGAATCGACCTTATGGTTGGGCGTTTGTTAGCGAAATGTTTTAGTATTAAGTTATTTAAAAATACAATTGGTATGTTTGGCTACCCGCAGGGCAGTTGTTAAAAGGTGTCGATTGGCGGGTGGGAGTGACGACCCCGCGGGCCTGATATATGAAGGGAAACGCTTTGGACTTGTTTTGACTGTCTTGACGTAGCAGTTACCTAGGAATAAGGGTACCGCCCTTTAACTTGCGAAGATACTCTACTGCCTAGGGTGAAGTCACCACTTCGAACCGGTTGCAAATAGGTACCTCACTTACTGCTCTTATTTGCTTTGAAATCGCCTGAATAACCCTTAATGTCAGTGATCTGGAGATAACTTAGAGTTGTATCTACGTAACGCAATGCGCAGGCTACTACTCTACACTACCCATTATAAGACCTTACGTCTCAAAATAGCAATATAGACCGTAAAATTAGTATGAATTTTCGGAATTATTACTTATAACAACGTAACGTGTATGTATTAAAATGTAATAATAACGTATAATATAACAGTTAAAAAGTAATTAAGGGTTTTACCACACCATACAAATAGTCCTAAGGTTCGTTGAAGGTGATAATCGTGACTTTCTTATATGCTACGTATCAATTTACGTTGTAATAGAATAATCAGTCGTAGACGTCAATTTAACGACAACTAATTTAAAACATTCCTTTAAATCCGATTCGTTTATATATTTTATTGATTGTAAGTAATAGTGTAATTTGTATTTTAAAAGGCATATTTGAGTGTTGGTTTTGTGTAGGCGTTAAAAGCTAGATTGTTATTTAAGATTAGCTGGAAGGTAAGTAGTATGTTAGTAAGGATTGTGTATGTATTCATATCATATATACTTTCATCAATAATATATATCTTTCATATTATTTATACGTTAAAATGAAAAAGAGAAGTGAACAGTGTTGTTGTTGATATGTAATATTGTGCTTTTAGGTTGTTACGTTATTTTTCAATGTTTTTTATTCACATTTGTTTAGAGACTGCTGGAATTGGTTCTGTGGTGTCTGTTTATTTTGTTTTAATAATTGTTTTTCTATTACAATATTATGCTGAGTGAGAGGATATTTATTAAATACAATAATGCTCTTATAAATATTATGTTAATCGCAATAGGTAGCTATATATATAATATAGCTCCACTTACGAGCCTCACACTTTTTAATATGTATGCAACGTCTAGTGTCATGTATAGTCGCAGGTTTTTCTTATTTTAAATCTGTCCACGTAAACCTATTTACGTGATCATTACTTAACTTAGGCACTTTAAAATCATATCAGTAGTTTGAAAGCCATCTTGATGCATTCAAAGATTAAGGATTAAAAGTAGAAGTAAGATGCATGCCGCCTTCAAAAGACATACAAATTGTACTAATTTTCTTATTATCTGTTGCACAGTTATTATGCTAATCGGGGTGGATCTCGTATGGATAGCAGTAAAAGTTGTTTAATTATATATAGCCGCTCAACAGAGAGAGAGGTTCGTTGAGTCTTGGATTAAGATTCGACACTTACCGCCGATATACTCATGCCAAATCCATGTTTAAATCAATAATGTATTGTAAGACTGAAATATATTTTGCTTTGATTATAACTTTTTTTCAATTTACAAGTAACTAAGACTGAAAATATGTTGTTATAATTATTATTTTTTGTAATACAATGAAACATTATAAAGAGTTAAAGCGAAATATCTCTTTTTGATTAATTAAAAATGTTTCAAATTAAACCAATCTGATATTTATAGTTGTATGCAAGTATACCAGTAAGTATACCATCAAACATTTCTAGCATTAGAAACTAAATTAAAAAATCTATTTTGATTCTCTCAAAACTATATCGTCTGTCTGCATTAGTTTGGTCGATTATAGAAACGAAACTCAAATAAACTATGTAATATATAAGAAATTTATATAACAGTTCTAAAAAATTTAACAAAGCAATCCTTAAACTCGTACAAAAGATTGAATAGGAATGTTTGCAGTTTGAAGAGAGTGTATAGCAATTACTGAACAATACAACCTGGCAAGTATAATGTAAAGAGGGACTGTGTCGCGCAGAGACGTATCAGAGGCTTCTAACATACCAAGAGTAACGTATATTGGCACGATTTACCTTCTATTTTAAAATTGTATGGTATTTTACTATTGTAAATAAATGTATGAGTATGCTAACCGTTGGCAAAACGAAATAAAATCAAATTTATTAATTTTAAATTTTATTCACAGATTCATCTCAACAATGCTTTTATGCTCAGCATCACTGTGTGCCAATGGAATTTCCTGTGTTTACTCACCGTCTGAGCGAGTATTTATAGTATTTTTACACAAGTGATTAAATCTCCTGAAGAAATCAGCACTTACATGACGGAAGCGTCGATGTCGTCGTCCGCCACACAAGGCTGACTGCCCAATGCTTATTATATTTTTAGGTTAACATAAAAAATACCATCTTACATTAGCAGCACTGTACCAGACAATCAGCAAAGATTTATTTTGCGAAATAGTTTATAGGATGCGCTCGAGAACAGAACATTATTCAGAGTCCAGAATCCGATACTTGCTGAGATCGCTCCCACAACACAGTCACGCTTTTTGGCTTCCTTACAATCTACTATATTTGATATCATTTATTGTTTTGTATTTATTTTAAATTTCTGTATTATGCTTGCAAAAGATTGGTATTAAGTATTTTAATAATTTTAATACCATGTAGGTACTCGAATATAATGTTTTTAGTTTTATTTCCAATACAAAAAAGCGATTGCATTGAAGTCGATTCGTTCGAATTTCAAAGAAACCGCACCGTAGACGAAACTATCTAATTTCAAAACCACATTTTTGAAATTCAAAAATAGAACACTAATATGAATTAATAGTTTCAGCGTTGACATTAACATGAGGTATAGTTTAAGTTAAAAAAGCAACCACATATTTGCTTTTGAGTGTGAAAAATCGCGTTTACCTCGGTCTGTGGTTTAAGTAATACGAATTTGTTCGCATTAAGTACTAATTCCCGCGCAGATGTGTTGCCACATGGGATTTTTTGTTTCGTAATCTTAGAAAACATTGCGAGTTTTAAATATTACTGTCATTATTTTCTCTATGTCGTACAACGACTAGATGAGAAATATAGTCTTTCTTGAATTGCAAAGAGTTCGCGGAAGACGATGCCTAAAGGACTTCGTTTTTGTGAACTCATGAACCATATGGATATGCTATTTTAAATGAAGTTTTATTTAATTAAATAGGAACATTAGAAACCCTTCTAACTTATTTATGTTCGGACGGTGAGGACTAAAGTTGGCTGTAACATTCCACTTAACAGATGCATGTCATCAATGAATAATGCGCATAGCTTGACTTCAGGCGCAAAATATTGCAGCTTTTGTTTCGGCACCAATCGAAAGCTCTACGTCTTTTTTTTTCAAATATTTTTATAACTAAATTTTTCTTGTGTTTTTCGAGATCGTATTTGTTTGTATAGGTAAGATTTGTGTGGCATATAATAAATAAATTATCTATGCGCGGAAATCATAAAGATAATTCATTTTTCTTAATATTTTTTAAAATATTTATTCTGTTAATTCGACCGCAGTCTAAGTTTTACCTTAATACTAGTAGCCTATACAAAACACTTTCAAAGCTTTATTCCTCTAGATATAAACGTGCAAGCGATTCTTTTGTGGTGGTGATGTTTCGGCTAATTACTTCCGACGCTATAAATACTATGTGAACACTTATTGATCGTAACTTTGTCTTGTGTCACAGCTGTCAACGACTTTACGCCATGTTTATACTATTAAACGTTGTATTTTGCTACTAATTGGCGTAATTTTTGCTGTTCTAAACATGTCAATTTAGTGAGCAGATAAACATACTTTTAGCATTTATAGTAGGAGAGATAAATAATATACAACTTCATAAATATTAGAAAACAAATAAAAATATTATTATTAGAATTTTAATTTAATTAGAGAAATATTAGTAAAAATATCGTCTCCAATTTATTTCATGACTTAAACACGACAAAACAAATACAATAACAAGCATATTAAGTGATTTATATTATAATGTATTTGTTCACGAACCACGAGTCGCAGTCGTGTCGCACGTGCGTTAGTCGCGTGCGCATCGCGTCGTGAACGCATGATCTATGCTAATTATAAAGATTCCTCTTTGATGTTACTATTTTTATTTAATTCTGTTAGTGCATAATGTTTACCGACAATTCAATACGATTATGATAATTATTGTCCATTGTCGGTTTAATATAAATGTTACCGAGTTTTAATGCTCTACAATTTGTAAGTATTACTGCTAACAATACGAGTACAATTCAACGTAAAAAATGTAAGACATCTTTTGCAGATATCACCTGTGACTATGCATTGATAAACACTGTAAATAATCATAATTAAATTTTACATTGCAATTAAATAATGTAATTATTTCGAAGTTCTCACATCTCTTATAGCATACATTATTAAGTATATTCATACGTTTAAAGCTTTTATATTATATATAAACCACATACTTAAAGATTATCGAGTGTGAAGAAATAGATAGCGCATGACATAGTGATATTTAGTGATCACAGGTTACGCAATTTGTTTATAAAATCTTGTAACCATTTTAAATATAATAAAAATAAAAAAAAACTACTAGATGATCCAGGTTTTAATTTAGATATTATTTTAAGGTACAATATACATTTGGATAATGTCTAGTAATTCGAAACTACAGCAAGATTGATAACTTATTTAATTTTTTAAACACCTAATTATTTTATCTCTAACACAAAACCACACTTCTAATTATCTCTAATTTAAAGAAGACATTCTCACCACGATGCATCATTAGCATAATAATCTGTTTATTACTGTGGACGACCACAGTTTAAGTGTTATAATTTGTGTTGTCTATGTCAAAATTGCTTATCTGTTACATTCTAAGATATCTGGATCTGCATATCTGTAAAGATCTGTATGGTCCTACAATGAATTATTTAAAAATAGAAATACAGAACTCGTTTCAAAATCGTGTTCGTTTTTCAAATTATCATATCATTCATAAAAAACTGTTTACCGGCCAGTCTTTAATTATTGATTAGAAACGTTTTCTCTGTAATTAAATATTCGCTCTAAAGGTTTCAATTCAAAGTGGGTGTGACCTATGCAGTAGGCCCATCAAAGGAATCAAATATGTTGAAGGTGTTACTTACTAAGAGGACGAAACCATGAAGATTGTATCCTTTTATATGTTTGATTTATTATACAATCATATATTCATGGGGCTATATTGTCTATTAATAAGATAAGTCTTTTACGCTTTATTACAGTAAAAGAAGCCATACTGTTAGTTAATGTAAAAACGGTCTAAAAAAAATAAGACTAAATGCCGATTGATAAGTAATGTGAAGCAAGCAAGAAAGTAAAGGCCACACAGGTCAAGTTAGATCGTCTAAGAATTGATTACTCACTCGTTAGCCCTTGCGTGTAAGATAAACTGTTTTTTGTATAATTTATTATTTCATAAAAGTAAATGGGCAAAACACGAATGAAACTATAATAAGTAACGGTTAATAAATAAGTGGTTATATCCTAAAACTTTTATTGTTTTTTCTGTATATTTAATTGACGGCGCTGTACGTAGATATATATTTTACCAACCCTGCAATAAAACGTGATAGTACATCACCCATATTACACCAGTATACATATTTTTCAACTCCCATAATCCACCGAATATAAAGAGAAAGTATTTTTCTTTGTCATGCATACTTTCATTGAAATATTTAGTTAAATAGAATCGCAAATGTGCAATCGCATAAGGCCATTACGATGCCATCTTAACACAATCGAAACTACAGTACTACACCTTGTCCTTTGTAACCAAACACCGTTGCGCAGGAAATAAATAAAAGCAAATTAGGACAATTTATTATTAATTTGTAAGAGGCCACAGACCTCCACTTGTTAAGAAACAATCCTAACACGAGAGGTATGATGCTTAGTATAGTCATTTTTTTGTAAGTCTAAGTTACCGTATAGGATTTTTTTAATGTATTGTAGAGAATAAAACTATAAATAAAATGATAGATGCTACCTACAACACTGTCTCGTACTCGCAAGAACAAACAATATAATATACAGTTTTATTGATAAAATAAAACAGACGGGCTGACTCATTTACAAAAGATCTCAAGGTGTCACCAATGACAATAATCGTAAAACCGGTGAAATAGATTATATTGCGTTAGGTATGCAATCGGAAATGACGGCAGATGTCAATGCTAAAGGGTTGAAGTGTTTGACACCTCGCCGACCATTGTTATATTTTGTTATTCCCGAATTGTGGAAAAAATGCAACGTCCACGACGCCCGCTGGTTCATAGATTATTACAGGGATGAATTCGTAAAATATTTTAATATTCAATGTTTTCTTAACTTTAGAGAATTGAAAGGAAGCAATAAAACTTTAATTGTGAACTAGTACATTTTAAATAACAAATTTTGATTACCAGATATGAAATATACCACGCGTAGGCCATTAATTACAATATATCAGTGTTATTATGAGACTTTGTACGATTTTGCCCTAACCTTAATTAATCTTTTAATAAGCTTAAAATTAGACGACTTTAAGGTAAATTATGTAATAAAATAATATTGTTTAAGTACCTCCCTGCTTCGGGCAGTGCGGGTGCGCACGTGCTCATATCATTATTATATTAGACGCAACGTCGGTCACGCCGTATGTTAAGCAGTTGTATGCACGACTGTTCCTATTATTTAGATACATTTATAAGCAACACCGGGGAACTATTTAGTATGAAGCATGAATTACCGATCGGTTAAATAGCTTTGAGAAATACAAAATTATTCATACTAATTACTTTTCAGTAATAAATAGAAATTAATAGTAGATAATCTATACACGATTTAAAATTAGTTAGTTAATAATAGTTATAGTTAAAAAGGCAAAAGTAGATACAGGAGTAGGTTGGTTTTGCTAAAAGTACATAGAGCTTATTGTCTACATCTCGGAAAATTTTGCCTACAATTAGCATATACAATTAAAATTGGCCTCATTACTTTAAATCTCTCAGTTCGTTTTCACTAACGTTACTCAACATCTCTTCAAGTGCATAGTGCATTAGCATTACATTTTAACCAGATAACGTGTTTCGTTCAACACAGATGATAAAAAACTTCAACGCGTTGTTAATCGACGCGTAACACATTAAAGGCAACAATGTCATTTGGATTTTTTCCTACCATTTTGCACTTCGCTGCCACCTTTCATCATTAAGCTGAATTTAGGGTAAATTATGTTA
This sequence comes from Leptophobia aripa, assembly GCA_951799465.1. Classification (NCBI taxonomy): domain Eukaryota; kingdom Metazoa; phylum Arthropoda; class Insecta; order Lepidoptera; family Pieridae; genus Leptophobia; species Leptophobia aripa. Next base: position 4,252,506 of record OX637267.1, on the reverse strand, counting down.
TAAATTATAAGGGTATAGATAATTTGGATGCTACCGTTCAACCCTTCTGTCTTGATGGTATAACGACGTCAAGAATTAAAGACAGGTGATTGCGGGTTGTCTCATGGGTTCTGTATATTTTTTCAAGGCTCTCTTTAACCATCCACTTTTATTATTGTTTCTTTATAATAAATGTTTTTTTTAATTGGCACGCCTTAATATAAGCGAAGTGTTAATTAATGGCTACCCTAAACTTGTTATAGAAACTTACAGCGTAGGTAGGAATAGATGAGAAAAATAATTAAAACAATGCAGATAGATTTCTTAACATAGAGTTATTATTTTTTGTAAGTGTCCCGTTAAATAAAGTAAGATACGTATTTTAACATGAAAAATCTTTATTGTAATAATTTAATACTCTGGAACCCCAATGGCCGTTGGTAATGGTTAGATAAGTTTGGGTTATTTTGATTGTGTCCGTTTCTTTTCTTGTCCGTTAAGGGTAAAGAAAGATGTGAGTTTTGTTAAGGATGTAAATTTGAAATACCGTATAAAAACACGTTAATATCACAAGTATATGTGATAACATATGTCTTAAAAGCAATTTAAGTAAAACTTTGTAAATCATCATGTAATAAATTGTCTATGACTTTTATAAAAACTCATTTTAAATTGTTTAATGTGCAATACTAAGTTAACTATTCTCACATATGAGTTACTGTTTCTGAATCTCTCTTCGACCCCCCATCTGCACTCCGCAGATCCCCTATCTAAAGATCGAAGACGAGCCAAAAGAAGGTAGAATGTATTCCTATGAAAAACTTAAAATGTAACAGGTCTTAGGTACCTATAGTTTTCTATTTCGTTGCATTCTAATATTTTGATCTTGATCCTATTTTGTCGTTTAACATTCTAAGTACTGAGGATTTTATTATATATTATATTATAAAGTGGCAGAAGTCAAGCATATTTATAAGTTTAATGGACACGCCTACAACAAAAAAGATCTATACTTGCGATAATATTTGATATTTTAAAGTTCAAGGTTATGTCCTTGCCGATTGGTAAGGTCAACGTCTAAAGTATACAATTAACACCGCATTGTTAATTTATTTAATGGAAAAAAATTAGACCGTACGTTCGGACCCCAACTGTGCTATTCTATGACCTATCATATGTATATTATATAATTTAATATAATATAAATATTCATTATATAATAAATAGTTACTCTAATAATCAAGTCAGTATATCGTCATCATCAATAGATTTGTGTCAGCCATAGGCAATCTATTAAAAATTAAGCATGGCCCAACAAGCTAGTCTTGCTCTCTTCTATATGTTTTAAGACTATTTATATCTAAATAATTTATTATCTCATAACGGGCTGTTTGGTAGAGTACATAAAGATTTTCTCACGACATTTTCCTGCTGATATGATTTGTGATCAAACGTATTATGTGAGGGTTGGCAATAATGCAAAACCTAATCACGACCTAAAATAAAATTAATCTGACAAGACCCGGAAGGTTTGAGAACCTTACGTCACGTACGCTGATAGTAATACTATGTCCCTAGCACAGCCACCTCCTGGTTTTGTTGTTTGTAAACCTATCATTTTAAGTATGAATAGTAGAAATCTTTTAAAGATAGGATTCTCTAAGCTTATTTATTTATTCTCACGACACCGTAAATTTCACAATATTATAAATAAATCAGTAGACACAGTATCACACGTTGAATGTTTCAGTCAACTTATTGGCGCCATCCATCTATGAATTATGTTAATTACTTACCATTTATGTATTGCCTATAATATTGTTCCTTTAACTCGTATTTACAATGATTCATATTACCTTTTATGTAATTGTATTTATTATTTATAAGAACAAGCAATCATTACTAATTAACGTGACCTCATGGAATGGGATTTGATTTTGTAATTACATATTTATGTGCAAACGTGATCACGGTATTGAGGTAGGAAACTTTCAAAAATATATGATACGAATTATCGAAATAGTGATTTTTAATCAGAACAAGATTTTATAAAAAATGTGTGTTAAATTATTTAGAGTGAATATATTTGGTTGATTCTTTCTGGTAACGTTAGGATAAGGATTCTGGTCATTGTTCAGAATTACATTGTATTTTTTAACCATTAATTATATAAACTATAACAAAGAAAAGAGGAAGCAACCTGGCCTATGTCTCTTTATTGGCAGCCTACTATTTTTTTTTTTTCAATATTTTGGTGTAACGACACAAGTAACGCGCGAAATTTTATCTAAAATAATGTATTATTCGCTTAGAAAAATCGTATCTTTTGGTGCAATTGGCCGTTATTTCCTGTCTTAAACACTGCTTTATGATGTTTCTCAGAAAAATTAGAAAGAATATTCTTATCTCGTGATATTTGTAATTAAACAGTGGCCGCACCGGAACAGATAAGACCGGATGTAGACACGCCCTCTATCGTGCATTGGATTTAGGGTGGCAACATTGAAGTTGCACAGATAATAATCAATCCCATACTAATTAAAGGTGAGCATGTTTATGACAGCTAATTGTATTTTGCAACGGTTTTTGCATGCAACATAGGATTAAGCCTTCCATTTATACTGTTTATAATTAAATACATTTTTTACATTTTGTTTAATCAAAGTTTTAATTCGTTGCAATTATGATTAAAAATACCATACAAACAAGTCAAAACAAATCATTTCACAACACTCTCTTTACACATCTAGGTAAAAACAAAAACAAAAAATACGCAACATCCACCCGACAATTCATCAAATGAAATGATTATGACCTTTTCCATAATCGCATTTTATTTATTGAGCTGTTATTTCTACATTAAAGCGGACTACTTTTTACTGTTTCGGTAGTTTTTTATTTGCGTCTCAATGAGGCCCGTAATGTGATCTTAATATACTGTGACTTGTGTCGCATCGGATAATTTTATCAAGTCATCTTTGCTTCGGTTTTACGTTTCTTAACACATTTTGTACTGAGTTTATTGGTTTTTATTAGAGAATTAATTTACCGTTTAAAGTTCGATCGGTAGGATACCTTCACTTACTACGAATAGGTAAAGGTGTTACGTATCCTTTACCCATGTGATATTATCTACTGTCTTGGATTACATTGACAATTATTTATAATTATTAACTACATTATAATGAAAAGGCACAATAATTTTTGTTTGAAACTGGACATAATTTTGTGTTTGTTTATAAGCAAATCTTCTGTTATAAGCTTTACTGCACATGTACCAGACGATTCGTTGTCCGTTATTTAAATATGGCTTAGCCATGTCTGTCACGTATAGCGATTATCTCATAATGCTATCGATATCACAATGCAAACAACACTGTTTGCTGATCATTCGCAAAACGTGGCCACTTGTTTTCGGTACAACATGCCATGACATTTATCCATTACAAACAAAATCCATCCATCTGCACTATCCAGTTCGATAAACAAATATTATTCATAGTTTTAAGGAAACAATCGTCTGATGAATGCTTTCATATTTTTTAATTATTAAGCTTTGCACATCGTGTTTGTTTTTATATAATGCTCCATTAAGTATATGCAGAAAACTGTACAAACACACTACGATAAAAACATAGCAAAAAGTAAAATTTAAATTTATTTAAAAAGTACTGTATTATTGTAGTTTAAAATTAAGCATTTGTGCAAAGCCATATTCAGTACTCAAGACTAAAATATTTCATTATTTCTAAACACTTTTCTATTTTAATGATATCAAAGTAGTATTCCTAGGTTGCTTTAATATTTTTGACAGAACACGTACGCCAGAAGTCAAGCGATATAATTGGTGTCGTAATTATTATGTTTAAAGAGATCACATAAGAATTTTTCCCACGAGACATAATATTTCTTAGTAAAATCTAACAGCAATAAATATCTAGACAGTATATAAATAATTTATAATATTTATTAGACGCCAATTCAATCATTCTATATGAAATAAATACTTGCAATTGCAAGTAGTAGGCATATAGAATAGATTATTATTGTTTTTAAATTATTATTTTGTGTTATATTTTTTTGGTTTTACTGTACATATAAAACCAATTAACAAAAGGACAGAACTTTTTAGATTTGTTTTAGTTTTGTGTTTTGTTTTATTTTAAGTTATATTTACATTAGCTTAATATTATGAATTTATATATTACCAAAACAAAACTTTTTTGTTCTCTCTAGTAATACTAATAATTTATATAAAATTTCGCATCACTAAAATTTAAAAATATATATATCAAATAACTGGTGCCAATATCCTTCAAGACAACCATTAAGAGGCAACTTTTTAAAAGAGTTTTTATATTTTTATATAGATTTAAATTATTAAAAGCGGTGTTACTGAGAATAGAGATGTTCTCAGCTGATTATCCAACAGTTTTCACGACATCGCGTGATATTTATTATCTGTGTTAACATGAATGAAGTGACTGTGATTTTATTGTTATCGTAAAACGGATAATTTCCCTGGCGATTATGTATAAAATCGGGAATTTTAACTGTTCAAAAAGAAATAGTTTTTAGTATATATATTTTAAGTCAAAAGATATTAAACTGTGACTGAATTTATCTATAAAACGGGAATTAATCCATCTCACGTATAACCAATCTTGTATTTGAACTGATGTAATTGATGTTATCCGTTCGCATTATATTTTTACAATATATTATAAGTATTTCAATAATTTGTTTGCATTGCACCTAGACTTTGTATATTTAAATATGGAATGTGGTTCAATTCGTAATAAACTGTGGAAAAAACCTTCATAGTATAGTCATTGAATAGCATTTATTACATAAAATATAAGATAAGAAAGCTGCCTGAATTGCTTTACGAATAATAAACGGAAATTGGGCAAGATATTTAACTTAATACCTTGACACAAGATATTTCATAAATACCAATAAAATGTTAAATTAGTTCAACTAATTACGTAATGTACGTAAAGTGTTTAAAAATTAAGCGAGAAATATTTTTTTGATAAGGCAATCGATTAAAGTATTAAATCAAAAATGCTTTATAAACGACAATTACCCAAACAATATCCTTTTATTCAAATATTAGTGGATCGATCGTGATATATAGTATCTTGAGTCACATGTAATTTGAAGATGCTGGAGTGAATTCTTGGCGAAACGTTGCCTAGGGATGGGCAAAGAAGAGTATAGGTTTTCCTATACTCTTTTTTGTGATCAATTTCCCGTAGGAACCTGCATAGAGGTTTGTGAACAGAATAGTATATGTGAACAGTCATGTTTAAGGTGGTACCTAAATTAATACTTTTTAATACATATTATATAAATATCTTAGTCTCGGATTGCACATTCGAACCTTTGAATGTGCAATATATAGTTTAGACATCTGACAAATTTACACAAGATTATATTGGCTGCAAATATTTATTAAGGAAGGAAATAACCAATTATTTAAAACCTGGTACATCAAGGTTTACACATTACCTGTTTTATTGTATTTTTATTGCTATCCCACATCCAATACGTGTATAAAATTATAATTTTAAAAAAGTGTTTTCATTCATCGTACATTTTCATACAAACACGAACTGCATTCAACAGCAAATTTTATAATTTTCGGAGTCGAATGGAACACTTTAAAATAAAGATATCAGAATATTTAAACAGCTGGACGTGTATTTGCCTGTCTTCCGAAATTTCTATGTTAAGTCAACAAGTTTCGCTTAACAAAAGGTTGAATTAACATGGTGTTCAGTGGGAAAATAATTGATTTGCAGCGTTAGCCAACCGATGTATAGATAAAGATTATAAAAAATATTTTCAATCTTAAAAATTTAACGAGGTCCTCTTAAACAACAGAAAATATCAAAAAGTTGTTTGGGTTGACATACCTTCCTATCTATAGCTATTATCGTATAATAGCCGTATCAAAACTGCAGAGGCAGTAGCCTTGAAAACACTTAACAGTACATTTGAGTGATACTCATTATAATGCTAAAAGAGCATTCATCACCGATAGTGATGTTCATACATGTTGTTTCAGATTATCGATATTGTATATTACTAAAATATTTTGAGTTTATAGAGTAGATATTCAGAGTACAATTAGTTACCTAATAAATCATTTATTTATCCCAATGAAAAATCTTTTTTTTTATTATTCATTATCGTCAGTATATGAGAGCACCTTCATAATTAAATTTGGGTAGGGGAAGAGGCCGGATGAGCTCCGGGTATCTCAATCACCGGACGAAACGCGAAATTTTTCTCCTTATTAGAGATGGCTTATGACATGATCAGCCAAAAACTGCCTTAAGGTCTATATGATTGATCGTCTCTAATATTTATATATACCAAATATGAAGCTTTAGGATAGTATCATTCAAAATTAAATCTCGCTTAACTAAAAAGGTTCTATTGAGAGTTCGTTATTAGTTTATTTATACTATTATTGTTTTTCATGATCAAAGCACACCATGCTTAATTCAATCAAATGGCTCGTGCTTGCGTTGCTGGTATTTGAGAATTGGAACTCTTTTCTTGAAGCACCCTTGAAGTACTTGCTCTTAATTAATATTTTTATAACTTCTTAACATTTTATGCAAATAATTTATCGATAGCTTATATCATGTTGAACATCCCTAGCCGCATCTCCGCAGATGGCCGGCAGGTGTCATTGCAGGTGATTGCCATACTAGGCGCATGCACCCGCCAAAATCTCGCATTCTCGAAACGTCCAGTAATTGTTGCAATTGATATAATTAACAGTTATTTACCGGATTTAAGATTACCATACCCAATCACTTAAAAGTATTTTTACTGGAATTTATTTTTTAATTAAATAATAATCTGTTCAATCAAAATACAACATAAAACTGGTTAGAACAATTAAGTATAATTCACATATGTTTAACATCATGTTATAATATCGTAAGTAATTAATCTACAATTAAAGGACAGATACTACAAGATAATTAACTATTAAAATATACGGATCCGGCCTAATAGAAGGTTAGGTTAGGAGCACATTGGTATTTTAAGTAATATAATATTTACTTTACAACTACAATGTAGCCGTATGTATCAAAAAGCTGAATAAGTTCTACTTATTTGTTTTTAAAAAAATTTAAGACTTGCTTAAAATTATTATTATTTTAATTCGACTACAGCACTTGAGATTAAATTATTGTTAAAAGGATGTACGCAAAATATTCAATTGCAGGAGAGATGAAGTCTATAATAATGAAAGAATATCCTAAAATAACGTTTATATATACTTCTGATTAGATAATACTATAAGTGTTTTATTTAAGACGCTGGATCACAAGATGTAACATCACCTGCAAGTAACGAGTGATAACGTTATATTTAAATCGTAAATTTTAAAATATCTTAAGTCAACTATTATAGAATAAAACCAGTTATTGTTATAAGTGTGTTTAAGTTTTCATATTAATCGAGAATAATCTGACAATTTGACAAATTCTGCTCTCTAGATTCCCGTCACTTTTATATACTTATGAAATTTATTGGAACATTCTTAAAGGTTGAACTCAAAAACTGAGGATAATGACAAAGTTCTTTCCCTCTCGTTGTTAACTAATAACTAAATGCGAAACACCAGTTACGTTCTTTTTACATTATTCTAAAGTAATGCAAAAATATGTCACACTCTGGTTCAGAGTTAAGGAAAATAAGGTACTTTATAATGACTGTTGTAATAATGTCACTTAAAAGAAAGTTCCTGATAAAGTACTCGCTAGATGCAAAATCTTACAAAACTTTTACTAGTAACATGTTTATATTGTGATTGTGATAACATTTAATAATAAATAAGTTTAACTTGTGAATTCTGCCTAAGTTACGTGGTAGTGAAAGGAATATCCCTGAATATAGAACGGGACGATGCGATGGTGCCACAGCATCTATTTAGATAACATCCTGGATATTTATTGTAATTACTAATTGCAAAACCAAACAAGCAAATTCTTAACACATCCTCTTAACCTATATTTAAATGTCTAGTATAACAAATATACCGCAACCTGTTGAAGGGACATAACACTGACAAGACATAATACGTTTTATTGTGAAAAATATGAACTTTCAGCATAATTAGAATTAAATATATTTTTTTTACATAGAAATACATTTAAAGATTATATAATCTCAGTTAAGACTTTGCATTCTGCAATAAAGTAAATGTAATGAATTCTGTATTAGCTAAACTTTAAAATATTAGTTTCTGTAACTTTTATATTTGTGTGAATACATTAACATATTGAATTATAATAATTTCATAAGCTTTGTAAAGCAATTGATATAATTCCCAGTTATATTATAAGCCAATATACTTGTCACCACTAACATTTACGATAGTGTGATTGCTAACGAGCAGCCATAAAACTGACATAAAAACTTTCAAATAGACCTTAGGGCCTCATTATTTTTATATAACCCGTTGTAAAACTGAGGCCTTGACGCTGCATTAGGTCAGTGGTTATGTACGTTCTTAACGAAGAGATTCTGTTTGATCACAAGTGAAATGAAATATTGGTGCGTGTCCTATATACTCTTTTTAAGTATATAAACGGGATAATAGTATAGGGCATATAAAACAAGTTATCTGTAGGCAAAAAATTGTGTCCGTCTTGTCCATCGATACATATACGGATATTGGGGAACGATAGAATATTAAAAAAACGCTTATTTTTTATCGAAAGCTGCGAAGGGGCAGGTGTAGTCTACAATAGGGATTGAAGGGATTGAACAGAAGGCCTTTTTCCCACGCCCTTGTGATGATCATTTCTTCAATCTATCTTCACATCTGTAGGGATATTAAAAAAGTGCCCCGTTTAAAAGTTGCGTGGCCTTAGAATTTTAGGCTTCCAAAGGTATCGATCTATCGGGTAACAAGTTTTTCGTGTGCGTTCTTAATTATTTTCAAGATGAGTATCTTATTTACATCACATACAGTTCGCAAACTGGCTTTTTTATGACTCGATTAGAGAAGGTTAGGAAAATAAATAAAAGGTTAGCAAACAAAATCGTATTAAAAATTAGTGGTAATCGTTAGTCGAGTTGATGTCGTTGAATTAGAACTGTAACTGTAGTAAATGTTAATTTTTAGTTTCTATGGAACCTGTATCTTTGAGTCCGCTGTCCAGGATTTGAACCATTGCGCCAACCATGTTAAAAAGTTTTGATTTTAATGCTAACAGTTATAAGTGAACATTAGGCAGTGGTTCTATTGAGTCAGACGCCATCAACAGCCTCTTACCTTAAATTTACAAATGTAATGCAACATAAAGATAACAAATATCGTCCAATAAATGATCTATGGATTATGATACAAATAAATTCACTCCTACCTACCGCTTAGTCGATACCGTTTTTTCCAAAACTGCGGTAAATCAATTTGATTAAATTAGCCGTAACTCTGTCACGTATTGTATGAACATTCGAATAGTTTTTTTATTACTACAGTGTCCGATTTTATAAGATACAAAATTATCTAGTAACTTAGTTAATGTGTACTTCCGGCGTTAATGCGGTTTAATGATGAAAAAGTTACAAATAACTTTAATCGAGTTGATAATATAAATTATTAGTAATCATTTATATGTAGACTTATACGTTTGAATTTAAGCTACATTTTTATATAACAATTGTAATTCTTTCACTATGAATTATTGTATTATACGTTAACATCTAATATATAAAATTCTCACAATGTTTGTTCCCTTTACTCCTCCGAAACGGGTTGACCGATTCACCTGAAATTTTGTGGCCAACATCTATTTATAGAGACATTCTTTTTGGCAAAACGACGTTTGTCGGTATCAGCTAGTTATTATATATATAATTCTTAACAGCAAAAAAGGCGAAGCTATACATTATTCACGAACTCTCATTTTTTTTGTTAATTTCTTCGCAGCGATGTTTCTCGGAGTACGCAGCAATAAGACATTTTATGTTGTTGTAATTATTTATCTTATGCTTTTTACAAAATGGTAATTATGAAATTACTCTGTCAACATAGTCTAATTCGAATGGGTTTCTTAGATCACAAACGCTTTAAAATACGTATGGATTTGGATCGTTTGAATAATAATTCACAATACTAATAAAAATTAGTAATTACATTAGAATGTTTTTTTTTAATTAATTTGACGTGTTTTTTTTATAATATCTTGTTTTTGCGAATTCTTGTGAAATGACTTAACTGACATTGTACACCTTACCGCGTAAATATCAATTAAAAGCAACCACTATAACAATACCGCACTCAGGTTAACTCGTGCTCAAAATATTTTAGTGTGGCAAGTCCACAGAATGATTAAAACAGTTACTCTATCAACTTTATAACCGAATAAACTTTCTATGTAATTTACCGCATATCTAAAAATAGTTTCATCAAACATATGTTTAATTACATATTATTTCGTAAAATTAATTAAACATAAGTTCTGACTTTTATACAATCATTCAACCGAGAATTGACGATAGTCATAGATTCATTGCCCCATGATTTGCGATTATGAAAATTGGTATTAAATTGTGTCCTAGCTAACTAAAAATGCGCAACATTAAATCCTTCCGATATGTTTATATTCATTTTTTAATATTAAACGGTTTCGTGGCGACAAATTGCGGTAACTGTTGCAACTATACTCTGCTACATACGAAAGTCTAGAAACAAGAACCTTATGCGTAAAATTTACAAGAGGCCCTGAACGCTAACACCTGGCATATAATGACGATCGCATTCCTTTATGAATATCGCTATTTAATACCTGATGTCTTGTTTTCGTCTCGATTAAAAAATAAGTTTTAATGAAACGTACTATTGACGGCGACGATTAAACACTAACTTACTTATTGAGTAGGACAATATCCGAGCATTTAATCCCCAAATAACTCATTACAATATCCTATTAGATTGTTAAGTTTGTAGCTAAAGTATTATAAAATAGAGTTAGAAAATTAAGGCACTATTAGCTACCCTAAATTGTTATAGATTAGTATTCTTATACCGTTCAGAAACATAATAAAATAGTTTCTTATTTAATTGAATTAAAGCCAGTTTAAGCTATGTTGTCTTCAATACAGGTTTAACTCGCAGGTGTCCACAAATTAGTGAGTAACTAAACAATAAAAAGCGTTAAAAAAGAAATGAAAAGATCTGCCATTACATAACCTAATCGCTAAATTCTCCCACAGTACCTGCGGGATTCGCGTGTTTTTTCCACTTCCTCAAGAGCAGGCGCTTCCGGAACCAACGGAAGCTGAGATTGGGACGTTTTTGTAACGCTTCCGGCGCTCCACCTCGTACTTGTTGAAGGTGCGCGCTGACCTTGGTATCGTATTTCACATCGAAGGGCGAGTTGCACCCAAATATTTTGCGGATTGTATGATGTATAGTTGTACTTTCTTGATTTTTTTTATATAACTAAATATCTAAATCTAGGGTCTTAATAAAACAAAACTCTCATTGTTTTAATTCAGTTTATATTGGGTAAGATTTTTTTAAATATTATCTCACCATCCCAAGGCTCCAAACCTCGTCTCTTTTAAATTAATTAGTCTTAAATATTCTTATTTTACAATTTTTTTATTAATGAGTTCAAAATGTATGAATTAAAGCGGTTATTGTCTATGAAAATTTGCATGATTTTTAGATATAATACAAAAGATACTAAGGCATTGCTTGGATAATAAAATAAAAATATGTTTTGATATTAATAACATCATCATTCATTCTGATCATATTTAATTTAAAAAAACCATTTCTTTTTAAAACATCATATAAATATATATGTACCTCAAAGCAGATGGTATACCAATCAGGTCCACCTGTAGTACGCGATTTAAGTTTTTTCCAACACCATGTGGACTTCTAAAACTTCTTCAGCGCTGTCGAGAATTGTTGAAAAAAATCTAAGATTCCTATGAAAAAATCAAAGAAAAAGCCTGTGGGATCGACAGATGTACGAAAAGAAACATCAAGCACGTGCCATCTGCCAAATCTCCTAAGAAACACGCACACTATGAAATAGGTGTAATCAAATGTAAAAAATTCTTTAAGGAAACGCACACATGGATCCGCAATGTATCGAAGCACGCGCCGACGCAGCTGTTTCGCTATGATTGGTCGATGTTGTTTGAATTTCGAACTTCCGCACAATGCCCTGATATGGAATATGACTTGTATGACAGACAAGACTATTTGATTTACGCGTTTCGATTATAATTATTATTATTGTGTTGGTGAATTGAGAGACGGTTATTTCGTTGTCGCATTCATTTTGTAATAAAGATTTTATTTTTTTAACTTAGATTAAATAAACTACAGAAACTTTGAAAAACCAGTAAAGTTCTTTTGAATTCGCGGAATCAAATAGTACCTATGTAAATAATAGACAAATTGAATAATGAAAATTACATTTCTCTCGAGAGAGGTTTTAGATTGAACACATACCATTATTTAATCATACATAATAGTAGAGTAATTTGTTGATTATTTAGGTTTTATAATTGAAAATAATTTAAACATTCCCAAAAGTCTTTAATAGATCGTGATTTCCATTACTTTGTATTAAAACTTGTATAATACACGCTTAAATTTTTTATTTATAATAGAAGCTTCTTTTGTCAATTAAAAAAAAATATATCCTTAAAATATCTTAAGGTAGTGTTAGCTTCAAGAACTTTGAAAGGACTTAGAAGCCTTGCTACCTGAATGCGGCAGCTGCACTTAAATCGATCCAGTATTTTATCTCTTTCTGGTTATGTGTAAATGTATGCGTGTCCTTTACTAGATAAGATATTGAGATGACATTGTAAAAAATAATTAATAACTAATAGTGTCAAGAAATTAAAATACTGCACAGTTTCACACAGAAATAGTTCTCATAGTCATGGAAGTTATAGTCTCTGATCGTAGAATTATTTAATAATTTATACTGGTAGTTAAAAACTATGTATGTGCTCTATTACTGAAATAATTCGTATATAAAAACAAATTAATTGGTTCCAAGTTATCAATGAGGTAACGCGCAAGTAAACAATTTGAATTTTGTATTGGATTTGGCATATGAAACGTATTGAAAGACTAGCTTTCCGCCCGCGGCTTCGCCCACGTGTAATTTGGTTAAGTATATAGCGTTTTTTAATGATCTCGACAGGGCTTTCTTTCACGGGCTAAAATCTTGTTACAATTAGAATTATATATAACCTGTGTTACTCAGGGATGATGTAGCTTTACAGGATCGGATGATTCAGGGAAATCGAGGGCAACTTTCAAATTAACGTACAGGCAATTACTATTCTGACAATTTTATATTCTGATAGTCATCTTCTTATGTGGATGAGCTGATGATGGAAGGTAAAACTCCTCAGCGGTTAAGAGTTGAAAGAAAATTCTTAGGAAGTTTTGAGTACGAAATACGTACTTGTGAGGTTATTACTTATTAGCTTGGCCAAATAATAAAAGGTAAACCTCATTAACGTTAAGGATGTAGATGGAAAAATGGGAGCGGACAAACGATAAACGTCTTTTCACTCGTTTCCTTTTACTTGTTGGTATAGGTAGTGTTCACTCAAAATAATCATAGGGTAAAACGTTAATGAAAGTTTGAAGTGCATGGTAGTCATTACACAATGGAGCATCTTAACACCGCGATGGATATATTTGGCCTAAGTAGAAGTTCTTTAAAAAAAAAGTAAGACTCACCCTCGCACACTCACTCACACAGCAACACCATTGCACACACTAAAATGCTCGTACTTCACATAGTTCCACTTGTTCATGTGTATATATATATATATTTTTTTTCTGTTCGTGTTTTTTTTTGTTATTCTTTTTCCTGATCTTAGATTATATTTCCGATTCTATATTTTAACCTCATTTTGGCTTTATTTTTAATCTATTTTTATTGTGTAAACTGTTTTTGATAAGCTGTATAGGTTTAAGAAATAAAAAAATAAAATAAATCTACGAATTTTATCAACGCCATCTATCGAGCACATTGTTCAACACTTCAACCGCGCCCGCGCGCGCTGCGTTATTTGTTATTTTTGTTACCTCTCATAAGTTTTAATATTAAGATTAACTTATATTAGAACATATTTAACAATATATAACTAATCAATCAATATAAGTGTTTAAAAAATTTGAAGCAGTGGTTGAAGTAAATTTTCAATTGACCATAACTTCTTTTTCTCTTAACCGATTTTGACAAAATAAACTTTTGACAACGCTCCTAATTATATATAATCCAACTGTGAAAACCGCGTTCAAATCCGTTCAGTAGTTTTCAAGTTATAAAGTACCAGACAGACAGACAGACAGACAGACAGACAGACAGACAGACAGACAGACAGACAGACAAGAATTCCAAAAATTGGTTTTTTGGTTTCTATGACTCTTCTTTAATTGCCTCCTTTCAGTTTTTTGGAAAAATATTTAATGTACAGTTTTTCGATTTTTACTGTCTTATTATTAGTATAGATTGTAAAATTTATTTATAATGTATGTGGAAGGCTAAATATCTACAAATAACTAGTACAATTTCAACTAGGAACTGGACGAAAGACACGCAAAACAATTTATATAAATCCTATTGAATCAAGTCAAGGTTTTGATTAAGTTCATTAGGTTATAATTACTCTATTATGATTATTTAAATAAGCATTCAGTATTGTAAAATATAATCAAATTATTTCCATAAATATAATGACAGATATTATCAACAATTTTTAATAATATATTATTAACTTGTGTCGACACCCACTTTACTAAGTTAGCTTTACTTAAGGCATTTTAATTTATTATAAGTATTAGATTGATTATATCATTTCGGATATAAACTTATGAACAAAATATTTGATATGAATTATAATATAATTTCCAAAAATAAAGATACTCCTTTTTTCTTAAGCTGTCGAGCCTTCGTCTATACACTTTTTGTCTAAATAGTTTTTATTTCAGAATAATAAAGGTCTATTTAGAGTTACTCCAAAACTGTCAAAATCAGCTGATTTCCAAGGCGGCACACGTGTTCAGGTCATATTTGCGATTTTTTTTTTGAAAAAGGTTTTATTGTATATTTGCACAAGATCGTGGGAACCAAGGAGGCTTCGATACCACGTGGTATGTAAAAAAATTGAATGAACTGAAAATTATTATGATTGTTGATGACAGACTGACAATAAATGTGACGTTTGTATGGATGTCCCTTAGATAAATGTACCTGAACTAACCTTCTTTATAAAAACTATTTTTTTAAATTTTAAATCGTGAATATGTATTCAAATGTAAACTTTATTATTAATTATGGGTAAAAACAAGTTCATATTCTATGAATCCTTTTCTAGAAAAAATTCTACCACATAAATGATTAATAATGCAGTTAGTTAATCGTGAAGGCGATCTTCTGTATATTTTTATTATACAGACATTTTTTCCTCATGCCTTGCTAGTGTCGTTTCAAAAAAAGATGGTAAAAAAACCAATCTAGCTAAATCAATTATATGAGAATTAGTATGTGTATGTTAGTTTTACATATGATTCGATATTTAACTTTTGATTTAATAAAAAAATGCTTGAATGTCAAATTGACAAGAATTGGTAGTATTTACATACTGCTAATATTGTTTATGTAATACGCAAGTATTATTTATATAAGTACGTAAGTAATTACGTCTTGGCGCGAAAAGTATAAAATATAGCCTCTGAGGTCCGTAAACAGCGTCTTTATTTGTAAAACTATCTTATATTTTCAGGAAGAAAGGGTTGTTTCAAACTGCTTATCACAATCTTAATATTATATTCATTAAATTTTCATGTTGTATGCAATTTAATATAGTTTACATTAAAATATAGTAAAACCAGTAGGTACAAGTGTAACTGCAGCATAATTCTTATTTTATTGTTTGTATTTTGCATACGCATAATGCGAAGTCGAGGCGTTTGAAAAAAGAGTAAATTGAATTTTAAATTAGCGTAGACAACGTTAATTTAAGCCTGTGTTACAGTTAAAGAAATAAAAATACGTTTATTTTATAGTCGAGCCAATCCTTTCCGAAATAGATATTATTATGTTCTGACATTTGCTTCTGATATAATGCACCCTTATCTTGAAATATACAATATGGCACACTTTTACATAAAAATACATTATATTTATTATTGTGTAATGTGATATTACGAAAACTGTAATTAACTGCAATTAAAGGAGGTTTTGGTAACGGTGCAAAAACTTATAATATAAATTAAAGAAGTCTTTTTAGTTCGTCTTTGTTTCAAAGTTTTTTCTTAGTTACAAAATCTATAAAACCAACTAGACGATAGAGACAATGCTCATCTAAAATTCATTACATATAATGTATAAACTTTTCGAAACTTACCACTGTTATTAGATTTACGGTTGTGTTAAATAAAAATTTATTTGTAAAACTTCCAGTAACATAACCATTCAAATGCTTTATACCTATTATAGCTAAAACACCTCGTAATCGTTTGTCACTCCTGACATTTGATAAAAAAACAATTAAAACGATAAAATATAAACATTAAATTGTTTTCTGCATTTATTTTTAACAAACTGAACTGAACTTGAATCAAATATATTTTGTAAATTTGTCTAATATTATGTATGGTTAAAATTATTGTCGCAAAAAGACTGTATATCTAGCAAAAGCTATCATAGTGGCCAAGCCTAACGTATTTATATATTATACTGACAAAAACACCCCAATTTCTTTACAACTTGCATAAAATATGCATATTAAATTGCTAGATTGTAAAATCTCAAAATAATATATGTATAGTATAATTTTGCTTTTATTCATCCTAATCCTACACAGCTAGTCAAACAACCGGTTCTGTATAAAAACGGATCAATAAATATTCGTATTGTCAAATATTCTGTAATAGCATATTAATGGCGTATAAAATACGACCTTGCTTTGTGTGTATTGTCAGGATCGTATAGGGATCTTCAAGGACCTACCCTCACCTGGTGATAGCTTTTGTACTAAACTCTGATGCGCTTAAGAATGCAAATTGTAATATTATATAGGATATATTTACGTCAAGTTATATTTTATGTCACAAAGTCTATTCAAATGCATACGTTTATTTATAATTAGGCTTTCTGCAAAACTTTTCACTCTTTCCATATATATAGTTAAATATTTCATTAAAATCATATTAATATTCTTTGTCTGACCATAAATATTGCTATAAAATTTTACCTCGCGAGATGAATATATGCATGTCGCGTATTTTAAAGGATGACCAATTTATTAATTCATATCTAGAAGGTAATTATGGCCCTTTACACATCCCGTTTTGATGGCTTTATGTTATTGAATTAAACTAACACACCGTAATAGTAATAAATGTTACATATAATAAAAAGTTGCTTTTATATGTAACAATATTTATGATATGTAAAATCATTGGCGTAGGCACGCCAATGATTTTATCTAATTGGTTATCCCAAAGTTTTGAACTAGTCCTATCCACTTCATTTAAAACGAAAGTGATTATTTAATGTGTTTTGTACCTTATCTGTCTTTGTTGTTTTTATATTTGAGCTTTGCAGTAAATATTGGCTAGTTAAGATTTATAATTTTACTCGTTAATAGGGAAAGACGGGCCTTTGGACTTGTGTGATAGTACCGCCACTGTATAGACACTGAACATGTTTGAAAACAGATTATAGTGCGTTTGCTACTAGCTAGATTACTATACGAAAATTTTAACATAACGCAATTATTCCGACACAATCTTTCACAATACAGCACAGGTTACAGTTAAGTGTTAAAACTCAATATATTATTTCATAGCGTGCTAGACGCCAATTATTTAGAATAATTGCTCTAGAACGGTTAATTTTAAAATCTATCTGTCGCCTATACAATAACTTACACGCAACATTGTTTCATTGACCGATCAGTTACGGAAATGAAGACCAATTTTTAAAAATTCGAATGATTTAATTTGAAGGAATGCAGTAATATCCTTTGGTAACTGGTTTAAGGTTAGAAATTAGAAGCCTTGAGTTAAGTCTAGGAGGTGCGAGAATTTTATTTATTTAATTATAACGTAACAGTATTGTTTAAATGCGAAACACCATATTTTAGGTTGGTTTTGAATATATATATTCTACATCAATCAATAAAGGAAAATCAACAATGGTATTATTGAAATGATCTATTGATCTATCAATTTGACCCAAGATCTTGCGGTTTCGAAGATGCATTGTGATTTGTAAGACCGGCGGTTAATGCAATTGAAAATGTTACCTGATCAAAGCTTTTACGATTCTAAAGTGAGAGCTTGTTAAATTGTAAAATAAAATATCATCATATACATAATAATACAACTTAGTTACCTTAAAAAAATAAGACGATATAGTTAAGTTATATATCAACATATAAAAATATAAGATTGTTTATATTATTATTTAAATACACTATAAAAACGTATGTGTGTGTTTCATTCATGTTTTCTCTTAACTTAACTAAGAACATACTTAAATTTTATCATAGCTGTTTTACGAGTCTCACAAAAAGTAGCAATTAAGATTAGTGAATAGCCGCCGAAAACAAAACAGCACATATTTTTTAAAGATATTCAAGCAATTATTGTGTTTTTAAAAACACTCAAACCAAATACATTTACAAAGACGGCTGCATTACTTGTCTATTTTTGTTTGTAACATAAGACATCGCAGATGCCTATAGCAGGTACCAGAGACCAGCATCATTTATTATACGAACAAGTTATATGCAACAGTGGCACAGTGATCGTTGTAGGTAGATTCGAAATTTGAAATTTCTCCGTACTATTGTACCACAGCTTGCGACAGATGTAAGACACCGGCACAAGGAAGCCGCATAAAAACGAAGCACGTGCTTCGTTGAACAAAAAAATCGCATACGGGCACAAGTTGTCTATGAAAAAAAAACACGATTTGTATAGAGATTTGGAATAGTTTTGATCTAAGCAGCTGCCGTTACATATGGTTTATACCATGCAGAAAGTATTAATTTTCTTAAGATTTGGCTTGCTAATTTCCGCCCGGAACAGCAAGCTGTTCTCAAAAACATATTAGATGGTTACGGAAATGTAAACAAACTACATTTTAATTAGCCATTGGACCTGAATTTGCCAGAAATGATTAACCGAGAATTGATATATAAGAAAGTCCTTTGTACCAATTATACGTAATATTCTGTTTGAACAAATTGTAACATAGAGGTCCTTAATTAAACGGACATGTTTTGAAAAGAGATCAGCTCTCGATACGCCAAAAAACGAACGGAAGTGATCACTTGTCGCACGTGTGAGACCACCCGGGCAAGCTTGTTTATACAGAAACTATGAAATCAGTAAACAATTAATATAATCAATAAGAGCAAATTTAGCTGCATCTACACATATAAACACCTATTTGAGGAAATATCAGGGCTTTGTGTGAGACAAGTTCATTTTCTTAATCATTTATGAGATAAATTGGCTTTTATATAATGTAGATTGATAAATAAATATTAAATCCAAACAGGTTGGAGCTAAATTTTTGTTAAATGAAATAGGCATAGGAGTTTTAATGACTAAATATGATTTCCGTATAAATGTTACAAGAGTTATGGTTATAATTATATATATTTAATATAATATTAGGTTTAAAAGGAAACCTGATTGAACATAGGTTTTAATATAGTTAATCGTAAACACCCAATTTCTTGGATTCAATTAAAATTTAATAATTGAAGAACTTGATTTAATCATATATTAATTTTCATTCCACTAGGATTTTCGGACGTAAAACTTTAAAAAAAAGGTGTTTATTATTTTTCATTTGAAAACTTTTCGATTTATCTTGTTTTTCACCCCTCTGTATAAAACTAAAAAACTATAACCCGAAAAATGTTAGAATATGTTATGACAAACCAAATAAATAAGGAACCTTGTTTTGAAATGATGAGTTCGATGAAATAAATGCCTTAAATTACATGGCAAATAATGTTTTAAAAAGGCTAATATAAAAATCTCATAGATTCTATATAACGATTCATGGAACTTAGCAACCTGCAACCTTACAAGGGCGAAAGTACTTTGCCTCCCACTCATCTGTCCTCCGCAAAGGAATTTCATTCAATACCTCACATAACTGTAGGACTAATTAATAAGATAATTGATTGAACAGGACGCAGCATAAAAAGTATTGTATAGCAGCTGCCGCCTTCAAGTTAAACCTTATAAAAGTTACTTCTTCGAAAGTTAATTTTGTATGCATATGATGTTTAAAAATTATATTGGAATTTAATACTGGGCTGTCTTATAAACCTTCTTGATATTAAGTAGATTTGGTACTAGCTTTATTCAGTCCCAACGATATATATTCCACTCCTTAATTTGAATATACTGAATTACTTGAATTGTATATGTTTAGAAAAATATTTTTATTGTCTTGCTTAAAGTGCGATTTTATAAATATGGAAAAACAGTTACACGCAACGCTTGTCTTGATAGTGTTATCAAAATGGTTAAAGTATTAGTAAATTTACAGGTAAGTTCGATAGCACTTTACAACAAAAATTATCTACCGTTTGGGTTAGTTAAATGTGAATATTGTCAATTTTAATCTCGGTAATCCTTTGATTAATATTGTTCCGTTAGATTAAAGTACTTCGTACAGGTGGGATATGTTCGTAACGGGAACTACTGTGGGATACCCGACACTGTCGATTAATATAATAATTATACATTGAAGATACTATCAATTTTATTTGTAATCATCCACACTTAGGTTTAAAATAAATATGGAAAACTGCATATGAGAGGACTAATAAATATCATAATTCTTTGTATAAAGGGAAAAATTATGGACAAGTTTATGACAAAAACCGGTACAGAGTCGTTGCTACTGGATTAATCGAGCTTTTGTTTATTCTGTATTAAAAATTAAGACGTCACTTTTATGTTATTAAATATATATCTTAGTTGTGGAAGAAATATAAAAAATAACCATCTGCTATGAACGTGATCTTTAAAAAGCGTATAAAACCATTGTTGAATTACAATACGCACCAGAAGCAAACAAACAGTACCTTAAAATCCGTAAGAAATCATTAATTCTCGAAAATCCCTTGGCATCTGCTGCCAAGTTCTATTAAGTTTCTCAAATAAAAAATTAACCCTTTTCTGCTTCGTAAGCCTGTAACGGTAATGTTTGGATTTTACCAATACTAATGTAAGAAATACAATTACACCAAACAAACCTGAAAATAAAAACACGTAGTTTTTGAATAATATTTTTTAATAAT
Organism: Leptophobia aripa; assembly: GCA_951799465.1. Classification (NCBI taxonomy): domain Eukaryota; kingdom Metazoa; phylum Arthropoda; class Insecta; order Lepidoptera; family Pieridae; genus Leptophobia; species Leptophobia aripa. The sequence continues at coordinate 4,231,155 of OX637267.1, read as the reverse complement.
ACGAATCCAAGAAAGCTTCTGGTTGAAGTTGAGGACGCTCTTTAACTGCAATCAGACAGAACCATTGTCTAAATATAAAGGCTATTTTTTAATGAATTTTGTGTTGAAATATTTCTTTTAGAATTTATGAAAATTATTGACTAGGTATGCAATGTTTATCATAATGATTTTGTATATTTGTGCCACTTTCCAGTGGAATTTAAGTAAGCAATTATAGTTAACTAAGAACCGTTTTAAGATTTTAGTCTGAATGGCGTTGTAAAAATAAAACGCGACAATAAACTCGATTTCAAATTCTTATAGGAAGTATTATTCTAACACGATATATATTCTGTTAGTAATTGAGCAGTTTTGTGATGCATAAACATTAACGTATATGAGTAAAGAAAGAGGTTATATATACAATTTCCTACGTTGAAATCTTAATAAACCAAACCCATTACCTACGTAATACTGACTGACCCAATAGTGACTGACCAAGCCAACATTAGACATCATTTACCATAAAATTAGTCAAACTCTCTGTTTGACTCCTTCCAGTTCATAACAGGAAATCGAATCCAGTGCCTCAAACTATTAAAGCAATAATATAATAAATGAATTTTAATAAATCGATACAGTTTTTGTGATGTACTATTCATTTCCCGCTGTTTAATGGACCTCTATAGACCACCGGAGAGATATTTACACCATAATGCGGGTTCTAATACAGACGTTTAACTTTTTTTATTATATGTTTAAAATCAATTTGTACCGTTTGCTTTTTTTCAACTTTTGTTTAGTTTTGGACACGAGAGAAATGTAATGTAGGTACTTCTGATTCAGTAATGTACACACGTTGCAATAAATATATATCTACAGAAGGCTTTTGTTCAAAACAAAAATAAAATGTAATGGTTGTAAATATAAATAGTTGTTAAAAGTCTTTAATGTATTATTAGCCTTTCTTGTAACCATCAAAATGGTTTTTGGGTATATTCAGTTGCGAATCAGTGGACCTACTGAGCATATTTTTGATTTTATAAATGCCTGTTCATTTAGGAAATTGTTACACCAAATAAACATTTTCTACAAGAGCAAGATTTGTGACAAGCTAAGATGAGATGTGTAAGATTATAAAGAATTTTTACTTTTAAGGTTATTTTTAAATGCTTTTTTAGCATACCGTAACTCCGTGACTTAATATTTTTATGAATTCTAATAAATTAGATCATGTAAGGTATAAGTACCTTACATGATCTAATTTATTAATGTTCTAATGTCACTAGTACTTTGTGGACTTATAGAATGTTAATTTATAATACTATTGTTTCTAACAGTTCTCTAGTGTTCTTTGGCTTCGGCTGAAAGATCTTACCATATGGCTGGTATGGTATATGTTAAGGAAAACGCGTTTCGGAGTAATTTCACTTTGCAAACGTATCGGTCATGTGACCCGTTTGTTCCACCCCAGGGTTACTAACGGGTTAAAAAAATGAATAATTAAATCAAATTGACCATATTTATAAATGTGAATATCGGGTTCAATATTTAAATGAATTGAAACGTGAATGGCAGGTGCTGTCAACACGCTATAAGCTATTCTTAACGAAATACGTAATAATACCTAACATCTGAAGCTTAATATCTTGTAGTTGACGTATCATGTAATAAGATATTTTAGATAGCGCAAGCTTTTCAACTTTGTATGAGAGAACGTAAACTTTTTATATTTTATCTTTTCCATTATTGGTTTGTCCAAGTCCCATTTGAAGACATAAAATACTATAATCATATGTTATGACATCGATTGGGTTATTTGTTTATAATATACGAATAAAAGTTAGTTTAATCATTCTTAATGTTACCGGTTAAATTTAAAATACAAAAATAGGACCCCAACAGTGTTAAAAGAACAATAATTTAATACGTAATTAACTTAATTAATGACTTAATTGTCTCAAACCCACTTTCACGTTTAAGGAAATTTAATTTTTTTAACTTTCGCGAGTTATTATGACGTTAAAGTAAATCATATTCTCACAATTAAATATTATAGTCTTGTTGAATCTTGTTAAGAGTACTCAATTTATATATAATCGCTTACTTTAATAAAGTTGTTTGATATTTTTAAAAAAAATTGTGTATTATTTACTAGTATAATTAATATAAATATTATTCAAACACAAAATTGGTGGTTGAGAAATTAATTAAATCGGGCGTGGGGTATTGCTGAATGTCCCTGATTTCATCTCATCATCAATGTCTAATCATCTATCCCTTTAGTTTCGTTTTCCACTGAAGAAACTTAACGTAGATCCAAGATTATCCATTATCAATAATGTTAATATTTTCTAAATCTATCATTGCAACAGTTCCAAAAGTGTTTGTATGTTTCGCGGCATAACTTAAAGTAATATGGCGGCGGCAGGTGATCATTGACGCAGCTGCGGCGCATCCAAGGTTAAGCTGGCCCCTGCCCATCGACAATAGTGATGTACTATCTTCTAGTTTTTTCTATATGACAAGATAATATCGACAAGGGCTGGCGTGATTTTCATACTTACAATATTAGCAAATAGTTCCAATTAATTATAATAAACTAAACTATTTAATGTAGTTTTTGCCACTCTTAAGTAACACCTGAAAGATATAAATGTGGGTTTAATATTTCAAATTTAATGCACGTTCATGAAAATTAATAATTAATTTTATACGAACTAGACGTACGGTAAACTTGTTTTTAAACTATTACAAACTAAATAATGAAAATATAGTTGAAATACGACACGTATTTGACAATATTAATTTCTTTCTTACGTAATTTTTTTTCTTTTCTATCCCACGCGAAATTTCCATCTTGAGTATTGCTACTCACTGATTACATTAGGCGTTGTAGAAAAATTTCTGTTTTTGGTATTTTTCCTTCCTTGCAAGTCTTTTTTTGATTGACAGGCGAATGTTTATTTACGACATAATTAAATTAAAGTTAAAAATATGTAAACCTGTTAATATCTTTGAACAGTTACTATGGTAAACTTCGATTAGGTTATTGCCTAGTACAATATTCGTAATAATTTCATAAAATTGTGATACCTTTCGAATTAGTCGAGAAATTTTAAAAATAAACGTACAAATGAATTATAATTGTGGATAATTTGTACCCCACTGCCCTATAAAACGTTGTTATTCCTGTTCAAATTGTCATTTGAAGTAATTTTAAAAAGTTCAAGAGCACCAGCTGCTTTACGAAAATCAATTGCTATAGCAGTTACAAATATGAGCTCATTTTGGTCAGCTTAATACTTTATTCTTTCAAGATCTAGTATCTTATAGAATATAGTATTATAGATTAATATCATCAGATAAATACAACAGGTTTTGGTAATGTTTATGAGTCTCGTACGGAATTATATAGGATATAAAATCATTGACTTAATGAGTTAAATGAAATTTCTACGTAAAAATTCTACGTAAGAAAATTATTTATAAAACTGATCGATTTAGGTTAGCAGTAAATAAAAAAATATTTTTTATTTACTATAAAACTGAGGTGACAAGTCATACGTTATTGGAAGCTCTATGTCACCGGAATACAATCAGTAAAAAAAATCGGTTTGCAAAACGTACCTTTAAAAAAAATCAGAAGTCAATAAAAAATTCGGGGTCATTCTTTTTTTCCAATCTATTAATGCTCTATACCCATCCCTAATAACCACGTGGTGCGCACGCGCCGATAATGTTTAAGTTACTTGTTCATCGGCGAGGTCACCATCATCCCGTTATAACGCGTTATAACCTTTACAATGTCTTCATTGTGTTTTTCTCACTTGAACTTACATGTAATCCTACTTAGTAATCATAATGGATATTATTTTTTTTTTATAGCAGGCATGCCATTTCACTTCTTTAAGTTCAACGCATTACCAAAGGCCTTTAAGCGCTTGATTTTCAAAACGTATCAGAATTCAGACCACCAAAGCAGTTAACATAAATGTTAAAAACATTTATGAAATTTTATTTTTGCATTTATTATTTTTATTGGATTATTGTGTAGATTAAAGTATTTTTTCATATTATTATTATTAAAATCTTGAGATGAATGCAAAGGGATATGAATGCCACTTGCTCAGTACAAATTGTAACAAGTTTTTGTAAACTCTAGCGCCGCTGAGCTTCCTCGAGCGTGCACCGAGGCTCCAGCCGTAACCAACAGACACACGAGTTTTTCAGACGTTAATATAATTATCTACATATTTTATGTATACAAGCTCACTATTCAAAATGTACTCGAAACCCGTAATGTATGGCTTAAATAAATGAAAAAGTAAGCAATAAGCCTTAACATTCCATTTCAGTGATAAATTGCCTAAATTTCCCATTTTCATTTGGATATCTTCTACTTTTGTGCCAGTATAAGTGAATTATCAAATAATCAGACTACAACTTGTATTGTTTCCTATTTTTCGATCACACTACTTATAGGACCAGAAACAATATAAAATAACCCAGATGTTAGAAATAATTCAGCTATAATAACTATGACAAAACACTAAAATTAATAAAGGTTCAATATGGATGGTACCTTGACTCTTAAGTTATTATAAATTTGTATTTAGTTTATTTGTGCTTCGCGTTAACTATTAGGTTTATTTCTTAGTCCGTATTACTCTTGTGTATTGCGAGGTAAACGCCGACTTCCTACAAGAACGTTATGGCTGGTGGTTGCACTAACTATGTGCTTTATGGGAACGGTCCCCAACTTAAACGACTTACTAAGAAAAATTCATTCAAGATATCACGATCTTATACATTTACCTAAGACCTAGCTAATGAAAAAGTTATACACACTTAAGCAAAATTGCTAACATATTTTTTGTACACCAATGTTACCATATGTTGTCTCATAAGACAACATATGATCCATAGATCAAAAGACAAAATTATTATTTTCTTGATATATTTTTTCAAAACCTTCAGTAATTCTCACCGAAACATTCACTTTGTATATGGTAATTTGAATTACATTTTCTGTTGAACGGTATTGATTCCATTTAACAAATAATATTATGTAATCTATTTGCAAGTTAAACAATAGCCAATAAGCATTTTTGAACCATCTAGGCAAGCGAAAGTATGCAGGTAACAGTGCAAGCACAATGATTCACTCAATCCGTGCAGTTCAATAATGATTCCGTCAGAGAATATTTATACTTGATTGAATAAATATAAGGTATATTTTGGCGTGTACATTTATGGTGTGAATTTGCTATTGCTGTTGCTAGGTTATGTGCAATCTTTGCCGGATATTGATAGATATTTCTCGAAGAATGTTATGGATTCTTTGTTGCATTAAAAACTTGTACAGTTTATGGTTTATCGTCCTGACTACTATGTAATGTATGAAAAGTGTGATCTTAATCTTAGTCAACTGTCATGGGACTCTTGACAAATATTACCGTTTCATATTACCCTTGGTAGATCATAGAATAATAGGATTTAAACACAATAAACTTAACTTAACATAATAAAGCAATCAGTCTCTTTATTACGGGGCAGATTTACCACAATTGAGGTTGTATCGTTTACTAATTTATCCCATACACAAAAACACAATACATCATTTTTGTCTGTGTGCTAACAATATTAAAATATTTTTTAAAATCGGATATTGGCCTTAACATGAGTCGGTTCTATGTTTACTTCCCCAATAATTGAGCCATCACCGAGTTAAAACTACTGTCAATAAATAACAATGCATTTCAAATTAAATTCGATACGGGAACAAAACAGCTAAAAAGATAGACAATAGATAGACTATTATAGATTGTAAACACCTTTACAGGCAGATGTTATTGACGTCTATATTGATAAGATTAACGTGTTGATGTTTTGATATCGTTTGGTTCGACACCTTTGCTCCGTCGCTACTGGGAAAAATTTAAAACCCAATGTTTATATTATTTCTATTATAGATACTTTGAATTTATAATCTTTGGTTATTTTATCTCCCATGTCCTGAAAATGATCAATACAATTTAGAGTTAGATAATAGATAGAGTTATCATAATATTGTCCTAAACTGACCTCCATATAAACTATTTTATAAGAAGAAATATCTTTTATAGCTCTGTGTCGAAACGCAAGAGGGAATAAGGCTTATCATTGCTAAAATTGGTAACTTTATATTGTTACGAGAAGAGTTAACATGAACACTACGTCATGAATACGTCATATATTTCATGCAAGCCGCAAATATCGGACGCTGATCATAATGGACCTAAGCATATTCTATTGGTTACAATATATATATATATATATATTAATTAATGATATACTATTATGACTTTTTAATTAAGGACGTTGTCCGTTGGCTCATATTATCGTATTGTTTTGTATCATTAAAGATCATAACATACGCCTAATCGTAATTCTGTATAAATTCGCAATACGAGAGAAATGGCGCCTAAAAATAACAAATAATTCAAACATCATTCCGCATTAAACAGTTAACTGCTGAAACAACACAAAATCTCTAAAGACTCCACTCTAAAGATATCAATGTTCTTGTTTTATTTGCGTGTAAAATTAAACCGCCGCCGGAGAATATGCAAAAGGAGTAAGTGTATTCACGGTCTCGGATGCCTGACAGTGCTTTTCCATCAATAGTTGTTTCTTCTAAGTTACAGTTGCATAAGAAGTATCCTAACAACAACCGGATTATTTTTTTGTATTTTCTCTTTTTCATCCAACACAAACTTATTAGTAACTATGCTTTCGGATTGTGTGATATTAAGGCTGAAGTCGAAGTTTATTATATATGCATCGATTGCAATAGGGTCCTACAGATATTTGGGAACGGTAGAAGACAGTTGGTGATTTTGTGTTGAGATTTAGACCCACATTGACTTCTAAGCACTCAAAGAGGTTTATAGTAATTACTTTGTAATTATTTGAACACCTATTATATTATTATTGCTATATTTTTTTTAATAGACCATTTTGAAGATTTTGTATATAAATGCCTAGTGGACCTAGCGCACCAGCCTAAACTAAAGTGTGAACCTAAACTAAACTGAAAATTGAATATTGCATGAATGAATTATTACTTAGTGGAGTTAACGGGCTTATTCATTCAATTAAAATCAGTCTTATTGCATCATTTGCACTACAGTTCTCATCTGTCTCTTTTCATCACAGCGTAAGGACAATATGACGGGACAACGTCCTTAATTAAAAAGTCATAATAGTATTTCATTAATGGTATAATTGTAATGCATGCTTGGGTACATTATGATAACGTGACGTATTCATGACGTCATATCGGTATGCAATGTTTGTAAATAAATTCCGAAAACAATTGATATTCGGACATGAAACAATTAGTGTACACAGATGACGCGCGCGCAGTTCCAAAAATATAAATACGAGTGAATAGCCTCAGATATTTCTGTTCATATTCTTTATGTTTGTTCAATTAGCATTAAGTATTTATAAAATAGGCAACATACGTTTAAGTATGAAATATCGGTTTTTAGAAGAGAGCTTAAGCTAACCAGATATTGTGTATATATTATATGACACACTCATATTAAATTATCCTTAATTGTTTTTGTCTCACACATCTTCAATCGGAGTGTTCAAGGTTTTTACAATATTAACACATTTCTTATCAAACGATCAGATTCGTGGTATATAGGTGAATACCACAGGTTTGTGTAGCTAACTTTGTTATCATATTAATGTGCCTAAAATATCAAGTCGAATGAATGAGGCTTAAATTATTATAAGTTATGAAACGAGGTAAGGATTAAAGTTTTTCAAAAGTGAGTAGTAAGTATTGAATAATAAAATGTACTTTATTTCCTAAACTAGCTTTCCGCCCGCGGCTTCGCCCACGTGTGATTTGGTTAAGTATATAGCGTTTCTTAATGATCTCGACAGGGCTTTCTTTCACGGGCTAAAACTTGTTACAATTGGAATTATATATAATTATGCGTTACTCAGGGATGATGTAGCTTTACAGGATCCGATGATTCAGGGAAATCGAGATAAATTACATAACTTATTATTAGTATATTTTATATACTATTAATTAACTTACAGGCAATTACTTTTCTGCAAATTTTATGTTCTGATAGTCATCTTCTTATGTGGATGAGCTGATGATGGAAGGTAAAACTCATCAGCGTTAAAAGAAAATTCTTACGAAGTTATGAGTACGACATACGTACTTGTAAGGTTATTAGTTTGACCGAATAATAAAAGGTAAACCTCATTACATTAAGGATGTAGGTGGAAAAATGGATGCGGACAAATGCAAACGTCTCTTCACAGTGTTTCCTTTTACTTGTTTGTATGGATAGTGTTAACTCAAAATAATCATAGGGTAAAACGTTAATGAAAGTTTGAACTGCATGGTAGTCATTACACAATGAAGCATCTTAATACCGCGATGGATATATTTGGCCTAAGTAGAAGTTCTTTAAAAAAAACTAAGACTCAACCTCGCGCACTCACTCACACAGCAACACCATTGCACACACTGATACACACTCACACACTAAAATGTTCGTACTACACATAGTTCCACTTGTTCGTGTGTATATGTATTTTTATTTATTCTTTTCTGTTCGTGTTTTTTTTGTTATTCTTTTTTCTGATCTTAGATTCTATTTCAGGTTCTATATTTTAACCTTATTTTGGCTTTATTTTTAATCTATTTTTATTGTGTAAACTGTTTTTGATAAGCTGTATAGGTTTAAGAAATAAAAAATAAAATAAATCTAGGTTGATGACGAATTTTAGCAACGCCATCTATCGAGCACATTGTTCAACACTTCAACTGCGTTACTTGTTATTTTTGTTACCTCTCAAAAGTTTTAATATTAAGATTAACTTATATTAGAATATATTTAACAATATATAACTAATCAATCAATATAAGTGTTTAAGAAATTTGAAGCAGTGGTTAAAGTAAATTTTCAATTGACCATAACTTCTTTTTCCCTTTACGGATTTTGACGAAATAAACTTGTGACAACGCTCCCAATTTTATGTAATCGCGTTCAAATCCGTTCTGTCACCTGTCTCCTGTTGGCTGTCATCTGTCTCCTGTTGGCTGTCACCTGTCTCCTGTTGGCTGTCATCTGTCTTCTGTTGGTTGTCATTTGTCTCATGTCAGCTGTCATTTGTTATCTGTCTTCTGTTGGCTGTCATTTGTCATCTGTCTTCTGTTGGCTGTCATCTGTCATCTGTCATCTGTCATCTGTCATCTGTCATCTGTCATCTGTCATCTGTCATCTGTCATCTGTCATCTGTCATCTGTCATCTGTCACCTGTCACCTGTCATCTGTCATCTGTCATCTGTCATCTGTCATCTGTCATCTGTCATCTGTCATCTGTCATCTGTCATCTGTCATCTGTCATCTGTCATCTGTCATCTGTCATCTGTCATCTGTCATCTGTCATCTGTCATCTGTCATCTGTCACCTGTCACCTGTCATCTGTCAGCTGTCATCTGTCATCTGTCAGCTGTCATCTGTCATCTGTCATCTGTCATCTGTCATCTGTCATCTGTCATCTGTCATCTGTCATCTGTCATCTGTCATCTGTCATCTGTCATCTGTCATCTGTCATCTGTCATCTGTCATCTGTCATCTGTCATCTGTCATCTGTCATCTGTCATCTGTCATCTGTCATCTGTCATCTGTCATCTGTCATCTGTCATCTGTCATCTGTCATCTGTCATCTGTCATCTGTCATCTGTCATCTGTCATCTGTCATCTGTCATCTGTCATCTGTCATCTGTCATCTGTCATCTGTCATCTGTCATCTGTCATCTGTCATCTGTCATCTGTCATCTGTCATCTGTCATCTGTCATCTGTCATCTGTCATCTGTCATCTGTCATCTGTCATCTGTCATCTGTCATCTGTCATCTGTCATCTGTCAGCTGTCATCTGTCATCTGTCATCTGTCATCTGTCATCTGTCAACTGTCATCTGTCATCTGTCGCCTGTCGCCTGTCACCTGTCGCCTGTCGCCTGTCACCTGTCATCTGTCATCTGTCATCTGTCATCTGTCATCTGTCATCTGTCATCTGTCATCTGTCATCTGTCATCTGTCATCTGTCATCTGTCATCTGTCATCTGTCATCTGTCATCTGTCATCTGTCATCTGTCATCTGTCATCTGTCATCTGTCATCTGTCATCTGTCATCTGTCATCTGTCATCTGTCATCTGTCATCTGTCATCTGTCATCTGTCATCTGTCATCTGTCATCTGTCATCTGTCATCTGTCATCTGTCATCTGTCACCTGTCACCTGTCACCTGTCACCTGTCATCTGTCATCTGTCATCTGTCACCTGTCACCTGTCACCTGTCACCTGTCACCTGTCACCTGTCATCTGTCATCTGTCATCTGTCATCTGTCATCTGTCATCTGTCATCTGTCATCTGTCATCTGTCATCTGTCATCTGTCATCTGTCATCTGTCATCTGTCATCTGTCATCTGTCATCTGTCATCTGTCATCTGTCATCTGTCATCTGTCATCTGTCATCTGTCATCTGTCATCTGTCATCTGTCATCTGTCTGTCTGTTTCTTTCACGGGCTAAAACTTGTTACAATTGGAATTATATATAATTATGCGTTACTCAGGGATGATGTAGCTTTACAGGATCCGATGATTCAGGGAAATCGAGATAAGTTTCAAATTAACTTACAGGCAATTACTTTTCTGCAAATTTTATGTTCTGATAGTCATCTTCTTATGTGGATGAGCTGATGATGGAAGGTAAAACTCATCAGCGTTAAAAGAAAATTCTTACGAAGTTATGAGTACGACATACGTACTTGTAAGGTTATTAGTTTGACCGAATAATAAAAGGTAAACCTCATTACATTAAGGATGTAGGTGGAAAAATGGATGCGGACAAATGCAAACGTCTCTTCACAGTGTTTCCTTTTACTTGTTTGTATGGATAGTGTTAACTCAAAATAATCATAGGGTAAAACGTTAATGAAAGCTTGAACTGCATGGTAGTCATTACACAATGAAGCATCTTAATACCGCGATGGATATATTTGGCCTAAGTAGAAGTTCTTTAAAAAAAACTAAGACTCAACCTCGCGCACTCACTCACACAGCAACACCATTGCACACACTGATACACACTCACACACTAAAATGTTCGTACTACACATAGTTCCACTTGTTCGTGTGTATATGTATTTTTATTTATTCTTTTCTGTTCGTGTTTTTTTTGTTATTCTTTTTTCTGATCTTAGATTCTATTTCCGGTTCTATATTTTAACCTTATTTTGGCTTTATTTTTAATCTATTTTTATTGTGTAAACTGTTTTTGATAAGCTGTATAGGTTTAAGAAATAAAAAATAAAATAAATCTAGGTTGATGACGAATTTTAGCAACGCCATCTATCGAGCACATTGTTCAACACTTCAACTGCGTTACTTGTTATTTTTGTTACCTCTCAAAAGTTTTAATATTAAGATTAACTTATATTAGAATATATTTAACAATATATAACTAATCAATCAATATAAGTGTTTAAGAAATTTGAAGCAGTGGTTAAAGTAAATTTTCAATTGACCATAACTTCTTTTTCCCTTTACGGATTTTGACGAAATAAACTTGTGACAACGCTCCCAATTTTATGTAATCGCGTTCAAATCCGTTCTGTCACCTGTCTCCTGTTGGCTGTCATCTGTCTCCTGTTGGCTGTCACCTGTCTCCTGTTGGCTGTCATCTGTCTTCTGTTGGTTGTCATTTGTCTCATGTCAGCTGTCATTTGTTATCTGTCTTCTGTTGGCTGTCATTTGTATCCTGTCATTTGTCATCTGTCATCTGTCCTCTGTCATCTGTCATCTGTCATCTGTCATCTGTCATCTGTCATCTGTCATCTGTCATCTGTCATCTGTCATCTGTCATCTGTCATCTGTCATCTGTCATCTGTCATCTGTCATCTGTCATCTGTCATCTGTCATCTGTCATCTGTCATCTGTCATCTGTCATCTGTCATCTGTCATCTGTCATCTGTCATCTGTCATCTGTCATCTGTCATCTGTCATCTGTCATCTGTCATCTGTCATCTGTCATCTGTCATCTGTCATCTGTCATCTGTCATCTGTCATCTGTCATCTGTCATCTGTCATCTGTCATCTGTCATCTGTCATCTGTCATCTGTCATCTGTCATCTGTCATCTGTCATCTGTCATCTGTCATCTGTCATCTGTCATCTGTCATCTGTCATCTGTCATCTGTCATCTGTCATCTGTCATCTGTCATCTGTCTGTCTGTTTCTTTCACGGGCTAAAACTTGTTACAATTGGAATTATATATAATTATGCGTTACTCAGGGATGATGTAGCTTTACAGGATCCGATGATTCAGGGAAATCGAGATAAATTTCAAATTAACTTACAGGCAATTACTTTTCTGCAAATTTTATGTTCTGATAGTCATCTTCTTATGTGGATGAGCTGATGATGGAAGGTAAAACTCATCAGCGTTAAAAGAAAATTCTTACGAAGTTATGAGTACGACATACGTACTTGTAAGGTTATTAGTTTGACCGAATAATAAAAGGTAAACCTCATTACATTAAGGATGTAGGTGGAAAAATGGATGCGGACAAATGCAAACGTCTCTTCACAGTGTTTCCTTTTACTTGTTTGTATGGATAGTGTTAACTCAAAATAATCATAGGGTAAAACGTTAATGAAAGCTTGAACTGCATGGTAGTCATTACACAATGAAGCATCTTAATACCGCGATGGATATATTTGGCCTAAGTAGAAGTTCTTTAAAAAAAACTAAGACTCAACCTCGCGCACTCACTCACACAGCAACACCATTGCACACACTGATACACACTCACACACTAAAATGTTCGTACTACACATAGTTCCACTTGTTCGTGTGTATATGTATTTTTATTTATTCTTTTCTGTTCGTGTTTTTTTTGTTATTCTTTTTTCTGATCTTAGATTCTATTTCCGGTTCTATATTTTAACCTTATTTTGGCTTTATTTTTAATCTATTTTTATTGTGTAAACTGTTTTTGATAAGCTGTATAGGTTTAAGAAATAAAAAATAAAATAAATCTAGGTTGATGACGAATTTTAGCAACGCCATCTATCGAGCACATTGTTCAACACTTCAACTGCGTTACTTGTTATTTTTGTTACCTCTCAAAAGTTTTAATATTAAGATTAACTTATATTAGAATATATTTAACAATATATAACTAATCAATCAATATAAGTGTTTAAGAAATTTGAAGCAGTGGTTAAAGTAAATTTTCAATTGACCATAACTTCTTTTTCCCTTTACGGATTTTGACGAAATAAACTTGTGACAACGCTCCCAATTTTATGTAATCGCGTTCAAATCCGTTCTGTCACCTGTCTCCTGTTGGCTGTCATCTGTCTCCTGTTGGCTGTCACCTGTCTCCTGTTGGCTGTCATCTGTCTTCTGTTGGTTGTCATTTGTCTCATGTCAGCTGTCATTTGTTATCTGTCTTCTGTTGGCTGTCATTTGTATCCTGTCATTTGTCATCTGTCATCTGTCATCTGTCATCTGTCATCTGTCATCTGTCATCTGTCATCTGTCATCTGTCATCTGTCATCTGTCATCTGTCATCTGTCATCTGTCATCTGTCATCTGTCATCTGTCATCTGTCATCTGTCATCTGTCATCTGTCATCTGTCATCTGTCATCTGTCATCTGTCATCTGTCATCTGTCATCTGTCATCTGTCATCTGTCATCTGTCATCTGTCATCTGTCATCTGTCATCTGTCATCTGTCATCTGTCATCTGTCATCTGTCATCTGTCATCTGTCATCTGTCATCTGTCATCTGTCATCTGTCATCTGTCATCTGTCATCTGTCATCTGTCATCTGTCATCTGTCATCTGTCATCTGTCATCTGTCATCTGTCATCTGTCATCTGTCATCTGTCATCTGTCATCTGTCATCTGTCATCTGTCATCTGTCATCTGTCATCTGTCATCTGTCATCTGTCATCTGTCTGTCTGTTTCTTTCACGGGCTAAAACTTGTTACAATTGGAATTATATATAATTATGCGTTACTCAGGGATGATGTAGCTTTACAGGATCCGATGATTCAGGGAAATCGAGATAAATTTCAAATTAACTTACAGGCAATTACTTTTCTGCAAATTTTATGTTCTGATAGTCATCTTCTTATGTGGATGAGCTGATGATGGAAGGTAAAACTCATCAGCGTTAAAAGAAAATTCTTACGAAGTTATGAGTACGACATACGTACTTGTAAGGTTATTAGTTTGACCGAATAATAAAAGGTAAACCTCATTACATTAAGGATGTAGGTGGAAAAATGGATGCGGACAAATGCAAACGTCTCTTCACAGTGTTTCCTTTTACTTGTTTGTATGGATAGTGTTAACTCAAAATAATCATAGGGTAAAACGTTAATGAAAGCTTGAACTGCATGGTAGTCATTACACAATGAAGCATCTTAATACCGCGATGGATATATTTGGCCTAAGTAGAAGTTCTTTAAAAAAAACTAAGACTCAACCTCGCGCACTCACTCACACAGCAACACCATTGCACACACTGATACACACTCACACACTAAAATGTTCGTACTACACATAGTTCCACTTGTTCGTGTGTATATGTATTTTTATTTATTCTTTTCTGTTCGTGTTTTTTTTGTTATTCTTTTTTCTGATCTTAGATTCTATTTCCGGTTCTATATTTTAACCTTATTTTGGCTTTATTTTTAATCTATTTTTATTGTGTAAACTGTTTTTGATAAGCTGTATAGGTTTAAGAAATAAAAAATAAAATAAATCTAGGTTGATGACGAATTTTAGCAACGCCATCTATCGAGCACATTGTTCAACACTTCAACTGCGTTACTTGTTATTTTTGTTACCTCTCAAAAGTTTTAATATTAAGATTAACTTATATTAGAATATATTTAACAATATATAACTAATCAATCAATATAAGTGTTTAAGAAATTTGAAGCAGTGGTTAAAGTAAATTTTCAATTGACCATAACTTCTTTTTCCCTTTACGGACTTTGACGAAATAAACTTGTGACAACGCTCCCAATTTTATGTAATCGCGTTCAAATCCGATCTGTCACCTGTCTCCTGTTGGCTGTCATCTGTCTCCTGTTGGCTGTCACCTGTCTCCTGTTGGCTGTCACCTGTCTTCTGTTGGTTGTCATGTGTCTCATGTCAGCTGTCATTTGTTATCTGTCTTCTGTTGGCTGTCATTTGTCATCTGTCTTCTGTTGGCTGTCATCTGTCATCTGTCATCTGTCATCTGTCATCTGTCATCTGTCATCTGTCATCTGTCATCTGTCATCTGTCATCTGTCATCTGTCATCTGTCATCTGTCATCTGTCATCTGTCATCTGTCATCTGTCATCTGTCATCTGTCATCTGTCATCTGTCATCTGTCATCTGTCATCTGTCATCTGTCATCTGTCATCTGTCATCTGTCATCTGTCATCTGTCATCTGTCATCTGTCATCTGTCATCTGTCATCTGTCATCTGTCATCTGTCATCTGTCATCTGTCATCTGTCATCTGTCATCTGTCATCTGTCATCTGTCATCTGTCATCTGTCATCTGTCATCTGTCATCTGTCATCTGTCATCTGTCATCTGTCATCTGTCATCTGTCATCTGTCTGTCTGTTTCTTTCACGGGCTAAAACTTGTTACAATTGGAATTATATATAATTATGCGTTACTCAGGGATGATGTAGCTTTACAGGATCCGATGATTCAGGGAAATCGAGATAAGTTTCAAATTAACTTACAGGCAATTACTTTTCTGCAAATTTTATGTTCTGATAGTCATCTTCTTATGTGGATGAGCTGATGATGGAAGGTAAAACTCATCAGCGTTAAAAGAAAATTCTTACGAAGTTATGAGTACGACATACGTACTTGTAAGGTTATTAGTTTGACCGAATAATAAAAGGTAAACCTCATTACATTAAGGATGTAGGTGGAAAAATGGATGCGGACAAATGCAAACGTCTCTTCACAGTGTTTCCTTTTACTTGTTTGTATGGATAGTGTTAACTCAAAATAATCATAGGGTAAAACGTTAATGAAAGCTTGAACTGCATGGTAGTCATTACACAATGAAGCATCTTAATACCGCGATGGATATCTTTGGCCTAAGTAGAAGTTCTTTAAAAAAAACTAAGACTCAACCTCGCGCACTCACTCACACAGCAACACCATTGCACACACTGATACACACTCACACACTAAAATGTTCGTACTATACATAGTTCCACTTGTTCGTGTGTATATGTATTTTTATTTATTCTTTTCTGTTCGTGTTTTTTTTGTTATTCTTTTTTCTGATCTTAGATTCTATTTCCGGTTCTATATTTTAACCTTATTTTGGCTTTATTTTTAATCTATTTTTATTGTGTAAACTGTTTTTGATAAGCTGTATAGGTTTAAGAAATAAAAAATAAAATAAATCTAGGTTGATGACGAATTTTAGCAACGCCATCTATCGAGCACATTGTTCAACACTTCAACTGCGTTACTTGTTATTTTTGTTACCTCTCAAAAGTTTTAATATTAAGATTAACTTATATTAGAATATATTTAACAATATATAACTAATCAATCAATATAAGTGTTTAAGAAATTTGAAGCAGTGGTTAAAGTAAATTTTCAATTGACCATAACTTCTTTTTCCCTTTACGGATTTTGACGAAATAAACTTGTGACAACGCTCCCAATTTTATGTAATCGCGTTCAAATCCGTTCTGTCACCTGTCTCCTGTTGGCTGTCATCTGTCTCCTGTTGGCTGTCACCTGTCTCCTGTTGGCTGTCACCTGTCTTCTGTTGGTTGTCATTTGTCTCATGTCAGCTGTCATTTGTTATCTGTCTTCTGTTGGCTGTCATTTGTCATCTGTCATCTGTCATCTGTCATCTGTCATCTGTCATCTGTCATCTGTCATCTGTCATCTGTCATCTGTCATCTGTCATCTGTCATCTGTCATCTGTCATCTGTCATCTGTCATCTGTCATCTGTCATCTGTCATCTGTCATCTGTCATCTGTCATCTGTCATCTGTCATCTGTCATCTGTCATCTGTCATCTGTCATCTGTCATCTGTCATCTGTCATCTGTCATCTGTCATCTGTCATCTGTCATCTGTCATCTGTCATCTGTCGTCTGTCATCTGTCATCTGTCATCTGTCATCTGTCATCTGTCATCTGTCATCTGTCATCTGTCATCTGTCATCTGTCATCTGTCATCTGTCATCTGTCATCTGTCATCTGTCATCTGTCATCTGTCATCTGTCATCTGTCATCTGTCATCTGTCATCTGTCATCTGTCATCTGTCATCTGTCATCTGTCATCTGTCTGTCTGTTTCTTGCACGGGCTAAAACTTGTTACAATTGGAATTATATATAATTATGCGTTACTCAGGGATGATTAGCTTTACAGGATCCGATGATTCAGGGAAATCGAGATAAATTTCAAATTAACTTACAGGCAATTACTTTTCTGCAAATTTTATGTTCTGATAGTCATCTTCTTATGTGGATGAGCTGATGATGGAAGGTAAAACTCATCAGCGTTAAAAGAAAATTCTTACGAAGTTATGAGTACGACATACGTACTTGTAAGGTTATTAGTTTGACCGAATAATAAAAGGTAAACCTCATTACATTAAGGATGTAGGTGGAAAAATGGATGCGGACAAATGCAAACGTCTCTTCACAGTGTTTCCTTTTACTTGTTTGTATGGATAGTGTTAACTCAAAATAATCATAGGGTAAAACGTTAATGAAAGCTTGAACTGCATGGTAGTCATTACACAATGAAGCATCTTAATACCGCGATGGATATATTTGGCCTAAGTAGAAGTTCTTTAAAAAAAACTAAGACTCAACCTCGCGCACTCACTCACACAGCAACACCATTGCACACACTGATACACACTCACACACTAAAATGTTCGTACTACACATAGTTCCACTTGTTCGTGTGTATATGTATTTTTATTTATTCTTTTCTGTTCGTGTTTTTTTTGTTATTCTTTTTTCTGATCTTAGATTCTATTTCCGGTTCTATATTTTAACCTTATTTTGGCTTTATTTTTAATCTATTTTTATTGTGTAAACTGTTTTTGATAAGCTGTATAGGTTTAAGAAATAAAAAATAAAATAAATCTAGGTTGATGACGAATTTTAGCAACGCCATCTATCGAGCACATTGTTCAACACTTCAACTGCGTTACTTGTTATTTTTGTTACCTCTCAAAAGTTTTAATATTAAGATTAACTTATATTAGAATATATTTAACAATATATAACTAATCAATCAATATAAGTGTTTAAGAAATTTGAAGCAGTGGTTAAAGTAAATTTTCAATTGACCATAACTTCTTTTTCCCTTTACGGATTTTGACGAAATAAACTTGTGACAACGCTCCCAATTTTATGTAATCGCGTTCAAATCCGTTCTGTCACCTGTCTCCTGTTGGCTGTCATCTGTCTCCTGTTGGCTGTCACCTGTCTCCTGTTGGCTGTCATCTGTCTTCTGTTGGTTGTCATTTGTCTCATGTCAGCTGTCATTTGTTATCTGTCTTCTGTTGGCTGTCATTTGTATCCTGTCATTTGTCATCTGTCATCTGTCCTCTGTCATCTGTCATCTGTCATCTGTCATCTGTCATCTGTCATCTGTCATCTGTCATCTGTCATCTGTCATCTGTCATCTGTCATCTGTCATCTGTCATCTGTCATCTGTCATCTGTCATCTGTCATCTGTCATCTGTCATCTGTCATCTGTCTGTCTGTTTCTTTCACGGGCTAAAACTTGTTACAATTGGAATTATATATAATTATGCGTTACTCAGGGATGATGTAGCTTTACAGGATCCGATGATTCAGGGAAATCGAGATAAGTTTCAAATTAACTTACAGGCAATTACTTTTCTGCAAATTTTATGTTCTGATAGTCATCTTCTTATGTGGATGAGCTGATGATGGAAGGTAAAACTCATCAGCGTTAAAAGAAAATTCTTACGAAGTTATGAGTACGACATACGTACTTGTAAGGTTATTAGTTTGACCGAATAATAAAAGGTAAACCTCATTACATTAAGGATGTAGGTGGAAAAATGGATGCGGACAAATGCAAACGTCTCTTCACAGTGTTTCCTTTTACTTGTTTGTATGGATAGTGTTAACTCAAAATAATCATAGGGTAAAACGTTAATGAAAGCTTGAACTGCATGGTAGTCATTACACAATGAAGCATCTTAATACCGCGATGGATATCTTTGGCCTAAGTAGAAGTTCTTTAAAAAAAACTAAGACTCAACCTCGCGCACTCACTCACACAGCAACACCATTGCACACACTGATACACACTCACACACTAAAATGTTCGTACTATACATAGTTCCACTTGTTCGTGTGTATATGTATTTTTATTTATTCTTTTCTGTTCGTGTTTTTTTTGTTATTCTTTTTTCTGATCTTAGATTCTATTTCCGGTTCTATATTTTAACCTTATTTTGGCTTTATTTTTAATCTATTTTTATTGTGTAAACTGTTTTTGATAAGCTGTATAGGTTTAAGAAATAAAAAATAAAATAAATCTAGGTTGATGACGAATTTTAGCAACGCCATCTATCGAGCACATTGTTCAACACTTCAACTGCGTTACTTGTTATTTTTGTTACCTCTCAAAAGTTTTAATATTAAGATTAACTTATATTAGAATATATTTAACAATATATAACTAATCAATCAATATAAGTGTTTAAGAAATTTGAAGCAGTGGTTAAAGTAAATTTTCAATTGACCATAACTTCTTTTTCCCTTTACGGATTTTGACGAAATAAACTTGTGACAACGCTCCCAATTTTATGTAATCGCGTTCAAATCCGTTCTGTCACCTGTCTCCTGTTGGCTGTCATCTGTCTCCTGTTGGCTGTCACCTGTCTCCTGTTGGCTGTCACCTGTCTTCTGTTGGTTGTCATTTGTCTCATGTCAGCTGTCATTTGTTATCTGTCTTCTGTTGGCTGTCATTTGTCATCTGTCATCTGTCATCTGTCATCTGTCATCTGTCATCTGTCATCTGTCATCTGTCATCTGTCATCTGTCATCTGTCATCTGTCATCTGTCATCTGTCATCTGTCATCTGTCATCTGTCATCTGTCATCTGTCATCTGTCATCTGTCATCTGTCATCTGTCATCTGTCATCTGTCATCTGTCATCTGTCATCTGTCATCTGTCATCTGTCATCTGTCATCTGTCATCTGTCATCTGTCATCTGTCATCTGTCATCTGTCATCTGTCATCTGTCATCTGTCATCTGTCATCTGTCGTCTGTCATCTGTCATCTGTCATCTGTCATCTGTCATCTGTCATCTGTCATCTGTCATCTGTCATCTGTCATCTGTCATCTGTCATCTGTCATCTGTCATCTGTCATCTGTCATCTGTCATCTGTCATCTGTCATCTGTCATCTGTCATCTGTCATCTGTCATCTGTCATCTGTCATCTGTCATCTGTCATCTGTCATCTGTCTGTCTGTTTCTTGCACGGGCTAAAACTTGTTACAATTGGAATTATATATAATTATGCGTTACTCAGGGATGATTAGCTTTACAGGATCCGATGATTCAGGGAAATCGAGATAAATTTCAAATTAACTTACAGGCAATTACTTTTCTGCAAATTTTATGTTCTGATAGTCATCTTCTTATGTGGATGAGCTGATGATGGAAGGTAAAACTCATCAGCGTTAAAAGAAAATTCTTACGAAGTTATGAGTACGACATACGTACTACGTACTTGTAAGGTTATTAGTTTGACCGAATAATAAAAGGTAAACCTCATTACATTAAGGATGTAGGTGGAAAAATGGATGCGGACAAATGCAAACGTCTCTTCACAGTGTTTCCTTTTACTTGTTTGTATGGATAGTGTTAACTCAAAATAATCATAGGGTAAAACGTTAATGAAAGCTTGAACTGCATGGTAGTCATTACACAATGAAGCATCTTAATACCGCGATGGATATATTTGGCCTAAGTAGAAGTTCTTTAAAAAAAACTAAGACTCAACCTCGCGCACTCACTCACACAGCAACACCATTGCACACACTGATACACACTCACACACTAAAATGTTCGTACTACACATAGTTCCACTTGTTCGTGTGTATATGTATTTTTATTTATTCTTTTCTGTTCGTGTTTTTTTTGTTATTCTTTTTTCTGATCTTAGATTCTATTTCCGGTTCTATATTTTAACCTTATTTTGGCTTTATTTTTAATCTATTTTTATTGTGTAAACTGTTTTTGATAAGCTGTATAGGTTTAAGAAATAAAAAATAAAATAAATCTAGGTTGATGACGAATTTTAGCAACGCCATCTATCGAGCACATTGTTCAACACTTCAACTGCGTTACTTGTTATTTTTGTTACCTCTCAAAAGTTTTAATATTAAGATTAACTTATATTAGAATATATTTAACAATATATAACTAATCAAATCAATATAAGTGTTTAAGAAATTTGAAGCAGTGGTTAAAGTAAATTTTCAATTGACCATAACTTCTTTTTCCCTATACGGATTTTGACGAAATAAACTTGTGACAACGCTCCCAATTTTATGTAATCGCGTTCAAATCCGATCTGTCACCTGTCTCCTGTTGGCTGTCATCTGTCTCCTGTTGGCTGTCACCTGTCTCCTGTTGGCTGTCACCTGTCTTCTGTTGGTTGTCATTTGTCTCATGTCAGCTGTCATTTGTTATCTGTCTTCTGTTGGCTGTCATTTGTCATCTGTCATCTGTCATCTGTCATCTGTCATCTGTCATCTGTCATCTGTCATCTGTCATCTGTCATCTGTCATCTGTCATCTGTCATCTGTCATCTGTCATCTGTCATCTGTCATCTGTCATCTGTCATCTGTCATCTGTCATCTGTCATCTGTCATCTGTCATCTGTCATCTGTCATCTGTCATCTGTCATCTGTCATCTGTCATCTGTCATCTGTCATCTGTCATCTGTCATCTGTCATCTGTCATCTGTCATCTGTCATCTGTCATCTGTCATCTGTCATCTGTCATCTGTCATCTGTCATCTGTCATCTGTCATCTGTCATCTGTCATCTGTCATCTGTCATCTGTCATCTGTCATCTGTCATCTGTCATCTGTCATCTGTCATCTGTCATCTGTCATCTGTCATCTGTCATCTGTCATCTGTCATCTGTCATCTGTCATCTGTCATCTGTCATCTGTCATCTGTCATCTGTCATCTGTCATCTGTCATCTGTCATCTGTCATCTGTCATCTGTCATCTGTCATCTGTCATCTGTCATCTGTCATCTGTCATCTGTCATCTGTCATCTGTCATCTGTCATCTGTCATCTGTCATCTGTCATCTGTCATCTGTCATCTGTCATCTGTCATCTGTCATCTGTCATCTGTCATCTGTCATCTGTCATCTGTCATCTGTCATCTGTCATCTGTCATCTGTCATCTGTCATCTGTCATCTGTCATCTGTCATCTGTCATTTGTCTCATGTCAGCTGTCATTTGTATCCTGTCATCTGTCATCTGTCATTTGTCATCTGTCATCTGTCATCTGTCATCTGTCATCTGTCATCTGTCATCTGTCATCTGTCATCTGTCATCTGTCATCTGTCATCTGTCATCTGTCATCTGTCATCTGTCATCTGTCATCTGTCATCTGTCATTTGTCTCATGTCAGCTGTCATTTGTATCCTGTCATCTGTCATCTGTCATTTGTCATCTGTCATCTGTCATCTGTCATCTGTCATCTGTCATCTGTCATCTGTCATCTGTCATCTGTCATCTGTCATCTGTCATCTGTCATCTGTCATCTGTCATCTGTCATCTGTCATCTGTCATCTGTCATCTGTCATCTGTCATCTGTCATCTGTCATCTGTCATCTGTCATCTGTCATCTGTCATCTGTCATCTGTCATCTGTCATCTGTCATCTGTCATCTGTCATCTGTCATCTGTCATCTGTCATCTGTCATCTGTCATCTGTCATCTGTCATCTGTCATCTGTCATCTGTCATCTGTCATCTGTCATCTGTCATCTGTCATCTGTCATCTGTCATCTGTCATCTGTCATCTGTCATCTGTCATCTGTCATCTGTCATCTGTCATCTGTCATCTGTCATCTGTCATCTGTCATCTGTCATCTGTCATCTGTCATCTGTCATCTGTCATCTGTCATCTGTCATCTGTCATCTGTCATCTGTCATCTGTCATCTGTCATCTGTCATCTGTCATCTGTCATCTGTCATCTGTCATCTGTCATCTGTCATCTGTCATCTGTCATCTGTCATCTGTCATCTGTCATCTGTCATCTGTCATCTGTCATCTGTCATCTGTCATCTGTCATCTGTCATCTGTCATCTGTCATCTGTCATCTGTCATCTGTCATCTGTCTGTCTGTTTCTTTCACGGGCTAAAACTTGTTACAATTGGAATTATATATAATTATGCGTTACTCAGGGATGATGTAGCTTTACAGGATCCGATGATTCAGGGAAATCGAGATAAATTTCAAATTAACTTACAGGCAATTACTTTTCTGCAAATTTTATGTTCTGATAGTCATCTTCTTATGTGGATGAGCTGATGATGGAAGGTAAAACTCATCAGCGTTAAAAGAAAATTCTTACGAAGTTATGAGTACGACATACGTACTTGTAAGGTTATTAGTTTGACCGAATAATAAAAGGTAAACCTCATTACATTAAGGATGTAGGTGGAAAAATGGATGCGGACAAATGCAAACGTCTCTTCACAGTGTTTCCTTTTACTTGTTTGTATGGATAGTGTTAACTCAAAATAATCATAGGGTAAAACGTTAATGAAAGCTTGAACTGCATGGTAGTCATTACACAATGAAGCATCTTAATACCGCGATGGATATATTTGGCCTAAGTAGAAGTTCTTTAAAAAAAACTAAGACTCAACCTCGCGCACTCACTCACACAGCAACACCATTGCACACACTGATACACACTCACACACTAAAATGTTCGTACTACACATAGTTCCACTTGTTCGTGTGTATATGTATTTTTATTTATTCTTTTCTGTTCGTGTTTTTTTTGTTATTCTTTTTTCTGATCTTAGATTCTATTTCCGGTTCTATATTTTAACCTTATTTTGGCTTTATTTTTAATCTATTTTTATTGTGTAAACTGTTTTTGATAAGCTGTATAGGTTTAAGAAATAAAAAATAAAATAAATCTAGGTTGATGACGAATTTTAGCAACGCCATCTATCGAGCACATTGTTCAACACTTCAACTGCGTTACTTGTTATTTTTGTTACCTCTCAAAAGTTTTAATATTAAGATTAACTTATATTAGAATATATTTAACAATATATAACTAATCAATCAATATAAGTGTTTAAGAAATTTGAAGCAGTGGTTAAAGTAAATTTTCAATTGACCATAACTTCTTTTTCCCTTTACGGACTTTGACGAAATAAACTTGTGACAACGCTCCCAATTTTATGTAATCGCGTTCAAATCCGATCTGTCACCTGTCTCCTGTTGGCTGTCATCTGTCTCCTGTTGGCTGTCACCTGTCTCCTGTTGGCTGTCACCTGTCTTCTGTTGGTTGTCATGTGTCTCATGTCAGCTGTCATTTGTTATCTGTCTTCTGTTGGCTGTCATTTGTCATCTGTCATCTGTCATCTGTCATCTGTCATCTGTCATCTGTCATCTGTCATCTGTCATCTGTCATCTGTCATCTGTCATCTGTCATCTGTCATCTGTCATCTGTCATCTGTCATCTGTCATCTGTCATCTGTCATCTGTCATCTGTCATCTGTCATCTGTCATCTGTCATCTGTCATCTGTCATCTGTCATCTGTCATCTGTCATCTGTCATCTGTCATCTGTCATCTGTCATCTGTCATCTGTCATCTGTCATCTGTCATCTGTCATCTGTCATCTGTCATCTGTCATCTGTCATCTGTCATCTGTCATCTGTCATCTGTCATCTGTCATCTGTCATCTGTCATCTGTCATCTGTCATCTGTCTGTCTGTTTCTTTCACGGGCTAAAACTTGTTACAATTGGAATTATATATAATTATGCGTTACTCAGGGATGATGTAGCTTTACAGGATCCGATGATTCAGGGAAATCGAGATAAGTTTCAAATTAACTTACAGGCAATTACTTTTCTGCAAATTTTATGTTCTGATAGTCATCTTCTTATGTGGATGAGCTGATGATGGAAGGTAAAACTCATCAGCGTTAAAAGAAAATTCTTACGAAGTTATGAGTACGACATACGTACTTGTAAGGTTATTAGTTTGACCGAATAATAAAAGGTAAACCTCATTACATTAAGGATGTAGGTGGAAAAATGGATGCGGACAAATGCAAACGTCTCTTCACAGTGTTTCCTTTTACTTGTTTGTATGGATAGTGTTAACTCAAAATAATCATAGGGTAAAACGTTAATGAAAGCTTGAACTGCATGGTAGTCATTACACAATGAAGCATCTTAATACCGCGATGGATATCTTTGGCCTAAGTAGAAGTTCTTTAAAAAAAACTAAGACTCAACCTCGCGCACTCACTCACACAGCAACACCATTGCACACACTGATACACACTCACACACTAAAATGTTCGTACTATACATAGTTCCACTTGTTCGTGTGTATATGTATTTTTATTTATTCTTTTCTGTTCGTGTTTTTTTTGTTATTCTTTTTTCTGATCTTAGATTCTATTTCCGGTTCTATATTTTAACCTTATTTTGGCTTTATTTTTAATCTATTTTTATTGTGTAAACTGTTTTTGATAAGCTGTATAGGTTTAAGAAATAAAAAATAAAATAAATCTAGGTTGATGACGAATTTTAGCAACGCCATCTATCGAGCACATTGTTCAACACTTCAACTGCGTTACTTGTTATTTTTGTTACCTCTCAAAAGTTTTAATATTAAGATTAACTTATATTAGAATATATTTAACAATATATAACTAATCAATCAATATAAGTGTTTAAGAAATTTGAAGCAGTGGTTAAAGTAAATTTTCAATTGACCATAACTTCTTTTTCCCTTTACGGATTTTGACGAAATAAACTTGTGACAACGCTCCCAATTTTATGTAATCGCGTTCAAATCCGTTCTGTCACCTGTCTCCTGTTGGCTGTCATCTGTCTCCTGTTGGCTGTCACCTGTCTCCTGTTGGCTGTCACCTGTCTTCTGTTGGTTGTCATTTGTCTCATGTCAGCTGTCATTTGTTATCTGTCTTCTGTTGGCTGTCATTTGTCATCTGTCATCTGTCATCTGTCATCTGTCATCTGTCATCTGTCATCTGTCATCTGTCATCTGTCATCTGTCATCTGTCATCTGTCATCTGTCATCTGTCATCTGTCATCTGTCATCTGTCATCTGTCATCTGTCATCTGTCATCTGTCATCTGTCATCTGTCATCTGTCATCTGTCATCTGTCATCTGTCATCTGTCATCTGTCATCTGTCATCTGTCATCTGTCATCTGTCATCTGTCATCTGTCATCTGTCATCTGTCATCTGTCATCTGTCATCTGTCATCTGTCATCTGTCATCTGTCGTCTGTCATCTGTCATCTGTCATCTGTCATCTGTCATCTGTCATCTGTCATCTGTCATCTGTCATCTGTCATCTGTCATCTGTCATCTGTCATCTGTCATCTGTCATCTGTCATCTGTCATCTGTCATCTGTCATCTGTCATCTGTCATCTGTCATCTGTCATCTGTCATCTGTCATCTGTCATCTGTCATCTGTCTGTCTGTTTCTTTCACGGGCTAAAACTTGTTACAATTGGAATTATATATAATTATGCGTTACTCAGGGATGATTAGCTTTACAGGATCCGATGATTCAGGGAAATCGAGATAAATTTCAAATTAACTTACAGGCAATTACTTTTCTGCAAATTTTATGTTCTGATAGTCATCTTCTTATGTGGATGAGCTGATGATGGAAGGTAAAACTCATCAGCGTTAAAAGAAAATTCTTACGAAGTTATGAGTACGACATACGTACTTGTAAGGTTATTAGTTTGACCGAATAATAAAAGGTAAACCTCATTACATTAAGGATGTAGGTGGAAAAATGGATGCGGACAAATGCAAACGTCTCTTCACAGTGTTTCCTTTTACTTGTTTGTATGGATAGTGTTAACTCAAAATAATCATAGGGTAAAACGTTAATGAAAGCTTGAACTGCATGGTAGTCATTACACAATGAAGCATCTTAATACCGCGATGGATATATTTGGCCTAAGTAGAAGTTCTTTAAAAAAAACTAAGACTCAACCTCGCGCACTCACTCACACAGCAACACCATTGCACACACTGATACACACTCACACACTAAAATGTTCGTACTACACATAGTTCCACTTGTTCGTGTGTATATGTATTTTTATTTATTCTTTTCTGTTCGTGTTTTTTTTGTTATTCTTTTTTCTGATCTTAGATTCTATTTCCGGTTCTATATTTTAACCTTATTTTGGCTTTATTTTTAATCTATTTTTATTGTGTAAACTGTTTTTGATAAGCTGTATAGGTTTAAGAAATAAAAAATAAAATAAATCTAGGTTGATGACGAATTTTAGCAACGCCATCTATCGAGCACATTGTTCAACACTTCAACTGCGTTACTTGTTATTTTTGTTACCTCTCAAAAGTTTTAATATTAAGATTAACTTATATTAGAATATATTTAACAATATATAACTAATCAAATCAATATAAGTGTTTAAGAAATTTGAAGCAGTGGTTAAAGTAAATTTTCAATTGACCATAACTTCTTTTTCCCTATACGGATTTTGACGAAATAAACTTGTGACAACGCTCCCAATTTTATGTAATCGCGTTCAAATCCGATCTGTCACCTGTCTCCTGTTGGCTGTCATCTGTCTCCTGTTGGCTGTCACCTGTCTCCTGTTGGCTGTCACCTGTCTTCTGTTGGTTGTCATTTGTCTCATGTCAGCTGTCATTTGTTATCTGTCTTCTGTTGGCTGTCATTTGTCATCTGTCATCTGTCATCTGTCATCTGTCATCTGTCATCTGTCATCTGTCATCTGTCATCTGTCATCTGTCATCTGTCATCTGTCATCTGTCATCTGTCATCTGTCATCTGTCATCTGTCATCTGTCATCTGTCATCTGTCATCTGTCATCTGTCATCTGTCATCTGTCATCTGTCATCTGTCATCTGTCATCTGTCATCTGTCATCTGTCATCTGTCATCTGTCATCTGTCATCTGTCATCTGTCATCTGTCATCTGTCATCTGTCATCTGTCATCTGTCATCTGTCATCTGTCATCTGTCATCTGTCATCTGTCATCTGTCATCTGTCATCTGTCATCTGTCATCTGTCATCTGTCATCTGTCATCTGTCATCTGTCATCTGTCATCTGTCATCTGTCATCTGTCATCTGTCATCTGTCATCTGTCATCTGTCATCTGTCATCTGTCATCTGTCATCTGTCATCTGTCATCTGTCATCTGTCATCTGTCATCTGTCATCTGTCATCTGTCATCTGTCATCTGTCATCTGTCATCTGTCATCTGTCATCTGTCATCTGTCATCTGTCATCTGTCATCTGTCATCTGTCATCTGTCATCTGTCATCTGTCATCTGTCATCTGTCATCTGTCATCTGTCATCTGTCATCTGTCATCTGTCATCTGTCATCTGTCATCTGTCATCTGTCATCTGTCATCTGTCATCTGTCATCTGTCATCTGTCATCTGTCATCTGTCATCTGTCATCTGTCATCTGTCATCTGTCATCTGTCATTTGTCTCATGTCAGCTGTCATTTGTATCCTGTCATCTGTCATCTGTCATTTGTCATCTGTCATCTGTCATCTGTCATCTGTCATCTGTCATCTGTCATCTGTCATCTGTCATCTGTCATCTGTCATCTGTCATCTGTCATCTGTCATCTGTCATCTGTCATCTGTCATCTGTCATTTGTCTCATGTCAGCTGTCATTTGTATCCTGTCATCTGTCATCTGTCATTTGTCATCTGTCATCTGTCATCTGTCATCTGTCATCTGTCATCTGTCATCTGTCATCTGTCATCTGTCATCTGTCATCTGTCATCTGTCATCTGTCATCTGTCATCTGTCATCTGTCATCTGTCATCTGTCATCTGTCATCTGTCATCTGTCATCTGTCATCTGTCATCTGTCATCTGTCATCTGTCATCTGTCATCTGTCATCTGTCATCTGTCATCTGTCATCTGTCATCTGTCATCTGTCATCTGTCATCTGTCATCTGTCATCTGTCATCTGTCATCTGTCATCTGTCATCTGTCATCTGTCATCTGTCATCTGTCATCTGTCATCTGTCATCTGTCATCTGTCATCTGTCATCTGTCATCTGTCATCTGTCATCTGTCATCTGTCATCTGTCATCTGTCATCTGTCATCTGTCATCTGTCATCTGTCATCTGTCATCTGTCATCTGTCATCTGTCATCTGTCATCTGTCATCTGTCATCTGTCATCTGTCATCTGTCATCTGTCATCTGTCATCTGTCATCTGTCATCTGTCATCTGTCATCTGTCATCTGTCATCTGTCATCTGTCATCTGTCATCTGTCATCTGTCATCTGTCATCTGTCATCTGTCATCTGTCATCTGTCATCTGTCATCTGTCATCTGTCATCTGTCATCTGTCATCTGTCCTCTGTCCTCTGTCCTCTGTCATCTGTCATCTGTCATCTGTCATCTGTCATCTGTCATCTGTCATCTGTCATCTGTCATCTGTCATCTGTCATCTGTCATCTGTCATCTGTCATCTGTCATCTGTCATCTGTCATCTGTCATCTGTCATCTGTCATCTGTCATTTGTCTCATGTCAGCTGTCATTTGTATCCTGTCATCTGTCATCTGTCATCTGTCATCTGTCATCTGTCATCTGTCATCTGTCATCTGTCATCTGTCATCTGTCATCTGTCATCTGTCATCTGTCATCTGTCATCTGTCATCTGTCATTTGTCTCATGTCAGCTGTCATCTGTCATCTGTCATCTGTCATCTGTCATCTGTCATCTGTCATCTGTCATCTGTCATCTGTCATCTGTCATCTGTCATCTGTCTGTCTGTTTCTTTCACGGGCTAAAACTTGTTACAATTGGAATTATATATAATTATGCGTTACTCAGGGATGATGTAGCTTTACAGGATCCGATGATTCAGGGAAATCGAGATTAATTTCAAATTAACTTACAGGCAATTACTTTTCTGCAAATTTTATGTTCTGATAGTCATCTTCTTATGTGGATGAGCTGATGATGGAAGGTAAAACTCATCAGCGTTAAAAGAAAATTCTTACGAAGTTATGAGTACGACATACGTACTTGTAAGGTTATTAGTTTGACCGAATAATAAAAGGTAAACCTCATTACATTAAGGATGTAGGTGGAAAAATGGATGCGGACAAATGCAAACGTCTCTTCACAGTGTTTCCTTTTACTTGTTTGTATGGATAGTGTTAACTCAAAATAATCATAGGGTAAAACGTTAATGAAAGCTTGAACTGCATGGTAGTCATTACACAATGAAGCATCTTAATACCGCGATGGATATATTTGGCCTAAGTAGAAGTTCTTTAAAAAAAACTAAGACTCAACCTCGCGCACTCACTCACACAGCAACACCATTGCACACACTGATACACACTCACACACTAAAATGTTCGTACTACACATAGTTCCACTTGTTCGTGTGTGTATGTATTTTTATTTATTCTTTTCTGTTCGTGTTTTTTTTGTTATTCTTTTTTCTGATCTTAGATTCTATTTCCGGTTCTATATTTTAACCTTATTTTGGCTTTATTTTTAATCTATTTTTATTGTGTAAACTGTTTTTGATAAGCTGTATAGGTTTAAGAAATAAAAAATAAAATAAATCTAGGTTGATGACGAATTTTAGCAACGCCATCTATCGAGCACATTGTTCAACACTTCAACTGCGTTACTTGTTATTTTTGTTACCTCTCAAAAGTTTTAATATTAAGATTAACTTATATTAGAATATATTTAACAATATATAACTAATCAAATCAATATAAGTGTTTAAGAAATTTGAAGCAGTGGTTAAAGTAAATTTTCAATTGACCATAACTTCTTTTTCCCTATACGGATTTTGACGAAATAAACTTGTGACAACGCTCCCAATTTTATGTAATCGCGTTCAAATCCGATCTGTCACCTGTCTCCTGTTGGCTGTCATCTGTCTCCTGTTGGCTGTCACCTGTCTCCTGTTGGCTGTCACCTGTCTTCTGTTGGTTGTCATTTGTCTCATGTCAGCTGTCATTTGTTATCTGTCTTCTGTTGGCTGTCATTTGTCATCTGTCATCTGTCATCTGTCATCTGTCATCTGTCATCTGTCATCTGTCATCTGTCATCTGTCATCTGTCATCTGTCATCTGTCATCTGTCATCTGTCATCTGTCATCTGTCATATGTCATCTGTCATCTGTCATCTGTCATCTGTCATCTGTCATCTGTCATCTGTCATCTGTCATCTGTCATCTGTCATCTGTCATCTGTCATCTGTCATCTGTCATCTGTCATCTGTCATCTGTCATCTGTCATCTGTCATCTGTCATCTGTCATCTGTCATCTGTCATCTGTCATCTGTCATCTGTCATCTGTCATCTGTCATCTGTCATCTGTCATCTGTCATCTGTCATCTGTCATCTGTCATCTGTCATCTGTCATCTGTCATCTGTCATCTGTCATCTGTCATCTGTCATCTGTCATCTGTCATCTGTCATCTGTCATCTGTCATCTGTCATCTGTCATCTGTCATCTGTCATCTGTCATCTGTCATCTGTCATCTGTCATCTGTCATCTGTCATCTGTCATCTGTCATCTGTCATCTGTCATCTGTCATCTGTCATCTGTCATCTGTCACCTGTCATCTGTCATCTGTCATCTGTCATCTGTCATCTGTCATCTGTCATCTGTCATCTGTCATCTGTCATCTGTCATCTGTCATCTGTCATCTGTCATCTGTCATCTGTCATCTGTCATCTGTCATCTGTCATCTGTCATCTGTCATCTGTCATCTGTCATCTGTCATCTGTCATCTGTCATCTGTCATCTGTCATCTGTCATCTGTCATCTGTCATCTGTCATCTGTCATCTGTCATCTGTCATCTGTCATCTGTCATCTGTCATCTGTCATCTGTCATCTGTCATCTGTCATCTGTCATCTGTCTTCTGTCATTTGTCATTTGTCTCATGTCGGCTGTCATTTGTCTCATGTCGGCTGTCATTTGTCTCCTGTCATCTGTCTCCTATCATCTGTCTCCTGTCACTTGTCTCCTGTTGGCTGTCATCTGCCTCCTGTCGGCTGTCATCTATCTCCCGTTGGCTGTCATTTGTCTCATGTCAGCTGTCATTTGTATCCTGTATCCTGTCTCCTGTCATCTATCATCTGTCTCCTGTCATCTGTCAACTGTCTCCTGTTGGCTGTCACCTGTCTCCTGTTGGTTGTCATCTGTCTCCTGTCATCTGTCTCCTGTTGGTTGTCATCTGTCTCCTGTCATCTGTCTCCTGTCATTTGTCTCCTGTCACTTGTCTCCTGTTGGCTGTCACCTGCCTCCTGTCGGCTGTCATCTATCTCCTGTTGGCTGTCATTTGTCTCATGTCGGCTGTCATTTGTATCCTGTCTCCTGTCATCTGTCAACTGTCTCCTGTTGGCTGTCATCTGTCTCCTGTCATTTGTCTCCTGTCATCTGTCTCCTGACATATGTCATCTGTGTTTTGTCATCTGTCATCTGTCTCCTGTTGGTTGTCATTTGTCTCCTGTCATCTGTCATTTGTCTCCTGTCATCTGTCATTTGTCTTCTGTCATCTGTCATTTGTCTTCTGTTAGCTGTCTCCTGTTGGCTGTCATCTGTCTCCTGTTGGTTGTCATTTGTCTCCTGTCATCTGTTAGCTGTCTCCTGTCATCTGTCTCCTGTCATCTGTCATCTGTCACCTGTCTCCTGTCATCTGTCATCTGTCTCCAGTCATCTGTCTCCTGTTGGCTGTCATTTGTCTCTTGTCATCTGTCATATGTCTTTTGTTAGCTGTCTCCTGTCGGCTGTCATTTGTCTCCTGTCGGCTGTCATCTGTTAGCTGTCTCCTGTTGGCTGTCATCTGTCATTTGTCTGCTGTCATCTGTCTCCTGTCATCTGTCATCTGTCTCTTGTCATAAGTTAAAGCGTTTCTAAGTCGGCGTAAGTTCATATAATAACTTTGTTGCTTCTTAGCTTTAGTTTTTTCTTAATAGACCAATGTTGAAAAACGTTTCTTTTTTACAAAGCTGTATGTTAATTAGATAAAAAAGGAGGCATTATGACTATTTTTTTGTTCAGTAGGGGGTACTTTCCAGTTGGTCCCGTAGTCAGGGTCCGATGATTCAGGGAAATCAAAGGCAACTTTAAAATTAACTTACAGGCAATTATTTTCCTGACAATTTTATATTCTGATAGTCATCTTCTTATGTGGATGAGCTGATGATGGAAAGTAAACCTCCTCAGCGGTTAAGAGTTGAAAGAAAGTTCTTACGAAGTTATACGTACTTGTGAGGTTATTAGTTTGACCGAATAATAAAATGTAAACCTCATTACATTAAGGATGTAGGTGGAAAAATGGAGGCGGACAAATGACAAACGTCTCTTCACTCATTTCCTTTTACTTGTTTGTATAGGTAGTGTTCACTCGAAATAATCATAGGGTCGGATTTTGACTTTTGACAACGCTCTTATTATATGTAATCCAACTGTGAAAACCACGTTCAAATCCGTTCAGTAGTTCTGAAGTTATAATGTACCAGACAGACAGACAGACAGACAAGAATTCCAAAAATTGTTTTTTTGGTTTCTATGACTCTTCTTTAATTGCCTACTTTCAGTTTTTTGGAAAAATATTTAATGTACATATAATTCGGAGCGTTGTCAAAAGTTTATTTTGTCAAAATCGGTTAAGAGAAAAAGAAGTTATGGTCAATTGAAAATTTACTTCAACCACTGCTTCAAAATTTTTAAACACTTATATTGATTGATTAGTTATATATTGTTAAATATGTTCTAATATAAGTTAATCTTAATATGAAAACTTATGAGAGGTAACAAAAATAACAAATAACGCAGTGCGCGCGGGCGCGGTTGAAGTGTTTAACAATGTGCTCGATAGATGGCGTTGATAAAATTCTTCATCAACCTAGATTTATTTTATTTTTTTATTTCTTAAACCTATACAGCTTATCAAAAACAGTTTACACAATAAAAATAGTTTAAAAATAAAGCCAAAATACGGTTAAAATATAGAACCTGAAATAGAATCTAAGATCAGAAAAAAGAATAACAAAAAAAAAAACGAACAGAAAAAAATAAATAAAAATACACATACACATGAACAAGTGGAACTATGTAAGTACGAACATTTTGTGTGTGTGTGTGTGTGTATCAGTGTGTGCAATGGTGTTGCTGTGTGAGTGAGTGTGCAAGGTTGAGTCTTAGTTTTTTTTTAGAACTTCTACTTAGGCCAAATATATCCATCGCGGTATTAAGATGCTCCATTGTGTAATGACTACCATGCACTTCAAACTTTCATTAATGATTATTTCGAGTGAACACTACCTATACAAACAAGTAAAAGGAAACGAGTGAAGAGACGTTTAACGTTTGTCCGCATCCATTTTTCCATCTACATCCTTAACGTTAATGAGGTTTACCTTTTATTATTTGGTCAAGCTAATAAGTAATAACCTCACAAGTACGTATTTCGTACTCATAACTTCGTAAGAATTTTCTTTCACCACTTAACCGCTGAGGAGATTTACCTTCCATCCTCAGCTCATCCACATAAGAAGATGACTATCAGAATATAAAATCGTCAGAATAGTAATTGCCTGTACGTTAATTTGAAAGTTGCCCTCGATTTCCCTGAATCATCCGATCCTGTAAAGCTACATCATCCCTGAGTAACACAGGCTATATATAATTCCAATTGTAACAAGATTTTAGCCCGTGAAAGAAAGCCCTGTCGAGATCATTAAAAAACGCTATATACTTAACCAAATTACACGTGGGCGAAGCCTCGGGCGGAAAGCTAGTAGGTATATAACAGTTGTCTTATTTAGTTTGATATCATCGCCACCATCTAAATATAATGTTTATTGAGTAATCCTAATACTTATCAAAGCTAAATCTACGAAAAAACCCGAAAACACAAAATTAATTCGCGTAACATTCTGCCGGGCCCTTTCTTATCTAATCTGGTCTCAATAAACGCGCGTATTTTTATTTATTTTTCTACATGAGAATACAGAACTTTTCACGATTCATAATTAGCGAAGTTGTTATTCTTAAAAACACGTTGATTGAGGAAACATTACTTTATAGAAAAATGATTCTATGCGGAAATATAAACCTTGTGTATAAGTCTGTAAAAGGATCTAGCGCCACTAGATGTTTTTTTAATTATTACATACGATCTTGGATTTTTTAATTAAGCATAACATAATTCAATTTTGTACTAACTATCTGTTTAGTTAAAAATTTAAAATTTTTTTTCGTATTGATTTTTTTTGTTCTTACAATAAAATTGGATAACAATATATCTCATGTAACATGTAATTACAAGACGACATTACAAGATGTCTAGATAAATCACTAGTTTTTGCAACGTTATTCTGTCGCTTTGGCTTATAATTATACGGTCTGTCTAGACATAGTGCTCTAATGACCTCAGTTAAACTTTTCAGCTAAGTTTTGATTCACTATTTTATTACATCAGTTTTAACTAAATGTTTAAAAATATGTTATCTCCCATAATTGTAGGATTATTTTACGTCTGTTATTTAAATAGTTTCAATATCTTACCGGTAATCGCATTCAGTACACTTAAGTTGTATACTATTTGAGTGTACGCGTATTTTCCTGCCTGTATAAGCGGATAACCGCATATCGGTACAAAAAATCGGGTTGGAAGTAATTAAAATCTAATGGATTCAATGGATGTGACTGCTTCAATAGAGCTTGTTAAACATCAGACCATGATAAGGATACGTAAAAATATTTAGATTTTATCGTTTGCCGATAAATGAAACATTATTTTTTGTACATGTAAGTTAAGTGACTGAAATCACCTAGTAGGCATATTATGTATGTAACATACATAGAAGAATTAAAAGAGACACCTTTCCGTTTCTCTAAATGTTGAACCCCTTTCTACTTTGAATTACAACCTATTACGAATTAAAATAAAGTTAAATAAATAATACACATATATGTGTATGACAATATGACAATAACATACTTCTTTACGTTTATTGTTTTATATATTAACATATGTTTCTTTATTTGTTTGTCAATGATAATAATTAAATATTTATTTAGTTAATTTTCGAATATGAATACATGAAAATAAATCCTAAAAGATATTCAAATTTAAACAAGCTTAAACGAAATGTAACCATCTGCTGCCGGACATCGAATCTGTTCCCCCTTTATTGCAACCCTTACACCTGTCGAACGATTTTGTATTTTGATTTTGACTTACTTTTTATTCATTTTGGAAGTGAAATTTGCACACCTTTTGTTCGGTTACATTCGTGTATTGTCTATCATAAGGGTTTTAAACAAGAAAAAGATACTTTCGATATTCGACAGATCTGTCCATATAAGTACACATACATATGAATAATAACTTGAACGACTTCACATATTCTTAAAACTTTGGAAATAAGGTTAATATTTACAACGTTTTAAGAAGATTTTTCTAAGGTGTAAGAAGGGTATTATATATGGCCTCTTTAGCCAAGAATCTCTTTGATAAAGAAGTCAAATAAATATTAAATTAAATTGATACAATACTCAAAAACCAAAGTTACAATATACACGTCTGACTAGGTTACATAATACTTTCAACTCCTTACAAGTAGAGAAAACTGTAGGTGCTAAGCAGCATCTGCTAACATAACTCGCCGTTACAAATTAGTCAGCTGTGACCTAAAACAAAACAAACGACAATTTTCATGCAACACAGTGTTAATTATGTCATATACATGTCAACTTTTGAATGATATGCTTGGAGTAACAACAGACTACTAATGACCTAGACTATTTTATTTCAAACAGATGAGACACAAATATACAGAATACAAATATCACATCACTGATAGACTGATATAAAAACCGATAAGGATGTTATTAGTTTTCAAATATATATTTATTTTAAAAATCACTTTACAATTTCAATTTTTATAGCATCCAATCTTCTTTTGCTTTTATCCATCCATAGTATTTTCTTTCTTTACATTAGACTAGATATCAGTGATTTCAATGATTCAGTGATTCAACTCGTCCATGTTCTATAGATTATATTCTAAATTTACTTGGTAAATAAAACCAGCCTTCCTTACAATATTTCAAATAATATTTTTACAAAATCTTTATAACCTATATTAAGCAGTATTTTAAACTTAAAAAGGTGCTGCTTTATAATATGTAAACAAGATAAATAGAGTCATTTATAAGCCTATGATATTGAAGTGATCGTCCAATCATTTGGCCAGGTGCAGGAAAATATTTTTAAAAAATATACATAGATCTTAACCACGATTAGTGAACACTTAGTTGCAATAGCTTTGGGTAATTTATTAGGCATGGCAATTAAAAAATGTCAGCTTGGCATGTGGAATATTTAGGTTGTTTTGTGGTTTTATGTATTTCTTAGAATTATTGTTGAATGTGTTTAAATTTTAATCAATTTACTTAATATATTTATTTAAAAGTACGGTTGAATTTCAAATTATGTTTACGACTTTTATGCATTATGACTATTAAGAGAACGGATTATTTATTTTATTTTGTCACTTATCAGCTAATTAGCGTTGACCTGACAAAGTTAAGAAATTGTTCGAACACGCCTAATTAAAATACCTTCTAACGTGATATTTCTGTAAGAAGCTATTGTAATTATAACCTTAAAAATATCGTAAATAGGTCTTTCATAGACAACAGTTAGCATTTAGAGTCAGTTCGTGACGTTGTCGTGTCTCGAACCCCCGACATTCCGCAGAAGCTGTAAGTGGGACGCTCGAAGAATACGATTTATTGAACAAAACGCTCGACGGTCGGAGGTCACGTCGATGATACGGAAAGGCATGGAGGATAAGGTGGTACGAATCGATAAATATTGTTTAATAAACCTATACTAAACAATATTGATCGTCTACACACAGGCTAATATAGTCTCTCTTAATGATACACGATGTATTCATCTATTATAAATGCGAAATGAACTGTCTAAATGTTTGATTCGATTTCACGCTTAAATGACTGAAGCGATTTCCATGAAATTTGGTATGGAGATTGACTAAACTTTAAGAAAGGACATAGACTGAGGACTGAGACAAAGGGGTTGAAATAGGGGATAAAAGTTTGTAAATAATTTTAAACCGCCATTTATAAACCGAATTTCCAAATTCCTTTTGTATTTAAGCCACGTGGGCAAAAGCTATAAGTAATATATAAGCTCCCAGCACTTAAAAAACTCCAATAAAAATGTTGTACTACGTTCTAAAACTTAACAAACATACGTTGAAACTAGTTTTAATTTATTTTCGCTTAATTTAAAACATCAGATAATAAATGCTTATATACGCTATTGCATACGTCTTAAAGCGTAAATGAGCTAATCGGGCTGTCTATCTAACTAAAGCATATCCCAAACCTGTTTTATATGAGCAAAAATACAATTTTAATGAATTAAGCTGGCCATAAATTAGACTCGTTTCAAACATATTTACTCAACTTTCACTTTTTGTGAAATTTAGGGTTTTTGCTGTCTATGATAACAATTATTATATTTGGAATGGTTAAATTATAAATGTATATGATCGTTTTATGTGTCAGAATTAATTACTGGTGTTAATAGAATTCCAGCTGTTCCTTCCTACTACATTAAGTAATTTTTCCTTATAATTAATCACTTAAAATATTTTTTTGGTTTAACATTGAACATATTTAAAATAAATATTGATTTCTTTAAGGCGTATCCATAGCTGCTTTAGTTCACAACCGCTGATTTTACAGAAATGTTTGCGGAACTAACATTCCCTCATGATAATCTAACAAACTGATTACTGATTTAAAATCTCTTCCCATGTTGAAGATGAAAATGGTATGAAGTGAATAAAATAACAAACATAGCTTTCTCTTTCGCAGCATTTTGGGTTGTAAACTTAAGTTCTACATATAATTGTTTAAACTTCGTTTATTTTTTGTATAATCTGCTAGAAAACCGGTTTAAACTTTACCGAAGAGCGGTGCTTAGTGCGTAAAGCGTGATTCTTAAGAATTATATAACATTAGCATGTACCTACGGTAAATGAAACATCGTGACAACACGGGACCTTACACAAAAATCCACATCCTGTCAGATACAGAAGGCATTAACAAAAACCTATGAATTATATGACATATAAAAGACAGTTACAAAATAGTTTACCGCTCATACTTGACTATTTGTATAGCCCAGTCGGAAATGATTTTATTATGATATTGCAACAACATATATTCTTAACCGAGAGTTAAATTTGTTAAAAGAATGACTCACATCCATAAACGTAAAATGAAATCGTGGGAAAACAATTCTATAATGGTAAAAATGTCGCGAGCCGCTGCCGTTTGTGCATTATTTTGTAAACTATATAGTTAGTTGTTTCCACTTACCATTAATACAATTATTTATATAACACAGATATTCAGAAGGGTGATTGCCAGCGGATAGAGTGACAGATAGAGTGGCTGCCGAGTCATAGAGTGACAAAACTAATAAATCGCTTTTTCCCAAAAAATATTAATTTTTACTATATTCTTAGTATTGATCGTAGAGACAAAAACGGGTTTACTCATATACATAAAAAAGCCAAAGGAATTTGTTTTATAAAATAAAAAAATAATATAATTGTTCAGTTTACCAAAAAAAATACATTTTAATCTTTACCTTTTTTAGCAAATGGGCATCTTTAAAGCGAGCGTCACGTACTACCACAGCTTGTTAGATTCCTTTTCCCCAAATACGGTACCAATGATTAAAAAAAGACGTATGAACTTATTTAAAATATTTAAAGAATCTATATTATTGGTAATTTTGGTTTGATTCCCGATGATGATGTCAGTAACGTAATAAATGTCTGATATAATTTGAACACAACCAAACTGGTATTCTTTTACAATACATCTCTTAAATATACTTATTAAGACATCCAAGGTTTATCGCAACCGCAGTTGAGGCGTAATGACAAAGTAAAGTAACTATCATTACACAATTCAATGACAATTGTTTTATAATGTATAACCTTGTAAATTGTCAATGTCGACAAATAAGTCGTATAATTTTCTTAACATGGCAACTTCCGCAGATTATAGCGTTTTAAATCATTTGTCAATCTTATCACATTCAATCAAAACAGTAGCTATTCTTTATGGTATTGTATATTATAATTTTGCTTTCATAATATTAAAAATCTTTTGATTCCGTGGTTTCATACTTGATTTATTCATTTCATAGTGGATTTATTTGTGTCCAATTTATAAAAAAAAATAACTACAAAAAGGATGTCTTATTCTTGACCTTGATAGTAAAGTTTTCGATTTAGGAACAGCTTATTTAGCACTAAATGTAAAATAGTTAATTTTTATATATACCAAATTTGGTAAAAAAATAATATTTAATTATTAGTAACAAATTGGGTATAAATCTGATTATTTTAAGCACGCAAGAAGTAAGTCGGTAAATCGATCAGTTATATATTATCAATGTGACATATCGTTATTTTTAAAATTAGCCCATGAGGAAGACAAAAGATTTTTTTTTCATAAAAATGATCGATGAAGCCAAGCGCGGCAGATGCGCCATGATTTATGGCAACTTTTTAATGGTTTTTGAAATTTAAAAAATCAAACCATTTGGCATTCCGTAACGTCACTGTCACTGTCCTGTTTTGAAATTGTATCACATATGCGTACAAATTTGGTATAGATAGGTACCCGAGTACCTAAAGAAATTTGAAGAAAGAAGAAATCTAAGTCCTCAAAAGCTAATCATATCGCATTTCTTAGGAAACCAAAGTTTAGAAATATTTTTTTATATACGTCCCGGAAAGAATCTCTCATCTAACATTAAGCGGAAAAAAACTTAGAAAAAAGTAAGTGAGGGCGTAGAAGCATGTGTTTGAATTTTTGAATGTGGAACACATTCGGATATAGGACTTCCGATTCTTCCTTTTCATTAAAAAGAGGTTTTAATGCACATGTGTCGCGGGACACGTGCTTATTCAATACCTGCCTTTTCTAAATCTCTGCTTTCATTCCTTTATAGGGGTTATAAAAGTATGGATAATTTCAAATCAGTAGATTTTAGTAGTATATGTAAACTTACGATCCGCAGGATAGTGGTGCTTGTTATGTATAGACATTTAAGAGTCTTACAAAGTTTAAATGTATAATGTAAATGACTGGCAGGTTGTAAAAGCATGAATTTATGTCAAAAACAAAAATATAAATTAATAACTTAAAATTTATAATCCACGATAAACCAACCTTTTTCATTAACTTGTTCTAAGACGGCCTGAATAGAACTGCACTAGAGCGCGTGTTAAAAAAAAGCTGCACTTCCGACCTTTTGTCAACACAGCTGCATCTGGCACGTGCTAGTTCGTTGATAACAGCTATACCACTTCTATTAGAAATTTGACTTCAATCATAGAAATAAATATCTATACAAAATAGTTGATCATGAATGAAGGCAGAATTACGTCTTAATAGTCCTCTAATTATACCCAAACATATAATTTGAGTAATGGATTTTTAAAACGTTTAGGGTAATTCGCCAGTAAATTTATCTATTGTATGCAGTTATTTATTCTCAACTATTATCGTTTTCTTAAATTTAAAAACCTTAAGCCTAGTCATTTTAGACTGGCTTCCTGCCAAATTGCGGGCAGCTGGTTTTACGTCGTGTTGCGTCTAGGTGGCTATCATCTACTTGGTAATAGTCATACAATAAAATAATATATAGCATGCCTAATATAAAATATTCGTATTTTCATATAAATCTCGCATTTGTCCCCTAAAAAATAATGAAATCACGAGTAACAATACACTGGTTAGCTCAACTTTAGTGATACTTACAGCGTAATGCAAGTCTCAGTTAAATATATTTAAAATATGATAAAGTGAAAACGGCACAGTTTTAACTAGTTAAAGTACGATTAGGCATGGACACAAAATTTTATTCATATTGCGATATGACCAATAGTTTTGAATAGAGGTTTCGATTGAAGCTATTCACATACATGGAGCGAAGTAAATCAAAACGGTATTATTCTGATGAACAAAAACGATTTACGATTTAGAAAATTGTTTCCCTTACCATATACATAGTATGTGATTTATCTATTCGGGTGATTATATATTTATAGTGTATATACTTATATATTATACGTAGACTAATTTTAAATATTTTTATATAGATACGGATTATATAAATTATAATCCTTTCCATGTATATATTATCAGTTATTGATGAAGTATATCTTCGTTGGTAAAGTCATATTTTATATATTTTTACTTGTCTTCTTAAGTTTCGTAAAACAAAAGAATATTATTGAAGCACGACTCGAATGGGATCTGTAAAGCGATTTTACCAAATAAATTTTAGATACTCGTAAAAGTACTCGGACCTTTTTTTATTTAACAAATGTATTAATAATAACTACGTCCGTCTATGGGTCAGGTCATAGAGCTTTCAGCCAATCACTTTCACCTGTAGCGCCTTATTGACCATTAGTCAGCATCTCACATTGACCATAAATAATTATTTTTATATCACAAACAATAGAGTTTCTCTTAATGACATTCATTTGTTGTCTCCTTATTGTGTTTTATATTTCGAGAAATATAAGGAAAGTTATTATACTTTACTTTTTACGAAAATCACGCAAATGACTAAAGTGTGTAATTAACAAACATTATTTTAGTTAGTTACGATACGTTAACCTTTAAATATCGTAAATAAAAGAATGACATCAACTGTCTCGAATGGCGCTTCGGCCTAAAAATAACTGAATCTGCCATATGCACACGAAAAAACATCAAAACAGCACGCGAAGCAAAAACCTAATGCTCCGATAAGCGTCTTAAAACAGAGTGTCGTTTATGAAAAACTTTGCGGTTCCAAATTTAAAGTGCATTTTGTATCATCTGCCGACGCAACGAAGCATAGACTAGGCAAAAAGTAATGAAAAGGGGTAAAAGAGTCCCTTAATTTCGAAATTTGAAGGGTTAGGTAGAAAAAAGTGAATCTTTTTAAATTTTAAGTTGTACATGGCCAGGTGTTTTGTAATTTGGAACGTCTTACCGGAAATCTGTGGCGCATGTGTCTGTTTAACTCGTTCTTAGCGGAAACAGTCCATCCCTTCCCGCTCTTATTTCAAAAAGTAACCCCTTCGCAACATTGTCTTATTTTTCCAAACGTTTTTGCTGGATGTACTGGAATAATATCCAGAAGTTAATTAAGGGAGTATATTTAGACCACTTTTTATCGCTTCCTTACAAGCATTTTACATAGGTATCAAGGATATCAAGAATATCATCACGAAATCTTTCTTACAATTCAAGAGAAGTCTTTATATGAAATAAATTTACCTCGTTACATTGTATAAAAGTTGAATTTTACATGTGATTTAGTAATATGCTAAACTGTGACTTAAATAATATTATCCTTTATTATCGATTATATACCAACAGGTGCTACCTGCCAGATTGCGGAGGGTTGAAATGTACCACAAGGTAGTTTTCTTATTGTAACCGATACACTGAATGTTAATTTTATTTTATTATTTTGATTTAACAAAATACACAAAACAATACAATTTGTTTTTTATGAATTTAATTAAATATACAATCTTATAGACATAATGTAGGTACTAACAAACATTATAAAATGATTATCTTTTTGTTTAAATTTATTTTTTTATACAATTTTAATATGTCTGCTGTTTAAGCTTAATCGTTTATAGTGTACTTAATTCTAAATTCGATCTTTCGTTTCTTCTAAATATCGATATTTGGCATTAAAAGGCCGGATTCACTGACCTCTTGTCTTAACAGTCTTTTAGCTTAATCATTATACATCCGTGGGATAGTATGACAATGTTGTTATACAGTATCAGTGATTGATCGTGCGATAAGGATATAGTTTAAACTCAAAAATTTATTGCCGTGCAAGCTTAAGCTTAAAGTTGATTCTTTTTGTACATAGTTACAAATAATTATTGAAACTCTCTTCTGTATGCTTTACAATCATAAATCCCGAATGTTTTAAATAGCTTTCCTAGATTTTCCTGTGCACAACATATATTAATATAGAACATAGTTATCTATGCAAAGAGGCGCCTCATCGAATCCACAAACTTTTATGAAAGTACATTGGCCAGCGTGACTAAATATCAACTAAGTTATAAATATATTTAATAATGTGTTAAGCGTTATTAAAAATTATAATTGGTTTCAGACGCCCACGTGTCATTATTTTAAAGTACGCATAAATCAGATGTCCTTACTAATCGGTCTCGGAGACCCTTAGCTTATGATTTACGCGGAAGGGTTAAGTCAATATTTATAAATACTTCTATATGAGTCATTAATTTCATGTGTTTTGAATTAAATAAGATAGCTTTTGGATGTTTTGACTTTGTTGTCAATATAGCTCGAATATTTGGTGTGA
The DNA here is from genome assembly GCA_951799465.1 of Leptophobia aripa. Classification (NCBI taxonomy): domain Eukaryota; kingdom Metazoa; phylum Arthropoda; class Insecta; order Lepidoptera; family Pieridae; genus Leptophobia; species Leptophobia aripa. Next base: position 4,186,270 of record OX637267.1, on the reverse strand, counting down.
AACCACAAAGATTAAGGGTCGGAAGCAGCAGACTCAAAAACCTGACCATGTTATCATTTATATAAATGTTATTATTTCTCTACCCCAAGATCTTCTACGAGGTATGATGACTAAACAGTGTAAGCGTACATTTTTTTTAATTTAGTCCAATAAAATTAATGTATAAACATTTCATAATAATTTCTACGTTTGTTTCGCTTATTCATTTTATTTACACAATAAATACTATTCATATAATATATGTAGGGGTTTGATTGATTCTGTGACGGATATTTATATATATATATGGATATATATATGTATATACTAATATCTACGATGATACATATATACTTGTATTAATTTAATGATATTTCCCGTTTGGCTAAACGAATCGTTTACCTGTGCACCATATGATCGTCAGTTGTCTTCGAGGCAGGTGGTGGACGGACAATCTGTGCGAATACTACGAAAAAACATAGAAAAGACGCCCTGCTTTGAGAGGGAGACAGGTACCACAGAGTTAGGAATGTAGTGGTAATATTTGAAAAGTTTTACGACATCAAAACTGCTTTAATATTATAAACTCCGTATATACTAACATATTTAAATATTATCAAATACATGTTATATCAAGATGTTAACCTACAATGAGATAATAATAAATTTCTTAGTAGTATTTCATTGTAGTACCGTGTAAACATAGTATAGCGATATTGATGTATTTTTTTAAAGTGATCATAACAATTGAGCAGACCACTGTAAGATTTTTCCAATAACAGTTCTTACACTGTGGTAACGTTCCTTTCCGTTTCCGCTGTATAAAAAATCTAGCAGCATCTGGATGCTGAGAGATTTGATCTGTGGGAAGTCCTGATTAGATGCCGTGTGTTAGATCCTTTGTTTTGCTAAGACGAAATAATTCGCTCTGTCTTCCGGACTTTTTACGGGACGCCTTTGTTGAGTTTTTAAAAGACTTTTATAAGGTAATTTTAGAAATAATAAAATGAAAATGTTTATGACAATTAGTTGTTTGCATATGAATACACATATCTTACGTGTTTTATTAATATACAACGCTCATAAAAAATATAAGGAAACCTTTTCATCTTTGATATCGTAACGAAGTTAATGCTTTTAGTATTTCCTTACACATGTCCCTCGAAATCGTAGACTAAATAAAGTATTTGTTTAAATCTTGCTTAAATATTCACCATATTTTTTAAATCAATATTATTTTATTGTCAAAATAATATCGATTTAAAAAAAATAACGGAACATAGTTGAAACATTGTTGCCATAGTTACCATGCGTTATATTTTGCCGACTTCAATTAATATTGCTAGATTGTTAAGTTGCTATATTGCTAAATTATTTGTGTATAGACCAGGTTCTAATGTCAATTGTCAATATTATAGTTCTATAGGAAGAAATATAAAGAAGTTTTTCATATGGTAAGTCGAGTGTATCGCCAGTATGTTTATTTATATTCTTATCCAACCCCTTCATTAATATGAAGTAGTTCTTTTTATTCACTTCCGAAGCAACAAATCTATTTAACAATACCATATGCCGTGCGATAAAAATAGAAACAAGCTTAATGAACATAATTCCTGTATAAAAGGGTTATAAAAATAACTCTGGCGCATCTAAGGAACTAAACGTGAAACACATTGTCCAATGTTTTGATTATTTAATATGTTACTCCTTGTATTTTTGGAATAATTAAGAATTTTGATTGTAAATTTATTAAGTGTTGCTCGTATGACCTGTAACCATAGATTATTACAGTCAAGTAATTCTATCCTAAAGAGTCGTCACGCAGCTAATCATTTACGCATATTTTGACCGTTTTTTTTATTGTGTTATATCTGAGTACATTAATTTAATAGATAATTATAAATAAATTTCGATAGACTATTATTATTTTAATAATTGAAATATAAACTGAAAGGTTAATTTAAATTTAACAAGTTTGGTCCTTGTGGCAAAGTATAATGCTGACGTCATTTTTTTGCTTTGTCGTGAGTGCTAAAATGCTGAGTGAGTAAGAAAAGCACTAGCTCTTGGGTCACCGGCAGACAGTACCAGTCACCAATTTAATATCGCGTTATAGAAGAGATGTTGTTCACAGCGTTAAATTGTGTCTTGACATAATTTTCAATCTTCTAATACCTTGGCCAGGAAATTTACATACCGATGTATGAACATTTTTTTTTTTGGCTTATGTTTCATTGGACCGATAGATGTAATATAATATACAACTATCAAATGACTACAGGCACTCGAAATGTATAACGGCAACTTTTTCACAAAATAAACTTTAAAAAAAAACTCGAGTTCTATACAGATATACCACACTTTGCGTGTGGCTACGTTCGAGCGCTTAAATATTACTTATTGAGTACGGTTATATGCAAGCAAAAAGATTTTGTTTATAAATGTGTATCCAAACCATTTGATCGAACTAATCCAAGAGCAACAAGAGATCAAACACTCAATTGCACCGAGTCCATTTATAATAACCGTTTGTAAATGAACATTTTAATTGAATTAATCACACCTCGTGTAACATCCAATCAACTTGTATTCAAACGTAACAGAACGGACAGATTGCAGACGAGTTGTTCGTTTTTGAATATACGTATTCGCTGATCGAATGAATTCACATAAATTTTGATCATTCTCTATGACTAATAGCATTGTCTTGTGTAGGACTTGCTTCGCGCATGAGATATAGAAACTGGCCTATATTAACCTTCTATTATGTATTTATTATGTTGTTGACTAAACATACTCAAGATAAAAACAATATAAACAATTATGATTTTTTGAATACATCGTACCTATATTATGAGTGTTCAAAAATCGATACCGCATCGCAGATTACATCGTGCAATTGGCTTAACGGTTATCGGTATTTGATTTTATTTACATTATTTCTTATGGTTAGGCTTTAAGGGTCATCTGCAATCTATGGTAAGCAATTACCTTTCTGTTAGAAGCCTTGATCCAAATCCAATAAGTGTTTTTTAACTTTTAAGTTAAATATAATAGTTCTTTTACTGCATAGAGTTAACCTTTTATTCCCCTTGCGAGTAGATGTATTATGCAGTATAATTATTTGGAAGTTGTGGACATGAGAAGACGACGATAAATTTGATCTATCGGAAAAAAATCATTTACCGAATTATTTATGAATAATGGAATGATTTTACCGCGTCCAATCTTTGACAATGATTTCGCGTCATCGGAGCCGAGCGTTACACAAATATTAAAACCCAATACATTTGTTTTATTAATAAGACAAAACATCTATGTCATTATTGAATTTATATTCCGTTTTATTTGACCAAACCGTACTTGCCAAATATTAACATGTAATGTGATCATCGCAAACAGACGGAAGCAATCAACACGTGATTAGTTCCTATATTAGGTTCTTATATGTGAAGTAATATGTTATTATGTTAATTTATATGACATAATATTATTGTTACGACGTTTACATATTATGTTGGATAGGTCACTTGCGTTACGTTACATTTTTTTTGCTTACAATTACAAAAATTACCTGGCGTTGTCGTAAGAAAATCCTGAAGTTGCGATTCCAGGCAAATCTATATATATATTTTGTTTGGTTTACCATTTATATTTCTAATAATTATGGACATTATACACACACGAAAATTATACAATTTTTAATCAATATTGAATAAAATATTATTATATATTAGTTTATATCAACTACAGTATATTTATTCTTAACTGAAGACCATTAAAATCTTTGTAAGTCTCATATCAACGATCTTATAGATCAGTTTCAAATCTTCTTTTCACAAATAATCGGATATATTCCAACGTTCAGAAATCGGATACTCCCAGAATTGTAGTAACCTAATACAATTTGATAGAAAGTAACTTAATTTGCACTATTTACCTGCTTCCTGGGAGCGGATATCCTCTCATAGCACACATAGCACACTCATGTTTCACTTCCTTCGTCATTCGTCAGGTTTTTAAATGTAAAGTGATGTAGGGCGGATTAAGTATGTCACAGGATTGGTACAAATAAGATATAGACTCATAACTAAGTCGTTGAAAAACTATAAAGGGTCTTTACTAACTGTAAACCTTTAAGAAGTTCCGCCTGATCAGCGTCTGAGCTAACGTTCACATAAGTTGTGTTGTAATTGAATTAGATGACAATTATATTAAAAAATAGCTATTCAAAATAATCTTTTTAGTTAACATTAGGAGTATGATTTACAGGAATATATTAAACGTTTAAATTCACGTGTAAAAGTTAGTTGAGTATAACTTGTGTGCGGAAAAAGAATGCCTCGAAATGCCCATTCAGGGTTAAGGACCGGGTCAATGCTCAGATAAGTAATTGTAATTAGATCTCCAAAGATCAAATAAGAGAATCGCACTCAAACTACAATTGTTTGAACCAACATGCGTTTGTGGCAAAGACTATTTATTCTCCTTTGCCTTTAGAATATTTCAGTTGTTCTTAAAGTTATAGTTTTTTTGACAAAAACTAGTTGTCTGTAGATAATATGTAAAACATTCCAGGTGTAGGCAGGCAGATTACAATATACTTCCTCCTTATTTACTTAAACTAAATCAGTCTAATTACATAGATACTTAATTGCATACGCAACAGCAGAAACAAGAGTTTATTTGCCAGAAAATGTGATTTATATGGGTTTTTTACGTTGTAACAAACAGTACAATACTCGCTTGCCTTTATGATTTTCACTCTTTTCAATAGTATGGTGCATTTTTTGTTTTACGGTGTATTTACACAGAAATGAAAAGTTGCTAATTACATCTAATGAAGTAATCACACAATTCAGAGTCGTATCTACAGAGTTCTTTATCTTTGACAGATCTCAAGGTGCAGTAAGTGTTAACCGATTAATTTTGGATGCACACAGCTCGAGATATGAGTTATGCGGAAGACCTCATTTCCCTTGCTAATTAAACGATTTGATTACTATAAATCAGTTTTTAAATTTATTATTCATTAAATATACACTTCGATAAATCTTTTAACTTTACAATATCAATGCTTTTCATACCAAATATTGAATGAAATCGTTTATATTAAAACATAAATTCGTTTTAAACATATATTTTCCACGCTCCGCTTTATTTGTGTCTATTCATATGATTTAATGTAAGTTTTAAAACAAAATACTTACTCGTTACACAACTGCTTAACTTATTAAATTTGTATATTCTGAAAAGTAATGTAAACCAATAGCAAATTAGATCCCAACGAAAATGGCTACATTTTCATATCGAATGTACAACCTTGAGTATTTTTGCTAAGGGCTTCAGTCATAATCTGTGCACGTAATCATGGGTTCACCTGCCGTCCTGGATGGCATAACCCCGGAGAAAGTGGATATGATAATTGGACAAGCGATGTGCGACCGGACCGGCTTGCTCCGATGAGCAATAGATACAGCGTTGCACTGGTGTGGACATGACTTAAATATTTAAAAATAACTAAACCTTATACTGGACAAGTAATCATAACAATTTATGTACAATATCTGTGCGGCATTGCATTAATCTTAAAACTAGTAAATACATGTTTTAATAGACTTCAAAATACTATTTTAATATATTTATCTTTAATTATTTATAAATATTAATTATAAAAAAGGTGGATGTAGAGTATATAGTAAAAAACTTTATGTAAAAAGATGTAGAAGATGTTGAGTAGTGTGAATATAAGATTTGATAAATAAGTAAGTTGTGTTCCCAAATAAGAGCGTTTCAATAAATAACAAAACAATACATTCTTCTAAAAATCTTGAAAATTCAATGCTCGTATTTAAATGTAACAAATCCAACATTTATTTCTTCATTTTGGTTATAACGTTACATATGATTATTTTGTTATTTTAGTATACTTCAATACTTGAAAATGTATTTAATGCCAAAAAAATACCCACATTAGATTTAAATCTAATTATAATTAGATATAAGTCTTTATTGTTTATTCCTGTCAGACAACCCCTACCCCAAATCTATCCTTTAAATATGTCATCCTTTTCCACTCAACAAGCTTTCCTGATCCAACTTCCAAACACATACGTTGTAACATACTTTTAAGTGCAAACCAAATAATGTGTTTTTTCTAAAAGCTCAACTGCCCGTAACAAAGTTTTAAATTGCTTGCTGAATTTATAAACCTTACCTAAAATTGCACTTTAGTGATTTGCACTAACTTTAGTGATGGAATAAAATATGGTTACTCCCTTGATACCTAGTTTAAGATTTATACATACAGACCAACATTTAAATGGTACTATTTCATAGTCGTCATCATGACATATCCACACAAATCCAACGTTGTCTTCTTTATTTCCTCTACCGTGTTATCAATCATCTATTTTTACTATTCTCGAGGCATTTTATGCAACTTGGCTTATATTATTTTATGTGTATTTCAATTTACTTTTACGTATTATGTAAATGAATTGCAAAACCTGGCTCCGAGATGAGCATAATATTGTATAGGGTCATCTTAGCGTAATCACTTTTAATTAAAATAAACCTTACTTTACGGGAAAACTTAAGTTCCTTAACTACATACATTATTGGTTATCGCCATCTATTTAGGTGTTTTGGATTCCAGTCAAGCAAAATTTGCCGGACATTACATAGATGTCCTCTAGATATCATTACATTACATAGAGCCTCTAGATAATACATAATATTATAAGGAATGAATCAAAATTGTAAATCACATTTGTAAATAAGCCAATTAAATAACCTAAAATAAACAGTTTGGTCCTTGCTGTAGAGTACCCATAAGGTGGCGGCATTACATTCCTGTATCGAGAAGCCTATACGAAGATAGAAAAGCATCAGCTCCTTGGTTACCGGTACTGACTACAAAGCGCTTACTTAATTCTTTAATAAGCTTGTGCACTTGTACCCCATTCATATTTGCTTAACATTAGAAGGCCTTTATCGTCTAAAATATTCTTTTTAGGCGTGTGACGGTTCCAATATGCTATACAGCATATTAAAATAATTATAATACATACCTTAGCAAAGAATTAGAACTAAGTAACGTAAGACCGGATAAAATTTTAATTTAATATCAAGATATTACTAAAATTCGTTAAACTTAAACGCATTTAAGACGTCATCATTAATTACAACCAGCTTTTGATGTTTCAACCGATGAGGCTAACGGTTACTACCGGAAACGTCTTTAAATGTATCTAATTCTCTAATAATATATTGCTTTTATATTATGATACAATTTTTAACGCAACATTGAGTCTAATAAAAACTAGTTCAGCGAAGAAATGCAGCTAATGACTTGGGTATGTGGAACAAGATGTAGATGATAGCGGTGTAAAGATGCTGACCGAATGTATCATATTTAAAACTTAATGAATCCGTGATTTTTTCAACGTTTCTGTATAATGGTGGTAAAAGGAAGCTCACAACCAATAATTGAGCCTTGACAGTCACTTTGTTTAGTAGTGTACGCAGTCCTTACGAAACGCAAGCCATGTTTGCCTACGGCACTAGATGTATCCAAATACATATATGCTGAAGGCTAAGTTAAGTTATTATAAGAAGAGAGATGGTTACACATTGTTTATGCTATACTCTTCGATAAGATTTGCTACAAAGAGATTTTGAATGAATTTCTACAGTCTTATAACTTGGACCACACGAAAACAAAAGAGGGCGAGTGTGAATTTAAATATTTCACGCATATATTGTTATCGGCGCGTGTCGGCCGGAAACTATCCTGAGAGGTACGGTCAAGGCTCTCGGGTTTATGAGTTTATGACGTCAAATTCATGTTGTAAACAAATTTTCTCAGGCTGTAAATAAGCCAACTTATTAATTAGGAGCATGAATCTCATGTTTTTTAAATAATAGGTATTATAATCCTTATCGTGCTACTGTTCAATATTAAGAATAATACATTTTACACCATGACTGACCCAAATCATACTAAAACATTATAGATATATTTAACTTTTCTGTTAAAATATAACTAATTTGTATTTATATCGATGTTGTGAAAATTATATTACTGTAAAAAATTGCGAACTAATGTCTGTATTTAAATTATTGTAACTTAAAGAAATATTACAGTACATAACTTTATGCGTATACTTAACTAATCATCAAGAGCTGGTGCTTTTCTCGCTCAGCGTAAAAGCATTGCGATAAAGCGAGATAATACCGCCAGTGTTATGGGTACTCTGCCACAAGGACCAAACTTTTTAAATTTATTTTATTACTTTAGTTTTTATGTTTCATATATAACCTATACTTATAATAGAATCGTAACAAGGTCATGACTGTTTTTTGCTTAATTCATTAAACCTTTGAAAACAGTCCTGTTCATTGACTATAACATACAATTGTATATACAACTCGATATATTAATACTTATATATATTAATGTCTGTCAAACATTACTAAAGACGCAATAAAACACAAGTGTGAAGTACTTGGGTGCGATGGGTGAAGAAAGTCGTAAAAGTCGCGGAATCCCACTCAACCGGTTTTTATTTTATCAATACTTAATAAATTGTAATTTGAACGTGTACTAACGCTAATATAAAGTAATACAAACATAAAACAAGTTTAAGGTTCTGTCAAAGTATTATTATCGCATAACTAATGCAGGGTACACTTAGAGACACGATTTGATGCGACGTATCATAATTTATTTAAACACGTTTTCATGAATTTATTTTCAATTATAAATGGTTACCATACGTTTAATATAAGATCCACAATTTTATTAACAATTGACATAATGTTTATTAAACTAAGCGTTTAAACAATTTGCTATATTATAATCCGAACTTTTGGAACAAGTCGACAAATGTAGTGGGTTTGACGTTATCACAGCGATACCTAGAAAGACATTTGGTAGCTTACACATTGTCAATAAGCAGTGTTAGCTAAATGGTTCAAGCGTGCGACACTCAACCCTAAAACCCGTGAGTGCAAACAGGAAACCGGCATGTCTTAGACCCTTAAAAATAAATTAATAGTATTATTTATCTTTATGTTTTCCATATATAATCAATTCCATTACTAGTACGTCAATAACTTCTTATACATAAGGCTACGAGAGTTCATAATTAAACCAGTGTGTGAAGATACCAACAACTAATGGTTGGCCGTCGACATACGTCAGGCACAGAAGGCATCACCTTGAAAAAAAAGCAAATGAAAAATAAGAAAGATACCGAAATATAGGGACTTTCTGGGACTGTATCACCATTGGATTATAATTACTGTTTATCTTAAATTTATTTTGATACCTATATTATCTATAAAGGTCTGTTATCTGACATGCGCATTCATATAGGGGGAAAGATAATTCTACTACGCAACACTGACCTAATAACATTTTATCAGTGGACAGGTGAAAGATCCCTCGAATCTACTGACATTCAAACCGTTTTCAAACGAAACGTAATTTCTAATTATTGAATAGCAGGTGCTGAGAATTTATACATTCATTACTAATTTTACGGGTTTCAAGTATATAATGTAACGGTAAACAACTGAGCTATATTAATTACAATTAATTAATTACCTATGTGCGAATATTACAGATTTTAAACAAGTGATCCTGAACAAGTTATATCTTCAATCAATTTTTAAGCAAAACTTTGTATGTTTTTAAAATTACTCTTTTATTCCACTTATATAATGAAGCCTTACATTTAAAAACCATTTGAAAAATAAATCTAAATCTGCTCCAGCATCCATTAGTTTTTAATACAAATTAAGGTAATGACAGAAACCTATTAGAACAAGTTACGAACAAAAGGTGATGTATTTTGCACGCTCCATCAATCAAACAAAATAAATTTAAAAGCCATTAATAATTTAACTATGTTTGGTGTGCATTAACTTTTTCCTTTCACGAATTCGACCTTAGATTATGCACAAGCGGTCAACCGACGTATACTTACAAGTATTATAAGCAAGCCTTTATGTAAAACTTTTTTCAATATTGCCTTGAAGAGGAGATTAATCTATTATACATAGATATATGAAAAAGGTCCTTTAAGTATGTCCTATATTATACCGAAATTGTTAGAGTACAATTAATTAAACAATAATTTAAGCTTCATTTGTCATCTCCTGTCAAGTCTATTTTCATTTGATACTATTTTTATAAACGAATATTCAGTTTTATACAGTTATACGTAAATGATTGGTTATCTTAAAGCTAATATACGCTCTAAGATCTTTTAAAAACAGAAATAAAATTGAAGCGATTGACTTCCGGTGCTTAAATTACGTTTATTAGACAACATTTGGTAACTTAATAGTAAAACTTCTCAAAAACCAACGACATGTAACTTCCTCACATATTATATAACAGGGAGACAATAAAAATTCAAACAATAAACTGCGGTCAGCTAACCCTCAGATGATACTATGATCTGCCAAGCAGAACTTTAAGATATTTCGGTGTTTAGTTAAAAATCAACCGTAATTAATGTCAATAAAGTTGAATTTCAACCGTTTTTAAACCTTATCTCGATTAAATCTCTAACTTAAAAACAGCATAAGTCGTTTTAAAGCAAATTATACTTATGATCGTGAAATAAAGTCGATTTTCATTGTTTTCTAAGTAAGGGCGCAACCCTTCGGTCACGGTGCGTAAGCGCATACGGTAATGGACTTTACTTGCGGTAGATGTATATTTGATGTTAGAAATATTTTGAATATTATTTAAAATTTACAAGCAGATAGGTCTTGTATCACTTTATTAGAGCATAGGTCAGCGTACATTTAGTTTTATAAGTAAAAGTCAAAGTTTATCACTAAACCAAAAATATAAATAGATTATTAGAACGCATGTTATGATTAGCTGATATTGATTTTTGAGATTTTTTTTCTAACATAAATTTTATAATAATAATCAATACTGATGAGACCTTAAACAATTTTGCAATAAATATTTAAAAAAAATAATGCATCTATATGTTATTTTGTCACTCAAACTCACGCGCAACGCCTTGTTATATAATACAAATGTCTGTAGTCGTAAAGTTACTTTAGTTAATCAGCTGTCAAATATACTTGGCACTTATGTAAAACATATTAAGCTTTTAAATTTCAACTCGCTAATTGCATTTTAAGGTTAAGGATCGGTGTACCAACGGATTTGGTAACGCGGATTCAGCTATATATTTATATTCATATGTTATGTTGGCGACTTAGGAAATTCATATCTATTGTAACAAATGGCTGTTTAGCTTAAGGAATAAATAAGTAAATGATACAAAACAGATTTACTTTCGTATCTCGAAATTTGGTCTGTGAATAAATATGTAAATGATACAATGACTTTCGTATCTCAAAATTTGTGATTCGGACAATATTACATATTGGAATGGTTAAATATTCGAATGAGGCTTTGATCTGATTTCTACATTCAATATTTTTTATACATTTATAAATATAAAAAAAAAATCAAAGGTAACATACACAGGAGCAAAATATATAAAAAAAACATTATGGATACATTGTTCTTGTTGTAATGATCTTTGTTAGATGTTGTGATTAAGAGCGCGAAAACGTTTGATTTATTCATTGTTTATTTCATTGTTCACGTATTTTGTCATTGACCTGACAAGTATACGTGGGAATCGTTTGCGAAACAATATTGCACTAGCTTTTGTACGTAACGAAATGAAATGAGTTTAAAATAAGTTTTATATTACGTTAAATCTCGTCGGTTTTATTTGTCAAACGTTGTATCATGGTCTGTGAATCTGACACAGTTTTTTGGTAACTTGAATCCTTTTAAAAGTCTATTCTAACAGTAAGCGATATATTTTCACGAATAATTTAGATCAGATTATTATTATTACGAAGAGAGTTGTCGTACCGTTGTTGCACCATACGTACACTTTTTCCCATTTTTAGTCATTGCATTACAACGCCGCGCGTATTTATGCATTACATACGATATCACGCAAGTACGTGCACCAAAACATGTCACAATACACAAAATTGCTTACTTATGCTATTAGAGTTTCTGATTATTGCGTTCAAGCTAACAAAGAGTTTAAAAAAAAAACTAAGACTCAACCTTGCACACTCACTTACACAGCAACACCATTGCACACGCTAATACACACACACACACACTTAAATGTTTTTACACAAATTATAGATATACCACGTAACCTTATTTAGGTCATACTTTTTATGAATAAACATTAAAGGATCGTAAGTCCCCTATGCGCAGTGGTTGTGGGGCATGCGTTCTACGGAACGTTGCACACGTCACGCTCGCCTTGCCCGACGCGTGCGCAGCTAAAACTAGAGGGAGAGTATTAGCTATACGAGGCTATACTTTTTACCGTCATTATAAATTATTATGTTATCGTACTTTAGCATTTTCTTTCATTATACATTATGTTGTGTATATCAACAGGCTTGTGTCTGTTAATATACACAAACTAAATGCCAGGTTCTAATTATTATCTTATTTGTTTAATTTCGTCTCTTTAAATGTACTATAACAGTTAGAATTTAGATATATACATGACGAACATACATGTGTATTAATATATACGTATATGTTCCTCATGTATGTTTAGAAGTCTTAAGAAAAGAATATTAAAAATCCCGTCAAAATAATAATTTTAAGTGTTTCAGACGTTGCGTGAGGTGACACAATTATAATACTTAAGGTCAAGTTACGATAAAAATAATTTGGTTTCCATATTCCTTAATTCACTAAGTCAGGGTTGCTAAACTTTTGAATAATATTAACAAATACTAAAGCAACAAAACGGAACGAAAAGAAATTCTTTTGAATATCTATAGCAAATACTCTAGCCATACAATACTCCTACCAACAGACATAATATTATAACTGTCTTTAATTGCTTTTGGGGACGACATACTTCGTATTTATATGAAGCAGGGTTAATTTCTAGTCGTACTATATGCTCCATTAACAATATGAGACATTGTGAAATCATTTTCGCATATATAACGCGTTGTGAGTAACAGTTCGAAAAAGTTCGTTACGTAATAGAACTAAATACGTGTTTTTGTTTCCCTGTTAGATGTTGAACGAAAAGAAGTGGCAAATGATCTGAATTGAAACAAAAGCTCGATTTTAATATTATAGCATTCGCACATGCCAATATAAATATCGAACAGCTGTCCCAATATTTATTTTTCAATCTGGGTCGTATTGCGATGTAATAAAAGCCAAAAAACATTAGGGCAACACCCTTGTAATTATAAAGCTTAGGGTCAAACGAACACTAGCTTTTGACACTTTTTGACTCAAACATATGATAATTAACTGTTAAATTTGAAAACTATAAACACGAAATAAAAGGGGTAAAGTAATACTATATTATTTTCGATTCTATTTATTTTCAGGTTACACATTCGGTTAGTGCCAATGTAAGTGATTTGTACCTTATGGGTCCTACAACAACTGATTAACTCTATATAGTTTAAATAAATACATTATAACACCCAGACCATACGGTAGCTTGCTTTGAGCGTTTTACTGAAATAAGGCTATACAGCCACTTTAGGAAGGATCTAAGTGTCCTCACAATAGGTTTTCTTCATCGTATAAAAATTATTGTGTTTAATTATATTGAAATTATAATTAGAAAACCTATCAAACCGATACCCTATGTATGGTGTATCTGAAACGTAAAGTCAAGGTAAGGCGAGTCGTGGTTTAGCCGTTCCGGTGCTGCGCCGGCGCCGGTTGTTGAACCGATTGTCTACGACCGAAATTGATACTCCATTCACACTTGGCGTGTGCTAACATAATATGATATAGTATAGCTAGTCACTATATGTTACGGATATCGAAACGTTGAAACATCGGTAACCATAGCAACCAACACGGCAAAATTGAGCAACAATCTTTTTCTTGATTATTTTGAATATTCATTTCCCTATTTTAAACCGCCTTGCCAAAGACAAATGTCGTGTCTATGGGAAGTGACTTCATCTGTATGGTGTGCCTCCTACTCATTTGCCTCCTCATCTATAAAATAAGGAATCTTCGATAATGGCAAAGCACCATTGTACAGAAGCGGTTCATTCAAAATAAATGCACCCATGATGTGCGTTAACTTTCGAAAGGAGACCGCATATGTCTCCTTTTTACCATAAATAAGACATATTAAAATGTTAATCTCATTTGGAATTTCTATAAATATATCAATCAAATCTATACACAGATACGATTTATCGCAATGATTGTGTGTACGGATTCCTCAAAGATTGTTGATATTTATTGGCATTGCTTCACATCCGCGCAAATCCGTTTGTTCGATCTGACTCACTCATTGTGAAATACTCTAATGATGCTCATTACTGTTTAAGGAGAAGCTTCCACAAGGATACCTCAATATTTTGTTTAAAAATTTGACTTTTAGAATTGTTATTTTGATTGTTACTTTGATTGAATATTAAAATGTAAGTCTCTTCGCCCAACGTTTTGTTTTTACAGTATTTTCGTTATTTGGTCAGTTATTTTATACAATCAATATGAATTATAGTTCTGACTATAAATAGTAGTAGCCAAGGTTTTATTAAATAAATCTTAGTCCATGTAATTTTAGAAAAAGAAGATATTTATTGGCACAGCGAAATGCAAAAGAAAAGTACAAAAAAGTAACTATCTAAATTAACTAGGTAAATATTATAAAAGGAAACATATATATAGATATATGCCTACGCGACAGAAAAATCTAGATATATCTGCTGTGAAACTATGAACTATTTCAACCTTTTACGGAAGATTACCACTGTTTGTATATTTATATACTTATACAAGATTTACTTAATATTTGTTTATCTGAAATTTCGAAAAAGAAACATTACACAACATTATGAATATACATAATTAGGTACATCACAAATAATGACAGCAATATAATTAATATGGCTCAGGCATTTAAATCTCACACTTCGCCTTAAGCTGCCTACGGAATTCCACCCATAGCAGCACACGGTAATGTCAGCAGACAGAAGCCACACCAGTTACCTAACAATTTTCTACACAATTTGATACGTGCAGATTGTCACTGACTAGAAAGTATGTAACTGTTCGCGCTGAAGCGGGGAAAATTTCAATTGTTTGACAGTTTGATTATACCTTATTTTAAATTCTTACAAGATACAAGTGTCTTTATGCTCTCATAACTTGTTATAAATATGAAACAATTTCAATATAGGAAAATATAAGTATAGAACCGATTGTATAATTTAAAATTGAGCTTTAAATTTTATAAGAGAATCATGAGGAACTCATTTATTCATGTTGTAATATTGTATGTGTATATGTCGGCAGTTGGTAATATTTACCAGACCCTATAATAAAAGTCTTTTAAAAATTGTCCTGCAACCCATTCGGGTGTAATTGTAACGGCACGTCGCGCTCTGCTTGTTCTGGCCGCGCTTTCGTAAGCCGATCCTGAAGATAAGCGGTATAACTGTTATTTATGGCTGTATATGCTTAAAGCAATTATCGTGTTGGTAACAGGTTACCTGAAGACTTTTCACACGTGTTTTAACAGAATTAGAACGAAATTCCGGAACGAATTTCTTGAATGTATAACCTCTTTGGTGAACAACGTGTTTCCAGACATACAATATCACTTGAGAAGAATCATATCAAATTATTGTTTATACACAAATAATTAATATAAACAGTAAGAATGAAAGAAAGTTCCAACTTTGCCACTAATAAATAGATTAACCATCGGGATAATCAGTTTAGCAAGTCAAAAAAATTGCTATCAAGTTACTTACTAAAAATATTATAATATTTAACTTGAATTTTCATATAGTACAACTATGTATATATGCATCCTAAAACCTTTAAAAACAGGTATAAAAGGAAAATAATATATATATATATATATATATTATAATAATAAATATATCTGATTATTTAAGGTGTCTTAAATTTTTTTACCTATGTATAGATTCTTCATACATTAAATTATATGATTAGCACCGCAAGTATTATAATTGATCAAATTGGCGTGAGAATATTCTCAGGAAGGTCTTTTTATTTGAATCTTAAAATCTCTTGAGATAACGACATGTCATAAATGGGTATACAGATAAGCATCAAACTTCATTCATCAACTTGCCGTCAAAGTTCTAATTTATTTTGTTATAATTCGAATGAAAATGTCAATTTCCTCTATTTTCTATAGGTAATATGGGAAAAGCTCCGAATTCAAAAGAACAAAGCCGTGTTACTGAGAATGGTATACCAGATATAAGAGAGTTACCGAGAATTGTTTGTATGAAAAAGGTTAGATCTGGTTAATATTGCCTTATAGGGATAATTGAAACAAACGCAGAAATATTTTTGACGCACAAACCCACTTCAAAAAGTTGCTACATACAATCCCAATTTCTCGTTCTTTTTACAAAGTACTAGTTAATTGATACGTTGAACATAAGTTGCATCTTGCAATTATTACACAATTATGTATGAAGGCACATTAAATACTTCATGCCTGAACCGTACAATTTGTTTTATTATCAAATAGTTGCGAAATATTTGCTTCGATTGCAAAGTATGCACTTTGTTTAGATAGCGTGTTTTTATGTACTCATATTATTGAGGTTTCAAATTCTGATTGAAGATCTGCTTTTAATTGTTTTAACCTTATTTATTTTGTAAAGTAACTCCACCCTAAGGTGAGGCATATGCGTGAATTTTTCCTTTTATTGTATTAATTGGTTTCTTTTTGTATTAATTGGATCTAGTTTATTTCTAACAGATGTTTGAAGGTTCATTATAGAGAAATTAAGCAAGGGGTGAAAAGGGGTATTTTGTGTTGTCAAACCGAGGATAATATATAGATTAGAATATTATTATAAGAGATTAAAGAATAACATAATTACTTTTATTTTTTTAAATGTGGTCTAAGAACATCATTAATCAGAGGAGAACAATGACGCGAATTTATAATTTAGGGTGTGACTCTATAGTTTAATTAGGCCCTGCTTTGTAAAATATGGAAATTAATTCAAAATTCGAACAATTTTTTAAATCTTTATAGTCGTAGAATGTAAAGTATTATTTTCAGCCAGGGTCTCAGATCTAATTTACCAAATGTTGTTTTAATTGCTTCTATGTCTGTCGAAGTTTTAATTAACTTTTATGACAAATAACACCTAACTTTGTCAGCTGTGAATGATGTGATTTACCTTGAAAGGTGAATAATCTATGCTTATAATCTATTAGTATAATTTATCATACACTTTTAAAAAATAAATCGATTAACAGTGAAGTATCGGAAGTGATTGTCGGAAGGGTTTACTAAGCGCGCACGTGCGGCTCACCCTTTACAAATCTGGTACATTATTTAAAAAAGGGTGTATAATATCAATTTCATACCACAGTTTTGATGGAATTACGTAATAATGTAAGTTTTAAACGCCCATTCAGCGTTTAAAACTTATGTTTAAATTAGTATTTAATAATATATTATCTTGGTAAACACAGAAATTGTTATTTTTGATAACCTAATTAAAATACCATTTTCTTTATATAATCCTGAAATCTTTATAAGATATGCAAAAAGTCATTCAAGACGAAACATTACATAAATACATTATCATATAGATCATATAGATCATTTAACCCACTAAAATAAGACATTGTTACAACCTTTAAAATAAGTTTGTACATGTCTAGACAACAGGTGGTCTATTAATAGGCGATAGATAATCAAATCTTTGTTTACAAACACAAGGCGGCAAAATACTCTCATAACGCGATATGGATCGCCCGTCAAAATGTTTGTGAAACAACCTTTATCTTGTATCTATCATACTTAATAGCGGAAATCGCCAATTGTGCTAAACAATGGATGGTTGGGCCAAGTTGGTTGGTTGGAATGCTGGTATACTGTTTAATATTATGTTGGAGTAAGTAAGCCCCTGAAGGGGCATATTGCAGATCGCAGGTAATCTGCCTCTTCCATACGATATTTAACTTATATATTAAAATTAACTGCCTGCGTACTATAAAGTGGTAGTGGTAATTTTTGTTCAAGATTTTTAATGCGAAAAAAGATTTCTCTCCTCTTTTTACAGACTTTTCTCATTAACACACGTGGTAATGTTAAAGGTCAAAAACTGGCACACACAAACTTTTTACACATTCGATTACACCAATAATGCCCAAGCCCCTTCCCTTAAATGAAAGCCCCACCTAAGCTTAACAGTATTAAAAAAACTGATACGGTTTTAATATAAAATGTTCGTTACGAAGAGAAATTTCGACGTAACAGGGTCCTAGCAGTCAAGTGCAATTCACGCTATCTCCTCTCAAACACGTTTAGTCCAAGTGCACTTACGACCTTCATTTGAGTTTTGTCGTTCTTTTAATTATTGAGTTGAGTATAGAATGGTTATAAATAAGTGATTTTGGATCATTAAGTCTTGTTAGCTGTGGCCCTTTAGTTTTATGACGGGTTTGCGGTTTTGATTGTTAATTTATTTCCTACCTTCAGTTATTATCTGTGTAAAAATCCTTGAATTACATATTGTACATATAAATGTGTTAAATAATCAAATAAATTGATTCTGTTTAATTTTTGACATAAAAGAAGTGTTAGCCTTTTATTAATAAAACTGCTTAGTCTAAAACTTGCCTTTGCTAGGATAGAATTTCCCGCAATTTCTTTACCGTGCTATCGTCGCAATACTAATGCGATATTAGTCCTGTAGAGCACATAAACCAGTTGAATCTTTGATTTGAAAATCGATTGATTTTTTAATTTGAGGTGACGTCATACGGAAACAAACTAATGAAGCAGATACAATCTGAAGAACGTGTGATTGCAACAGCGGTGCGTCAGCCTGTGGGCGGGGCGTTGCATTGAAATCTGCCTAACCTTGACTATGGCTGTGGGATTTTCTAAATGAGAACCACTTAACAAAACTATCTTAGCTTTATCTTATTTAAAAGTAAATTTGCAAAACTCAATATTTTTAAATGGTAAAACGCAATAAGAAACAAAAAAAATATGACAATTATTTTTATTTCACAAATTACATACAGTTATAACGCCCATTTTTGAAATTCAGAACGATTAATGGGTTCTGCTTTTTAGAGCAAACAACCTAACAACGAAATTTTATTATTACGTGTTCTAATAATATATTAATTAAAGTCTATTAAACCTCACACTATGTTTTCATTAAGCTGTTTGGCATTGATATTGTTCTTTGATTGTTATAATAACAAAAATAATAATGATAGCATTACTGATTGCAAATGAAGTCACCAGGCAGGATAATATAATTAAAGATGATTACTGATTATATCATAGATATAAGTACTATGGGAATCATGGCTACATTGTAGTATAATTAGGTCATTAATACAAGCAGCTTTACCACTATATTTTTTTAGTTCCAGTTTACGTGCAGACAAGACAACAGTTGACTGCTGTCTAAAGACTGTTATTTATAGAAACCCTTTAGCTATTCATAGCTAAAGCATTTCTATAAATTTTAATCTTCCTAGATTGTATGTAGTTAATACTAGTATTATTGACTGGTTGATTGTTAAACTTTAATTAATATAAGACATCATTTAAGACACATTTCACATACTTTTGGTCAACTTCAAGGGAATCCTAATTTATGGCTTGTGATGATCATATATACAGACATCGTACAACAAACCTGAGTGAATATATATAGCTTATAAAGCGGTCCTTACAGAAAATTGTTTTAATAATTGCAATTTCTTAAGTCAGTATGTCACTCTCACGTAAGATAATGAAGATTAGAAACTCCAAACAGTTCTTTAATTTTTGGTCATTTAATATACTCCATACCACAGATGAATTTAACACAACCTAGATTAATTATATAGTATGTGGACAAAGTGACTATGGCATAAACCTTTATGTGTTTTCAGAGCGGAAATAATTTTAAATTAATAGCAACAATGTCTTGCTTATCTCAATAATTAGATCTAATTGTTTGTAAGGATATCAACCGCTTAACAGCTTTTGATAACTTCATTACGCGTAAACGATTTGCATATATTAAAATCACAATGTTAATTTATATTAAATTGTGAGTTCTAGATATTTGCAGATGTTTCTTAAAATGATCAGTTTACCCAGAGTAAAAACGTTAAAATTATTATCAATAAATTCATATGATAAAACTATTATTTTTTTAATACAAGAATTAGACAGGTACAGAAAAGATATTTATTGTTTTTTTAAACTATAATTAACCATTATAAACTTGTGGAGGAAGGAGCCTTGAAAAGGCGAAACCTCTAACTTGGGCGAAAAGTTACATATAGGAGCTTCGTAAGCACGATTCAGGCTTTATGGCGCTATCGTACTGATGGAAGCTAGTGATGATGATCATAGACATAGTTAATACTTTTCAATTGAGATAATCTAAAAAACTGCAACCAGCTAGAACATCCCGGGACTAGTAAATACTAGTCCCGGTAATGCATAATTTAGTGATACTTCATATACCTTCTATGCTATTATACAGCCAAATAATGAGAATATTTTCGTGCATATCTTTCACCGATGCTGCACCCCAGAATAAATTAATTCTGTATGTATGTTACTCTTGAGTATGCTTGCTGGCGGGGCCTTATTAAGTAAATTACCATAAAAGTGTCACCGAAATTAATTTCACTTTTTAGTACACAATCCACGTGTCGCCGTAGGCAGATCAGGCCTACGGATAACATGCTTATGTCTTTGTAAATAAATGCTTAGAATATTGTTTAGGAGAAAGCAGATATGTGCACAGCCATATTATGCACATATAAAAAGTTATTTGAAAGTGAAGTTTTAGAGCGTAACGGATGTGTTTCTGTTTTGGTTATTTGTCTTTAATATATTAACTGTTTTCACAGTCACCACTAAGCAATGCTATAGGTCTGGTCTAACCATAAAAACTGTTGCAATTAGAAATAAAATGAATTTGAGATATAAGATATTTACGCGCCAATATATCTATTGTAAAATGTTCGATATTAAAATTGTATTTTTTTTCTGTAATACAAACATCTGGTATAGCTTAAAAATATAGATTTTAATATTTAATATTTAAAACGTTTATGAAAATAATTATTGTATTTGAAGGTTTAAGACCTTCTTTAATCAACTTTGAATAAATAAACATCAAGTTATAAATGTATAGACAAACGGAGGTAAACTTAAAAATAAGGAAAAATCATGGTTCAGTTGCACCAGTTATTTTAGGACATCAAATACAAGGTTAAAAATATAGTAATTATCCTATATTTTTATGTTAATGTAATGGTATTTTAATACAAATTAATACAACATACATGTAATCTAAAAAAAATTAAGATAAGTGACGTCGATAATTTGAATAAGTATGTGTATAAACTGCGCAAGTCGTAAAAAAAAAGAAAGGAATTTATTATTATATTTAATTAAAGATATTTATTTTAATCGATTCGCCTAAGAAATTTGAAAAAATATCTTTAAATCCTCCGAATGACATAGGTTCGATTCCCATCAAGTCTTAAGGTCGTCTAATAAAATGTATATTTCTATTCACGTATATTGTCGAGTAGACAATTATATTATTGAAATGAGTTCTTTTGGAAAAATATTAACAATTAAATTTTCACATCACGTACACAACACGATGCTTAGGTTTTGCGATGTAGTTGATGACTCATAAATAGATCTATGTACTGAAACATTATCAATAGACATCTTAAAACATACAGTATTTAGTAAGAAAAGCTTTAACAACAAATAAATTAAACGTATAATGTTAACACACAAAATAATATACGTTTTGATAATAACCGTAAACCGACGTAACCTTCAAACACCTTACAATTTAGAAACCTCACAATTACACAAGTAGCTTAAAATATACAATTAATAGCTGCACATCCATACGAAATTACCGCTATTCTCGTTAAACGCCTCTCAGACGATAGATAGAGGACTTAAGTCCTTCAATGATGACTTCAAATACGAATTTCAAATTGTTTTCTTCGGAGCAGGTCTCATTCGAAATTTGAATCCAATGTATTGCACTTTTAAGTTCTATTCTACGATACACGCGCCACACAGCCTATGTGTGATAGCGAGGCGAATTCAACTTTATACTAATACAATAAAGCTTATTTTTTAACGAATCTAATGTTAGGTTTTAATAATAACCTGTTTGTATACTCCGTGGGAACGAAGTCGGATATGCGAAGTATAATGGTCGGTCGGAACTAAGTGTGCAATAGTCTAATTTTGCCTTTTACTTAGATTGTATACAAACTCGTTTGAGCATCTGATTAGCAGCCGATCTCTCGAGGCTGTGATCGTAAAAGTTACCATTAGCACGTGTAAAAGAACGTTATCACGTTGATAGAACAAGACATAGCAGGTTCATAAATAAGGTTTTTAATTTAAAATTGAATAGTCCGGATGTCACCATTGTTATAATAAGTAGATTTAAAAATCATTCTTAATGCTGGTCAATGTCACGGGAAATCACTAGTTCACGTTAGAAACTATAATTTCATCGACTTCGTGATCTACTACACCATTAAAAACATTAATAATCAATAAATTATGATTAATGTTGAGTTATTAGGTTGAATTGATTTTAATTAGGTTATATAATTATAATATCATTCGCGGCTTATTAGAACCGAACTGTCTAACAAGAAACGAATAAATAAAAAGTTTGAAAGAGTTTATTAATAATTTCCGTGTCCGTGGCATAGTTATCACATATGGCGAAAGGTTTGGGCTTCAGTGAAACAATTGAGACATACCCCCCAACATATGAATGTATTGTACTGTAGCAAGTAGATCTAATATATAAAATTCTCGTGTCACAGTTTTCGTTCACTTACTCCTCCTAAACGGGTTGACCGGTTCTCCTGAAATTTTTAGAACATATTGAGTAGGTCTGATAATCGGCCAAATCTATTTTTAGAGACATTTTTTTTTTGGCATATCGACGTTTGTCGGGATCAGCTGGTACTTCAATAAATTTATCACTTTTTACAGTTTTACTATATAAAATAATACTGTATAGTATATAACTACTTTACTAATATTGCATATATATACATATAAAAAAATCTTATTCAATTTTACCATACAAAACTAATAGGAGTCTTTTATATGATAAGTAATGAAATCTTATTAAAAGGTAAAATAATTTAATGACATTTCTTTTAAATCTAATTGATAGTATTTCGTAATATCTTTTTCAAAGGTTTTTTTATCATTTGTATGAACCTATTTTCTCAGGAACTGGAACTAGTTGGGATATACCTACATAGATTACTATAAACATTTATATTTCTAAAAAAAAACATAATGTTATGAAACATTATGTTACACTATAAAGCAATACTATAGTGTAAACCACTTAACCATTTAAAATGTAGAACTGGATATACTAAATTATGACAAATTATTCATTCCATTCATTCAACACAAGATTTCCATTTTAAGTTCTACAGAAATGCAAATTTAAGTCTTCGCAATGTTTCACTAAAATAAACTGAGAAATAGGTATTAGGTAATGCGTCTTACTTCGAATAAGGGAACTCCATTGAATAATATAATAGCTTAACGGACAAAGAAAAAAGTTTAAATACTTCGTTTCATTGAATCACTTGAATAAACAAAGCTTTAAAACATAAAGTTAATACCTATGTATCCAATAGTTATTATAACAGAAAAAAGGACTTAACAACCAAAACAAAGAAAAAAGTGACGATATTTAAATTTATCTAAGAAATCTCTAACTTATATGTGATTTTAATCGGTCCAATGAATTATAATAATGTGGTAAAACAAGAACATAAAATATATGGCGTTAAAACATTCATAATTCAATTAATTTTATGCAAAATATGGATCAGACGAAACCATTTCATTACCTTAAACGATTTGAATACGGTTGATTCGGATATTTGTTAGATTAAGAGGTATTTTATAGAAACGGAAACTTAGAATTGTTTTAATAATTTTGACAATAAATTACAAATGTTTTTTAAATAAACTTTATACGCAGTATTTTGACTACCAGAAATAAACAACCAAGTTACACAAAGACATTTAGGCTAAGACGTATTTTTAATGTTTCCCTATCTGGTTTAATTTCGGGTTAGAATTACACCACCAGAACCAATTTAATAAATATGGTATACATTTCACACATAGTTTTCAGTGCTAGATCTAGATCAACTACATATAGTATATATGTATACAAACAATTATTGACATCCCTCTCTGGATACGAACCCGAACTTCGTCATAATTGATTGATTCGCTAGGTTTAGGTTTTATGTACTATCTCTTTGAATTTATTGAGATAACACAGACCTCACAGAGTTTCGTAAATAGAACTTAAAGTACCGATTATAATCGATATTAGATTGTTGACTGATGATTATCCAAATATTGATTAAACCTCGTTATATACACATCAAGAAGCCTGTAAGCCCACATAACGGTATAATATTGCTCAATTCAGCCACAGCAAGTCACGATTTAATTTAATTTATTGGATGTAGAACCATTAAATATAGGCACAAAAAACTTCATTTTATAGCTGTTATGTCGCATGCGAGTACGAATTTATTTACAGATTGTACATACATACATGTGTATGTTTAGTTATACACCGACATGGATTCATTTAATACATCGATTCCTTGATTAACCCCTGGATTGATACTAGAATAAACATTGCTTATATTTTTCGTATGTATTTAAATTGTATTTTTTAAATCGTTCAAAAAGTTTATCTCGAAAGTAACCAACCAACTCCAAGTATTCATTACCCAAATATGGATGTTTTTCCGATGCCTACGGCAAATTTTCAAGATCTTCTGGCCCAACACTAGGGCCAACATACAACTCTGGAGGATGTGCCACGAAGATTCCTCCTTGATGTGCAGATTCAACGTCGCAAAGGAAGCTGGCTCGGTCACACTTTGCGAGAGTAAATTAAAGAACCAAATACCTTATTTTGACAACGAGATATTTTTATCTCCGTAGTACCAACATTTGAAAGCTCGAAAGTTTCCGTTATAATATTTAGTATTCCATCCAGGAAACACACTGTGGGAAAGCAAGTTATCTATCGTACGATAAAAATCGTGATTTACATATCCTCGCGACTTGTCGCCAACTCGTTATATGCATTTTTAATACTAAGCCTATTAGATGACGTAATCGAAATCAATCGCGTGTGTGTTCCAAGAATACTCTAAATAATACGGATTTTTGAGTTTAAGATTTTATATTATCGTCTAAGTCCAAAGACATGTTATAGGCTGCACAAAATATGAAAATAGGCTAACTATTGTTTCCGTATACTCGTAATTTTTATGTCGTGACAAGCTATAACATAGTGGTACAGAATATATATGTGTGTGTACTGTAATATCACACTTTAATTACGCTTTTATTAAGTTTCATATTTTATTATTTTTTGAGAAAACTCATAATCAAATTAAAGATTTGTTGGTACATACACCAATCATGGTGATCACGAAAAGGACAAGTATTGAAATCGCATAAATTCGTGTCTATTGAAGCGTAAAATTGCCGTGGACACTTACAATGCACCATTGTTGGGGATCTTTAGTCACAAAATATACCTTTGTAAAATAAAAGATAGTCAGGTGCTTTGTAAGACAGTGCCATTTGTATGACGTCCGAGAATATTCACCTTTATTCATATTAATTTTAAGACTAAAATTTCATATCAATCACTGAATACCGTATGTTTCATTTTTTTCTGAATTCACAGCATCTGTTAAGAATTCGCGAGATCTTAACACGGTCGCATCTGTTCTCGACATTTGGTACGTGCCGTGAATATAAAAAAATGGTATCGATGTAGTCGAAAAAATATGGCGTATACCTCTTCACCAAACATAGTACCATATTTTAAATATTAAGCTAGAAAGTGTTAAGATATATCATAGTGCCCATACCTCTATTAACTTTTTTTTGACATTGGTTTAATTCAGAGGATGTAAGACGACGACATAAATGTTCGCTCACAAAGTTCTCAGACACCAAAATCAACACAGGAGACATTGTCTCATCAAATTGATTTATCTCTTCATAACAAAATCCTTTTCACAAGTACAAATCAGACAGACATGAATTAAACCACGTGTCCGTCAGGTTATCTAGTGTTAAAAAATGATACGAAAAGTAATTAACGAAAAAAGGTTCGCGAAATTTCATATCATGTATAATATTTGAAATGCTTCAATGAATTCAAGATTGAAGTCCCTCTTTCTTATAGCTGTTTGATATAAGGAGAGTAATGTACTTATAATTCATTTAATATAACTGTATATGAGGCTATATAACTTTATTGCTTTTAATAAATACTATCTATTGAGCGTTTCAAAATTAGTTTTTTTTTAAACTTATGATGTTTACGAAGAATATAAAGTTATTTGTTATGAACATATGTACATACCGTATAGTATGCATTCCGTCAACATTCTTAAAAAAAATAATAAAAGAATGTTAAGGTCCTCATTTCAATTTCATTAAATTACTTATTAAAGACAGATACTTGGTTTCAGATATTCTTCTAATCAATGCATCAATAGCTCGGATATTTCAGGGCTAAAGTACCAGTACAAAAATGTACGAACACTTCCTTATCAACTTATGTATTCATAAGTTTTGGTTAATTAACTCTTAAACTTGTATTTAAATGTCCAAAGTTGGACATCTGTTAGTCCTTTACCTGACCATTGGCATATGTCTTGGAAGAAAAAATCTCGTAATGATACAAAAGTAACTTTGAATCGCGTGAAAAACATCTGCTCTGGGCCGAGCGTAATCGAATTAAAACTTTATCTTAAAATAATAAGCCTTAATTTTGACTGGCAAAATTAAAGAGGCTTCATCTTAGAAGGTACAAAATTGAGAAAAACTCATTCTACATTATTTACACCATTGTTCTTGTTAATATTACTTCGTTCTTAATAAATTTATCTAAATTCTGATGACTGAATTCGTTAGAAAATTATAAATTTAGACGTGCATTTAGATTGGTAATATATATTTATGGGGGTATTTTTTATGCTTTTTTGTCAAACTAAGCAAATTGATATAAAATTATAAAATAAAAACCATATTTATCAAGAAATACACACAAAAAATAAAGTCACTGAAATAGTCGGTCCCTTAAAAGGCTTAATAATAAATAAATAGTGTTAGTTACTACTAAATTGGGTAACTTGAGAATTTGCATACTCATCAATTTATAACAGATCCCCTTGAACTTATCAGTTAGTATTCGAAAGTAAAAAACTTAAAGGTGTTTTATTTTTTTTCGCCAAACATCTTCCAAGGTTATTTTTCGTGCATCTGCCATCTCAAACAAACATCTGCATAAAATAATAGTAAAAACTTGACCTACTAAAAAACACACTTATTAAAATTTCTATGATTACTTCAAAGAAACAATGTCTAATGTGACGATTTACAAGTTAAGGTGGGCTCCTATATCATAAGCGTAGAGTCTATATTCGAGGCCACAGATTAAAAACTTTTAAACATGTAAAAAGGTGCCAATTTCCGTTCGGATGTGACATCCGCTTCTAAAAATCAGCAGAAAGTGATTAGTTAGCGCATGTGCTGCTTTTTTGATTTTTTG
The DNA here is from genome assembly GCA_951799465.1 of Leptophobia aripa. Lineage (NCBI taxonomy): Eukaryota > Metazoa > Arthropoda > Insecta > Lepidoptera > Pieridae > Leptophobia > Leptophobia aripa. Next base: position 4,158,541 of record OX637267.1, on the reverse strand, counting down.
AGTTTTTCTTTATGTTAATTTATCATACACAGCTGCTTTTTAGTGATTTTTTATTTGCATTTCTGAAATACATGTAATATCCGATCTATTTCTTATGCCCAAAATGCAATTATTCATCTATAGATCTTTAGTTTAATATCAACATGGCGGCTACGTGACAAGTATTTTATTAACGATTCGCAGTAGTACTCACTGTTGTGTTATTTTTTATATATTTTAATATCGTTTGACCTAAACTGTTACCTTTGTTCAATTGTAACTTTGATTTTAAATGCACTATCTCTATCTCCAACCTAAAATATATCAGACTCAGTAAGCAGAAATGCTATTTGATACACTTAAGTTACAGTTCCAAAGTCTTTTATTCGTCTACTTCCTGCATTGTAAATTCGATATTTACCATCCCTAGATTTCGATTCCCATCGGTTTAACGGGATAAACACCTTGCACTTTCGGATATCCGTAACATGTGATCCCAATAAAGTCTTCCCAAGCAAACACCTTTACTTGTCATACACACCTTGCTCAGGTCTCACGGTACTGCAGGTATCTGACCAGCGAAAAACCTTTTATCTACAAAAGGAAGTTTTAGCCAAGTTGGCACTTTTTAATCTGTGAAGGTTTAACATTCTTCGAACAAAAACAATTGAGTATAAATATATTTCCTTGTATAAATCGGTTCTTAAGGGGTTTATGTATGTTTGTTTTTCCAGAATGGTTTTTTATATTAAAAAACATTTTATGAAGACCCGTTTATTTCGTAAACTATATTCATTTTAGTGTTTATAATCTATAAATCTTATCTGAGCTTAACAGTGATATATAACATTACTGAAAAAGTGTCAGGTACCAGGATTTCAGTTTGATATGAAAACCCATCATTAGCTATTCTAATTGCATTGCAATCCCTCGCATTAAAAATACCACTACTTTACTTCAAATCTAAAGGTATGGTTGTCTCTCCATTGGTTTAAGTATCAGAAACTACCACATGTCTAGTACAAACCCGTTAGGGAAAATGTTATGGATCCAAGATCACGAAATCCCATCTTAGAGGCCACATGTCGATGCAAAGTAATCAACCAACTGTGAGCCTGTGGAGTAAGGCAATAAGCGGTTGAACCGTTTAGCGGACGTATTTGTTCATACATGAGCCTTTCTGAATTATTTTAAAAAAGAAAAATAGTATACATTTATTTAGAGACATTTTTTACTATTAACTTAATACTAATTAGGAAAAATATATTTAATACTTGATCATTTATATTGTTATTATTATTTAACTTTGTTATCATAATTGGTATATTACCGAATCGAGTTCAATTCTCGGTACGGTTTAACCGTAATGATGCTAGTGTGATGAGCATATTTGTTGGCTACGGCTTTAGAGATGTTAACTCTTACAACACTTAACTTATATGTTACCTTATGACAAACTGACTGTAAGTGAAATGTACTTCGCTTGTTTCATAGCCCGGAAGCCTTAGAACTATCGGTGGTACCAAATATCTACATTACGATAACCTACTTATTTTTTTATGTAATGAACAGGTATTTATCACCTGATGGTCAATGATCTTTGCACCTGCGAAAGCATATGGCGATAATCTTCACTCCCTAAATCAATTTCTAATTCGTAATTTAACTGTCTAAATCTAAACGTATTCAGAATTCATGTTTTATTTAAGACAGTGATAAAATATTGTACTAGACTTTAAAACAAAGATCAATGCTATGTACTATGGTAATTACGTCTTCAATAAAAATGTTATATATAGAGTGATGAAGCTTAAAATAAATAAATATTAATTTATAACTAGTTTATCATTATATGTAAGTTTTTTAAGTGTTTGTCTGTGTGATTTTGTACGTGATTAAAAATTAAAAAGAAATAAACTTTGTTAATAGTTTTAACTTATAACTGACATACGTATTTAATAAAATGCAATAATTTTAATGGAACAAACAAATTAGTAAATCAAAAGCTCATCTTATGACCTACTTTCATTTTAACGATTGTATATGTTACGTATGCTTTGAACTGGAATAACAGTTTACGTAAGTAAATAAATAAATTTAGACTTAAATGCTTTTGCTGTGAAGGTTTTTTTTTTCAATTTCAAATTTTTTATTGTATTATTGAAGAATAAAGTCATTGTTGTGTAATACATCTAAGCTATATTAGGATAAATCATATTAACTGAAAGGTTATAACAAAAAGCAAGAAATCCGTGGTCAACAAATTTCATAACTTTATTACGATTTGTTTTATCTTTGAAATGTATCAAAGACTGTACCTTATTTTTACTATTGTTCTGTATTTCTTGTTCGTGAAGTAAAATGAAGTAAATTACACCTCGCTGGTACAATTAGACAGTTTACCAAAAAGAGAATTCTGTCTGTGTTAATTAACCAAAAGAAATATGGAGCGCGATCTGTATCATTAGGAAGGTATGGCAAAATTTGCCTTCAACAGCGGCTTGATCTTTTACCCCTGCGTAAAGAGATGTTGTCATTTCGTAAGACACTTCTTACCATATGAAACCCATGTCGGTGGTTGCACACCGATACTACTTATGAAACCTTCAATACAAGAGCCAGCCATCCGCCGTGCCTCCATACAGTTCCCCCCTCCCCCTTCTATAAAAAAGTATTATATAAAAGAGACTCGATGCGCATGTAGACTGCGATCAACAACATTAATAAAAGATCCTCTTCAATTTATATCATTCTGACGTATATTAACTAAGATATGTTACTGTCATTAACTAAATTGTTTCAAGTTATCTTAAAGAGTAATTAAAAGAATTAAGAGGGAGAAGAGGGATAGAATTTAGGGTCCCAATCTACACCTTTCGATCGGCAGGTGATCATCTTTTTAGTTCTTTTTTTTTTAAATTTAATGCGCTTGATGTGTCGCGATGCGATCGGGTGACAATAAACTATGTTCGACAAATTACAGTGAGACTATCGATAAGACAATAAATGCACGGTGTAGATTTTTAATATAGCAAAGAGCTTTTATTTTTTGGTCTAACAGGTTCTATATGAAGATTGAATGGAATACAATACAAGTACTGTATTAATAGAAAACAACAATACTCATCGGTATATGGTATTAATACATCCATAGATTTGTAATATTTTATGTACTCTTGTTGCACAATAGTTAGTTATGCGAGTATTAAATCGTTTGACCGATGACATAAAAGTGACTTTCGGTAGCATATAACAACCGGTCTGCTTAGCCATATGCAAAATAGCACGTGTCAAAGCTTTTTGTCTTAACTCAGCATCTGCTAAACACATTTCACGTCAGTTGTTTAATGAAATCCAATCATCAAAACCTAATGGTAGCCAGTTATCTCTGTAAGTATATACTGTAGGAAAAGTTACCTGTTGACCATTTTTGTTGAAAATTTATTCATGTAAATTTTTTAAGGAAAATTATAAAACAACTAATACAAAAACATTTTGAAACTTGTTTAGACGGTCATGAGAAAATTTAAAAATACATTATGTAATTTAATTTTTCATTAGTTAAATTACAATAAAATGCAAATATAAAAACGAGTATGTTTGTATGACCTTTATGTATATATTTTATTATGTATTCGATATAATTAAGTAACATATAAATGTGTCACAATTTTATGTTTTTTCGTATTTTCCTTTTGTTCTCTTAGGCAACCTTAAATTAACCTTTTGCACTTACAATAAAAAAATATTACCATTTTTTTAGTTATCTATCAACTGTCTGGTTAATACTATAACTTTAATGTCGTAAAAAACACTATACTGTGTCAGAATAAATTTGTATTTTTCATTTATATTAACATTTATTTATTGTACAAGTACAAATACAATTATCTAATGTTAATTATCAATTGCAGGTAACTGCATGTGCCTGCACTGGTCGGCACTTTATTGAATTTTATGGGAAGCGGACGCAAGGCGGTCCCAAACATACTAGTGACCTTGTATTTGAGGCCAAGAGAGCCTTAAAGACTTGGAGTACGGAACGAAGCTCAATTTGAAAGCTGAATGTTGATCGAACTGATGATCGAACGCTTACATCGAGGGGATATGAGACATAGTAATACTAGTTAGAGTTTTCAAATAGTAAAGATTCAAACTTAATTTGTTTCCATGTATTGGTACAAATATAAATCCGGTCGCTTATTGTTTTGTATAAACATCTAACGCATAGAATATGAGTTGTATTAATTAATATCATTCCATAATTCAATGGATAACATCAAATAAAACATATGTGCACTAAGATGTCGACGCTTAGATAAATACAATAAATTGCTTATCTTAATTACATTAAACCATTAAAGTATAAAGATGATCCGACTCTAATTTCATTTGAACAAGTGAACTTTTTTAAGCTTCCATACGATGGTTATCTAAAATGTAAGGAGTGGAATTTAATTACATTACGGAGCACCGTTAGGATAGATTAAAGGGGTATATATAGGTAGACAATTTTAAATGTATCCGATTTTAAACGCCGATTTTATATAATATACTATTAGTACAGGTACAATTCTAATAAAAGTATTATCATAAGTTTATGTGCACCCATATGGTATCGGTATTCAATGTGGTGTAGTGGAATCATAAACTATTAATATCTTTGGTTTGAGCGAGTATTCAACGGGTATAGACGCGAATTTATTGCATTATTCACATAACTTGGCGTTTTGAGAGCTTAACGGCATTCGTGTTCATGCTTTATTACATCAAAAGTTAAAACACGTTTATAATTATACAATTAATCAATTAAAATATAAAAGCTTGACAAAAGCTCTATAGTAGATTTATGTTATTAAGTTAAATAAATTATCTAACTTCTGTTTGCAAAACCATAGCGTGCATCAGCTGTAACCCGCAGGCATATTTCATTTTTCAAATTGTTAAAAAGATCGCCTCGAGATTTATTACGCTTCACATCTGTTTGTTACCTGAGGCAATAGTTTTATGATAGATAGGTTACATTTTTGTATGCAACTGGCCATTTTTCCAATATTTAAGTTTACTTGGCTTTTAATTTCAATTGCATATTCTTGTATTGTAGGTATTTGAAAGTGTCGTAGTTGTATAGGGTTCAAGATTTGGTAGACACTGCCCTAACCAATCATGGTTTTTGTACAAAAGTTAATTAAAAATTATAAATAAGTAAAAATAAATAATAATTAATAATTTATAAATAATTATAAATTATTTAAAGTTAATTATAAATTTGTTAAAAAACATCCTTATATTATAGTCAATTGTATCTACCAGAGTCTATACGGAGTGGCTAAGGTGGCATAATATGTAATTATACGTTGGTACGTTGAATACATCCCCTATGAATAGGCTGTCCTACCCCAAATTATTTGAAAAAATATAAAAGCCAATCGACATTCTATCAATCATCAGACAGAGACAGAAAAAAAATCCCATTGACTCATTGTAGGGTTTTCGAAATCTCTCTTGATTTGGAAACAATTAACTAAATATATTATTAAAACTATTTAAGACTTAAAAATATTTTATTTAAGTTATTGTATATAAAATAAGTAGTACATAGTACGTAGTGTTTTTCTGCATAAAAGCCACATACTAACGTTAAAACGAAAAGCACAAAACTTGATAAAGCTCATTAAAATACACACAACAAGTTAATAAATTATAAGGTACATTTCAATTACGTTTTAAATCAAAATAAGTGAAACTAGACATAAATAGGTTTACCTAGGTCAGGTGAAGGCAGCGCTCACGGAATTCAGACTCGCGCTCGAGTGATGATATTTAACTATAGGGTTGTCACCCTATACAAAATATGTAGGATAAAGGGATTCTGATTGGAACAAATATAAGTTAAACAGATAAAAAAGGAATAGTAGTTTTTAACATATATTGATCTGAAGCCTTCAGACAGTTGTATCCAAGACCAGTAATGTATACAAACTAACACATAGAATTTGTACATCTAAACACCAATCCAGTAACATGAAAAATGCATTGAATTTTACTGTGTTAGTTTAGTTAAGTAAAGAACAATTGGTTAGGTGAGCAATTGAAATAAACACAGCTTTCACAATTTTAACACAGCCAGCAGACTTAGTATTTCAATGGTTAAGTTGGCTTGGAGACGATACTGCAGTGGTTTGTTTCTTCGTCTGCACAGGTGCTTCAATAGCGTATGACATAAAAATGCCAATCAAATGCTATTGAACGAGCTTATTATGAATAAAAAAAATATTTGATTAAATTATTTTTTGTATTTAATTTATTCTGTTCTCATCAACCCTATGCTGTACAGAATTGGTACAGCACTGAATTCCGTCGATTTAAGCAATCCCAGAAACGATCACGATCCTAAATATTTTACATTCGTTCTAATACCAATGATTTGCAAGCGATACAATTGTAAATATATTAATCAGATATACTTTGTTTTTTAAGTTTAAAAATACATTTTAAATTTTTATATAAATTAATATATCGGCAATTTAATTGTGACTCGAATTTTGAAGACTATAAGTGAACATGGTATAATATTAAATGGCATATTAAAACATGTTATTATTAAAGAACTTTCTTTTAACATAAATGGAGATGTGCAATTTTCATTCCTAAAATAAGAAATAACAGACCTCTTTATTTAATTATATAAAAGCTATTGAAAATACATTCCTTATCATAACACTTTAAAGGAAACTTGATTTTTACTAATTGAACTATTATATATAAAAACTCACAATAAATATACTCTAATGCTTAAAAGCAACCAATTGATTTTAAAGTTCTCATTTGAGAACAGAATTCATTAAACATTTGTCGTAAAACCAGATTGACATTTTATCGTAAGCATCTATGCTTGGGTAAAGTTTTTAACTATTCTATGGAAATTACTATTGCATTCCATACAGATAAGACATGTAAACAAACACTTTAGTGAAAGCTCAGTGGAAAAACTAAGCTTTTAATTTACGCTCAGATTTGAATGTTTGTGGAATGCATCCCTAACTTAGCCATTTTTCTTAAGTAGAATGATTAAGTAGAATTCTACTTAATTTTTTTTAAGTAAAATGATTAGATCTGATGTAAAAATATTAGTTTATAACAACTTGATAAAACTAGAAATACTCGTAGTTTTATGTATAACATTATCATTTAAATGTTTATGGTATCATTTGTGTTAATTTTTACTTTATATTTTTTCGCAAATATGTTACTGCATATGTTGTGCATGCAGCATGACAGTATTGAAAATTACAACATTTTCATTTGAACAACAAAAATAACAACATATTAATACAACATGTTAGTTAATATTATATGATATATATTTATAAATGTATTGCATATTTGTAAAGTCAAACAGTAGCGGGAGTGGCAACTGGCCTTAAAGGTCGCTATGTCGGGCTTTCAACTCTCATCAGCAAATGAAAATCTTAATGTTATATACCGTCAATGTTTTAATCGAAATAAATGATTAGGAAGTCGTAGACCAAAATTCGTGGTGCAGAATTCTGGCGATTATATTGATATAAATTCTTTATTCAAAAACATCCAACTTACATACAACTCTTAACGTACTGCAATTTTCTTATATACATAACATAACCATTTACCAAATATATAGAAATATTTATAAGTGGATGTTAAATGTGTATTGGAAATGAAAATTATCAGCTTTCAGATTTTGGATCCAATACTCAACTCTTTGTCATAGGCGACGCTACGTCTATGGCAAAGCTTTGTCCCAGAAACACAGATAACACACCTGGCCATATCTCGTTTATAAACCATCCATGATGTAAAGGTCAAAACGCTGGACTTATGCTAACGAGAAACTGTCACTAGGCAAAGAGATATATAACATTTTAAGGTATATTAATAATTTGGATTAGATAACATGAATATTATTACTGAGTTCGATCAATATCGTCTATGCTATTCACTTCACAAGTATCGCATTCCCAATACGATAAAAATAATGCCAATGCTAAAAATTAGAAAGGAACTTGGTTGTGTTTTATAAGTCTAAGGCTAAGACTCAGTCTTACATTTTTTAGATTATTTTTCTTAGTTCGAGTAACTTTAACAGAAGCTTCTGTGAATTTTATACGTAAAAACATTTAATACAGAAAATGTAAATAGTAAAGTTTACCAAAAGTGATTTAAGAAATACTTGACTCTTACGCTATGTCGTAAGCGACAAAATACAGTAAACTATTCGGTATTTAACCATTCGGACATTCACATTTCCATAACACGTCTAATATTTGCCGATTCTCTCCCTTACCGACACATGAAATGTAAGCGAGATGGTCATATGTAATTAATTCTCGGTTTCCTATATAAAATTTCCCATAACTTCATTAAATGATTTGTGTTCTTACATTTGTCATCATCAAACGAAAAGGTGGTTAAGAGCCGAATAGACTGTTAATATATGTTGCAGTTTGAATTGGTTTTATTAACTATGTATATTATATATGTGTGGGAGACGAGAAAGTGTTATGCACAGTAATTAAACCGAGGTTGTAATGTGTAATAAACTGATTTCCATAAAGATTGTGTGACCGAACCAAGGTATATAAAATTAGTTAATCTCAATCAAAACCTTTATTTTAGTTTTCTAAACAATAAAATAGTAACAAACAAATCATTGATCGCCAACCTTCGAGAGAAATCCTCACCACAAGGAACAACTATAAAACCTATTGTAAAAAGCTTGTTAACTTCATTAATAATTTCTATGAAAACAGCTTACCTTTGCCCATAAACCAGCAAGCCTACTATGTAATTCAATTCGGTTCTAATTCAAATACTATATTTATTTATTATTCAAATAAAAACCAAGTAAGCAAGCCGTAACATCAGAGTTACGTACATAAAGTAAAATCTCTATTAAACTATTCGACTGAGGATTTTTAATACAAATATTTCCGACGCGGCATATTTTAAGGTAGCGCATTATAATACGTACACATCTGCGCTAAAAGAAAAGGTTTTAAAACAAAACATGTTTATTAGTGTATATAACATCTAAAGTTAAGCGGACTAAAAGAACAATAAAAATGCTATCACAATACAAACCTCCAATACAGTTAATTTAAAGTCAAAACAACTGAACAATTAGTATTAACAAAGTAGTCCAGATGTTGCATCTTATCTTAAACAGATGTTACCATTGTATTATGTTACCTGAGTTATAAAAGATTAGAAAAACATTCAAAGATTTGGCGCACGTGTTTTACAATTGCAATTTTTGTTATATCACAAAGCCGGCGCTTTCGGGACACAAATGGTATATATTAATAATATATAGAGTTAAATTTTTCTCTAGAATTTATGTTTTGGATAATATTTCAGAAAAATTCAGTTATGTATGAAAAGCTATATAAACTTATTTAATTTATATTATATAATCTATTTAAAAATAAACCGTTATGAGTGCTTTACATTTATGTTAAGTATATACAGTCATATAGCATGTCTAAAAATAACCATTACGAAAATTATACATCCAATGAATAAGTATTTAAAAATTTCGATTGTATCATTATGAAAACAGTGAATAGTAAATAATAAAGTATGGATAAAATGTACTGAAACGGATATTCAAAAATCACCATACCATGACATGTCGGATTTATTGGAACAGTTGAGTACGTTTTACGACTCTTCAGTTTACGAATGCATACCAAATATTTGACTTAATTTGACATTGCATCGATACAAAGGTAACAAATAAGTTCAAGGGACCTCTAAATCTTTATAAAACACGACAAATTCGTGTTTAAGCTACTTAATTGTATTGTTGAGACGTCACGCGATTCGAATAAATAAGCATCAATCACAAGTCAATATTTACACGGTGAGAAAACTAAAAATGTAAGAATTATTAAATCTGAATACCATTTATTTCTATGTTAATCGTGAAGGATACAACATTGTATAATCATTAACTATGATATATATCTTCCTACACCGGATACGGATCAATGTTAAAACTATATGTTAAGTCCTGCTGACATAATATACACAATCAAAGATTACACAGATCTTAATTATGTTAAACTAGCATCAGTATGCGGTTTCACTAGATCATAGATAATCTATACACACGGTCTCATAAACTGAATCAACTAACTGCTTTTAACTTAAGTCTTTTGTGTTTTTGTTGTGTGTTTATGCTGAAAAAGCTTTTATTTAAAAAGTGTAATTAAGACTGACCTATTAAAAAAATCAAATAAAATGACACGTTAAGAATTGAGCTTTTATAAAGATTTTTGTAAAATTATATGAAGATCTTTGAGAATGTTTGGGGCGTTTATAAATCTCACTTATACATTGCTTAACTTAGCATATTGTTGCTGAGTCATCAAGGCATGCAGTGTCATGGGAAGAACATGATTAGTGAATCATGAGTTTCACAGTTTTGAGGTCATTACTCACACAAGTTTTGGTATATCTGTTTTTTTGTGCTATTTTATGGCATCAAGTATACGTAAAAAAAATATTTCAATATAATAAAAATGTACCTTTTAATAAAAAGAAAAATGCTTGTATTAATTATGTGTGTCAACCTTCACTTGTTGGAGAGTCTAAGTCACAGTCGTCTTAGAAATACAAATTCGAACAAAATTGTCAATCGTGTGGCGTATGCTAATAGATACAGGTGATCATAGTAAACGTTTTGCTGCAACTATACTTGTGGTAATTAAATCAGTAATATGTAGTAATAAATTAAACAGAAATATGTAGATTATTAAAAAAAGAACGTGCACGCAAAAAAATGTATTTAATTATATACTTTAATACGTCAGTAGATAAAGCTAAGTTGTAGGTCGCATTCAAATGCTAAATAATTCAAATATTGTAGTGCCGCTGGGAAAAAAAATAACGCATTAACATATACCGAGATAATTTATCAGATTATGTCTAGTTATTTAAATGCTATATTATACAATACTGTTAACATGACTTTTTAATATCCATTAAAAAATATATCCTAAATTTAATGATTTCGATTAAAAGAAGGAACATTGTTAATTCGTCTCATAATGCCTCTAGCATAAAGTAAATCTACGTAATAGAAACACGCACGTTTGGTTATATTACAAAAAAATACAATTTTTCGCGATTTTTTGTGGAGAACAGTGCAATGTACTAGCTATTTTAATTAAGTTAATGAGTTTAATCAAGAGATAATGGATGTTGAGCAAAAAACAGTTTTCATTGGAGTACACCTTCGTTAAAAATGATTTATTACAATCCGTATATTTATATCTTACATGAAAGTTTAACTATATCTATTTATTTATTTAAGTTATTTAATACTTATATTATAGTATGCAGAAAAGCTAAATAATTATCGTATGTTATTTGACTTTGACTGTTATTTTTTTAAATAATAAAACAAACAAATTAAATTCACATGTACATTTTCACCTCAAACTTAACAATAGCATCGACAGATAATTACAAATCAGAAAATATTTTTGTCAAGACTATATCCCTCATTTGTTTTTCGGACCCTAAACACAAAAGTTCTGTTCGTAAAAGGTAATTCTATCGATAAAATATAAAAACGTAAGTTTCGAAATTCAGTCTCTGTTTTTGCCGCCACATTCATTTCATTTATATTGACTGGTTGCCAGGCAATAAGTGAAAAGCTCCTATAAAAGCTTAACTGAAAACATAAAGCTTTCCAATGAAGACACTAGCTACTCTCTGTTGCTAGTTAAGGCTGCATTCCTATCATGGCATTCGGCACGGACTAATAGTGTGGATCTACGAATGTTTGAGGTCTTATTGAGATATTACCTACTTTGCTTAATTGTAATATATTTATTTAACTTTTGATTAAGTTAATATATTATTGCATTAAATATAGTGTTAATTTTTCTCCTTGTCGCCTTTACCAACTCACGGTTGAATAAAACGTGTCATGTGTCATGGACAACATAATTTAATATATTTTCTTAATAAGGCATATAACACGTCATAATTTTGTGAGTAATAACAAAAAATTCCTTTACTTATTAAAACAAATATTAGCGTATAAGCGTGAACATAAATCTATTTTTGGTCGAATTAAAAATAGATAAAAGTCATAACAGGAAATACCTTCTCCATGAATTCTTAGTGAATAACTATAATACGTTCCACTAGCTAGGTCGCAGGGCATGTGCTCAAAGGTCGTACGCGCGTACACAGTCAAATAGAACCTACTCAGACATAGACAACAAACTATCGACTTAACGTTTCTAGTCATCTATTATTTGTAAGTTAATGGTCACATTATCTTATTTTTTTTCAAAACAGAAATATAGACTGTTGTATTAAAATATGTTTTTTTATTTCCATAGATAAAAACTTGTTAACTTGTAAACAAAGAAAAGCTTTAATATTTGTATTTGCTCTAAATAATCGGATATATACATTTTATCTCAATAATTGATATTTCACTGTGGTAAATAGTGATTAATAAATTATAAAAAACTTTTTTATGTTCCTCATGATATAATGTTTTTTTTATTATTTATTTGCGTAGCTCAAACACGTTGCTGAAAATTTAGGATCCTTTAAAAATCTTTGTTAATACTGTTAATGTCAACGTTAATGTCATCGCATATCTCTGTACTTAATACTGTTGAAATTCCTAAATGGCCGGGATATATTACATAAACCTTAATAAATGCCCATCTGTCATATCAGACAAGCGATATTAAACCTTAAGCTATTCAATCAATGCACAGTATTGCATATGAAAATTCTGATTTACATAGCACAATATGTCGAACGATTTCGATCCTTTAGCTAACATATTAGCGGTCAAAAATCACCTGTTGCCGTGTACACCTGTTTAGCAATAGCATGTCGATAGTCATTGAACTATACTCCTTATGTCAGGGCAGTAAGGAACTATTTCACGTTACATATAACTGATTTTTCTTAAGTTAAAAAAGCTTTCGGACAGTTGTTTGAAAGATATCGTTGATGTGCAAGTATCAGTATTGGAGCTGATGTTATTTTTTAAATGCTCAGTTTTTTATGTTACATTAGTGCCCAGTGATTTGAAGCTGTATAGCTACATTTTTTAGTCAATATCAATTGTAAACTGTGGTTACATATTGCAGATGTCAAGTGCAAAGTAGTTTATATTATTACATCATTAATACAAATAGCCAAAGGTTATCCTTCACTTATTATACAACATATAATAAGTGAAGGATATATTTATTTTTGACATATTCAATTCTTGAATCAACAATTCAGATCATATATTTTTTAATTAAAACGTTTATGATCAAGATTTCTAATAAACTATTAGTATTCTGTGCATACAGTAAAGTTGAGGAACTTGTTAATTAATAGGAAAGCCATCCTCATATTGGCGGCCATATTGCTTAACTTTCTCTTTTAACTTTACATTCAAATCGGCAGTGTTAGAGGGAAATAGCGACTTTCAAGCTTCCTTTAAAATTTTACGTTTCTTCAGAACACAATCAAGAGAATAATTAGAATCAATCTAACTCATTAAGACTAGAATATAAGTTTATCATCAAATCACGTGCATGTTATATTAAACAACGACTTTGGTGATAATGCATTTAATATATCAATAACACAGCTATTTCATAAATAAATAAAATTAATTATACAAAAAAAATTTAATTGATATAAATTGATCGATTCATATCTTTTAGCGAACCAATAAATCACATGCTTGTCAGATTGACCACAAACTTAAAAAAATTGTTGGCATAATCAATCAAATTATTACTAGAAGTAAATGAAATATAGACCTCGTTGAGGCGAGCATGAATTAGCTATGGTTTATGTTTAACAGAGCTTCGTATGTTTGCAAAAGCTAATAAAGAGAAGAACTGACCGAGTTTTTATTGAACTTGAGAAATAGAATTTTAAGACATCTATTTTTATTCTATTAAGAGGTCTATTTGCCGTTTGTATGTTCATTTTCAAATAACTTTATTAATTAAAGAAATTTACTCTTATAATCTATAAAATGTTAAATGTAATTTACTGCTAGTTCTATGTAATGGGGCAGATATAAGTTTATACTTTTTACCTGAAATGTATTGGCCACAAGCGGTGTACGTATTCTATATTTTTTAATTTAATAAAAGTCCAGTCAACGCTGCAATGTTCTCATATTAATAAAAATTTCAAAAGTATAATTACTCTTTTCGAGTACACCCACACATAAGCACGACTTAACGGACAATTAAATTAATATCGTAACAATTAAAACTATAATTAACGTCAGCGCAACTCTTGCTAAATACACAATTAATGGACGGATAGTAGCAATATGATTTTATAGAATTTAAGTAGTTTATATGTTAGTTTATCAAGTAGAACTTGTTTTGAAATATACTACTTTTTTAAGATTTAGAGCCACTAAATTTGTATTGACATTATATACCTCTTAAGATCGTTGGTACATCAGGTACCAAAATTCTCTGAAAATGCAATGCAATACCAGAATGTAAAAAAAAGAACCACAGTGGTACGATTTCTAAAGTGTAATTAATGTTTTACAACTAAATTTTTTATTTAGTGTTATTATTCAGAAATACTAAATCTATTTACACTTTAACATAAAATTATGTAAACATTAACAAATTGATTCTTTAAAAAATTCACGTATTATATTCACGGAAATCTATTAGTCGGCAAATACAAAGTATTAAGTCTCGCTTATTATTAATCAGAAGACGGGAAGAGAAGCAATTGACCTCGAATAATTTAGATAATTTTTTTTATATCTCTATATATTTGTATTTTAATACATATTCAAATTTAAAAGATATGTCTAGCTATTGTGAATATAGTCAATATTGTTGCTTTACGAGATGTACAAGCGTACGTAAAGAAAAATTGTAGTGAATTTTAATTTCACACAAAGAAACAGTGCATTGGAACACTTTGTGTGTTACACTGTGTGTGTGTTATATGGGAAATGTATTCGTTAAATTAGTGCAATAGTGTTTGTTTTGCATTTATTATACTATTTTTTTGGTGGGGCTTGTTATAAAACATAATGTAACATCAGTTTTTACTGAACTTATCATGACTCACAAAACCTATGCGTATTCTAAAACTGTAGCTATAAAGTCACACTCAATTAACTAATTATTGAGTGTACCATAAAATACATTGTAAATTTATATTGTTTGAGGAAATTTTACGGGTTCGAGAGGTTATTGTGATCTTATGTAGCGCACGTTCCAATTAATTCAGTTATTGCTATGTAATATATCTTAATATGCGTGCTATATGTCTGTCTGTGAAAGACGGCACGCGAGCCAAAGCTCTCCTACAAAATTATGCCGTGACAGAAAAGCAACACACCGGGTCATTTTCTCATTTATTTGAAAAATACTTTTGCCAATTTTTTAACACCAATAAATATTATATTAAAGTGTTGTATTGGTTTTAATATTTTGTAGTTATATTAATTGATAATATTTAGTCATTAAATTAAATTGGTTTAAGAAACACAGCTGTTACTTGTGTATGTTTAATTAATTTAAATAAGTATAAACTATCAAAGGTGGAAATCACCTGGATATCAATTACCTAAATTCTGTCCACAAGTGGCGCGTTGTCTGTTACACGCTGTTACGAGCTTACATATTTGTTTTTCCTAACATAATAATAATATTATGTTTGTATCTTAAAAAATAAGTAAAACGAAGCTTTTAGAAAAAGCATTTTATAAATTGTCAAATAATTTTGATGATGAATAAGTTTGGGAATGATTAGCTCCAGCTTAGCCCTGCTTCAAGTGTACTGGGGCATTTTCAAAAACCAAAAAAAGCCTGCTTCTTCTCAGCTTACGAACAAGCGTAGAATCACTTAGATATTTTGACTTTGACTTTGTAATATTCTGTACACTGACCCATTTCTACATTTGTGGAATTATTATAAAATTTCCGAAAACAATTAAACTTCTCTGATCAATACAACAACCATTTTATCGATTTTTTTTTTTAAATAAGAGCAAAATTTTTATAGACAACTTTAGCAGTAAAAAACCAAGTAGTGTGTTAACGCTAGTCACAGTTCTTACGACATCAAACCGTGTTGATCGCTAACGATCCTCGATTCGTCACAAGCCTTACAAACTATTTCACATAACACACTCTAATTATTACACGAGTAATATTTAACAATTTTTTTAATTTTTTTTTTACATATGAAATTTGAAACATCAATGTACACCTATAAGGTTAGGTAATGTAACGCTTTGTTATCTTGAAACTATTATCAGCTATTAACTATTATTCATTACAAACTTAATTTTGCATTTCTGGATCCTAATCACTACAGGCCCATATATCCAATTTGAGAAGTTTCCTGAACAGTTATGTAGGATGGTAGTTTCTGAATAAATATTTTTCCAATTTTAATTTTAATTTGTCAACGTAAATTTATTTGAATATGTATAATTTAATTAAAACATCTATCAATATACTTAATAAAAGTTTCACTACGATGTATGAAGGCGACAATTAATTCTTTAATTAGTCAATAAAACACAAAAAAAGGTATTTATTAAGGTGACAAATTCCGTTGAATTTAATTTCACTGATTTCTCAGAGAATCTTAATTGTAAATCGTAATTACAATTAAAGATACTAGTCGTTCTCAAATATTTCCAATTATGATAATTAACATAATGATGGAAATAAATGGAAATGATTGGATCCTGTATTAAGAAAGTATTCTATTTAAAAGTTAAAAGTTCTTGTAAAGTTATTTACAAGTTTAACAAGTACTTGTTTGGTTTTTTGGCTCTCATTTAAGTAAACGTTGTTACCTTGAACATTATTTTACGAATTTTTCAAAGTTTAAATTATAGACAACTATGTTACCGATTTTCATGTTTAACAACATTTATAAAAGGCTCTATTGTAAAACTGAAACAAAAATAGATTCGCCGCACGGCCTGAGGGCCAGCTACTGTCCTGCATTAGCAGGACGCGGTATCCACCGCCAGAGGAGGGTTTACTCCCCGGAATAGCTGAGCACGGCCCTTGCGAGGCGAGCCTAGAAAATCAACAGGTCTGAAACAAAAGTTAACATCTACTATAAATCTGTCGTATTTATAAAATAAGAATATGTACTTATGTAACTTAAATACGATTTATAATAAGGTTATAGACAACTTAGAGTAAAATGTAACTTAATGAATCCTCAAGAATAAGTTCTAAGTTAGAAATTTTATTGAACGCTCGTTTCAAGCATTAATACAACCCACAGTCTACGCCACTATACGTTCGCTAATTTTGTAATCATCTTCGTGCTATACATAAATGGACGTTACATAAGAGCCTTCATGAAATTTAATTTTACTTTCTTACTGTATTTATGAAATATTCGTTTATTCAATCACTACAAACCGTTTTTATTTCCAAACGTAAAATCAATCCTACAATAATGAACCACTGATATATTTAGTACTGTACCTATAAATACTGGGACGAAAGTACGCTGACGCCGGTATTCCGAATGACCCCGGGTCAGGCTTTCTACCCATCATGTGTCATGTGTAATTACCTATTAATATAAGGAATTTGCCTGTTTCAGCGTAGTATGCTAAATTAGAAATATTAAACGCGATGCAATATGTTTTAAAAATCTTAAATTATTATGCTGTACTCATGTTTTACAAATATTTTTATTGGTTGTGATTTTTGCGTTGTTATGAATGAATGAATATTTTGTGTGATAATTCATAAAAAGACACATTGACATCAAGATAATATTAAAAAATCATGAGATCTATATAATTTGAAACATTGGACTCATGATAAATAATTAATAAGCGTGTATTATGTAATTCACCCTTACTTCCAATGTATCAAAATTATATAAAACGACCTAGCCTATCCTCATAACAGTTAATTGGTAAATAAAATACGTAATAATGAGTCTTCGGTAGACGCCTCAGGAATGCAATATTGCGAAATGTTTCTTGCATTAGAAATCCACTAACTACTTGATTCCTTAAGTACATATCTGTAATAACGATAGCAATATAAAAATATTAACTGTTACATTTTGGTGTTTGTACAGCGCTGATTTTTCAGCGATCTCATCAAATTACCCTGTAATCTATCATTTTTGTGTGTCGCTTAGTTATTATATCTGTAGATGTGTTATACCATAGTTTTGGACATCTTAAGATAATCCAATACAACTGTAATACAACGCTCTAAAGAGATTACAGTGACAAGTTTTTTATAATTAAGTTAGAGTTAAAAATGTTATTTCAGTTACTCCCATTGTAAGTTCACGGTAATCTATTATTGTCTCAAGAAATACCTTCATTATAATATCTCAAGCTAATTTTTCTTATAATACAAATGTAGTGTCAAGGACTGTGCTTGGGCGTAGTTCTTTGGGAGCGCCTCTTTGTTTAAAGAATAATTTAATCACTTTGTTTCACGAAACATTAATATCAAACAATACACGTTCAATTAAATATAGTTCATCAAGTTAACAGTACTGATTGTAATTTAATGTAACACGTAAAACCTTAAAAACAATGCCATTTTAATATATCTAAAAATTATACACTAGTTTGTAATATAGTCGTTAGTAAGATGTAATTAAATACTTTAAAATAATCAGATTTTTACTTAAAATTACAACCCTTTGAAACAAGGGTATAGAACATACAATACAATAATCAAGAGAAGTGTATAGTTATATGTGTCATATATGATAGCTAAATGATTAATAATGGCACATTAGATGTAGGTTTAAAACATTACCAATCTTTACGACTCCCAACATTGGTATTAAAGTAGTATTGTGCTATTGAAAAGTAAGTTGAGCAGTGTTTTTTATAGAACTTATAATTACTTTAGATTTTCCGTATATATTTACCAAACTCTGTTGATATTATCTGTGAGTCAATAATTGATGTATCAAATATTATTACTAGGTTAAAAGGGCTGAATGAATTTGAAGATTTCAACTTGTACCGAATGTCTTTACACAAATTATCAGCAATATGTAATGTGCAACACTCGTACATCTTACAGTAATAAATATCAGGTAAGTTACACCAGAGGTTATTTTTACTAATTTTAATTAATTATCTAATTATAAATATAGTGTCAGGGACAAGGCAGGGCGCGGTGCGTGCGCCGTTATGTTCTAACAATCATTCAATCAATTCACGAAACTTTACTTTTATTAAAATATAGAGATTTTTTTATCGATTTCTTCAATCTATTAGTCAAAACTGCCAAAAAATCAGCTCAACAGTATTTTATTGATGCACGAACAAACACATCAGTGTCAGTCACGATAGTCAGACAGTTATTAGAATGACTGAGTCAGTATCTGAAAATTGCATACGAGTACATCCATGTATAATAAATACCTCTGTTATAATACTTTATCCTATTTCGGCAAATAAGTATTGACATTAAAAAAAGTATAGTTTTATCCTAAAAAAACCACTAAAATCTTTATCTATCTGGTAAATACAATGTAGGAATGTTATTTAATTCGCAAAAGTATTATATTAATACTATGTTCACAGTACATACACCGCGTTTTTATTGTCTTCTTCACTAAGACTTTTTGTTGGTGATTTTCTTCTTATTACTACTGTGTTCTATATATGTATAATATTCATCTGTTTTAATAAAACAGAGTACCTAGAATATTGTATACAAATATTTGAGCAATCATACGGGTGAATGAACCGAAAAATTAGGCGCGGTCTAGGCATTAAGACTTGTTTTATAACTTCGATGTTACCAGTTATTTAATTAATTTTTGATTGAGCCTGTAATAAATTATGCCAATTTAGCGGTAAACAGCATAAATATGTCTAAAATAAGGACGCTTATTTCAACTAACATTACTTAATTGCTCGCTGTCTGAACCGAGAGCAATTGTTACAATTTAAAAAAAAATCTTATAAAAGTTTATTTTTATTTCACAGAATATTTATATCGGTTTAGTATTGCAAATTATTCCGATTCGGGATTTTTGTCAAAGATCTGTCAATTCCTGGCTTTATAACACAATACTACATATAGTCGTACTTACGATTCTTAGTTAGTATATATTATAATACCACTAACATGTAAGAATGATTATATGATGTTATACACCTGACTTCGCTTGAATAGAATTTTGTTTATATAGAAAAAAAAATTGTCAAAATATATATATATGTTATATATTGTCGCTACGATTTTATTGAGTTTATACCGTGCATTTGTATAACAATGAAATGAAACGTCATTAAAACCGTGTCGCGACTCGGTAGTACGAATACTTTATGGGGGCGTGGTTTTGGCGACCAATAAAACTAGACCGATTATGATGAATTAGATTGCTTAGTTTAGACTTTTAGATGTTGGTGATTGAATTTAATTTACAAAAACCCCAATACATTAATCACTGTAACTTTTACCTAGATTATATATAACACCTTACCATCGTATTATCCAATATCCAACCTACGTACATTTGATATTTAAAATCTACGCACAAAGTTACAATAAATTATAATTTGATATATCTATACTCTGCATCGCAAAAGCAAAAGTAGGGACCCAGTCGTAAATACTTATAAGGACTAACTATAGGTCTCATATATATAAATTCCTTCCAAGTTTTTCTAATATAAACACAATTCTACTCAAGCGAAGTCAGATGTATGACATCATATAATCATTCTTACATGTTATAGGTATTTTAATATATACTAACTAATTGTAAGTACGAGTATCTGTAGTATTGTGTTGTAAAGCCAGGAATTGACAGATCTTTGACATAAATCCCGAATCAAACAATTGTCATTATAACAAATACACACATTTATAATTATTCCAACTAAAGTCACGTCGTTCGTTTTAAACTGAAGTCAATTTAAAATTTGAAATTGCATGTTGTCTTCGTATTATTATCATTAAGTTTGCAATCTTACCCTTATGTTTATCACTCCATCAATCCAATTCCCACCTGCCGGAGATTTAAAAAATTACCATACGCATGGCGGATAGCGACAAAACATCGGACAGTTAACCAAATTACGTACGTGAAAACATTTCTTACACCGCAGAAAACAATCGATAAGTGGTCTTATTAATTAAAAGGCTAACAAATTTACCCTGAAAAATGTATTGCTATCGAATGAATACAATTAAAAAAAAACCGCCTTCCACCAACCAAGGTTACAATAGCCCGTAAAAATGTACACAAGTGTAAGACATAGTGGTGGTTGGAAAATTATTAATTTCAATCGAATTTTCAATTAATAATCTACAATTACTTGTGCATGTATTGTTATATTTTATTTAATAAATACAAAATAAAACTTTAATAATTTTGAATAACTACACCTAAATTTTGTTAAGTATACACAAAAATATATTATAGTTGATAGATTTGTCATACATGTAAGCGTAATAGTTACAGTCTTACATATAAATTCTACTAGTGTTTACGTATAAATTCCTCACCTATGTATTTCAAACTATTACTTACGTAGAAGTACTTAAAATTTTAAGTACAATTTAAATGTACACAAGTATTAAAAAAACAAAATAGGTATATTCAACAAGAAGCCGCATAGCGATCCGTAAGTTTTTACTATGAGCACGTGGCCGATGGCAGAGATCGGCAAAAGACGGCTGTTTTCCGTGTATTTTCTGGTTGAGAGCTCTTCGAAGGGGGCGCGGCGTGCGGGAAGGGCGAAGAAACAAACGGCAGATGCGCCGCGCAGCGCCATCTAGCGTCGCCGCGCTGCCGCCAGGTGTGCGCTGCCCGCACCGAGCCGCCACCCGCCCTTCAGTCCGCTGTCACGCACCACCGCGATCACACGTTATTACGGCTGCTCAACGTCGGCCACACGCGCGTATTTTGAACGTAGTGCACGATACATCGCGACCGGTTGTACCGTGGATGAGTTCGACCAGTGACACATTTAGTGCTGTGTGACTTAGTGAAACTCAGTGCAGACATGTGCCAGTAATGGATTACTCTGCCGTCGTTTACTGACGGGCCTAGGATCCCTTATATGCCCAGGCGCCGGTAGAGGACGCGCCAGTATGCGCGCCCCCACGGTGCTCCTAGCCCTGCTAGGGTTTCTGCCCCAGGTACTGGACATTGATATCGCAAACCGCGAAATCCCTGTTTGTTTACGATTCGCGTAATCGAGACTAGTGCGAAGCGAATGTAGTTTCTAGGTTGTATGTTAGGAATTAGAAGTGGAGGCCGCGCGACACTCACTTTCCCACGATTGTAGCGTCCGAGGCACCTAGATCGTCCTGGATAGAGGGTGTAGGTTAGCTAAGTCGTGACCGGGCCTAAGCAAGTCCGGCCCAAGTGGTTGTGTGTGTTCAATACGTTTACCGAGCCAACATGGGTGCATAGTTAAGAAAGTTCAGGTTTTAATACGCCCAGCGCGGGGTCACGAGCTTCTTCGTTTAAAATTAGATGCATACCAAGACTTATGTTTTCAAAAAGGACTAATCGGTCGACGCAAATAACTCGCTATTAAACTTTGTATATATGCATTAAAAGTTTATTTTAGTGTTAGTAGGTATCAAGAGGTTAATGTTTATTAAGTGTTACACGATTATAGTCGTCCTCCAAAAACTTCTTATAATTTCAATAGAATGTAGGTTAACTGAAAAAAATAGGTGAGAGAATTATTCAGTGTATTTTGTTTTGAGGTCATTGTCCTAAAACGGTCAAGGTTGGTTCAGAGGGTTGTTCTAAATATTTGTTAAAAATATTTTTTCATTGACTAATAATATGTATTCGTTTAAAATAACTTGTAAATTCTTGATGTTTAGTGATTCATAAACTAATCGTACATCGGGCCAATTAAAATTATGTTATGAAATTACGAACGTAACACGACTATTAGCCTCTATTGGTTAGTTTTACTAAAGTAAGTTCCAATAAACCGAACTAATTGACTGTGTTTATTTGTTTAACGTCAGCAACTCAAGTTTAACTCTGAAACACATCGACATAAACATTACCCAATTATTTTAACGTACTAAATGCCAGCGGCAAAAAAAATCGATAATCTCCCCTATTTTATACTCGTTCATAATAATGGACTAGCTGGTTACAACCCCTACTTGCGTCTGCGCATAAGTTGCCTATTAATTGTAAAATGCGAATTTATACCGTTACAACTAACACAAGCATGTGTATATCTCTGGTCACTTTTACTTGTTTTTTTTGCTAGGATCGTTTAATGTTAGTACAATGGAATAATGAAATACCACCCACATAAAACTCATCCAAATTATGTAACTATGTTAATAAATACTAAAATTTAACAACCTAAAACTCAGCTGTATATAACATTACAGCTTACTATTCAAATAAAAAGCATCCTTACCACCAGTAACGTATACAGTCACAAAATAAGACCAGGCAAACAACCACGTTAAAATTATGAATGAAATATGGAGTCGAGATAAAAACGGTGTTTGCAACTGGTTTCTTTACTGCCTCTGCGGATGTCACAATAATTGTTGAAACTCGATCAGGATGCTCGCGGGCATCGATTAAAATAAAATCGATTCTTTAGAATCGTGCAATAATCGCGTGATCGATTTAATCGGAAGCCGCATCGGAAACGTCTGCCCAAAACCGCAATTTCCATTTTTATATATTCACCTCGGGTCAAATGTAAAAAAAAACCAACTTAATTGCGAACCATAAATATGTTTAGTATTTTTATGGGTTTGCAACATTACTGTATTAATCTATATCTAGGACATATTTGTCGTGAACGAGTGATATAATCGATTTATTTCGATACTTGTTTGTAACACATTGCAGGCAGGTGCACTACTCTTATAACCATCTGCTTTTTTTATACGCGACGAATTCAAATTACGACCCCGGTCAATTAAAGTTCATTTTTTTGGGTCTTAATTGGAAAGTTAAGTAAGTTCCTTAAATTAAAATTGTGGTGTTATTTGTCATATATACCCTAAATAATTTTGCAAAAGTGTAATTCAGTGTAAGCAAAAAATCATTGAACTAAGACGCGACCGTCATTGATAGGTTTTTTAAAAACGTAATGTACTAAATTGTATTTATAAAATCAAAAACTTACAACATCGCAGTAAAATGGGAATATTTTCTTTGCTTTATAGTATTGCGTTACGTTGAATGTCGACCATTTATCTCATGAATAGCTCGTTCACATGTTTTGCCAAATCAAACTGTCCAATTTGAGTTTCAAAATTTCCCTAAAATTGTTCACAAGACAATAACAATTAATCATATATGTCATGTAAGCAATAAGCATTTAAGTATGTGAATCGTTACCCTGTTATAATTTAGCCTATTGTCCAAAGCTTTTTGTTCTATGTGAACCGACTCAATTACAATACGAAATACGTATAATCGTTAGTTTTTAACGTCTTAACTATGTGAAAGCTGTATTTCGTCTCATTGTCCGATGAGCACGTAATACACTCATTAAATTTTAAGTTAAACCCTTATCAGGTTTTACGAAAAAAATAAGTACGCTGTACGCAATGTAAAAATTATCTATTTCATATTAACGATGTCTGGATTCTCAGACAATTTTTATACTTTGACATAATAACCAACCTTAAAACGTTTTACATTTAGGTAGCTTAAAAGGCTTGTTATAAATTACTTGCTTTCAAGCAAGTGTCAAATTAAATTGAACCATATTCTATCACTGTTCTTTAACAATTACTGACAAATGACACAAGTCACGCTCTATTGTAAGTCCTCTTTCATCTTTAAATAATTTAATTCCGTTTTTTTGTATCTCCGGACGTATAATTGATTCCAACGTGTAAAAAACAAAGATGGCCGCCAGGAATCAGGACCATTGATCAGATTACATGTCGCCAAACTGGATAGTATTGCATTATTTATAAACAAACATAGCTGAGACTTTACTGCGAATTGAGGATTGGTGTAATTAGTTAATTAGGCAATATTTCTGTGCAATTTGACATTATGGTTGCTAAAACACAAAAAAGATGTTTAAAGAAACACGAATATCATAAAAATGTTGTTTTAATCTAAATAGCTACCAGTGTTTAGTACTACGTGAATTATTTAAACCCTAAACGGGTAAATGTGTCAAATGTCAACATATTACACAACGCTTCAGGCATTGTACAGATGAGTAAGCGTAGGATGCAACTTAAGGTCGAAATATGCCAACTGTCATCTAACGTCACAGTGACAATACTTGTTACATTCATACCTAAGTATTCTTGACACAACTCAAAAAAACAGCACTAATTAATATGACTTTGTTTGAAAGTTTTTAATGACGCGTAGTGTAAAATGCAATTCTCACTGTAATTCAGGCATTGCAATTTCATAACCTCAATATCTCTAACACTTTTAAAATACGTTATAAAGCAATTTAAATAGCATTCTCACACCATTTCAATAATCGGTACAGCACTCAGAACACCAACGCACAAGAATTGCTTGTGCAACTTAACCGCAAAATACCTTATGCTTTCCATATACGTGCAATCTAGACGTCTATTACGTTCATTTCTCCGTTAATTTCCAATGTTAGATTGTAATTTCCTACACTATGCAGCTGCCAAGACGAACAAAGAAATGACTTTTGTCGTATGTCGATTTTAAGAACGTTTTGTTAAGATTGTCCCTTTGTGCAATCATTGTTATGGGTGAGACCTTTGTTAGGGTTGCTTGAAAGACGTTAAGAATTATCGCATAGAATATTGCGGTAAATCATCTGTAGGTATCTATTTCGAATAACGAACAGCTGGTTAGGCTTAAATACCATAAACAATTAACACTGGATTAACTATAAAACACGTTTTATTTTAAATCGTCTGGTGTATTTTAAGTCAAAGACAAAATCAGCCAGACAAATGCATATTTTGCATTGGCCACAACGTTGCGCTAATAAAAGACTGTTTTGGTGTTTATTTTAACACATTTCGCGTAACGACTGAGATGAAAAACATTCCCCTGTGTTTCATTATTCGAGTTATTTTTAAACTTCAACCTGCCGAGTGGTGTTTACACTGTACTTATTCGAGTTATTACGAACATACGTTTTATTAACACAAATAATCTTAATGTAATAATATTAAATGGTATGATTTGATTATGTTTCGCGTGCCATAGAACTTACTGATATAGTATGCAAATGTATTTTAACACTATTCAAAATATATTTATATAGAAACAATACATTATTATGACACGTTAATTTGTGTGAATTTTTTGCTTAATTAAAACAATTTAAATTAATGTAAAGTGTTTTATCAAAGGTTCTATTACCCAAATCAATTTGTGTTGATGGCCTGCGCCGGCGAAATTAATGTTACGTGTCCAAAAAACAATATTGATCACGACTTACATGCATTAAATTAAATTTATTCAAGGTAATGATACAATCGTAAGAATTTGTGTAAATCGTTTTTAACCTTTGAACTTAGATTAATAATAGTATGGCTCTTAAATATGTTAATATTATTTGTTTTTATATAAACAAATTAAAAAGCAAGAACAATTTGTAAAGAAGAAATATAATTTGAACTAACAAAAATAAACGGGTAAAGAATTAGTGTTCACTTAGTCTTCTAAACTAAGCAGTTTTCTTTTTTTAATATTAGTGTAGATTTACTAAATACATGTTAGAACACATCAATCAAAGGTTCATCGCATTAAAACGCTTGGGGATATAAAATAAAGCTTATTCGGTAGTAAGTACTTTTTAATTGTCAATTTGTGGTCCGCCGCAGGCACACGCCCGCGTTCCTTCAAACGTTAAATAGTCTTATTTTTTTTAACAATTAAGGCAAAAAAGCGTCTAATAAGCAAACTTATATTTAAAATAATTCCAATCGGTAGACCACAGCTACTATCTAATAAACAAGTTAAAGAATGGGATGTTTAGAGTAGCAGTTTTTATTTAAATTTTTTTAAACTCCTACCTGGCGATTACCACGTGGATGTGAAAGTTTCTATCCTTTTCGTTATCTATATGAAAAATAGGGACAGCACGTTAACAAACCCCTATGGCAGGATGTTGAAGAATCTGGTGTATTTTTTCACCCTTTGTTTAATCTGTGTTTGTTTCATAGATAAGACTCAGTGAATGGAATATTGTATACAACTTATCACATATAAGACCTAGAAAATGTATCAAAATTTATGAGCTCAATTCAGTAATTAAGTTTTCATATCGTGGGAAACTCGATTGTTTAATTTAATAGCTTATAATCAGTGTAACGGTTAATTACAATTTTATAAGAACTTTATTTATGCTTTGATTGTCGTCAAAAACACATCGAAAGTACAGGAAGCTTTTTAGAAGGGATTTCCCCTGTAATGATTCGCGAAGACAGGCGTAATACTGGCCACTTCCTTCCGATGCCTTATAATTACCGGGATTTGTATTACCATAAAACATGTATCTTTCTTCAAAATTTGATATTATGCTTTTACTTAAGAAATGTTACGATACTTAGATGTTCATTAAACAAAATCTATATGATTCTATTTTAAATTATTGTCTGAACCTATTAAAAACAAAACACAAGATAAGTTACAGTGCAAATGCAAGGTGGCGATTCCCTATTCGTAATATGTTGCTCATACTAGTTAATCCCACATGCATAGACAACTGCGCATTCTTTCAAAGGGGTTGCTACCCTTGGCCAGTGCTATTATTATAACACAAAAAAGTATCTGTCGTCAATCGATTATACACAAAAAATCTCGCTTAAAACTACGCTGGAGGTATTTACTTTGTTTCGTCTATCATCGTAGTTAATTATAATAAACTAGCGATGGGAGGCACTGTTAATTCAAAAAATAGAAAAAATTAAACGTAAAACATTAGAGAATACACTTTTGTTGTTATTCTAAAATACATATTTTATTAGATATTTAATTTTTGTTATTGTCTATGGTACGAAATGCTTTCGAAACTTGAATTATGTTAGGGTTGTTACCCCTGGCATTAGGCTCTCGACCCCATTTAGTTTGTCCAGTAAAACCGTTAATGTCTCAACGGGATCGATCACATGGACAGTTGTGCAAATAATTTGTTTTTACAATTCAACTTTGACGTTGACAGATCTATGTTTGCCATTTGTGCTGTCTATGAAATATTAGAAATATAAACTTTTAAGTAATCCAACTTTTAGACACAGACTTCTTTCTATAGATTTAGTTGTCTGAATTTAATAACTATATTTAATGATTTTTTTTTTCTTTCAGGTGCTGTCATCTGGTTCTTTTGAGCTTAGGATAAAAAGTTTTACGAACTCATTGGGTAGATTAAGTAGTGGCCAGTGCTGTGATGGTTCCTCGAATAGTGATGCGCCATGTTTGGCGCCGTGCAGAACTAAATTTCGTGTGTGCCTCAAGATATATCAAGCCAATATCGATACTACATCACCGTGTACTTTCGGTGACATCACTACACCTGTTTTGGGTGGGAACTCCTTGGATGTTCCTAACCTTAATGTACCAGGCTTCAGCAATCCCATCGTGTTCCCGTTCGACTTCACCTGGCCGGTAAGATTTTATTTTATTATTAGCTATAAGCACAACTAAGATATACATATAGATAAGATATAGATATAGGATTACAAAGAAAACGTAAATCTGGGTTAAAGCTTTACAAGACCAAATATCATGGTCGTATTGTAAAATCAATACATCATTAAAGAAGCATTAAGTAGCTTTGTGTTCATAAATCAAATCTGTTCGATGTTTAAATTCCAATTTTGTAATTCTAGCAACAAAAAAAGGTGATTCCATATTCAAATTTGACAGATGCAATGATAAGAATACTATATGGTTTATCGGGTGTCCGCGTGGGTATATTTAGTTATTAATTGTATTGGAGATGCATATGTTATTAAGTATTTAGCCTTCATTGCATGTTCTCATCAGACTTTAGTCGTGATTCAATATTGTAATTACCTGTTACGAGATCACGCTTAAATTCAAGGATTAATTGTATTACAGTTATTTCAAATTGTCTATACTTAACATGGTCGTGTCACTTCGTGTGTTGTTTGCTTTTTATTTAGCGGCTTCAAATGGACCGTCTCGTAATGTTTGAGTAAACACCAAGCTCTGACCATCTGGAACGTGACATTTGGTCAGGTAAAGGCCATAGTTTGGGATGCCATAGAGTAGGATAATTTTTTTTTGGCGGTAGTTCATCCGGTATCCATATGAATTGGCGCTAAATTGAAACTTCCTCTTTAATTTCACATTCTATTGTTGACATGCGATCAATTGAGCGAAAGCGACGCGATATAATCCCCGTCTATCGAATTTCGGTGACAGGTTAAGCTGAACCCTATGGTATTTGATAGGAATGTGAAATTTAAACATCCCATATGTTATCACATATGTGAGTCTCAAAATTCGATGTCGACTATGGCATCTGTCAGCTTAGCATTATCCCTAAATTAAATATAGCACAAACGCCTCTAAAATAGTAAAGTCAAACGCTTTAACATATATTTCGTTTAAAATTAAATTTTCGTTGATGAAAGTTTATTATCGAGAGGCGTGTCATGGCCGGCCAGACATCACAATATTTTGAAACTCGATGCCATGTCGTCGCCATGGTAACGGTGCCGCTCAGGTTACCCAGGGAGAAGTTAGCCACCGTTAGAGTTTATACTTTCGTATATTACTTTACAAAGATTTGATCCTATAGATAATAGGTGAAATTATTAATATTATTAACAGTCGAAGAAGGTATAAACGATTCATCATACATTTAGGCTCACTCATTTGTATGCAGAATCGTTAGACGGTATTCTCTAAGAAGTTTGTTTTACACGACTTTATATTGTTTAACCGGCCCGTTAGCTCCGGATATGACGAGACCGGATTATGTCGCACTTACCCGTTAAACATGTTCGAAATTTGAATTTATGAGATAAAATTGTTAATTACCTACTGAGGATGAACGTATATTTTATAGTTGTTCTATTTTTAAAGGAATTAAGTTAGTAAATTGATATCGTTCCTATTCATGTAAAGGATAAATATGAATCCAATCCAATGCGGGGATCGTTACATTAACTGAAAAAAAAAATTAAATAGCATGGATATTTTTATGGCAACACCTGCGTTGGAGCGGTGAGCAGGAGAGATAGGTGTATCGCGTAAATGTCAGAGTTTACTTCCGCGCATGCGCGTACAACAGGCTCATTTACACAAACCCACCTGACCGTGAACTATACTTTTTATAGAAGATCCGTATTGCATTAGATCACAGTCTTATCTTCACAAATTATCTAAACCGTTCAATAAAAAAACAAGCTCATACAGTAGCTCTTATTTTGTAAATTATTCTTGGGAATAATTATTTCAAAGTAGTAGAGAATTCAAACAAAATATAACTGTCTCTGGGATTATTTTGCCGAGTCACTTTCTCACAAAGCTTAAGTTCGACCCACATAGCCTACAAACATTACAATGTATTTAATTTTTCCGTTCGCTTATTTAATATTTAAAACACTGCTTTCCGCTTGCCTGGATGTCTATAATTATATTACCCGGATATATATTTTTCCCATTTATGGCCATATTAATCACATTTTAACTAAGGAATTATAAATTAGCATTGTTTTCCTTAATTTCGTTTCTAATTATTAACTGGTAACATTATCACCGGAAAGAACGGTGACAACATGGCGGTTTTATCAGTTTGAAGCGTGAGACATTTGCTTAATTAAGGTTAATTATAACATAGAAGTGAGCTTTTTATACATACGTGAGCATTTATTACTAAAATTTACGTAATTTTAAAACGAAGTTGTAGCTTATCTCTTTCTGGAATATCTTAAATCAATACCGCGTGTATTTGTGTTATACGTCTTTCTTATTTTTTATATTAACAGATTAATAACTATGACCTATGGTAAATGCCACATTACCATAGACAATATAAGTATGAAGAAACCCGTCTTTACAGCATGTAGACTAAGCAACAGCGTAACTAATTCTAGAGATTGTTAGTTATTTTGCATGTTTCGTCAATAGTTTCACGCTCTGAATGTTTGAAAAAATTTCAATGAAAGTGTGGTGTCTCGGGTTTATGTCGACATGGTGCATTCATTTCTTAATTTCACATGCAATTGGTCCTCTCAGGTTACAAACATTTATGTATGTTTTAACCTTAATTCGGGCGCGAGCTTCAAAGAAATCGACGTCTCGTGACGTCACGTGACGTTTAAAACAATACCTAGAAATAACATAATCTGTGACAATACGGTACAATGACGTTTAACCATTGTAACGCGTGTGAGTGCAACATTTCTATCCTAGCGGCATTTCTATTGGAAATCAATTAACACGTCAATCTTAATTTGTAAACTAAAGGATGATATTACCAAATTTTATACTTTACATTGTATAACATGTCTTCGCTTCGGTTTATCTTGTTCTATTTTAACGTTAATATTATTATATATAATTGCTGGTACGTTAAGGTTAAATAATATTCATACTTGTGTTTGCAGCATTAGGTTCACAGTAACGCGATACGGTACGAGGTATAGCCGGTGTAACTTCCGTCTATGAACTTTTTATCCCAAGAGCTCTTAATAATTTCCTTTATCTCAATCCGCTCGCGTCGCTCTCTTAAAATACTTACCCCTACATCCGCTTCTTTTAATAATCTTCCGAAGCTATGGAATGCGATCGCTCCCTCTTCAACATCTTTTATCTCTTTCCAACCAAGCAATTAAACTTGGACAAAAAGATTGCGAAATTCCACGTAAGAGTAGCCCAAGCTTAGTCGCAACTCAATTTCATAAGTAACAAATTTAATTAATCGGAGCATGTATAATTGCTTGTTGCATTGTTCGAAGCCGAACAGGTTTCCGACCCATCAATTAGTGAATTTGACGTCCGCCTAAACAAACTTGCGGACAAAAGCAGTCCACTCAGGTGTCTGCTAAAATAACAAATCTCGTTGCGGATTAGGACACATAATAAATAATGATTAATCATCCATGGAAGCTAAAGAAAATAACCTCATCAAGACAGTGAATAGACAAAAAGTTTTACCGGTCCTGTTATTACGCGGCGTTTGACGTTAAAAGACTCCTTTTTCATATGAACGCTCGTTTACGGTCACTTTCTGACATTAACTACGTCTCTAACATTTATGGCTGCCAATAAAATTGTTCAAAAAGCCCGATTTATAATCTCCTGAACTAGACTAGACATTTTTTGTGGAAACACCGCGACGAAAAGTAATAAACAACAGTTGGGTTAAGATTGCTACAAGTGACCTGATTTGTAAGAATGATACTTGGACTCATATTGATTAACAGTGATCCAAATTTAAAATAGTTTTTCTCCGTTGTCTACATTCCGATTTTATTGGTTTCGAGCGGGCGTCTGGATGCTTTCTCACGTACTATAAGGGCAAGATAGCCCTCAAATCTGCAATGATAGAATTCCATGCGTTCCAGTCTTTATTCATCACACGCGCACAGTTTCTAGGAAACCTGTGTTGCAATGTATGTTCGTATCCGCGACCGCGCAAAACGGAGCCATTATTATGAGGTGGTGTGGCACTTTACGTCACACTGTTAACGAATTTATGGTCATGGCCATTAGGAATGAGGGCCATCACAAATTAAACTATTGATTTACTTTATAACATCGTTAAACCTTGAAACTCGTTCTGAGAAGACCTAAACCTCTGCGGTAAATAAACACTATTCAAACAATCGGTTTATTTATCTTGTCTATGAGTACATATTCTAGTTCCATTTATAAATTGGCTTAGTTACTCATCGGATTTATTCAAATGGCGGCGGATTGCAAAATGTATTAGAAAAAATTAAGATACGAATCAAAAGAATCATGTCTAAACTTGTATTGAACGTCATTGAAATCCGGCTGAAGATAGGTTTCAACACAACCTGTCTTATCTTTACATCGGGCTGACATCTCCCGAAATTTGTTAACTACGCTTTGTTTTATTTTTTTTAAATTCAAATCACTCTGTTGTTTATGGCCAACATTTTCATTTTTCGAATTCCTTTAGTTGCCGTCCCGGTCTGCGAAATGCCGGTGAAGCCATGTGAAATTAAATTTATTTCTTTTTCAGTTTGCCTCAAAAGCCCCAAATTCCGCGGTTCTTGTCTTTTTAGCGATAATTGTAATTGAGGACGATATATTGATTTACCAATATACCGTTGCGAGCGTATTATATTACGCTTCTAATGCCTAATCTCACGAGAACATTTTATTTGAATTACGTCCCGCGTTCCAACTTTTTAATGTTTCTCGGTATAGTTGGTTGAGGTAATTAATCCTTTCGTAATGAGCCACGTTTAATATTTCTTTTTGGTTATCGTAATGTTTATTTTGTCGTTTGTGGTCGTGAGTTTTATAGCTGTAATAATAGTTGTTTCATTATTGGCGTGAGAAATTTTTAACCCGGTAATTTAATCACATTTAATTTGGTTCATATTATAAGTTTAATGCGCTCGAACGCAAGAATAACGCTGTACGGTCTTAGTATTTTCTCAAGCGAGGTACGAAATCGTGATTCTCTAATTCGGCTAATTGATTCTATATTAATATAGCAATTTTCCATTAGGATTATCTTAAATTTATTCGTGTACAAATAAAAGCTATGGAACGATATTGGAAACTTATTTTAAATAAATTATTATATACCGAAGCTTGCAGAGCAGCTTATCATCGGTTGATTTAAATGTTTCTTTTTAAAATTTACGATTCCATTAGTCACATCCATTTTAGTTTCCAATGGACAAAGAGGATTTTATGTTAACGATTTGAATTTAGAACGGCAACGGCTTATCTCACGGCAAGACCTCATTGAAAACACTCTTTTGTCTAAACCTACATAGCTAGTAACAAGTATAATCCGACCATTTTAATCTCATCGGATCTAAAGAGCAGTGCTCTATGTGAGAGGTGTTTTCAAATGATTCGTGTACACGTATATGAAATAGACTCGCATGACGGTACTACGGCGCATTACCACGAAACTGCTTAGCATTCTAACAGAATGTACAGTCAGTCGCCAATAAAATGCCGACCTGGTTTTTATATGATAATATTTGTACATTTAACCTCACGTTCACACGGTACATTAACTTGATATAATACAAAATATCCCTGATGCTTAAGGATCTATGTAATAGGATTAAGCTATGAATCACCGGGTCAATGATCTATAGAATCGTTGATGCCAAAATAGAATGAGATAAACTTAATTAAAAGCATTAATAATTTGGATTATACGCCTTAATACTTCACGCCACGTTCTATAGCAGACATTGAGATTTGCATATCTTTTAATTTGACGTATTTGAAAACACTCAGCCACATATCAACCAAGCGAAACGAGGTAAAAACTAGTTGAGTTGCATAATCGCCTTTATTCCTGTCCGCAAAGCGTTCAATCCGCGTGCGTGCCGGGATGGAGCTAAGTAAAAAAACCTGTCTCGAACAAGACGATGTTACCACACTAGTGAAGTGTGAAATATGAAATCACGACTCCACTTGGCTGGTTGTTTGTTCCAAATAGTTATATTCTCGTGTCGAAACTAGAATACGAATGCCCTTTATTATATTTAACATTCGCATTATAATCGTAAAACTTTTGTAACAATTGGTAAAATACGAAACATCTGTGGCAATTTCTAATTTTACAAACAATGCCTGTAACAATGGCTCGGACACGTGCACCAAAGATGTGCCCGAACGGCAAATCCTCACCTGATTATCTTTTGTAATTGAGAGACAACAAACAATTTGTTAAGATAAAAACGTTCCCCATTCCTCGTTCCCACGTAACCTTATTTCGTTTCTTTAATTACAAAAAGCCGTAATGGAAGCACCCTCATAAAACGATTATCAAATAATACAACCGCCTTCAGTTATCATCTAGTAATATAATTTAACGCGAAGGGATAGTAACAGCGTCGTTACGGTACGATCTCACGATATTTTGTTCTGCCTTTTCTTTTGAAATATTTAATTAGTGAACTCGAGTTATGCTCATAGAAAGTTCTATGATAATTTGTGAAAGTTTCACTTAATAGTTATAATAATTCATAGTTGAAGTGATCGAATTTCAAATCAGTAATTTATAAATCGTCCTAGCAATGCAATGCTACCTGGTAAAAGGTACACTCGTTGACTTTTTATGACTAGCGTCGAGTCACCGTGTCGTGGGAACTCGCCCGCGACCACAGCTGACCGAAATGCCTCCTTATTCGATTAACAAATCGATGCATACCATATTCGATCACACAAACAAATATTCGCGCGCTGTTTCGCAATGTGAGAAGGGAAGCAACCAAAATTCGTGAGAGCATTAGTATTCAGCCGCATTATAACACGTCCGTTCGTATTAAACAGCTCTTAATATTCGTCAAACCATCAACGAAAGCTTTAATTGTGCGGATAAAAACACTTCATCGATCTTGCGATGTTGGGAAAATGATTTCTACTATTGATTTTCATCTGACAATGAGTTCACAAGACATATACGTATCAGTTCCTATGCAAATGGATCATTGTTAGCTCTTAATGCAAATTATGTTTTCATTCATCAAGCTAATTGACAACGGGGGACATCTGTCACATCTGAATCACTCCTTAAGTTCGTGTGGTGATCTTATAAAACGGTGACCCTGTACATCCGTGGCAGCTGCAAGGCTTATGACGTGTGTATGGCATCTAATTGCATTCTGGTCCGGTGCCCATCTCGGCTCCATCTTTGTTAGGGCCGTTGATACGTCGGCTGATTACATTATTGATACGACCCGTTTCCAATTTTGAATATTTACTTTGCCATTATCGATATAAGTTGTACTCCTTTATACTCACAAGAATGTAGCGCGTCTGCGAGCAATTATACATTCCAAGGCTAAAGATGGATAGATTACAATGATATTTTATGTTGATGTAATTTAAAAATAATACTTAGCAAAAAGTAATGCACCGAGTAGCTAGGTATCGGGGTTGACTATGGTGTGTTTAAAGTACAGTTAAAGGTTAAACATTGTATCGGCTTGAGATGATGGTTAAAGTAAATAAACCGGTTCTCATCAATAAATGTCTTAAGCTATAGCCGAGAGGGATTTTCGCATGAAACCAACTCAAATTGTAGCCATAAAGAGACGATAAGGTCCAGGCGCCTACGAGCTGTTGACTTCTGTTATCAGCGATAATCGTTTTTGGACTGCCGTTTCGCCTCCTTGTGTAAACATTGACAAATGTCAATAGCTGACTATCTGATACGCACCCGTTTTTTTACCATCGCACGGAAACATTACCCGATTCCATATTGGGTTCTTTAAGTAGCAGCAGCCGTATTACGCGTCGTGTATTTTTAGCTCGAATAAAACAATTCAGCCATCTGCGCCGGCTTCACCTGTCTATCTTGATGTTAATTTACACTCATCCACCATGCAGCGCGACATAGCGACGTCATAAAGTAGAGGAAATATTTGAAATGCTCGGTGGGGCGCGCCCGTTTTTAAAGGTCTTCGTATCTGTGCATCTCGCTGTGGGCCACACTTGAAACATTGAAATAACAACGCTAACCCGCATCGCTTCATTGTTTTTAGTTTTATCTATGTGTTTATTCCAATGTTGTAACCGTCTTTTGTGTTTCAGGGCACCTTCTCGCTGATTGTCGAAGCGTGGCACGACACAAATGAAACGTCAAGATCTGATGGTGAGTTGCATTATTTTATACGAATGCAGTTATGAGTAATGAAAATTTTTGGTAAAATTCAAAACACGTCCGTCACGACCCGCTCACAGTCTGGTTTCACTGTAATTCTGGGTGTTTATCGTGCGTTTAACGGACAGTATGTATATTTGAATGCTTATATTATCATATCGTGGAAGACAAAAATTTTCCCATGGCATGGACGATTGGTGTTCTGAGCACGCGGCGCTGCGCGTGAGTCGCTTCGCAATGCACGCCGTATTCTAATAAACTCAGCCTTCTGTAGGACGAAAATTTAGTAGAAATGTTCTAATATATTCTGATAGCCGTTGACCGATAGACGAAATAACTAACGTATTATTCTCAACTTATGCACGATCCTGACATAATAATGAATTCAATCTTTACGATTATCGTATATTGGAAAATAAAATGTATGACATGCAAGTATACAATAGATAACAATCATTTCAGTA
This sequence comes from Leptophobia aripa, assembly GCA_951799465.1. Taxonomy (NCBI): domain Eukaryota; kingdom Metazoa; phylum Arthropoda; class Insecta; order Lepidoptera; family Pieridae; genus Leptophobia; species Leptophobia aripa. Next base: position 4,121,269 of record OX637267.1, on the reverse strand, counting down.
AACGGAATTGATAGAATCGATATTAAACTTCTACGTTTCGTTTGAAGATATCGATACGATGCGCGGCATAATCGGCCAATAAAGAATCGACAGGTTCACCGCGTACATGCGACATGGCGTGACCGAAAAAAATGATCCCAATCGTAACCACACTGCTTACAGTAAATACATCATCGCAATGATTCAGTACACGTCTACCCAACATTAAATTATAACCCATCAAGTCGAACGTTCGATTTTCGAAAAACAAAACCGGTGCACGTCTGGCCCTCCCCTTTCATAATTAGTTTTTCATCCTGTTGCACTCTGACCGAGATAATTACAACTCCTGACCGACTAACAAAAACAGTGATTTACTTAAAACAGATTTAGAGATATGGGAAGGTGTGTTCTATAGCCGGTTTACCGAAAATCATTAGCGTCCAAAGCTTAAGAGGACGGGTATTTTTAATACGGTGCGGGAGCGATGGGCGGCGTCCACACACTACCGAGAAATGTTACCAACAGAAATCTAATCAACCATAATAACAGGTTACGTAGACGCCGTTTGTGTTCGGTTAATGCTTAATTAAATCATAATCATTTTTTGTCTAGCAAACAGCTGCATTCCGATTTCATTCGCGTTATTCATAAGTCCATTACGATTTACTGCATTATCTCATTTGGGACGCAGTGTGCCTATAACAACACGTAAAGAATGCGAATTATCAATGATAAACACGTATTGAAATCTACGTTGGGACTTGAGGGAATTCAACAAACAATACGCGACAATGGGTGAGCTTGCAATTCTTACTCGCTCCTTCATCGAAATCTTTTGTTGCCGCGGCCGCACCTGGTCGCCAAGCCCCACATATTGTTTACCCGACACTAAAAAACCTAGCTCCGAGGAAGTGAATTTAAGTTTACACTTCATCTTTCGTCGTATAGAAAAATTACGGAAGGCCCGTAGGCTCGATTTATGATAACAGGCGTTTTAAGGAAGTTAGGTGACGACAGACGCAAAGCATGTGGGATAGGTAAGGATCAACAGTTTTTTGTCTGCTTATTGCACTGTCTCGATTTACACCTCCATATATGTGGAACAAGAATGGGACCGTGTGAAAGACATCACTGATAACAGATAGGCAATTACCTTGTACAGGGCAAAACCGCCGCGGGGCAGCTACCGTTTGTATTATGGATGCAGACATCACAAACACTTTGCACTCAGGACAGATCGTAATAACAGTTTGTTTGAGTTTTTATATTTTTTTATTACGCGTTAACGTTCGCAACGTCCTCTGGCATTGGGATAAAATTGAATTTATTCTATTTTTGAACGACTTAATTTATATTCAATGGGTTAAATGTAAAAATGTTTCATAACATCGGAAATTATTTTCTCTAAAAACAATAGCTAATAAAAATGTTTGTTACCAAAACATCTTAACGTGAGCAACGTGCCTGTCGAAGTGAAGAACAGTCGAGAGGCTGTTGTTTATCGAGTCCAAGACGTGGCACTCAAATTGACATACACGTTAGAAGTGGACAGTTTTATAAACAAAAGGAGTGCATCGTGTGTGCTCAGTCCATTCATGAGATGTTTCCCACAGCGCTCGAGGCCGGGCCGGTTAGGCGAGTGTCCAAAGCGAGAAATCGAGACATCTACTACGTAAAGTCCACGATTTCATTTTCATTTGTTCGCGATTATCTCCGCGACGATTATAATGATCGAGAGCGTATCCGGCCTCCGTCATCGCCGGAAGCTCGCGTGTTCCCTGCATCCCCTAAAAAATCGTATTCAATATTAAAATTCGAATCCGCTTCTGATCCGCTCAAATTATGAGTGATTTCGCTTTCTTATATCTCGTTTTTATTTGAATGACCTCTGGGCCCGTAATTATGCGCTATTGGAGGTGCGCTGCACGTAGCCGGCTCCTTTTTTTGAATGCCTTATTTATTTGTAAATTGGAACTACATTAATAGGCGATAGGGTAGACCTTCATTTAATATTGTTACGGCTGTGATTTAAAATGATGAGTGTAATTTGTGCCGTGCGGGTTTCTTTAGGGTCTCGCCCGTACAACATATATTCTTTTACAAACTGATCACCGAATCGATTTTCATAAATTTGCCACAATATGAAAATTCAAACATTTGCCATAAACGGTTGATAGACGATAAAGTCCTCATTCTTCTTGCTTATAAGCGAAGCGAGCTAAAAAGCTTGGCAATGTAGCTCTATAAAATCTCATATATCACGGAAAACACAGCCCTACTAAAAGCGAGCCGCCAAGTGCACGGTTGCTATAATTCCTTGCACAGCCGAGCTTAATTGCTCGCGCTCCGTTCCCACACATCATTTTTCTAATTCTCTCAACCCTAAACTTTGTAGAGTTTCTGAGAAATAACATATCTCATCATTTATTTTATACAAGAATTAAATTTAGATTCGCGAGTGCATGGCACAGGCTAAAACTGACTTAAAACAAGATTAACTCTGTCTATTGGAATCGATTGCATTGGAATTTATTGATATTTATTGTATTTTCGCTTGCGCGTGTGGTAGGTTCGTTTTATCTTACAGATTTATTACTGAGATAGCATCGGTGTAAGCTTGAATTGTGCGCTATGCGGAATCCCGAACAGCAATCGAGCTCTTCTTGCGTAAAGAAACCTATAATATCGTGTAGGATCTATTTCACACAATAGAAATCCACTTGTATTTTTGATTAAATGTAAACAAAAGAATTCGATGAGAGATAACCCTCATCTCATTACGGTTCCCTTATCGCTGACACCTATAATACCAAAGAACAATCCCATCGAATGCCATACGCCACAAAATTAGTCGGGATCGATCGTTTATATACCTTTTAATTTTGTTTCGCGTCTGGTTTAATTTTATCTCCTGACGGGATTACCAGCTTAGGAATGTCGAAGCAAAAAGAATAAAAGAAATAAATAAGGCAGGAACTGGCCCGAGCTGAGATTTCCCATCGCACTTGATGAATGGATAGTGGCGCTTTTTAAATCAGAACATGCTTTTTCTCGCTTCTCATTACTTCGCAGTGGCGTCTAGTAGTAAATAGTTTTATGCAGTTAATACTGTTAAATCATACCGTCAACAAAACCAAAACAGTGAATCACGCTTGGGAACAATGAAATCTCACGTTTAAATGCGGGCGTCAAACGACCCACGTTAACAAGTCAATTTGCTACCATAACCCATTCCCACAGTGATAAAATTTTACGTTATCAAAAAGATAGTCGTGATCTACCTTAAATGTTTTGTTATAAATAATTTTCAATTGTTTTCAGATACACTTATCGCGCGGATGACAAAGCAAAGTATAGCTGATGTCGGTGGGCCCTGGAACGACGAAGAACAGAGGTGGGGTGGCCCTGTGGGTGCTCATTTAAAGCTATCTTACCGGGTGACCTGCGCCGCTCATTACTACGGGCCTGGCTGTGAGGTCCTTTGTCGGCCGAGGGATGATGGCTTTGGTCATTACACCTGCTCACCAACTGGAGAGATCGTCTGCAGGCCAGGATGGACTGGGGACTATTGCTCAAAACGTAAGTTTATGAATAAAAAATCCAACACGTATACTTAAAACACAACTTCCGTGTGTGAAAGATAATTTTTGTGTTGATTCATTAGTATGAATACATTGCCATACAAAATGCGAACTTGACTGACATAACGTTAGTTAATAGTTACGCGACCCAATTTACAAAAATTCCCTCTTCCTCATTAAAAGTGGTTGTGTGACAAATTTTGGAGGAACATCCTTTAATAAACTCAATTGGATAGACGACCTTTTGGGTGCCAGCTTTCTAGCCCCGCGCCCATAGGGCTTAGACTTTAGAATGACTCATCCAGGTCAAGGGAGGTTCATAACCTCCTGTTTATACCTAAGAGCTATATAAAGCTAGCATCTCTAAATATTCACGTTTCATTCAGCGACGCATTGGATAACGGTATGCCCTGCGTCAATTAATTCGAAAAATCTAATAACTTTTATTACCCTAAAGGTCATGAAACTTTTAATTGAATAAAAAACCTATTCTTTCCTGCTTGGCGACTTAAATTTTATTACTAATTGTTTTGTATTTTCACATGAAATAAAATGGTTATTTAGTTTGATAACAGTTGACTCACATCTTAAACTAGATTTCAACCATTAACTTTTATTGCATAATGTAAATGACCGAAAATGTGAAGTTTCAAGTTTTTAGAGTCATGAGATGAAGTGATATTTAACTGAAATATTTTTACAACTATTATTGAATTGTTCATAAAATGTTATTGTTTATAACAATTGGTATGCAGTCAGGTATTGTCACATAGTTTACGTGCGTGTGAACAGCGGTGTGGTCTGTTTACTTTCGACTGCCGGATTTGTAAACAAAAGCGAGAACTAAAACGTGCATTAGCGACATTTATCAGACCCTTTTTATTAACACATCCTCTCCGATACTTTTGTTTACAAATTATCGGGTTGTATGTTAATTAAATTTTACCGATACGTCGCGATTCCATTGCATCTTAGGTACGTAATGCAAAAAGTCTAAACGTTTCAAACGTCATTACAGTGTTCTGACGTACATGTTAAACACATCGCGTCTTGTATTGTAAAACAAAGCGGTGCGTCTCAAGATGCATTGTGGCGGGCGGATGTCGCGTCGCAATCTCGGCAGCCCCACCTGCCGCCGCGTTCCCACACTCCGGCGCCGCAAAAAAACACGCCGGAGCGAGAGGAAACGCTATGCTGAGTGTAGCGCGTCCTCTCGCTCACACGCCCGCCCTCCATACAGCCTCCACGCGACGTGATAACCGCGAAATCACAATTTTCTGGTAAAAGTAAATAGTTGAAGTCGAGAAATGTTGACTATTTCTGATTAGACGGCCTCACATAAAATTCCAGAACTTAAAAGCGTAGACTGCCATATAACTTATAAAATATATCTATGCACGCACACTGCCTCCAAACACAAATACGAGAGTTGGTCGAAATAAAGTATCTACTTGACCGTATCATGATATTGCTTCACATCTGCTGAACGGTATCTGGCCTTCTGGGAAAGCTTAACAATCCCGAAAACTGATTTGCATGTCCCGACAACATTATCTCGAGTCGATACTCCGACTTAATGATAGGGTAAACATCGCGAGAGAAACCCTTACAGACGTTTAATTTCGCCTAATTGTTAGCGAGAGTGCAGTTCTCACGAATATTACCTTCTGTGCAGTCGCGAATCTCACGCGCACCTAATTTCCGTTTCCAATAGAAACAGATGTCTGCACAGTTAAATATTTGCTCGATCCCAAACACGTGCAGGAACCATCCTCGGGGAAGGTCGCTTTTTGTCTTTGGGATCGCATTTCCGAAAACTTTCTTCACAAACCTGGCTGACTAGGTTAACATCCGTTTGCCTACTTAGTGAAAATGTACATAAGTTTATTATTGATTTATTTATTATTTATTTTACATCACAATAGTCTCAGCGAAGGACGTATTTCGCCTCCCCTGTTTGTAATCATTCATAGATTTGATAGTGTTTTTATGACTCCCGTTTTACCAAGCGCTAAGATAACACAAGTGGCAGGTACATGAAGTGGATAGTGCAATGAGCAATGAGCACTTGAGTCTTTGATCCGTGTTGCGCCGACGCGTGGCGCCTACCTTTAATGTATCCTATTAACTCTACTTTAATAGCTTTAATAGCCACTCAAAATTCAAAAGCGATTGTTCCAGACATCTCGATTTCCACTGAAAGTACAAATAATGTGAAAGCAATAATATTGTATTACTATACCCGTAGTAAATTAATTCAAGCTTTGCCAATTTGGCGAGCGAACTGTAAGCGGATTTGTGAGTTTTAGGGGCTTACGCGCTACGAGTTTAAACCTACATCACTGGGGAGCGCAGACTAATCTCTTTATAATGCCCGCTACTGAATTTCTCTTGCTTCCTCGTTTAAATTGGAACTCGAATTGCAGCTTTTTACTTATTCAAATTGCAAGCGTCTTATTTTTCTAGTTAGGGGACTAGTAACGGTCGGATGACGGTTAGCTCCCCGCACTATCTGCCCCCTTTGTATTCGCTCCGATAACTTGCCCATGCGCACCCGACCGATACGACGCCGTACTTCTATTACAAAATATTGTAATGCGTACGTTACCTCGCAACCTATTGTAATATATGCCTTCTTTTGAACTGATGCCGCAATGTATATATAAGTTCACAGAAATTCTTTATGCGGTTGAGCAAGGTGGAAAGGCTCGCTTCTTGAACGTAAATCACACAGTTAACGATGTGCACATTATGTTTGCAATGCATGATGTTTAAATATGTATTCTTATTATTTATGCTATTACCATATTATCAACACAAAAATATATCGTCTTCAGTTTTAATGCCGTTAAGAGGAATTTTACATTGGTTGCTTGAGATAATCAATGCACAATTAATGCCTCACCCTTCTGTAACGTCTTAAATGCCATTATACTTCCGAAACCCTTTCATTCGATTATATTCTATTTTAAATACAATTGAACATCTAGCAACCCTAAGTTAAACATTCAATTGTATATGCTTTGTCTTCGTGAAGCGCTAACGAACGTGTTCCTTTTGTTACAGCGAGATGCCTGCCCGGCTGCGACGCGGAGCATGGCCACTGCCTCAAGCCTGACGAATGCATGTGAGTATCCACTTTACACCTTTGTGCTAAACGCTTAAACCATCCCTTCGACTCTTAAATCATTCATCCTACTCATTGTTCCGCGCGACACATGCTTCGCTCACTCGTTATCACATCGTATACTTTACTGACTAGTGTTTCTTTTATTTCAGTTGTCATTCAGGCTGGGTGGGCGAGTTCTGCGATCAATGCGAGCGACACCCCGGCTGCGTGCACGGCACCTGCTCCAAGCCCTGGGACTGCATCTGTGAAGAGGGTTGGGGCGGGCTTTTCTGCAACCAAGACCTCAACTATTGTACGAACCACCGGCCCTGCAGAAATGGCGGAACATGCCACAACACAGGGCAAGGGAGCTACACTTGTGTTTGTCCACCTGAATATACAGGTCCTGATTGCGAGAAGTCTTTACATTCTTGCTTAGTGAGATCTTGCCTTAACGGAGGGGCGTGTGTGCCTGACGAAGGAGGAGAATTGTCTTGCGCTTGCCCGTCTGGTTACGAAGGAGCGCGTTGTGAAACTAGAAGACTGACCTGTGCCGACCAACCTTGCCAAAACAGTGGAACATGCGAGCTGCGGTCTTCTGGTTACGTTTGCCAATGCCCACCTGGATATACTGGAGTCGATTGTGGAGTTGAAGCCGATCCATGTGCAGCCAACCCCTGTCGTAACGGTGCCACCTGTAATCGAGCTGGCGATGGATTTCGTTGTTCATGCAAGACGGGCTTCAGAGGAAACAGATGCGAAATAGATATAGACGACTGTACTGGAATCATCTGTGAACACGGCGGCACTTGCGTGGATTTAGTCAACGGGCAAAGATGTCAATGTGCACCAGGTTTCTTAGGATCTAGATGTGAGACTCGGGTTGATTTCTGCCTCGCAAAACCCTGCGCCAACGGTGGCGAATGTCACGTGCTCGATAACGATTACGAATGCCGATGTCGCCCAGGCTTCGCAGGGAAAGACTGCAGTATAGACATAGATGAATGCGCTTCATCCCCTTGCAGAAATGGTGGTACTTGCCGAGATAGAGTAGACGGCTATCATTGCAATTGCCAGCCCGGGTGGGGTGGAAAATCTTGCACTGTATCACTAGCGGACTTTGCCGCTAAACCGGCCGGGGGTCACTTAAGAAGGGTGGGAGACGAAACTTTAGAAGGAGAAACCCTTTCTGGTAGCCATGTGGCGTTAATAGCAGCGCTGTCTGCTGCTGTGCCGGCAGCAGCCTTAGCCGCTGCGATCGCAGTAGCGTGTATAAGGAGGCGAAGAAAACGCGCTCAAAACGCGGCTGACGCAGAAGCGCGAGCCCAAAACACGGCGAACGCTGGCAACGGCGGTCGCGTCATTAGAAATACTTGGGGGAAGTGTGAGGGGCCAGTACCTGAGTGCCAGAATGCGCACAATGCCGCAGCAGAGGAGTGCAAAAGGAAGACACTCAACACAGAGAGCGCAGCGCGGCTCCTGGCGGCACTTGACCCGCGGCTATCGCGGCTCTCTGCTGACTCAGCGTATTGCGCCAATAGGTCAGTATCTTTATAATCTATTTATTAACGAAATGATAGACTTTTTTGAAGAATCATTTACAAACAATAGTTTGGTTATATATACGTTTACAAAGACTACCAATTCACTGTATTACACAAAATTGTGTTTATATGTAAGTTCTTAAACTGACCTGTCCTAATTTGTTACAGTGATACGTCCCTAGTGAAGCGCGCACTAGAAGGCGGGGGGGTGTACGTGCTGGACGAGCACTGTCTGCCGCCGACGTTCGCGACGCAAGTGTAGTGCTAACTAAAGTGGACATTAACTTATTTATTAAATTCGGACGCTCGTGCGATCAAGGCTGTGCGCCGCGTGTACATATAGCGTTAAATGTAAAGTGACCCCTGTATAAACGGCTAGTTAAGTTCGGATGTATTTATTTTACGATCCTTCGCCCTGTAAATAGTATTGGCGGAACGGATTGTTGCCCGTTAGCGGCGAGCGGCGCTGAGGCGCGGGACCGCGCGCGCCGCGGGCTGGTGGCAGCGACCACTGTTTGCGATCTCTGTAGGTAACGTGAACGCCGGCGGTTGGTCCGCCGCGAGGCGCTGCGTACGGACTGCACTCGCTACCCTTACCCGTGTCTGTCATATATCTGCGATATTCTTTTTCTCTCCTTTTTCGTCGCTTCATCCTTGTCGCTCTTGGTGATTGTAACTCGGTGAGCTTTCATGTTAACGTTCGGTGAGTTTTAAGTGTAATGAGTGCAATGCGTATGATATTCACACTCCGCTGTCCCTTCTCTAGACTCGCACCAGTATAAAAACCAAAACGTGCGTTATTTAAGACAATTTTATGTAAACGCGAATGTCGCGTTCCTTTTTATATTGATTATGTGATTTTGACTAATTGTTGTCATTGTTCCTATGATTATGATGTATTTTAAAAATCTTGTTCAGGTTTTATTGAAAATCAACACAGATTTTTTCCACTTCAGTTCTTACCTTGTTCTTGTCGGAATATAGGTCGAAACGTTCCTTTTATTTGAGCCCTATTTTCGCGTTCTCCAAGTGAATTTTTGACACTTAGAGGCCGCGATAGTCGCGTTCGAACCTCAAAACAGCGCACGTATTTAGTCCATAGGCTTAAAATAATTTGAGTACTTATAAGAATGTCGAAACCTAAGTCATTGTGTATAAAAAAAGTTGTAGCTATGTAAGTATATCTCCATTTTGTAAGAATACTGTGACAATATAATGATGTAATTAGGCAACATACGACACAATATTGAAAGCTGTTAACTTATTTATTTAAATATGGTATCGCATGCGAGCCGAATCGATTATGTATCGTGTGAAGCTTTTCATTTGCTTTATAGAAAGTGCGTTCAGATATGCACAGTCGATGCGGCTTCATGTGATAGTCTTGACTTACAGAGTGCTACTGTTGCTTTTTTTATTGATTCTGCACTCTCATCCCATATTCCATTAGAATGTGCGATGGGCGTCACAGAATCGTCTAAATGTGAAAATAATTTACGTTAAATCATCATTTTATGAAAATTTTCCTGTAGATATTGTTTTTTTTTTCGATAACTGTTATTTCTTATGTTGCCTTTTATACTCGAGTGTAGATTTAATCAAGGTTAGAAATCGACAAAATTGTAAAATTTATATCAAACTATGAATAGACTGATGATCAATAATAATGTTCTTGTATTTAATTTTGTAAGGTGACAAAATGTAATGATAAATTATGAGAAAATAAGCGCTGCTATATTAATATACCTAGTGTACTTAAACATTGATCACAGTGAAAGACTTTCATTTTTCTTTTACACCATTTTGTTTTCAATAATCTGTATTAATGAATCACAGTGTTTTAATTTATATTTCGGAATTACAAATTGTATTCAATTTTTTCAACATTCAAATATTTTTTCGATTATTTACAATTGACTGACAATTATTGTCCTGTTGATTTTGGAACATTTTTACCGAATGTATTTATAAATATACGAGATAAGATGTGAGTATACTGAAAAAATAAAAAAAGACCATTCCATTTCTCATTAGGTACTTCTATTAACATATCTTTTTTTTATAATTGTCTATTTTTTCTATGATTATTTTGCATGCAAATCTCGTGACGCGTAATCACGATATTATTATTTTTCTTAGTTTAGGTGATGTACAAAAAAATATCCTATTTTCATTAACTTTTGGTATATTCACATATTTGTTTTCGAAAGAAAAATGAAAGCATGTAGAAGATGATGAGTAACAAATAATTCCATAAATAGATCCTATCACAATACAGTCACATTATTGTAATGCTAATTACGGTGATATTTTTTGCCAGCGAGTGTCATTGACGAATGTGTATTATTATGTGCAGTGATGCAACGAGAAATAAAATGTTAATAAACAATTGTTTACAAAAGAGATATTATTTTTATTTAACTTACAATTCATTCCCCATGTCTTTTCATAATAATTTACTGAAATTATTATGGTCAGTACTTACTACACAGAAAAGAATATGATTATGGAACGATGACCACGTGATAAAAAAGTGCTTCATAAATAACTCACTTTCAGTTGTGAAATACAGCTTACATATGGACCCATGTGTCACAACTATTTTCAACGCGTTCGCGAATGAATCGAATTACATTTGTGTAATGTCATCCAAATGAAACTGAATACGCAACACGCGGGCTGTATAGGACCCGTTAAACATATAACGGCACGCACGCTAATTCAGTAATTCTTTTAGTCCTGTAGTTCCTATTGATTAAAAGGTTGCTTATCCCAGTTCTTTGTAACATATATTAACAGGGCTAAGTATTTAATGAAGATTCAGTCAAGCAAATACCGTACTTTTAAAAACGGTAATAATTATCATTTGATGAATATATAGAGTTAATTTATACTAAAAATAAGACAGTAAAAATCGAATGCCTATACATTAAATATTTTTCCAAAAAACTGAAAGCGGCAATTAAATAAGAGTTATAGAAACCAAAAAAAAAACAATTTTTGGAATCTTGTCTGTCTGTCTGTCTGGTACATTATAACTTCAGAACTACTGAACGGATTTGAACGCGGTTTTCACAGTTGGATTACATAAAATTGGGAGCGTCAAAAGTTTATTGCGTCAAAATCCGTTAAGGGAAAAAGAAGTTATGGTCGATTGAAAATTTACTTCAACCACTTTAAATTTCTTAAACACTTATATTGATTGATTAGTTATATATAGTTAAATATGTTCTAATATTAGTTAATCTTAATATTAAAACTTATGAGAGGTAACAAAACTAACAAATAACACAGTTGAAGTGTTGAACAATGTGCTCGATAGATGGCGTTGCTAAAATTCGTCATCAACCTAGATTTATTTTATTTTTTTATTTCTTAAACCTGTACAGCTTATCAAAAACAGTTTACACAATAAAAATAAAGCTAAAATAAGGTTAAAACATAGAACCGGAAATAGAATCTAAGATCAGAATAAACAATAGCAAAAAAACACGTACAGAAAATAATAAATAAAAATATATATATGTTAGTGTAATGGAACGCATCCCAGTTAGTTTTTAATAGAGGGCGTTGTCGTCGCCATTTTGTATCTGTGCTTGATTTAAAAAACTCTCGTTGTTACCGTTTTCCTTTGTCAACGTAATAAACTGTTTCTCGATTTAATTACGTTTAATTAATTACCACAACCACGCAAAACCTAACATTCCTTCATGGTAGCAGAGCGTGGTTCCGAAGTGGTACAGTTGTATTAAAGTACAATAACTTCAATCAGGAAAAATTGTCGGTGCGATTTCAATTTGAGGTTAAAGAATTTGCAACTACAGACATATTTGTTGTAAAATATCCCAAGATGGGTCAAAATATATTCAATCTGGAAAAATTGATCGGAAGAGAAAACTTCGCTACGTGGAAATTCAGTATGAAGACATATTTGGAACACGAAGACTTGTGGTGCTGCGTCGAACCTCTCGATGACAAACCTGTAGATACAAGTAAAGACGTGAAGGCGAAGTCAAAGCTGATATTGTTGTTGGATCCACAAAATTACGTGCATGTTCAGGAGTGCAAAACTGCAAAACAAGTATGGGATAGTTTACAAAGGGCTTTTGACGACAAAGGTTTAACTAGAAGAGTTGGTCTACTCAAAGACTTGATAAACACTACACTGGAATCAAGCAGTAGTGTTGAGGACTATGTGAGTAAGATAATGAACACGGCTCACAAACTGAGGAACATTGAATTTGATGTAAATGATGAGTGGCTTGGTACGTTGATGTTGGCCGGTCTACCGGACGAATACAAACCCATGATCATGGGGCTAGAGAGCTCTGGGATTAAAATCAGTGCTGATTCAGTTAAATCTAAACTCATGCAAGAAGTTAAAACATCAAAATCATCGGCTTTCCACACAAATACTAAGAAAATTAGAAACAATGCACAACCAGTGAAATCTAAGGGACCAAGATGTTTCAATTGTAACAAGAATGGTCACTTTGCAAAATATTGTAAGTCGCCAAAGAAACAACTACCAAACAAAGGAGAAAGTTCCAGTTTTGTAGCAGCATTCTCAGCAACGGGAAAACAATATAATATTAATGATAAATGGTTATTGGACTCAGGTGCATCCATGCACATGACAAGTAGAAATGATTGGATGTACAATGTCACCGAACCATCTATAAAGCAGATTACAGTAGCTAACAGAGAGCCATTAGCTGTGAAGAGAGTTGGCTGTGTCGACATACACATAAATCTAGATCATGTGATACAAGTCAAAAATGTTTTGTATGTTCCAGGTCTAGCTGCCAATCTACTGTCAGTTAGCACTATTGTACAAAATGGGCATAAGGTGACTTTTACCGATGAGAGATGTGAAGTGCAAAATAATAAAAATGAAGTGGTATGCACAGCAACACTGAATAACAAGCTGTATGTTATGGACACCAGTTATGAAGTTGCACACTTAACATCAAGTTCTCTGAATAATAGCATTCACCTGTGGCACCTGCGTATGGGTCATTTGAATGTGTTCGATGTGAAGAAGCTACCCGAGTGCACTAATGGTGTGACTCTGTCTCACAATCAAAGTAGTGTCACATGCACTCACTGTATGGAAGGTAAGCAAGTGAGAATACCATTCAAAAATGTTGGTTCTAGAGCAACAAGACCACTAGAACTTATACATTCAGATTTATGTGGCCCAATGGAAAATACATCATTTGGAGGTATGAAATACTTTATTACTTACATTGATGATTTTACACGAATGGTCCATGTGTATTTTCTAAAAGATAAATTAAATATTCTGAAGACATTTAAACATTTTAAGTTGAAAGTAGAGAATGAATTACATCAAAAGATCGCAAAGCTTCGCACTGATAATGGTAGAGAGTACTGCAATAATAACTTTGAAAAGTACTTATCTAATCATGGTATAATTCATCAGACCTCTACTCCGTATACTCCCCAGCAAAACGGCATGGCTGAAAGAATGAACAGGACTTTAGTTGAACGAGCAAGGTGCATGCTGCTCTATGCCAACCTGGCGAAGAGCTACTGGGCAGAAGCACTGTCAACTGCTGCATATGTTGTGAACCGTTCCCCGACAAAGTCACTACAAGGTAAAACCCCATATGAAATGTGGAAAGGTAAGAAACCCAATTTATCACATATGAGGATATTTGGCTCAAAAGCTATGGTACATGTACCCAGAGAAAAACGCCAAAAGTGGGATAAAAAATCTTTAAAAATGATATTTATGGGTTACTGCGAAATACAAAGGGATACCGATTGATGGACCCTGTAACAAACAAAATAGTGAAAAGTAGAGACGTTTCTTTTATGGAAAACTACAATGACAATGTCAGTGGCCCACTTGATTCTGAAACTTATGTTCCAGTAAAGGAGAGCCGACCAACCGCTACAAGCACCGTCCCACTGGAAAGTACAAGCTCAGGCAGTCAGAGAAACAATATACACACTCAGGAGTCATCCACATTGGTACCTGTCATGTCCAACAGAGACTCAGATATACAGAGTAATGCTGAAGACTCAAGTGAGTATGAGACTGATACTGGAGAACTTGATGAAACTTACTGCCCTCCGTGTTATTTGAAACAAGATGATTATAGAAATATAACATTGAGGTCATCGCGACCACAAAATAAACAAAATGAGGCACATATAAACAAGCAGGGCTTACTGTGCTTATTTACTGATTCAACCGAACCACAGACTGTTGAGGAAGCACTTACATCGCCTCAAGCTATAGAATGGAAGAAGGCTATGGATGAGGAATATACCTCCCTTATGAAAAACAAAACATGGACTTTGACTGATCTGCCTCTGGGGAAAAAGGCTCTGCCATGTAAATGGGTGTTTAAAACAAAGACTGACCAAAGTGGGAATATACAAAGATACAAGGCGAGGCTTGTTATAAAAGGTTATGCTCAGAGATGGGGCACAGATTATGAAGAAATATACTCACCGGTTGTCAGGTATACAACTATACGCTACTTATTTGCTTTAACAGCCAGGTATGGGTTGGAGATAGACCAAATGGATGCTGTATCTGCTTTTCTGCAAGGAAATATTGACAGAGACATTTACATGCAACAGCCAGAAGAGTATAAGCATGGATCTCAGGTATGCATGCTACACAAATCTATATATGGACTAAAGCAGGCCAGCAGGCTTTGGAATTTGAAATTAAACTCTGTCCTACATGAGTTAGGAATGACACAATCGAAAACAGATCCATGTGTCTATTATAATGCAAAAAGGAATACTTTCATTGCTATCTGGGTGGATGATTTACTTTTATTTACCGCGGAGGAAAACACTAAAATTACTTTAAAACAGAAACTACAAGAACACTTTGAAATGAAGGACATTGGTCAGGCGAGTCAATGTGTTGGTCTGAATATAACCAGAGATGGGGACAAAGTGTTGTTAGATCAAGAAAAATATATAATTGAAATATTGGCAAGATTTAGAATGTCAGATTGCAAACCTGTAAAAACACCATTTGAGGTTGGTTTGAAATTTAATGATAAAATCGAAGAGGAAAAAACTACTGACTGTCCATATCAACAAGCCATTGGTTCTTTATTGTATGTGGCTCAAGGTACCAGACCTGATATATCATTTGCAGTAAATACACTAAGTAGATTTAACAAAAACCCTACAGCTGCACACTGGACTGCAGTGAAAAGAGTTTTTAGATATCTTCAGGGTACCAAAGACTGGAAGTTGATATATGCCAAGGATAGTAATGAGAAGATCACGGGTTATTGTGATGCTGATTGGGCGAGCGATCTGCGCGACAGGAAGTCGTGCACAGGTTACATTTTTTTGTTGCAAGGTTGTGCAATATCCTGGCGGTCGCACAAGCAGCAGACTGTGGCATTGTCCACCGCTGAAGCTGAATATATGTCGATGTCTTCGGCGGCGCAGGAGGCACTGTGGCTACAACAATTGCATGCAGAACTCGGACAGGAACAGAGCAAACCACTCGTCATATTTAGTGATAATCAAATTGTCCAAGAATGACTGTTACCTACCTAGGTCAAGACACATTGACATCCGTTATCATTTCCTCAAAGATCATGTAAATAATTTAGAGATAAAATTCAATTATGTTAAGGGTAAGGAAATGATAGCTGATAATTTAACTAAAGGCACTACTGCCGATAAACACATGTACTGTGTAAAGAAGATGGGGTTGCGTCCCAAGGGAGGGTGTTAGTGTAATGGAACGCATCCCAGTTAGTTTTTAATAGAGGGCGTTGTCGTCGCCATTTTGTATCTGTGCTTGATTTAAAAAACTCTCGTTGTTACCGTTTTCCTTTGTCAACGTAATAAACTGTTTCTCGATTTAATTACGTTTAATTAATTACCACAACCACGCAAAACCTAACATTCCTTCAACATATGAACAAGTAGAGTATATTATGTGAAGTACGAGCATTTAAGTATGTGTGTGTATTAGTGTGTGCAATGGTGTTGCTGTGTGAGTGAGTGTGCGAGGTTGAGTCTTAGTTTTTTTTTTAAAGAATTTCTACTTAGGCCAACATTACCCATACAAACAAGTAAAAGGAAACGAGTGAAGAGACGTTTGTCATTTGTCCGCATCCATTTTTCCACCTACATCCTTAACGTTAATGAGGTTTACCTTTAATTATTCGGTTAAACTAATAACCTCACAAGTACGTATTTCGTACTCATAACTTCGTAAGAATTTTCTTTCAACTCTTAACCGCTGAGAAGTTTTACCTTCCATCATCAGCTCATCCACATAAGATGACTATCAGAATATAAAATTGTCAGAAAACTAATTGCCTGTAAGTTAATTTGAAAGTTGCCTCCGATTTCCCTGAATCATCGGATCCTGTAAGGCTATATCAACCCTGAGTAACGCAGGCTATATATATTCCATTTGTAACAAATTTTGTGTGACAGAAAGCCCTGTCGAGATCATTAAAAAACGCTATATACTTAACCAAATTCCTCGTGGGCGATGCCGCGGGAAGAAAGCTATAGATAAAATATCAAGTGACGATGTATCTTTATTTAGTCACGTAGAGCGCGACTTGTTTTGTCTCTTTAGACAAAAAAAAAACAACGATAACACATAAAACCTTGTCCAAAAATAAAAATAAACCTGTTTAATCTTAATACTTTATTTTTGGTGCCTTAAATCGAAAACCGTATTTACAATATTATCTTAACCTATTTAATAATAGGGTTGTCACAATGTTGTGTATAATAAATGTTCTCATTCTACAGGTGTAGATCTTTCCTTCTCAATTTCCTGTATAACCCAAAAATCTAATTAGTTATTATACGCCTTGAAAATAATAAAACCGCACATATTCGCGATTTAGTCGAGTCTCAGAACGACATCAACGAAATACAATTTGAAAGTATACAACTTTATTAATTCATGTCTTAACGTAACATGTTTTAATAAAACTGTTAGGCAACCCCTGACGTTCACACATGCAAATCGCTAACAAAGAAAGTCATTCATACTTTTAGTATCCTATATTTGCCATCTTAGTCAACTAAAATCATGCATTCTGTTACTTGAAGTACAGCTTCAAAGATTGCAACACTGTGTGTGTAAGTGATGTATTGAATGCAAACTAAAATATCTTTTAAAATTGACAAAGTGGCTTGTTAAAACTAAATACGTGCGCTTTAACCTATTCGCCGCTTCTGGGAGAACGATCGTTGCTACGGCGTTCTTGTGGCTCTCCGTTCTGTCGGGGCGAGGCTGAGCGCGAACGCTCGCGAGAACCACTCCTCGAACGGGATCCAGAACGAGAACGGGAACGAGACTTGCTCGCTTTAGCCTCTTCTCGCTTCGGCGATCCAGCCTCCTTGCTCGGAGAACGTGAGCGCTCCCTATAAGGAAAATAAATTCATTTAACACGGTGTTGTTAAAACCGAATAACAATTATTATTCTCCTGTTCTGTATATAAAAATGAAGTAGAATATTACAAAATTTATTAGGTTCTATAAAATCATTAAAATATTTGAGGGGCCCTATGTTTGACTAAAGAACACAGTAAGTCTTAAGTCATATTTGTACATCTCACCTTTTGGTGGGATCCCTTGTTGAAGCAGAAAACAGGACAAAGGTTAATAATATATATGTATTTTGAATTTATATATTGGGACTATTGCATTGCTTGGATTTTAAGTATTAATGGTTGGCAAACATTACTATGAAATAATACAAAAGGTACCTCTTTTTCTTAATCTGTGAAACCATCAGCTAAAAGCGCTTAGAACACTCACTCAATATCTAACTTTTTAAATAGTAACAATAAATACAATTCACCTATATCTAAAGACCACAAGCATAAAACCCTTACAAACCTTGTTTCAAACATTTGCTTTTAGTAGTGGAACACCAGGACCAAAACCAATCAAATATTATTCTAATCTAGTAAAGTGTAAGCTAATAATACTATTAATTACATCTTGTGTAAAACTATGTACCTGTTTTTATTTTTGGACTTCACTATAAGAACATATTTCAATTGCCACAAAATCAACCCATGTCTAGCGCTAATATTATTATCATGCAGCAACTAACAAGTTTGGATAAAGCTGGCCAAGATTAAAAACTATAACTATATTGCGACATAAGAGCCATATTCCAAAATGTGTATAAAAATAGTTTTTAGAGCCCTAAAATGTCAGGTAAGTTATACTAAATATATAAATGTTTAGGAATACAAAGCTTAAGTATGGAATAGGGGCCTTATACATAGAATATATACTCACTTAGATTCGCGTTTAGGAGAGCGTGATGCAGATTTCCCGTTGGTCTCGTTGCGTGCCGGAGAGCGCGAAGGTCTCGCCACGTTCTGGGATCCCGATCTAGAGCGGCTGCGTTCCCTAGGTGCCCGGGATTATTAGCTAGCTACTACTACTCGCAAGTTTCTCAATATGTCAATATTAACAACTGTCAGAATTATGCCACTAGATATTGTTATGTTGTATGTAGCGATAGACACTATTTTTATAAAGAAATATTGAAAAACTTTGTCAAATACACATAAACTACAAGAAGTACCCCAAGATACAATATCTAATGTACTTTATACTTACGATTGTATGTTTTGCTCGGCAATTGAAATTACACACCTAGCCAAATAAACTATATTAATTTCAATGTGATCATGCATATCTTCAGAGATATGAGAAATCATCAAAATTAATATAAATGAATATCTCAAAATAATGTTTGTCACATAAATTAAGGTGTCAATCCACAAAGACGATCAAATTTCTTCAATTCATATAAAAATTATTAACTAAATTCTAAGGCCTTATGTTAAAAGACGTGACTTTTAACATCAGGTCTTACAATTTGAAATAATTCATCTTTTGTCTGTCTCTCTCTGTAGACTACACAAGTATGAACATAATGTAGTGTCCTGTCTTGGTGGATTGCAAATAGTTTTCTATAAAACTTACTTAGACCTAGATCTGGATCTAGATTTTGCTACTGGACTCTTGCTCTTAGGGCGAGATCTGGAACGGGAGCGGCTTTTGGACGACCGACGAGAACGGGACCTGTAAAATATTTGTTTTCATAAGTAGGGATCGAATTAAATACTATACATTTAAACTTGGAATTAATGCCTCAGTGTTAGAATTATCAGTCACAGGTTTCAGCCCCGAAAGATGGTTAAATAAACAATATCATCATTTAATCGGTGTTTTTAAGAGCATTAGCTGCTAACACATTACGTTTATAGATACAAGGATAATCAAGTACAGTGGAGTGTTGTTGTAACTCTTTCGACATAAAAACGTTTAACAATCACGTGCTTTAGGTCAACCACACCACATACTAGTGCTCTCAATATACTCAGGGACTTAATTGTAGATCAAGGATACACTTTATAAGACAATAAAAAGGTATACCTTGATCGCGAACGACGTCGGTCACGGGAGCGGCTCCTCGAGCGGCTGGATGATGAGCGTGACCTACGGCGAGACGAACGACGATCCTCTACCAAACGGACACGTCGGCCATTCAGCTCTGTGCCATCGAGTTTCTCAATAGCAGCCCGCATGTCCGAGTGCGTAGCGAATTCGACCACACTGCAATTTATATAAATTAGGAAATGCTCCAAAAAGATAATATTATTTTACATTATATAGGTACTCAGAGAAAATTTTATAATTCATGGTTATCAGCCCCGAAAGATGGTAAAAAGCGATATCATCATAAAAATTAGTACATAACATTTATCTTTTACATGGCTCAAATCTACAAATTCATAACCAAAATACCCACCCTTCATTACGGTGTTGCTTGTGTGCATCAGCGTAAGTGACTTCACCAGCTTGACGCATGTAATCCTTCAAGTCCTGCCAATCAATAATACATGTTAGGATAGAGATACAACCAAAATACATTATAGACTTATAGCAACTTTATCAGTTTTGGTAGTGTCATCAAGGTTTTCAGCCCCGAAAGATGGTAAAAAACGATATCATCATGATAAATCCAATCTAGCTTACAATACCTGCAATGATAACCAGATGGTGATAAACAAAATTAAATTGTGCCAAATACAGTTTCGTAGACAGTTAACCACTAGGTCATTGCTTTGTCTTCTTGATATCCCTTTTTAGGTCTGTCTACTGTTTTTGTTATTCATCACCCACGGCGTAGTTTTGTAGCTCTTTTAATATAACACTACTCTTTATTTCCATACTTGAGTTCCTCCAATCCTTACATTCTACCACAGAAACAAGCACATCCCTTTGTTTGTTCCTAGTTCTACTAATTGAGTTTGCATTGCCCTCTGCAACATCTCTGCTCAACCCATATGGTGTAAACTTAGTTCCTATGTTTTGAGTTTAGTAGGCATTATTGTCGTTTCAGATCCTGATTCTTAATTCCATTCCTTCAGCTAATGATCCTTCAAAAGCACTTAGCTTTGTCCAACAGTCAACGGTATTCTATAAAGGGCGATGATTTTCCAAACCATAGGGAAGAATTGCCGTCTTGGCATATGTAAATGGGGCCCAATTCCTTGTCCTAAACTTAATCCAGTTCTACCATTCAGCAAGCAATGACACTGTGGGAACAACAATCTACGAAAAACTGTATGGACACTTGAAAACAAAAATCCAATATAGCCACTAGGTTGCTATAAGGAAAATAAGTGGATGAATGAATTTACAATGCGTTTGCACAAACGGCTCCTGAAGTGCCCCCTGTCATTACCTTGGGGTAGGGTCCTCTGGGCCATCGGCACACGGGGTCCGGGTAAGCTCAAGCCAGGGAACCTCAAGGGTAGCGGGCGCCAACACCGTTATCCCTCCTAACATCCAGATCACATCGCACACGGGCTATCGTGGAAGGGCACAGACCAGAAACGCCACCTTCTGTCGTTATTTAAAAAAATGAGCTCGCAAGTCTTTTTAACAAAAATAGGAAATATGATTGCAACTGTTAAATAAATGCTTTTATAACAAATTTACATTTTATATTACTGTTAATTTAAACGGCGCTCTAGTACGTCCGGGTCATCGTTGGTATTCCTTCTCCTCGTCTGACCGGTGTATCTGTTAAGATTCCTTTTGCCTCCTTTCTATGTCTTCGATAATTTCTCATTGACCACAGATAGATATTGGTGCCTGACTTCCCTAGTTGCCACGTGTGCTCCAAGCCACAGATAACCAAGCCCTCAGCGATGAGTATAGGATTGCCCTGAGTCCTGACCCTGGGGTGAATGATGGGTGATGATGGAGCTGCTTCTGCTCATTCTCTTACCTGCCAGCTAATGCGACTTGACAGATTTTCGACGATTAGCCGATACTCGGTTCTCGTCGGCGGCCCATATCTGTAATTGTAGCCTTTGTTAAAATACGCAATCCATCAGAAGTGTCAAGACTGCATTGCAATGAGTGCATGAAATTTAAGTATAAATCTGCGCAATATGAGTAATTCAATTTTAAGATATAGATGAACATTTAGACATAAATTAGGCATATACTTTGGAACACAGATAAATGGTAACCTTATTAACCCTTGAAATAAAGGTTTCAAATTTAGGTTTTAAATAGTAATGTAGGGATATATTATTTCTTATGAGGGTACTTCAATTTAGTGTTACTACAAAAAATGTTTTGCAAAAAATTGTACAAATACAAAGCGATTATCTCTGTGATATATATATATATAGAATGTCTGATAGATATATATATATATATATCAGACATTCCAATTGAAAACAATATGATTAGTAAGTTACTTACGCATATAAGCTGTAATTATAGCCAAATTGATTATGTGATAAGTGTAATGTCATGAACTAACATTAATATAATAATTAGTAATAAGTAACTATCATTAATTTAAGAATGCTTGTACAGTCATACTTTAGGATAGCTTTTATGGAACAAAGTAACTAATGAAATAAGTAGCACATTTTTGTTATTATTTGCACTTGCACTTGTCATATTGCCATGACCTATAATAAAAATATTATGATTTTTAATATAAATTTTATTATGGTATGCCATTTATTAAGTGGCTAAGCATTTACAATTTAACTAAACAATTGTTCCTTTTCCATACGAGGCCCATAAAACTCAGTAACAAGTAAGTGTTAGATCACGTAAAAAAAGATATGTGAATTAAAGAAAAATGCTGAACAATTCGTAAGAAGGCAACAACTCTTATCTGTAGGTAAGTGTTATGTAAATGGCAGTATACAGACGCGGGTGGTTTGGGCGGCCTCTGCGGTCGGGCCCTTCGGTCCCTTCCTCGCCAACGGTCTGCGCCCCTCGGCACGCCCCGCGCCCGTTCCACGCTCACCCTACAACAATACTCACTCGTAACGCGAGCGGCCGCGGTCCCGCTCGTAGTGGCGGTCACGGCGGTAGCGGTCCGCGCTGCGATCGATGCCCCTCGCCGGCTCCACCACGACCCTGTAGCATACCCCCGATGTTATACACCGCGCCCCCACTTACACCTCGCATACATACAAGTCTCAAATATACCTGCCTATAAGAGGGATGCTCGGATGGCGGATATTGTTATCAGAAACCGGAAATCTTATCTGATAATCTCACACTATATTGAAACATTTCGTATTATATCATAACTTAATGTTGCAACAAAATCAACTTTAACAAGATCAGTTTTACCACCTAAACATTTTATAAAAAGCATGACTAATTTCTTCTATGAACTAACAAGAATTCTCTTGTCAATTCAAAGGAAAATTCCACAAAATCATTCAATCATAGCATTCATGCTCATAATATTCAGTCACTTTCATCCTTCAGTGTATAAATATCCGTCCTCCATACACTTCTTTCAAAATGTGGAGCCGGCTGATAAAAAAGTTTATTATTAGTTATGCTATCACATAATACTATAGAACCAGCATTATTTGATCACATTTTATATTTTTTAGTTAGTAATTTTCATTTTAAGGCTAGGTTAAATTTAGTCAAATAGAAACCAGTTTATATATCCAAAGATATGAATTCCATTAAGAAAATGATTTATATAACACTACTAATATATAATTACCGTTCTCCTAATAATTCTTTTCCATTGAGTTCATAAACAGCATCATCAGCATCCCTGTAGTCTTCAAATTCCTGAAAACATAAAACCTTCATTAGTCTTTGGCAAAATTATGAATAATTTTGGTTAATAAATATTGATGCAAGAAATATAAATAATTCTATTTATGACAATAAATTCTCTACATTTTGTATAAACTACTCATTACAGTTTTATGAAAGTTGAATCATGAATGACTTAACACTTACCACAAACCCATAGCCATTCTTTATAAGGATATCTCTGATTCTACCGAAACCTTTAAAGAACTTCTCCAAATCCCTTTCCCGAACCCCAAAGGGCAGCCCACCAACATAGACCCTGGAGCCTACCATTTTTTGCGATGATCTGAAACAACACATAGTACAGAATGTGTAATGATAACCTAATGAACATACTTAACTTTTCATTAGGAATGATATTTAGGTGACGATTTACCGGTAATTGCCTCTTTTGAACATCGCTAAACCTCCTACTTTACACACCTCTTTAAAAATTAATGATTACGAAAATCGCATATGTAGTTTAGGAAATTTGGAACAAATAGTTAACAAAATTACATTATTACGCCAGAATTCACTATTTCAAGATTTAAATAGCTATCAGGAAAATCACACGACTGAATTACGACAACGTTACTTAATGCCTAAAATCAATAACCTATAGATGCGGATGAAACGTGGAATGGCGGCAGTTAGCGTTAATCAACACGCGCTGTACAAGTTCAGTAGTAACATTTAAAAGGATAGCTTTCCGAAAATTCCGACATATGAAAAATAATGAAATAGTAATAAGAATTACTAATCGAAGTTTAAAAAACAGCAAAACTTTTAAACGATATAAAGTAACCTACCTAAAACAGCATAGCACGCCGCGGCAGATTCACAATATGGCGGCAGATCATTCGGTCACATCATATTTTAGATAACATGTTAAATTATTATCAATGTATTATTGATAATGTTGTTTAAAGATATAATTTAACTTACCTCTCAATTTTCACGGTTTAAGTAAACAATTTAAAATAAAGAAATCCACTGCGTTCCACAATATCACAATGAAAGCAATTATGAATTATGAGTTGACATTTACCTACTACGAAATCGGAAAGGGAAATAGGAAAAATATATTTGACAAGACACGCACAGACTAGGAGCACAAGCAATAGAACAGTGTTGCTACATTATAAGGCACAATAAATTATCGTTTGTACTGTGTGATAATTTTTCGTCTGGTCATAGTAGCAGGTTTATTAAGAATAAATACAGCGGGGAAATGCCGCCAGCATTATGGGTACTCTACCACAAGGTCCAAACTTTTTAAATTTGTTTTAGTTTTGTGTTTTGTTTTATTTTAAGTTATATTTGTTAGGTTAATATTAAGAATATTTATGTTAAATGTCAATATGTTTTTATGAAAATTAAGTATTTCAATTTCTATTCCGAACAATAATTATTTTTGGACACGTTTTAATTGAAGATAACGCTATGGGCTAAACTTTAGTATAGCCTGTTTTTTGACAACGTTACTATTGGTCCACGTGTTCAACTTAAAGTCAGACTGATAGTCAGGTCCGTGTTCTATGTCTAAAACATAGGCTGTCTTATTCTTAAAGGTCATTTGAGTGTCAATCCGGCGATTCTAGATTCAAGTCGAGATTTTATCTACTATCAACAAGAATTTGCTAGTTTTTGATTCGAGTTCTCTTTCTATTTAGTATTTAATACAAGGAAAAGATTGCTTTCGTTATACTGTATTATTGAAAAAAACGTTTTAATTATTCAATGAACTATTGCACTTAATGTACGTAAGTTGCTACTTACATACATTTATAAAACTTTAGATTTTTCCTGAATCGCGAAGTTAATGATGTTAGCTGAACATATTTTATATACTTCTTCTCAACTTAAGCCACTAGGATCATCAAAATATACTAATGCAAACATATTTTTACTGCCGCATAATTCCAGTGGTTTTACTTAGGATATAAATAAAACTCAATAAAAAATGAAATCCAATTTTTATTCACCACTCTAAAAAGCCAACATGTATTACATTACTCCGTTCCTTTGCTAAAAAATTAAATGCACATTAATAGCATGATCATACTCTCTACAAGCTTAATCAGAATTAAGATTAAAAAGCTTACAGAAATATGACACACCATTCAAGCAGAAACCGCCTGAAGTGAGTTTAAAATAATAAAAATGTACTTTCTCCATAGCCATTATTAGGCTAAGTAACATACTGGTGGTCATTTATCTTTTTCTGCCCTAGTTGTCTGTGGCTACAGAGAAATAACTTAAGTAATAATCGTATTACATTCACATTAATGCGCCATACATTCATACCAACACAATGTTTATATAAGTTTCAAAAACCTCTTGATTCATTGAATAACTTTTAATTGCTACATAAACAATAATTCCACATAATATAATATAAAGATAAGTGTCCAAGCTGTCAATAACTAAGTATGACAAACTTTTAAAATGCTTCTATTATTATAAAAGTGTACAAAGTTTAATACATATTGGGAAAATTCAGTTATGGCAAAAATTAAGTCATCGTCATGCTTTATAATAATGATACAGGTATATGGTATATGATACCTATAAAATTGGAACACATAAATAAAAACTAATTTAATGTCAATACATAAAATTAAATAACAACATTAAAAACAAAATATAGATTTAATTCACTCAGAGAATTAGCAAAATCATTATACATATATTATATACTGAAAATCAAATATAGAGTTACTCACACAATGTTATGCAATGACTTTAAAAAAAATTACTCACAATCATTATTGATGTAAAATTATGTTGTAAAAATATTGTTTTAATTAAATGATATTTGTTACTCAGTCTTCAATATTTCTGTTTTATTAAGGCCTCTTTTTGCATAACACTCCTAAATAGTAATGTCATAGTCTTAATATTATATACAGGAAGCCGATTTAACTGTCTATAAACAATATGTGTTTCAGTAGGTAGTTTATTATTTTAGAAATAAAGTCATGACAACATTTTTTTTGTTATATGGCGAGTAAATAATTTTTAGTACCTAAGATCTAATTATAAGGCTGACGTCACATTGCCAAAAATCATCAATGTAGCCAACCTTAAATTAGAGAGACAATAAAAACAACATTTAAAAATAGTACTGTTATGACTTATAATATGTACTGATGAGAGCAATTATGTCAATGATGTTCTTGGCTTGGAGTTATAGCTTCTCGTAACTCGGTCGACTCATCGCGAACTGTGATATACTGTCAAACTTGTACAACCAGTATATGTGGTACACATTAATTGTCAATGTCATTTAAATCGGCTTCTTGAGTCATAGATAAAATATAGCAATTCGAAAATCTATTAAGGTACTTAGAAAGAGTCTCACCCATGGCGCACTCCACATTTCCTTATTTAATTGTACTAAGTAATCTTAACTAAATTATGGTTACATTCAGAAAGTCCCTTTAGCCAGTATCTAGTTTTACCTCACACAAATGTTTATATTTTATGGCAGTATTTCAATACTTATAGGCTTAAAGATACTTGTATAAATGTAGACACAATTGTCACGTTAGTAAACTACCTAATTTGCACTGCATCTGATACAGATGATATTTTTTCGACTTTGATTTTTGACATTTTTGCAGGCATTAAAAACGCTCTTATGTCAACAAAAATAAATATAATGTTAGACATAAGTTCGCAGACTTTATTATTTTTTTTAACATTTGTAGTATTATCAAATACGTTAACTGTAAAAGTCTACGAGCCTTATTTATTTTGTAACATTCGCACAAACATTCTACCACAGACGTCTTATAAATATTGTCTGTGGACAGACGAAACCGACCACTCATCTAACTACAAAAATATAAAAAAGTAACACAACTTGATGTTTCATGTCACAACCTTAAACCAATTAAATGGTATTTATGAATTTTATTATCTTAGTACATGTCTGAGATTATTCCCACTTTATTTACCTTTACGCTATACTCTATCCATTCTTATCTGTAAAATTTATTTCAATCGAATTTAACCACTGATTTCCGTTGTAAAGTAATGTAAAGCCTTACGTGACTTTTATGTTTGTTGAAACGTAAGGCATCAAAACCAGATAACATAAAGCATTTGTAGGTATTCAAATAAATTCCAAATTGACACCTGTCATCGGACAATCCAAAGAGTGTAAAAACGTATATCAGTCGCGAGCTTAACCTGTTCATAGTCACGCTGATCCCCCTTGTCTATGGGCGAATATGGTATGCTCACACTGGGGGTGGTCCACGAACATAACGCAGTTGTGGTGTCAACGTTTGAGCTAAAGAGTTCAGTGCGTCACAACATCTTGGCCGTTCTACGAGCCAGGCAGCCAGAAGTAAAGCCACGAGGCATAATTGTATAGGAATGGATGAACGCAGTACACGCCACACCCACCCGCCGCGAGGATTATAGTCTGGATCGCCAGAGCTAGTTTTGCTGGTTACAACGACGGCTTGATCACTGAAAAAAGTTTTTATAATTATTAGGTTACATTGCGTTGAAAAGTAATTGACTTTGTTGCTCTTTGATAAAAAAACAAAAAAATAGATAAAATATAAACTTTTAAGCAACAGAAATTAAGTTTGAAAATTGTGAAGCTTCAAATAATAATATTAGATTTAATAAATAAAAGCAGAACTCACGGATCGTCTTCAATTTTTAAGTTGGGAATGCTTTGCTCGACTAGAGCGCGACAGGATTCCTGCAGAGTTTTCACTTCATTCTCTGTTTGTTCCATTCGCTGAAAAAGAAATGGTTCAAGACGGTCAGTATCAATGATTACTCAAACATACAATCCAAAAAAAAAGGATAATTAAACAATTAATTGTAATACAAGTGTAATGCCACTTATATCATAAACGTGTATTTACTCTGTAAAATTGGTAAGGAAAACTTCTCCTTTTCTGAGTTTATACAGTTGGAATTACATGCATCAGACATTGGATCCTTAATAATAATTACTAAAAATACTTTTTAATAATATGCACCTTAGTAATAGCTCTATGAGCTGGCGATGTCGGTGCTAAAGCGGCCTGCAAACGCTTAGCCAACTCGCGTAGAGCGCTCAATCGGCGAGCACGGCCACCTGCATTTTCACTATCACCATCCGATATACCGGAATCTGACAACGAGTCGCATGTGGAACCACCCTATAAAACAAAATTCATAAATGAATCAATGTAAAATATATATATGTATGTAATGCTTCCGAAAAAAAAAACTAGCTTATGAAATGATTTTAGAGAATTTTATGAACTTAAAACTAACTTTTGGCGATCGTCAGCAAATACGTGAAAAATCTTTTGTCAACCGATTGCAGTATAAGTCATTTTGTAAATATTTATTCAATGTAAATATTACTAATATTATAGTATTCATTGTCTTTTTGTTATAAATGTTTACCTTCTTCTTATCAACCAACGAAGCAGCCAACTGTCTGATTTGAGCGGCGACTTCGCCTTGATCCTCTATTTTAGATCCTTTATCGCGTAAAGCCTGCAACGTGGCTAAATCACCGCGCAACGCCCCTTGCAATTCACGTAACGCATTCTCCCAATCTGCCCATGCATTCACAGCATTTTCTAACGACAATAATTCACCTGATGTGCTGTAAAAAGACACACTATTATGTATTTCCTAACGATCTTAATTACAATAATCTACGTCTACATAAAATATTTACATTGTAATTTTCACACGAAAAAAAAAATGTTTTCTAAGTCGCACGCATTGGCAATAAATGTATTGTATGTTGTATTTCAATTGTCTTGTCTTCTATATGGGTATTTCTAGTTTTAACATACTTGGCTAGAAATCAAATGTTTTTTGTCTCTTATTTTTTCTATTGTTAATTTTTTTATAACAATACTCTTTTTATAATCACTCTTTTGTTTGACTGACTTATGTGTTTGTGGAAATAACTATGTGTGTCAACTGTTTGTGGTTAAAAAAAAATATACGTGTGGAAGTAGTAACTTTAAGCACTTGCTAAAACTAACAATAAAATAGAGGATCTTTCCTGTCGGTAGAAAACAATACGTCGCATGAAATTATGCATGTTTTTGCATGCATTACAATATTAACACCGTGAATATTTTCTTATCCTAAATCTAGGCTAATTTTACAAACCGTTGGTGTGCGTCATCCCAAGCGGCTAACAAAGCTGTCAGGTCCATAGTAAGACCGCATTCATCAGTTTCCAATTCGCCAAGCGCACGTCGAACGGAGACTGTCAGTTTCAGCATAGACACCTTGCATTCAAGCAGACGTGCAAGACGTTCCTATAAACAAATATAAAAAGTTAACGATCTGGCAAAAACTCCGTCAATTATTGTTAAGTTAAAAAGTATTGCTGTAAATATATTTAAAATTAAGCTTTTTGATCGATTAATACATAAATTTACCTTTAACTCTTCTATACGTCTGTGTAACTGGGCTCTGGTGTGCGGTTGAGGAGCGCAATCACCAGGCTCACAGACCTCATCAAGTGTTTCGCGTAGTGCTGCGATCTCGCGGCGCAATCGCCGAGCACCGCCGCGGCGTATTGCAGCCGCTCGAAGCGCCGACCATCGCGCGGATACCGCTGTTGAACACAAAATATGATTTAATTTAATATATTAAATATTATCTTTGATTGTATGATATGATATGATCATACGATTTTGCACACATTTAACTTTAGCGGAATGATTGTTTAAACGGGACAATATTTTTAACTATTGCGGATGGAGTTACATTTTATCGTAGTAGGGATAAATTGTCTACTAAGACACTCTTCTGATGCTATTTTATCCGAATGAAGTTTAACACACACTTCTTAAGATAAAATTTACTCTATTTAGTATATTGGAACTCTGTGATCATACTGTGATTTCAATAAAAGTATTGAATTGTTTATAGTTTCTTATCAATTAATAATATGCACTTTTGTTTAAATATGTTTTAAAATAATTTTTATATATCAAAGTAACCTATCGACGTGAATACATCAAAAGTTTAGCTAAACACGAAAATACAGCAACGTAAAGTATTCATTTGACTGGGAAATTTTCTATGGACCTTGACTTAATATTTGCTAATATTACCTTGGAAAGCATAAAAATTTTGTGGTTATCAAGATATATATAAGATCGTGACGAATATTACTTTTACTCCAATAAAGCGGTTTCTGATTATAAAGAATAAAATATAAATTGTGTAAGTCGAAATATGAAATGAGAAGTACATTAGACCTATGGCCCCGCTTAAGTATCGTTAGTGTTAACTCCTACAAAGTTAGAAAGTTTTAAAATACTCGAGCCTAACAACACGATAAGCATGTAAATGACTACCCGATAAAGACATCAGTTACAACAGCAAACATGGCTCAACACTAGATACCTAAATTTCTGAATAATAGGTTAATTGAATAAATTTACACTTGATTTTCCGGTTGTCAAGGTAACATTTTAACATGTGTGAGTATAATGTAGTTTTGTGTTTGTTGGTAGGTGGAGACGATAGTAATTAGTTGACATCGGTCTTGCCCATCAAAAGACCCTACCTTGGCTAAATTAAGGGTATTACGTATTTACGTATGACATAGCTCAACGCTCGTTTAGAGCTCTCTAATGATTGCTAGTGTCATTTTGTATTTTCTTAACATTTGACTCTATTATAAATTGAAAGGATTCAACTTATGAATAACATATGTTGGTAAAAGATGAATAGATTTCTATATACGTGTTATTATGTGTGACTGTTCTATATTTGTTCAAAGCATTCAAGGCGAACGTTCAAACAGAAATAGAATTCAAACGCATTTACATAATATAAATACAGTATATCACAAGGAAGATTTCAGTCTCTGTGTATTTAAGACATGTTCATGTTAAAGCATAGTGTAATAATAAAGAGTTTTAGAATCTTTTTTAAATATTCATATTTATGTGAAAATAATTTTACTACTTGCGACAAGTAGACATATAGTTTAGTAAAATTCGGAAGTTTGGAAAATAAATAATTGTTAAATTGTTGTGAGCTGACTTATCAACCTTGAAATGTTTGACGTCAAGACTACTGTACAAAGTATGTACCAATGAAAAATACAAATATGTAAATTTAATGAAATGCGTTTAATTGTTTGTACCACAACCCATCAACAGATAGTACATTCCAGAATGTTTTTCGTGACGTCTTCAATATATACATACATTGTATTCCTCGTGATATTAGTTATATAACATAATAAAGTCTAGGCCACAATTGTCGACCTCAAATGCCAAATTATGCTGGCAGGAAATCAACGAACCCAATAATGTTATGTGATCTTTATAAATGCAATACTCGCTTAGGTTAATCTAATGTTATTATGTACTTGGCTAGTTTCTAAAGACAATCGCTTTTAACATAGCAAGAATGGAACTAGACTCGATATAATTAAGTCATCCTTCGCTTAACAAACCCTTCGAATAAATAATAATAAGAGTAATCTAACGGACTAGATATATCTCTCTTATGTCTTTTATTCAAAAACATCTGTGATAATCAAAGTTACGTAAGTCGTATCTTATACAATTTTAGTTTTTTGATGCAAATAAGATGTTCGATTATATAAGACATTAAAACACATCCCAAACAACTTTATACTATTTTTTATCGCAAGTATTATACCCATAAAAAACAGTATTTGACACGAGCACAATTATTTCCCTGCGGAACTTAGAATACAGTAGGCATTGTACAGTACAGACATACCGATCTAGAAAGAGACCCAACATTATTTTCTCCGACAGTCTTCAGCAATTCTCAAATTATTCTTTAAAATTCTGATTTTAATTATCCCAAATTTCCTCTGCCATTTGGGAGTACTCACGGCGAAAGACAAAAAATACGAAACGCTTGTAATATGTATAGCAAGAGGCTTTTAAAGAATTGCTAGTAGTGACTTTATCCATGTTAAATAATTATAGACAAGATAAGTTCAAAGTCGGGACTCCTCGATTACTCGAAAGCGGATATGAACTAAACCAATCTCTTGATAAACGATCAATTTCTAAATGAAACAAATTGTTTTGAAGAATAATGGTTAGAACGATTAAACGCAAGATTATGAAGAGAATTAAGTACAATTACTTATTGGATGTTAAATATTTGCGGAAATACGCGTTTCTTTTAATTATTTAATTTAACTTTACGATTCGGATCGGAATCGTTCGGAAAGGATCTGGTCGGTGTGATATCAACTTAATTTTATATTTTATTTATTTAGAATGGTTTCAAACGGGATAATAAAATTACATACTTAATGATTCGTATTATTGTACGTTCATTTTATATTTTATAAAAATGGTAAGAAATGCACACGTTAAAAGCACACATACAAAATAATGTAGCCGTATTCCAGAAGATCATTTACCTTATACAATGTAGAAAAAGAGTATTTTTCTATAAAAATTAATTTGATTTATAGAATATAAAGATTAATTAAGAAAATGAGAAGATTTTGAAAAAATATATCTTCCAAATATTAAATTTGGTTAAGTGGCACTCTTAAAATTCTTCGACTTTAAATATTGCGTAAACCATTATTAAGCGTATAGATAAATATAGAAATAAGTAAGCACTTAGTGACGGATATCGTAAATATTTGTACATGGTTTGTACTGATATGTTCAGCTTAGTCGAGTTTAAAATAGCATTGTTAATGTCACTGGGTCCATGAACTTGCTGGAAATCTCAAAGATTTCTAGACGTACAAAACGTCTTAATTGTAATATTTAACTAATTATTACAAATTAAAATGATTTAGTTAAATGATTTATTTTAATATTGATTAAAAACGGTTTACGAGTACATTAAAATTGTGATATTAATAAAACAATTTTAATTGAGTAAAATATATAGTTATTACTACATTTAAGGTAAAACGCCAAAATGTATTATTTAAAGTATAATAACTTGTAGGAAATCACTACACAACGACTGTATTTAGTGAGTTTTGTTAAAAAATTTGCAACAGATAATATCGGATTCAGTAAACGGTGATTTTTTAATTGTGAAGTTTAGGATGATTGTAAGCCGTTCTTAACACGAGTAATAAAATATTTTATTCTATAAAATCACAACTTTGGTATAATATTACTAGTGGGTTGTCTGGAAGAGATCGCTTATTAGCGATAAGGCCGCCCGTTGCTCTTATATGTTCTAACATCTGTTAATGTCATTTGCTTCTAGTGTTTAAGTGCGATAAGGTGTTAAATAAATAAATATACAGTACTAAATGATTTTAACGTTAACCTCTCTCTAACGTAAACCAGATTTTATATAAACGTTTACATTTGATTCTCATCACTGTATTGACTCACATGAAGGGTTAGTCATCAAAATACAAAATTGTTTCGAGTACCAGTTTTGATATTGAACCAATTTGCTTTCCGCAGGAAACCAATTTGTGTACCGTGAACGTCGTCCATCAGAATCCATTACTCCTTCCCGTTCTAAAGACTATAGAGTGTATATAGTGCAGTTTTCGGTCATAGGTTAACTAAGGCCAGGAATGTTCCAATTTTCGGTTTATAAATTACCATAAATCCCAAAAGTGAGTACTTAGTCAGTGTCCCATAAAAAAGAATAGACTACAGTTTGTATATATTTCGAGACTCTTATTTGTTACATTTTAAAAGTAATGTTACTATGACCTAACGGCCCGTAAGACTAGTTCCATCTATTTTAATTAAACTCATTACATAATATTAAATGCGTAATTTGAATAATTATTCATTGAGGTTTCTAATGACTTGTTTAAAAAAATATAATTAATCTATATAAAGTAAAATACGGGTTCAAGCAATGTGGAACTAATAATTATCGACAACTTATTTTTTATAATGGTTTTGCTCACATTTGATCTTGATAAATTTTGGGAGTATCAGCAATTATTATTAGTACTATTAAATACCGTTAAGCGAATCTGGTGATTAACTTTAACATTCCGGTTTGATTAATAGAAAAAAAGGTAATAAAAATAGAAATTAGCAAACGGGTAAATATCGAATGGATTACGACACATCCTCAATGGTGAAAGCAAATAAATTATATACAAGTATTTGGTGCTTATGGCTGAAATGCCACACCTGTTATGGTGAATATTCATTGGGTGAAAACATGGATAGCAAACATAAAAAAGTCGACAAATTTTATATAAATTTCACACAACAGAAATGTCGATAAAGAGTAGATAAATAAAAGGTAAGTGATAGAACAATATTTTTTATGTGTAGTATTTTATGAAACTATATATTAAAGGAAGTTGCAATATAACAAAATTTACCTGGGTAAGGCGGGAGGTAATTCCGATCCATTATGACACTGTCAACTCGATCATGCGCGGGAGTCGACGAGGCGGCAAGGTTAAAACTGCACTACTCATAAGCCCGCTAGCGTCACGCGTATTACAACGGTACAAGGTCCAATTTAATTTAGCGCAAATGACGAAAATTTGCTCCGGTCTTAAAGTGCTTATTGTTAGAGATCTAGGTGCCAATTGCCTTGAAACAACGATACAAATAGATTGTGATAGACATTAGTGCAACAGTATGTAATAATTACATGCCAAACTATACCTTTTTTCAAGTGCAATAAGGTAAAAAATAGTTTGACGATATGTGTTATGTTATATGACAAAGTGTATCTGAAGGTGACCCCGATATAATTTTCTAAATATTTTATTAAAATTAATTTGGGTTTTAAATATTTTTCAATTAACGTTTTAGCCCATACCAATAATAATATTCATCATAAAACTGTAGTAGTAAAAACAGTGAATATAATAAAATTAATTGTATCGAGTATATCCATTAGGATCATAAATGTGGTTAGTTCTACGTCGCTCAGGTGAAAAATGTAGATCGGAATTCAGCTAGGTCGATAAACTACATATTAATTTTAATTCACAAGACGAGACCGCGCAGCTGTCAAAAAAGGAGCGGGCTACGTGATCGTAATGGCAAATTGCATAACTTATTGTATCACGTAAGATCTTTACTGTTAATCAATCGAAATAACTGCATTATGTAATGGATTAAATTGAGTCGAAAATGATATTTAGTAGATGCGTTATTCATAATATTTTTTGTTTAGTTCGTGTTTCATCACAGGTTTTAAACAAATTTATTGTCCACTCCTTTAGGAGCCTCTAGTTAACCTCACTATGTTTTTATTACATTTCATTATATTTTATGCGAAAGTCTTTGTTACGTTTAACACGGCTAAAATACATTACTGATAAAATTCAAATATGTTTAGCATGTAATCAAATATTTGATATTCAAATACATTTATGTTCAAAAGCTGGAAAGTTAGTTTAAATGTTGGTATAAAATTTACCAGAGCTTAGATAACTATGGTTTACCCACGTTTGACATATCTATTATAAACTAAAGAACTGGGATAAACAGTATGACTCTCGCGCTAATGTAATTTAAACCACTGCCTGACCCCAGATACGCGGTATATAGAAGATAATTATAACGTATATCGACTGTACACCATGTGCCCGTTATTTGCATTACTCCAAATCAGCCATCACAATCATCGTTTTTGCCAAGAGTTGCGCAAGAGCTGCAGTTGCAACATAGATTATAATCGGTTAAGAAAAAGTTCGCGTCTGTTCTTAGTGACCTACTTAATTTATATTTGGAGTTCCTTTAACTGTATTTTGAGGCTAAAAATCAATTGTGCTTAATTATTTGTGGATTATACGTATATTAACTTAGATTTATTGGATTTACATGCAGACTTTATTTGTTTGCAGCGATTTATATAAGCCGTTTAATATTCATTACACTAGTAAACAGAAAGCAGGTTACTTAAAGGTCCTTTTCCTTAACAAGTGTTTAACATAACTTAGCATGTTAATGTAAATATGTTTATTAGCAATAGATGGCAGTACAGGCGTGGGTTAAAACGTGGGTGAGCCAGTGCTAAGTTTAACTTATGATACCTATTATTGTATTGCTAACTTATCTATATATGCGATAATGAACTTAAATAAAAAATACTGTTCATCTTATTACACTGTTATCTTATTTTTCTTCAACTCCGTTCATTCTATGGTAATAATTGAAAATGTTTTATAATTTATTCTACAATAATCCCAAACGCTGTGATAATAGAACTAGAATAAGCAAAAATTGTGGACATTCGCAAAATATCATTCAATTGAAGTTCATTGACTTGCCAAATTACTTGAAATAGGAAACTTACCAACACTATCACTATTTGCATTTGAGGTCACTGTAACCACTGTACTCATTTTAAAAATACACTAAGTCACTTCGCAGTCTATAGCATTATAAAACACTCGTAAACTTCACTTTCAGTCACTTAAAACATAAGTGTATTTTTTTTTCCAAACGATATAATGCGACGCAACACAGACGTCTGTAACCTAAAAGCGACTAAGTTGAATGCGTATTATAGTTAATACTTGTTTTAATGGAGCCAGACAAAACAAACAATACTATCGCGAAATATTATCTGTTGCAAAACTGTACTGCACGGCTAAGGTCTAGTTAA
Organism: Leptophobia aripa; assembly: GCA_951799465.1. Lineage (NCBI taxonomy): Eukaryota > Metazoa > Arthropoda > Insecta > Lepidoptera > Pieridae > Leptophobia > Leptophobia aripa. The sequence goes on along the minus strand of OX637267.1, from coordinate 4,084,315 downwards.
AATTATAGTAAAAATAGTTCAACTATTGAAAAGAGAACTCTGCTCAACGTTGTATATTTTTAAATACGCGCATCTTTAGTTTGGCTGTTACGCTAGATTGATAGATGATATAATGTTAGTTGAATACAAAGATTTAGCTGTTAAGATACGTCAGACTAATTGATATTACGATTATTATCTGAGAGAAATGGATGCGCACGAGTATTACGTCACAATGAAATTTCACTTTTTTATTACTAATTGAGAGAGTGACTTTGACATTTATAACCATTTTTAAAAATTGATGAATTAATCGTAATGCTATTACATAATGTGCGACGTAATATTATCGGATATGATTGTTAACATTATAACAATATAACTAAAGATAAATTATTAATTAATTATCTGTTAAAAGTATTTTTAAGTAAAAAAACAATACATTTTGAAAGAGTAGAAGAGTCCAGTCTAGCGGTAAACGGGATGAACTAGAATAGCCGGCCGACAAACCGTTAGAGACAGCTATAATTAATAATCGAATTAATCTCAGACACGTCAAACGATCATAGACCACGACATCATTTGTTTAGGTTATTCAGTTTAAAAACTTTTTAGACCTTTTTACTTGCTGATTGCTATTAAAGTGTAAAATAATTCAATTAAACAATACTATTAAACAATAAGGAGGTAACTCAACAGTAGAAACTCAACAGGCTGTTGCTACTTTCATAAACCTACATGTTAATATATCTTGTCTGCAACGGATTTGACTAATTATGGCATATACTAAACATAGAGATGCTGGAAATTCGCTTTCAAACGAAGAAAGTGCAACGACCTATGCATTGAGAGATGGAATTGAACATCAATGGTTTACAAGGAAGATGACTGTTACCTAATAAGACTCATTGAAAAGATTCTCGATAAATCTTTCTTGCACAGATAATATTATTATTTATTATTTTTTTTAAATTTTCCACATTTAAAATTCATATAAGCTATCAATGTGAAAACTCTAAGGTTCAACTTTTCTATACCTAAGACGAGTAGATTCCGCATTAGACCACTCTGAGAAGATAACAACTAATAAATATATAAATTTAACGTAATAAGTGAAGTGTGAGAAAATGTTTCCTAAAAATGTCCACTACAGAGAAAATGCACAGAGAATCAACGATATGCTTTAAAATAACGATCGGACAACAAAAAGGCAGCTGGATATGTTGGTAAAGCTTTAAATAAAGATATTCAGTTCAAAAATGTTTCACTTTAGGGACAAGTTTTAAAGCAAGTCAACTCTAAAGTTGAAATCTTTTCACCAGTAACCAGATACTGGGAGCGAATGTAGGCAATTTCGTTGTGTAATGTGAAAGACCGTAAGTCGATATTTGTCCGCATATGCATGTCTGGCAGAATTTGGCAATGCCAACTTCGGACATGCAACTTTAACGGGACTTGTTTTGTAAAAGTTTGTACCAATTCGAAGATTTAGTAAATCATTCGTGTTATTCAATCTGAGTGAGTTTTGGATTCTTTAAATGCATTTTTGTTAAAGTATACTCCTACCAAAAATAAACATCCAATTACAATTAAGCCAACACAACATTAATATTTTATTGGTAGAATACCGAATATTTAAATTGTTAATCTAGTGCAAGCAACACGTCTATGCCACTATAATTTCTAAAGTTTAAACGTAAGTATAACTTTACACTCTCGGCGCATCCAAATATTATAAATATTACGCATTATGATCTGTATAGCATTGGAATCTTAGGTTTTTTTATAGATTGTTGTAATAAACTATTAAAATTATAAGAACAATAAAACACGGAAGGAAGACTTAAACACTTGAGATTGAAGTTTCAGTATAGAACTTATCTATAAGAGAAGCAAGAAGTCCTTTATCGCGTGCTTCATAATTCTCTTGAACATTTAAATGAACATTATTTTGATATGTTTACACGGTGTAATTAGTATTGATCGAGACTTAAACGAATCATATTTTATCGTATTCAAATTCGATATTTTATCATAATAGATTGTCTATTTTTGTCTCACATAAAAAGTATCTAAAAACAACTTCATTATAAGGTTCGCCTTAAATGGGGTGTGTTGGCTTTAGTCATAGACAAGAGATGATGTCATTGCGACAGATAAAAGATGTTTATCTACAAAAGAAAAATATAGAAGTATTTATAGTCAGTAAACAGTTCATGTGACTATGCCAAAGACGATTGTGGTGACGCGTTTTGATGTTAAAAAAAGTTGTATTAAGCATTGTTTTTAGTAAAACTTTGGAGGATTAATGCTGGAAAAACTTTACTGCATTGGATGATGTCACGTTGTTACCCACAAAGAGAAACTTGTTGCATAACTCTTTCTTTACGACCTGGATTTTATAATTGGTTTTAGATACAATAATTTACCATAATAAAGACTAATCTTCTTTTATATCTTCTTTTCTATCTGTGTAATTTTTATCAGTTATAAAACTGAGCTTGTTTACTAACAATGACTGGTAATTTTAACCAATCATGAACTTGTATCAAATCAAATCGTTTTTAAATACGTGATTAGTAATACGATAATCTTAAAAATATAAATACTTCTTTATGTCTACGATAATACGCGAAGGTTATCTGTGTTTGTTACCGCTGTTAATGCGAATTAAATTTTCGAATTTTAAATAGACTTCAGCGAAAGTATAATCACTCATGCGCATCAAGTTTCTCTCTCTTGAATACTTTTCTTGGAATACAGGTAAATGTAAAATGTACACTAAACATACAATCACTCGCGATTTATAGCCGCAACGGACACGTGCGTCTCGTGCGACATTCACAGCTGATCTAAACGCCTACAATTTGTTTCAAACCGGTTAAGCGCTTAAGGCGATTGAATATCGCCTTGACAATACAATCGCTATATATTATATCAAATTTAATTTAATAAAACCGATATTATTTTCGTTGAATTATTTAACAATTAAACCTAAGTAAATAAAATTACAATTCTAAATTAACAGATCAATTGCGGATTATACTATTCAATATTGCAATTGCAATATTGAATAGTATAATCCGAATAAAACGGGAGCAGAAAGGAAAACATTTTGAAATGATTAATATTAATGATGAATAAAAAATGGCTCAAGCGATTTAAATAATAAAAATTTTGCAATGGACATAAACATGTATGAGGTGGACTCGTAACAAATGGGTGAATTTATATGTTTAACTTTACGATTGAATTGTATAATAATTTCTCTATTTGTGAACTATAGGTAGTCATGAACTGCTTAATCAAATAAGTTTAGTTGTAAAAAATACTTGGAAAGTGAACTTAAAGAAATCTTTAAGTACAATTTGGCTATTTTTATTGCTACCTTCTGGGATTTAAGTGGAATAAATATTTACAATAAATATAAGGTACTATTAAATCAACGAATACCACAAATAAATATTACGTAATATGAATTAACTGTTAAATATAAAATCTAAATATACTTACTATGTCTAGCCCTTCTAACATCCTTGAAAACAATTACGATTTTAAACATCGTTACGATGAATACGTTCACAAATCTAAATGTAACTGATGTAAATTTTATTAGTGCATCGTTAAATTGAATGTTTATTCTATATTTTACACAACTGATGTCATTGCTGATCTAATGGAATATAAAAAGTTTTTATTTGCCTTTTAAATAATGATTGATTAGTATTTGTCCGTGCACGATGTTTTAATGTAACGCTTAGAAAAGTCTAAGAAAAATTCTTTAACCGGTATAAAAATATAATGGTTTATAATTTTGCTTTTTTAAAGATGTTTTTAACTAAATACGAGCGATTAACCAATATTTAAGCCATGTCAATATAAATCCCTTGATTTATGTTTAATTGCCATAATATTCGTAAATATACTTTTAATACAAACTTAGAAAGATAGATATTTTTTTGTTTTTATTATACATGTATTGTATTTTTATGTAAAGTTGTTTACTTATCAATTATCATACATATACTTGCAAACACGATAGTTATAAGGACAAGAAGTATTTTCTTGAATTCCAATTGTATGATGGGTATAAACCTTAAAATACATACGACACACACATTAAATTTCTTGTCTTGAACATATTTAGAAATCCTATTTATGAACCGGGTACTTATCGCATCTCCTTCGAGTAAAAGCATTTTAAAAGCACTTAACTTAAATTATCTTACTTAGAGATTTAAAATATTGTCGCGGCATTACTTCTACACACTTTGTTCTACAAATAAAACTTCTTAAAACCTATACAGTGAAAATGCCATGTAACCAATTTTAGGCTTTAGTTGGTTAAGATTGTATTCTAATTCTGATTCTTCTTCTCTCTTTCTCATTGTCGTTACAAAGAGTTTACACTGTATGTTATGATTACTTGATTATTCATCTTATTGAGTTAAGATTTCCCGGCAATTAATCAGTTTCAGATCCCCTCTGTCTGTTCCCATCATAAGACCAATAATTTAATTGTATTTGGTATTATAAAAATAGAATTAGAATTTTATATATTATCAGAATATTTTTCAATGTTAATAATATTGCTTTAACATATGCATAGCCATAATGTATGATGTAAACGTAATTAGCAAGGATATAACATCTTCACTTTCGTAATGTTCCGCTTTCGTTGGCAGAAATAGATGGTCGTCCTCCGTATCGCCGTTTCCGGGGTACCATCTTTTTTAGGTTTGTCCCAGTTATTATAATAACTTTGGTTAGTCCGTCAGTTAAAATTGGGATGGTGACTTGATTTGACAAAAAAAAACATTTACGCGTGTTTTTTTAACAGGTTTTATACAAATAAAGATTATTTTTGTTTTATTTGAAGTCCTTAACGTTTGCAATTGGAACCAAGAAACGGGTTACCGACTGTACAACATACCATTTTAAACTATAAAAAGGTTAAGATAAAGGTTTGATTCGTATCAATACATATTGTGTAAAGCTATACGGAGCAATGTGCAAATGTTAACCCGGCGTATAAATTTATTAAATACATCGAACCATTAGATTGGTTTAAATAACTACTCACGGTGAATAGAAAAGTAAAAAATGTACTAATTGTAATAATTATAGTCAATTATGCTCAAAATAAAAACTAAACCGAGGCAAACGAGACTTAAGTAGTAAGAAATCATTGCCTTTATTGAGAATGTATAAAGGTCTTCGTACGAAAACCGGTCAAGATACGAATGAAGCTGCAGTCTTTGTATAAATAACATACAAAAGATATGATTGTTAATATACTTTACTGTGAAACATTATGTAATTATGTTTTTCTAGAAAACAATGAGGTTCTCGCCTTTTAAAACGAGCTAAAAGTTAGAGATTCAGGTACTTTTAATCATCATTCGTTTACAAAACAAAACTCAAAAGGACAATTTGTCTCGTTTACATATAATTTTGTATATGTTTACATATACAAAAATAAAATAATCAAACATAGCGATAATCACAGCAAATAATGTATATCCTAAAATTGAAGGATACGCACCGGTTCAAAACCGCAGGACCACAGAGTTTGCAATATTGAGTAATTCGATACTTGGAACTTAATACGTAAACCGGTGTAGTGGCACTAATGTGAGTCCACTTGTTTTGTTCTTACTTAATCCGGTAGCGGTACAATTAGGAACGAAATTTATAAAGGTGAGGTTTTGGAATGACAATTGCCATTCAATTTAAACCGTTAAGCGTCGAAATAAAATAAACTTATTTACAATTTACCACGTTTACAATTGTAAAACTAAACAAAAAATATATCTTCATATAAATTTATTTTATTTCAATGTGTAATAATTTTAAACAAACCTCTAGCATCTCGTTGCAAACCAGGTGATAATGAACTGTCTGCTAAAGCCACCTCCAAGAGTGTGATGTTGTCACGGCAACGCGTTACGACCTCCGTCTGCGTAGAAAAAAGTTCATTTCTCTAACGGATCCTCATATCATTCGCCTCTTCTCATAATATTAGCTACAACTTTTTTAAACACTGATCGAATGCTTAACATTTAAAGCCGATTTAGTTTCAAGACAAACCAAACATGCCGCGAATTTTGAAAGCAAAACATTACACGATACAGATTAGAAAAGCGTAACTGTCAAAAAAGTTTATACAATGTCGAAATTGTTTAAAGGCCTACTCTTTAAACTTAAACTGTGCTGATAGAGAAGGGTGTTAATTGACTGAAACTCCATTTTTACTTTCAAATTGGCTCATTTATTCTCGTAAAAGTTTAATACAAAGATCACTGTGCGTTTGACATTTCGTTGATAAACATCAATTAACATCCTAACCCTAATCAATTAGCTAGTACATTATAAAATGTTAGTTAATGAGATGAGGAGTTCAGTCAAATCACAATTAATTAGTTCACCTATCGATTATATTATGTGTGACTATTTATATAAATTATACAACGAAAATAAGTTATTTGATAATTAATAAAGACACGTATGAATATCACGGTTGACATAAGAACGTTTTGTTTCAACCACCACAGGCCTAGTTAAAAAAACTGTAACGTAAACGTCAAATATGACAGTTGTCAAATTGACATTCCGAGTGACTTAAGGCAATGTTTTATCTGTCTTTGCCAACGGTTGCAAGCTGCACCACTCATCATTATTAAATATTACTTGAATCTAATAGCATGATCCTAGCACCGAGTTATATCGCCACCAATATTAGAATAAAAAAATTAAGAAGAAAATAGACAGGCAGTTAGTAGTTAATTCTACATTCACAATCACAAGTGTTGTTAGTGTTTACGACGGCGCTTCGTTTGACTTCTCTGATTTTATGGCTGATTCAATATAAATATCGACAAGTAAAGAGCACACAAGGAATAAAAAAAAGGGAAAAATATGAAATGCACACACACAAATATAAATAATTTACGATGTTTTTGATTTACATGCAACCCTGAAATACTTATAAATAAATAATTAATCATAGTAGACACCATTTCAATACTTGCCCAAAGGATTTATAGTCAACCTATTAAAATACAGAATGTTTTTAAAAACGTAAAAATCCTATCACAACGGTTGACTATGGGATTTTAATAAAAAATAATTTTGTGACGTTCTGTATTTATAACTGCGTTTGTCAGACTATTCATATAAAAAAAATGCTTTAGAATTTGTACCTACGTATTATTTAAAAATAATTTAAATTTAACTACTAGGAATGTATCAAATGGAATGGTCCTCGTCACAGCATAAATATGGATATATCTAATACTAATACATGTATAGAAGGCTAAATACTTGCTTAGGTAAGACATGCAATTGAGCGAAATAATTCAATGCCCTCAGGCCAAACATTTAATCACTTGTCTATGTTCTTTTTTACAAAGAGCGAGACAGCACTACGAGATCTCTTAACTGGCCTCGACCGTTTGTGCGAATCCTAAATACTTTGCAATCTGACAATCGCAGCGTACCTAACTCGAATACTCAAATATAGAAGAATAAATATAATACAAGCCCAAGCGAAGTGTCATTGAAGATGTATGTATACTATAATCATTATAGAGAAGGCGGTGACTGCTAAACACATTCTAGAGCGGAAGCATGCGGGTCTCGTCACACACGAGCGGAATTCGTCATCCGCGTCGGTATAGCTACTGTAATCTGTATCGAATTTCCTTACATAGTCGAAAGCGCGCAGGAGGTCCGGAGAGTCCTGCCGCGCCAATAACGCCTCTGTGACCTCCAACTGAGTGCTTGATCGACGAACTAACGACCTCACTTCTTCTGATTCCGAGTCCGAATCGCCCCAGTTTCTCCTGCTGTGCTTCGGCGAAGACGATTCCTCGGAATCTCCGCTCTCGTTTGATCTACGACGCAACTCAGACAATGCAACCTTTTGTATTTCGGCATCGCCGTTCTCCTTGCGTCTTCTGTTTAGCGAGTCCAAAATGTCTGGACGGTTGTTGACTTCGGTGTACTCTAAGGAACTGTTCACTTCGTCACTGGTGAGGTTTGAGCTGTGACGTCTGCGACTTAATGCTTGGATATTTAGTAAATCGAATTCGGGTGAGCGTTTGCTGTTTCTGCGCTCAACCTCGGAGGGTTTGCGTCTGCGGACGCCATCGTTGCTTTCAATGCTGGTGTTATTTCTAGATCTTTCGAGGCTATCCAGTAGGTTTTTCTTGCGTTCAGCGCTGGACATTGATTTTTTGGGTTTTCTGACTGGGGTTTCTACTGGGGATGTTCTGGATGGTCTTTTATGTCTCGGAAGGCTTCTTTCTCTTGATATGTCTGATGGTGGTCGCCGTCTACGTGTTCCACTTGGGCTTTGGTCGTTCTCTGGTTGCGCCGAGAGACTCGAGCAACAGTCTGATTGTGAATCTAAGAATGCTCTGTAGTCATCACCGAATTCCAGTAGACGGCGGGCGGCATCAGAGTCCGGTGCTTCGGAATATGGTTCCGAGTTGTATTTTTCCTGTTGACAAGAAATCGTTATATTGGAAATATTGCTGTAATACACAGTACGAACATATAGCTTATAAACATTAGTAAACCCGATATTTTGTAGTGAGGCCAATCATTAATTATTAACTTACAGATTAAACTGAAACAATATAAATTCTGATATAAAATAAAAAATAGATTTTTATAGTAAAAAGAAAATTTAATTAAAGATAACAGTGTTTTTAGTTAGTTAAGTTAATTTAAGATATTATTTTTAAAAATGTACTAACCTGATAGAAATCCCAAGCCTGTTCCGAAAATGAGCTGTGCTCTTCCGTATTAGCTGTCACACTTTTATCGGAGTTCTTATCAACGCAAAGGTCCCACATTTGGCTCGGATCGCCCAAGCTTAAAGCTAAAAACGATCTTTCCCTTTCCATACTTTTCGTTAGTCTTGGTCTAACCAAACCACCTTCCGGGCCAAGTTTAAAGCTGGGAGTAACTTGTTCTAATTCATTTTGTTCGAGAATGGCACAGTCGTCCTTTGATGAAATGTGAGTTTTTTCGATGCTTTTCCGTAAATTGGCGATGACAGCCACCTGTTGTTTGAGCAGTTCTTCGTCACTGTCATTGCCAGAAGTGGATGTTGTGTCAAACCTGAAACAATATATATTTAGATAAATACATTTGTGAATATAGCCAGTACGCATTGGAGGAAATAGATGAATAGTACTGACATGAAACATGCCGTTAATAGCTTTAGATTAAGCGGTCACCCGCGTCCGTATAGCTACTGCAATAGGTATCGAATTTCCTTATACAGGAACACTTCCTCCTTCCTTAATACTACTATATCAAGAAGGTTACGATAATTTTTAGCATATTTTAGATGAAACTAATATAAGTGTCTTGTCCTATTATAGTCTTTGTTGAACTACTCTAAAACGTTTACTCAATTTTTTATGAAATTTTTTGTACATATTTGGTATGTGAAAAGAATCGGTAGTAAATTGTTCATTATTTTATTAAGGTTTGTAATAGAAATAACACCTTTTTACTATTAACCCCTAATCGCGTAAATCAGCATATATATATTGTCTATGACGACGAAAGCGAAACACAATTTTTATTTTAGAATCTGTTGTTTTCTTCACTAACCTACTCTTCCTACTAGTAGCCGGATCACTCGCAGCACTCCTCTCATTCTTCTCTATCTCAGGACTTAATCGACCACAGAAAGAAAGTGACTTGACCAATCTGTCCCTCCTAAGAGTGTTATTATTTTTTCTTAGTTTTAGTCGCTTTCTTCGGAGCCAACATTGCTTGTCGTTCGCCTCCACGCATGACGTGCAGGCTTCAGTCATTGTGTTTGTACTCGAAATGTGGCCCTAATAAATACAATTTATTTCATTAAAATGGGTGTCCATAGGTTAAGTTGGGTACATTTCTTCTGTCTTAATATAACAATCCCCTTATAACAGTTTGTTTATATTTACTTAAAAATAGAACATCGGACACTGTAAAGTTTTTAACTGGGATGACGAATAAACAATTTTTAAATTTAATCTATACTTTCTACCAAAACTATATTTGAGTTGTCTAGTAAAAAGAAACTGTTATTGAACATTAACAAAATACCTAGACGATACCAACCTTAAAAGCCTTAAAGCTTAAGTTAATTACAAAATAATAAAACATATAATAAAATTAACCAAGTTTGTATATGCGAAGGATTCAAAGCATAAATAAATTATACCTGTACAGTAGTAGAACTTCCGCGTAACTTTGAGCTTGAGTTTGCCGGGGTGACTCTTTGCGGTGAAGCCAGCGTGTTGAGAGCAGACTCAGATATGGACATATTATGAATGACGTCATTAGTGGGCGTGACAAGCGACGCGGCAACGCCGCTTAGCTGCGAGAGGCAAGACACGGACCACGGCCGGGCGCTGTTGCCACCCCGTTTCTTGCGGAGTTGCACCTTTACACCACAAGCATTTAGATTATGGGTTAAGATTCACATTTAAGCTTTTAAAGCGTTAAATACGTTTAGTTTAATGCTTCACATAATATATATATTATGATCACACGTATTTAAGTTAAGCAATTTATTGACTTGTTTGATGAAAGAATATTATCTTTCAAATTTATTATTATACACATTTAAATGAATTTCTTTCTTTTACAGAAACTATTTATAGAGATATTATGATACAACTAATTAATCATTATTGTACATATATCACATAGTACAATAATGACAAATAGTCAATGTTAAAGCCTTGCTTCATATATACATTGTATTGCGCCTGCGCTGATCTATAACATTTAATGATTGTACCTTTGCATGATGAGTGGGCGTCACAGTACAAGTGGAAGTGCTCATGTCCATAGACGAATGCAGATTCCGTTCCTCCGAAGTAAGCGATGTATCTACCTCACTCTCGGTCGTATATTCGCCTGATGCGTCGTAGTTTTCACCATTCTGCAATTATTTGTTTGTGCAATACTTTGTAGCTTCGATCGGGAATCAATAAAGAGCGACTCGGTACTAATATTAAAGAATTATTTTTTATGCGGCTTATATATATTCTCGATTTTACAATACAATGCCCTATTATTGCACACGCCAAATGTTGTTCATATCACACATTCGTATTATTAGTATAAACAAGACATTATCAAACAAACAACCAAGATATTTAATAAATAGTGACACATCTAATATTCTAAGAGTACATCTGTATAACATCGTTTTGAACTAAAGCGACCGATTACTGTAAGAAAGACTTTTTGCACCACAGCAATATGTATAATAGTAAACATAACAAATTAGGTATATTTTTATTTAGATTTTATAAATATCAAATCATACCTGATGATTATCACCCTTGCCATCCGTACTCTGATTCAGCCACTCTTTGATCCTCGACATTTTCGCCCTACTGACCGACTTCCCCTCCTCCTCCAACAACAACGGCTTGAAACTCCTAGAAACCATCTTCTTCGCCATTTGCGCCTGCTTCTGCACTAACTCATCAGCTTGTATCACCAATCTTTCAATATCTTTGGTGCATCTAGAGTTCTGGTCAACTTTTAATAGATCCGGTGTACTGGATTCCAATTTCGCTTTCGGTTTATTTTCTTCTACAGGCAGTTCGGATTGTATTTCAATTGATGACGTCATTATGTCCGTGGAGTCTTCGTTCGCTATCTTCTGCCCGTTGGTGTACGTCCATTCCTCATCAGAGGACTCATCCTGCGATTTGTCATCTGTCTCAATCACTTGCCTGTCCGAATCCGTGTCGTGGTGTCTGAAGTAGAATGTGGCACAATTTTTCGACTTCCGATCGGATTGATTGAATCTCGATGTGTTTATTGGTTTTTTTCTTTTAATTACGGTCGGCGGGGTTTTGATTTCTCTAGGCGATGCAGTGTTCCCTGTGAGAGTAATGTATGGTTACTAATCTTTAACAGAGTCGACATGACAGCTGTGTTTGTAAACAATGCGGATATGATTCAATTCATAATATGCCTTTGTTTAAATCGCAAATGAATGAAATTGTTCTGAATTGATACTTGAAACATTCATAGTTTAGTTCAAGTGATTTTATTGTTATGTTCGTTAAACTTATACTGGAATGCAACTATTTACAGACAGTTTAGCCTAAGTAGTAGCATGCGAGCAATAATCTTAACACATAAAATTGACGTGCTTTGTTTTGGTAATAAAAAGCATAACCAGCATTAGGTACATACCATCAACTTCATCAGTAACAGGTACAGTTTGGTCGGTCATTTTGTGATCTATTCCATCCATGCTGGGCACTCTGCGCTCATCTGCCTTTTTGTCTCGCATTGATTCAGATTCGCAGTCCGATCCGAAGTTACGCCATTTGTCAATCACTGCATATTCTGGCTCCTCCTGAAAGATATCATAAAAATATAGAAACTTTAATGTACAAGTCACCTTGTACGTGGTAAAAAGTAGTGAAGTCCTAAATGTATTTATGTATTTATATTCTATGTTTTACAAGCCAAAACATATTTATTAATCGTATTAAACAATATTTTACCTCAGAGGCAGACTGTCTGCTATCCTCAGAATAATCTCGCCTTCGTGAATTAACCGGAGTACGTAGCCTCTTCGGCGAGCCAAGTCTGCTTAGTCGTGGCTGCTTCAGAGCTGGCTCGTCGTCGCTGTCACTTGCTGCTTCTACTGGTCCGTAGTGCTGAAATCATAATGTTATTCATAAATAACTGCATAAAAAAGGGTACTTGTTGCAGTACTTTTTTATCATATTCATATAAATTAAATCACTCTACATTTAATTCTAATTTTAAATATCAAGTTGAGTAAAATTCGTATTCAGTTGGGGCAATGTGAGACTATATAAAAATTGCAAATAATTCACTTTGATATTGTTTGTTTGATGTAGTTAAAATACATTCATGATATATAATTATTATTATTGGCGACTCGGTTATGATACGGGGCTCCCAAACAGATTGACCGGTCTTAACACTTATATGATGAGTAGCCTGTCGTGTGCCTAACCTACGGTATGTTAAATCTGTCCCATATTTCCTCATAACAATAGCAATGAGAAAATAACATTAAATATTTACCTATCGCCTACAACCATAAAAGTAACATTTATTGACTATAAATTATATTTTATATCCTGCCATGATCCTGGCTATAAAAATATAGCCATAATATTCAAATTAAATACCCTTTAATAAATAAATTAACCCTTTAAACGGTCGAAAGTGCCCCGTTGAATTAGGTCAAGATTCCTAGCGACCGTGTACCCACAACATTAATAGATTTATTCAACACGTGATATGTATTGTATCCTAACCTATGCGGTCTTAAAGACCATTGTTATCTGTTTAGGGTTGGTAAACAACAGCTGGAGGTCGATTGTACTATTGTCGAAATGAACAATGCCGATTTGGCAATATATTTTCTTTTTATAATTTATTGTCAAGTTGTGTTTATCTATGCTATGTGAAGTACCGAAATTGTATATATATTAATTTAAGTGAAATAAATATGATGAAATAGAGACTTATGTATTAATGGGTATGTTATTTAATTATTATTCTCCCAAAGAAATAAGCCCATTGTACTTGCAATAATAGTACTTGTATGAGAACTTACATTAGATACTCAATTAATATTACCATAAAACATGAGGCTCCGGTCCTCAATCGATTGAAGAAACATATACATTAACACAAGTCTTAAATAAACCGCTGTCTTAGCCGTATCCTGCTTATTTACTGATTGAGTCTATCATAAAGGTTATTTTTTTACCTGATTATCAGTCTTAGCGAGACAGGCTTCCAAGTGGCACTGCCACTCGATAGCCCTCAAGTACAGCAGATGCCAGCGTCTCTCCAATGCGCGAGCGACGTCAGCTCCACCGCACAGCCGAACCACAGAGCTCACGATACGACCGTGGCATTCCACGTCACGTTGTAATACCTGAAAAACAAACATTATGTAATTATAAAAAACGAAATAAAATATGTAAGATATGTTTAAAATCTTTGCTGATGAAGGAATGACACTTAAAGGTTTTATTAAATACAGTGTAAACTCCATGTAACGGTATTCGATTTAAGGACAAACCCTCTAAGCGTCGAAAACAATTGGGTTTGGTTGGTGTAGCTTCTATTCCACAAACAGTAAAACATAATTAAGATATACGCTATATTTTTAGTAAAGTTAAATTAAGGCTTTTTGTTGATACGACACAAGTTGGACAGTTGTTATCTGTATCATGTTTAAGAGCTATCATCGTGTCAAGATAACCTGTTATTTTCCATACGATATTTATTTTTGTATAAATAACACGCGTTCCAAATTCGATTGAGTGAAAGAAACATCAGTCTATCACGTATGAAAATAGTTATTTTGTCCATTCACAATATATTGTATATATTTCGTTAAATTTTATACAATTCAAAGCTAAATATGACACTTGCTTTGATAGTACCGTTAAACCGTAATATCAATAACGTGAAAATTGTGCCGAGAATGCAATTGATGTTTTTGCTGCATCGCGTCAAGTTCTTTGACTATCTTGTTAAGAACGTAATGATCACCACAGTGTAAACAACTATTGAATAAAACCAAGACACATCCACTATACTCAAAAGCAATAAAATACGTAACTGTTGAAATACAGTAAACTGTGTAAAATGTTTTGTATGTTATGGCTTCTGCGAGATTCCACGTTCTTTTTGATACTGCAACTATTCGAATCAATTGAACATAACAATGAGACTTTAATATACAGACAAAAAGTTTGTAGAAACCTTACACAAAGGATAGAAGGTGCAACGAGTTGCGTACGCGCTGTTTATCGTTATGACATTTATGGTGCATAAGGAATTTATAACAAAAATAAAGTCACTTTAGCAGTGTTAAAGCAGTACGTCATCCTAATCGTTACGTTCTACATTCTACAAATGCCCTTATTTCATTGCAACATACATTTGTTTCAACCTGTCCACCGGTCGAGTTAATCCGTACTATTCCGACCCAGTTCTACAGTACAGTTTAATTTCTATCGTTATCGAATTATATCAGCAATAAACAGAGCATAAATAACTGTTTAGATAAGAAAGTAGGCGTCGCCGAGTATGATAGAATGCTCGATATATTAGACTCTTAATAGACACCATAACATTTCGATTGTATCAACTCTGTCAACATAAAACAAGTTAAACTGACTTGAAATAGTGCAGTAAGCTGTAAATCATGCTTCTATTGCAGATAAGAGATATTCTGCATATACTTGTTCATCTAAAATTTATAACACGTTCGAGTCTGACGCTACTTGTTTTAACACTGTAAAGATTTAATCCTTCTAATGACCTGAATGGTTAATTTCGTAATAGTTATTTATTTATTTATTAACACTTTATTGCACTTTAACAGTAGAAGATGTTAATACATATAAGAGCAAAGAAGGCAATAGTGATTATTTAAATAAATTTACTATAACAAAATCTCGCGTGTAAGTAAAATTTTATCTCGGTTAAGTACAGACGCCTCCATCTTGTGAATACAAATTACCCACCGCAACTTATCGACGTTGTTTCAAATCAAATTACTATGTATCAAGATTGGGCTCTCAATTCTCATTAAACCGATGAGAAATATGAAATCGTGTGGAATAATTTCCGAGCTTGAGTCACTGACTTAAATGAAATCAATTTGTATTAAATGAAACAGCTATTTAGTTGTTGTTTGGTATGAACGGTTTCCTAGTACTATACCAAAATTGTCTGGAAGCTTTACAGAAAATAAAATATATTTTATAATATAAATCTGAAGAACCAAACAGAACGACTTAACAAAGAACCTTTGACTTTTAATGTTAAGCTAATTTATAGCTACAAGGGAACAAAGTTTGTCGAATCAAATAGTGTAAAACCTAGGCTTAAACTAATTTCATACATCTGTAAAAATTGCGAAACTTGTGTAAACAGAATCTTGATTACTACTTCATAATAATAAAGATCCTATTATCTCCATAGACTCATCCGCGATTGTGTTCTTCCACATTCCTCCATTGTGGAACCATTTCGACCTTTTCAATAGCTATTGTTACTACATTTTTATTGGTATTCGATTGAGATCGTGATAAAATCGAATCCGATCATCGTCCATTGTATAGCAACATTTCGTAATCTTAAAATACGTAATGTTAGGTAATCGGAACCTTGCGATGATAACCGGTAGGTAGTATTTTGATAGTTTGTTCACCTTACTATTAAATAATCGATAATTATTAAAATACATAAAAGTCTATACTTGTTTTATACGATACATTCTGAACGATTATTTTTGAATTTAACAATGCATTACAACATGAAACTCTGACTTTAGTAATTAAATCTATACTATTATATGTTTAAAGGTGTTAAAAGGTTTACGCAACCCATAAAACGACGGTAAATAATCAATATGATGATTGAAAAAAGTTATTTAAATTATGCTGCTTTATTAGCTAATTAAATAATTGCCATAGATTTAGTGTAATATGAAAGGCAGTGTCTACTTCCCACGAGAATCATCGGTTAGTTCCGGTCATGTCTACAACTGAGTCGTGTTTAAGACAATTTGAAGAAGCCATAAGTCACAAAAACTGTTAAACAAATACTCACAATGTTAGCATTGACATTGAAACGGGCTAAAGATTAATCTCTGTTATTGATTTTAACATTTCTCATATCTAAATCTAACCGTGACTGCGATATTTTATTTTTATTTCATTTGTGTCACGCCTATTTTCCATTGCAGTAGACAGGAAAGCTTAGATTTCCACTTGCTAACGATCTTGCTGCCAGCCAGATCTGTCAGCCACACCCTCGCAAGCTTTTTAAAATAATAAAAAAGGTTTTAGTCCAACAGTAATAGTGTTTGTTATGATAAAATACTGGAGTTAGCATACCATTATTTTAACAAATACACAGTTTTCGCTTCATTATCACAATACGTAATTTCTGATATTGAAATCAAAACCAAAAGCACGCGCGCGCGCACATAAGTCCCGCCTTATCTCCTGTCATTATACAAGCATATAATTTGCTGTGGCACCAAAACACGATCAATAACAATGGGTTGTGATAACATTTCGTAAGCTTTTGTTTTATTTATGTGTTATTTTATGTGCGCGACATTAAAATAATGATAGGTTATTGTTATTTTAAAGAGAAATAAATATATTCAAGGTAAATTGTAATAATATATTATTCTATGTAAAATCCTTTCACAAAATTCAAAAAGTACAATATTCGTGGAGAATAAAAATATATGATGGCATAAATAGCTGCGAGGATACTTTGGTTTTGAATAAACGAATGATTTCATAGACTACAACGTTTTAGGCACAAAACCCGTTTAGAAAAAAATGACTCGCAACAGTTTCCAAATGAAATCTGAACGATAAGTTAGATAATGATAGTCTTTTTCTATCGCTAACAAAGTCCCATGTTCAATTCAACTCAATTATTGCATTCCACCTCTTTAAATAAACAAAACTGTCTATCACCAATTTTAACAGTTATTTCCATATACTAAGTGTTACATTGCTAACAAATACGTACCACCCAAGTCGACAGTACAGTACAATTTCTTTGAAATAAAAAGCCGTACATTTTGATTCGGTACATATCGTCGTAAAGTACATAAGTAGCAAACGTAAAAGTCAAGGTGCACAATACACGCGACATTTTAATACATAAGAACTAATAGACATACATAAATGTCATGGACATCCGTTCGTTATTATTTAAATCGAATTCACTACATTTTAGTAAACTGAACGATTTATTCATTGAAAACCGAATGCATTATTTCCACGGCTAAGCTTAAACGAGGCGTTATTGATTATGTTATTAATTATAGAAACCAGATAAAACCCGTAATAGTCGTCGTGCAATCATATACAACAAAGATCACCAACTTCCGGAGAATGTTTTACAATTAACGACATTATTACTATATAAGTTTATTTAAAAATATTATTAGCCACATTTCTAATTAATAAAACCTTTTGAAAATTAGGTAATCAAAGCGTCGTAGTCCCCATGCCTTGGACAAATCATATACGCGAATCTATATATTGTGGAAATTCAAAGATTTCAAGGTCCGGTGCTTGCGCATGCCTGTGGAGTCATCGACCGTAGACGGAATTAGCCGAATTACAGTCGAGAATAACCGAGCGTTTCAGCAACCGTGTGCCATTGTGTGTCAATGGCGGGATTAAACTTACTACCGTGTTAAGTCGTTTATCATCTATGGCACAGACTCTGCTAACCCCATTTCTCGGATGACAGTCATTCGTCACTATAAAAATTGCGATGACATACTGACATTTTGTTTACGACTTGGAGGCTTAAGTACAGTTACATTGTATCTAGAAACTGCTATTCGATACTAAATCAGTTAAAATTTACAAGTACATATACTATCGTAAAATGTCGTAATAAAATAGACACAATATCTCTATTATACATTTAATTATGAAGATACAATATCTCACTTAAGTGCGAGTTTTGCTATATTTGTTTAACATAATAAATACTTTTTTTTATTTTAATAACTAAAGAAAACAAATAGGTAGAATAATAGATAAAGTAGCAAATGTTTATTTACCCAATTCCATTTATAAATGAAAACAGAAATGACGCTACATGAAAAACTGCTTTATCTCGAACAAATCTCTGTTGAAATTGTTTGAAAGGAAAATCAAGACCTTCATGGTAGGGCCACAAAAAAGGCTTTGTATTAAGTCGATCTGTCGTGACTTGAAATGAGAACGACCTTCAACATCATAATGACCACTTTATACGTCGAAATTGCCTAAGCATTCCAACAAATTAAAAGGCATAGAAAATTGATACAAATAACTTGCATTCTGTATTATCACTGCACTAAATATTTAGTGCAGACATGTGAGGCACTATAACGAAAGAGAAATAAACGATTAATCCATGCCAACCAGTCTTCAAAATCTTGTCTCCATACCCATGCTAGGCATCACTTGTAATCCATATTTAGGTATGACATACAGTAAAGATAATTCCTGAGTATCATATCTATGGATATCTAGGAAACCCTACATAGTCAATGAGTATTGAGATCGAGATTAATATAAACTGACGGCCAACGGTTCTCACCGCAAAAGGGACGATCAATACATATAAATAGTGGGATTACAGTATCAACTTATCAGTTTCCTATTAATCCGCGGTCGTTTTGAAATAAATCGACCGATAACATGTAGTAGTTTCAATGTCAAGAACGGAAACAAATGACAATACAGTAAAAACAAAGAGGTATTTAAATTTTAATCTAATCCTTTGTCCACACAGAAAGGGTAGGGACTTTAAAATTCTTGTAATGTAAAATTGAAGATAAATAATATCAATTTAAGTAAGAAATGAGAGTATGGTGAGGATGTCATTAAAATCTTTTATGCAGTTTTGGATTTGGACAATCCGGATATTTTACACTAACCTAGGATACACTTAAACCAGAAGTGTCTAGTGAAAGTAATTTCGCAATTTTCTGCTTATGTACAGGTCAGCAAGCATGTAGGTGTATCCTGAGAAATTTCAAGTAAAAGTAATATTTGGTTAATTAGCATAAAACCACATAACAGCTTTTAGTTAACGTATCGATTACACCAGCCCGAGTCGTGACCAAACATATGTTCGTGAGGTCTGAAGTGCGATTTAGTTGGTCTGAAGTGCCATATTTGGTCTGACACGTCTCATTTATTGCGAATTAAATTTTATAGGCCCATTCCATTCTCACACGTTACGTCTATTGAATTATGTTGAAAATTTAGCTCTTATCAAGACTCACATCCCGAATATTGCTAAAGCACGAATCGCACTATTTCCAACCCAAGCTAAGTATAGTAAGTTTCTTACAGCAAAGTGAACTCGATGTTAATAAATAAATGAGACTGAAAACTCGTTCTATATATACCTAGATATAAATTTACAATACACTTGGAAATAAGGAATATGCGTGTTTGCTTACACTAAGAATTTGAGAATAAGTTGAAGTATGGCATTGCTTATCACTCGATCTAAGAATAATCTGCACCGTTAGTGTGCCACAAATCGATACAACCATTGGTTGTCCGCAACAAATCCAATACGCTATTTCCCACAGCCCTACAACAATTGACATGAATAAGCACGCATCTCCGTTTCAAAAGTCCTTAAAAACAAATATTTATATATTAAATACTTACATATTTCACAAATATTTTTATGGCATAGATGTGTTTCAAAATAAAACGCGATCTTTTTACATTAGTCTGTGGGTCTAATTTCTATTTAATGCAAAAGGCTGAGATAATGATGATTACACTATGAATAGAGGATTAATGCGTGCCGAGTGCTCTATTGTCTAATGTAACGGTATATATTTACCGCGCATTATCAATTATACCTATTCAACACAACGAGGGTTATTATTATATGCTGTTTAGGTTTGCTATGAATTATTATCTATATTCTATACCAAACAATAGGTGAATTTTAAGTATGTGGATAATCCACATATTAAAGACATTTTCATATAAAATTAACAATGACACGAAATGAATAAAAAGGGGTTCAGTCCAAGTAGATAACGATTTGGTTAATTTATATGGCCTTAACGGCCGTTCAAAAATTGCCATAGCGGACGGTATTTCACGTCCACACGGCGGGGTATTGGTAAAGTTTTCAACTAGCAATAATCGCACCTCGGATAAACCTCATTGGTTACGATATTGCCTCTGCGCAAAGTTAAAGTGTATGAGTAGCCCTAAACATCTTATACTATTTATAAAATACATAGTAAGCGCGATTTGAAGAACAACTGGCGCCATCTATTGGTGAATTATACACCATTCTCGACTGTCCATTAAACACATCTTACGACCCCAAGTTTGAGAGTGTTTTGAACCCTTTATTCAATGATTACATTCTATAAGGTCACATCAAAATACTCGAATCCCGTTGGTATAAAAAGAAATTTAAACACAGTCTCATGTTCCAAAATAAAATGATCTAACATTATGTCAAACGTGTATTAAGACTGTTCGCATTATTATTACAAAGCATTTTATATTTATAAGATAGTTAAATAATGATAGGCATTGCTTCACATAAACCACAATTTTCCTATAAAAGCTTTACCCCTTTTTAAGAAACGTCAAAAGCAATATTCATTTTGATCTGGTATTGTGCAAGCAACACGTGCGCGAAGCAAATGCAGCTGCATATTATTTCCGACAGCTTCAATAAATCGGAGCAGTTCACTCTTGTTGTTATTAAAGTTATTGTAATATGAAGAGAAATTTTGTTCAATGATTAACGACATTGCCATGTTTTTTGCTTATTATCAAGAGTTTCTACCAAGACATTACTAAGAGAACGTTCAAATTGTTTTTAAGAACGAATAAACGAAACGAACTTAAGAACGAAGGGTTCTTAAGTTTTACATATATTTTAACAGTTCAGGGTAAGTGTAATATATAAGATTCACTCCTGGTAATTATTAAAATATAGACATTTATATAAATACTTACATCTGTTAAATCATACGTTAAGTATATAATATAAACATAACATCATCTTAATCAGAGATCATTTTATACTAACATACACCTTCCTTTATTTAATTTGGCTAATAGTAACAATTGTTAAGAGCCAAACAAAAATATAAACGTATTATTTATTATAAAAGACATGGTTTGGAATATTTAAATGTTTTAATTA
The DNA here is from genome assembly GCA_951799465.1 of Leptophobia aripa. NCBI lineage: Eukaryota > Metazoa > Arthropoda > Insecta > Lepidoptera > Pieridae > Leptophobia > Leptophobia aripa. The sequence goes on along the minus strand of OX637267.1, from coordinate 4,062,559 downwards.
AACAAAGAAAATACAGACCAAAAGTAGATATATATAAATGCAGTCGGTCGGAAAATTTAAAATACATAGTGTGTTGTACAACGTAATATTAATATTTTCAAATCAAATTAGACTACATTTTGAATTATAGTTTTCATTTTCAACAAACACACACATTCTTTTGTTCGTATGTAGGAATGTTATTAACGTAACTGTATCCAGCCAAACAATAAAGCCAAATTATTAGCTACTGCATTGAAAACTTTGTGGTAAATAAGGCATTGTGTTGCTCTAGCCACTTAAATGTTCAAACATCAACGTTTACTGTTCGTGCACACCATTTCACCTTCCATGGTTGATTTAGTAATGTTTAAACAATTTCCTTCGGACAATAAAAAGCAATGCATGTTTAAATACGTGTCCGATTTCAAGATCGTGCGCGCATGGGAATTTGTAGACGAAATATAATAAAGGCCATTGTTTTGTGTATTTGTAAAACAATTAAAATTTAACGAAGTTCAATGAGTTGATTTTAAAATATATAAATAAGCTTTTATGTGAATCGTGATTTCACCTTCAGAGCATGTCAACGACAACAGTCGTGATCGTGGATACTTGTGATACTTCTAACAGAGTTCTCATAAATTTCTACACAAAGGTGTATATAAAATCTTGTAAAAGTTTCGTCAACATAATAACGATGATAATTTGAGATGCAACACAACGATAAAACCGCAATACGTACAATAATTATGAATTTGTGGTTAGTCTTGCAAAACATAGAACACAATATAAATCATACAAATCATACAAAATCATACATATAATTAGTAAAATAGAACATTTGCACCGTAACTACAATTGTCATTAGATTGTTAACGAGACGAGGACGAGCTGAAACATTACTAAGCTTAAAGCTAAGTCTGATTGCTATGAGTAATGCAACATTGAAGACCTTCGAGAACATTTGAAAGGAAATAACAATTTGCTTACAAAATTATACCCAAGATTTATCAATCTTTAATGAACAAAAGAATTATTATTAAGTGTAATTATTTGTTGAATGAATAGACCAATTCAGCATGCAAGGTCGGTAACTAAATTTAAATTGCTAAAAGAATCGTAATGTCTCTAGTTCCATCTTTTGACTACAATATATTCGGCTTTCGATTTTAATTGTACGTACATATTTTCATATAGTTGCCTAGTACTATTAACTTCTTGTCACTGTGACCTTGCAACTTCCTTACTTACACGATCACAAATCACCATTAATTTCCCTAGCCAGGTCGTTAACCTCGTCTAAAAGTAAAATTATAGTCAATCAACCCACACCTACACTGTTTACGATCGCGAACACTGTAGTAACTACCCACGTGGTTTACGAAAGTCTAATTCATCAGATCTGACGAAAACGTGATGGACAGCTGAAGGATTTAATTACAATTATCGTAATTTAATCCATCGTTTAGCCTGTCACAATGAAGTCTTAAATATGTATGGTTTCTGACAGGCAAAAGTACTAATTTAAAAGCAGAACCATATACTTAGTTTCCTTATAATAACATTTAGTACAAGGGAAATACTAAAATTAATTAAAAATAATATTGATTCCATATAATTACGAAATATTAGCTGATAACTTTTTACTTAACATTAGAGATGAAAGTGAGCTGAAATATTAAGTGAGAGGTATTTGTAAGTGCTACTGTCAAGTTTAAACGTTCCAAGCAATTTCCTTATGAATCCGTGGCAAAGCCGCAACGCATCATGATTATGATATATTTAATTTCTCGCGAGTGAAAAGGGAAAGTAAGGCTAAAGGAAACATTGTTAATTTCTAATCATTGAGAACTGACAATTGAGAAATATACATTAACCTAACTTTTGTTGGTATGAAAGTTTTTTATTGTGGTCATCACTGTTTAGTCGCAGGACTAAAACCTTTTTACGTGGAAACTATTTTAATTTCTCTTTTTTTGTTCCCTTTGTCATTGGCCAATTATAATTTGTCTTTTGTTTTACAATTGTTCTAATGTCATAGAATTATCTCGCACACAATACAATTAATGTAATAATTAAATATATATAAAAATTAATGGAGTCAGATTAATAACATCCCGAAAGGAAACATAACTATTCATATTATTCGATAATTATCACTAATAATAATAAAAAAAACCGATCTATAATATTTGAAATTAAATGTATGAATTATATTACAATAGAATAAATTATATCATATGATGCAATATACTTTTTAAGGGCAATTCTTGAGCAAATTAGTGGTTACTTCCGACGCTGAAATAACTACTTTTGGCGTGTAGATAAATTTTGTAACTTCGTAGAATTCAATTGCTAACATTAATGCTCATTTGTAAGTCTATATTTATCAAATAAATATAACGTTAGATAATTTGTAGCGTGTTTCACAACTTAATGGTTTTTGCAGTTTTTTAGACCAAGGTCTTAATTATGGAGAGGTATCATTTTAACGTTACTAAATATGCCTTATTATTTTGTATTATAAAACCAATTCCAAAGCCCAAACTTTTGCATATATAGATTCATCATAGGTATACAATAACAATATAACAAGTTAATAACCAAAAAAATGGTATATCACGGGTGCTTTACTGAAGAGCAACCCGTATATTGCCGCATATTTTTTGTTACACTAATCTAATGAAAAAATAAACTAAATAAAACTAAACCACTCTTGTGTCTGATTTTCACACCATATTACTATTTATCTCTTTAATATACTATTGTTCAGATTTCTACGTTTTCATATTTGTACTAGATTTATCTGTATCTTTGAAATCAAAGCGCCGTTTTACTCTAATAAATCAAATAGATCAGATAGTTCAATACAATTGCGGCCACCGGCGATACTTACAATTCAATGTACGGTAGTCGTTCAATAATAAGCTTCCTATGGGCTTTAGGCGATTTCGTAGATCCTTTTGATATAGATAATAAAGTTATTATTGAGATTTGTGTTAAGCTTTCTACTATCAAAATGACGGAAAAGCGACTAATCGTTGTTACGATTCGATATCAGCATATGGATATCATAAAAAGAGTTGTTATAATAAAAGGAATAGAAATTTGAGATTAAAAGAGCTACCAAAGTATTATATATTGCGCTCTTCACTCGCTTCACGGTTTATGAATTTGTTAAAACACTTTGCAGCCGGAAACTGAGGGTCACGACTACTGACTGTTCTGACAAGCAATTAGGCTACCTTGAGCGAATTGTATTGACTTTTCAAATAGTTTAGGTGTTATTGAAGTGCATTATACGATAAAGTTTCCTGAAACTACTTTACGTAATATTCGTTATTAGTTCGTTAAATTAAATGTGCAAATCACGCATTGGGGGCTGCCGTTGATTTACAGAGTTTTTGTTATAATTAAAGTGGTCTTTCTTTAAACAATGTCAGTAAAACATTCACACGCAGTTTTGGGGTATTATAATTTTGGTAGCCACATCGTGTACGCAGAATGCAAATAAACTGATTTGAAGGAAGCAAAAAGCATTTAAAATAATAATTTCAATGTATGTACTATAATTATTAGGATGAGATCAGCGATCGTGAGTCATCTGCTATTGACCTTTTGAGATAGCCAGTCTTATTAACAATGAATTTAAGAGAATTTTCTTTATAATATTAATTTATATTATAAATATAATTATTTTTAGGTTATTTCTTTTTATCATTAATATGTATAAATTTTGCACGTAGATAATTACAGAAATTTGGCTTTAAAGATTTTCTTTTCGAGCTTTTCAAGCTTCAGTGTCTGGCCACATAGACAAAGATCTTGAATTCTCTAAAAATATATTCGTTTCGTGGACACAATCTTGTTGGTGAAATTTATTTGATAGTTTATTGATACAATGAAAATTATGAAATTATTCAATATTGAAATTTCACTCCATCCATAATGTTATTGTGTAGTACGACGTTCATCCTTAATAATATAGTGATAGAGATTATAAAAATGACAATTGAAGGTATGCCTGCAGTGACAGCAAATTTTGAAGCATTACTCATCTTGTCAGCAATAACAATTAGATGTAAATTGAGCCCGACTAATCTAAGACCCTGGCGTTGTAATTGAAAACAAAATGAGTACACAGTATTGTTAATTGTACCCACAGGGAAGTGACAACAAGTGAAAAATTTAATAGCTCATTTAAGACAATTGTAATGCCCACATGAAAAAATAACTACGATTCTTTGTAGTAAAACCATCTTCTGATCGTCCTTACTGGATTAGGTTAGTTTAATGTACATTTTTTTTTGTTTAAATTTTAACTATTCATTAGAATTTTTTATGTTTCTAATATAATTGGTATGTATATGTTTGTCTTTTTTGTGTATTGAGCGTACATTCTGTGTAAAAAAGAAATAGTAGCTAAAAAGTTATAATCAAATCGGTTATGCTAATTTATTTCTGTATCCAATTTATTTATTAGTTTGTGTCGAAACTATATAATCATACTTCAATATAAAACATTAACTTAAGTGAATTGTATAACTACACATAATAATTTAAACACCGTTCTAAATTTCAAGTAGATGTTTATGAGAATACCGAAAGCGATAACGAAAAGATAAAATTGATGACCGGTCAATAAACCTATGAGAACATATCTAGCGCGTGAATTAAGGCCAAGTGCATTACTGAGAGTTTGTACATAGAAAACATTATGTTTATTAAAACCAATTTGAAAGCAAAATAATTATTAATAGTAATGAAGACTGTCTTTGCTGGTTGGTAAAAAAGGTGATGTAACGTTGTTTATTTTCATTTTATTTCATGTTGTCGTAGTTCTAGTAATTCTAAGGTTAGATAATTCTAAGGTAAAAATGTCAATACTTTTCTTATTTTAACATTTATGATCTTGTTACGCCCTTAAAACCCTTCGCCACACGTCGCTCTGATTACGATATTCATTTCGCAACTTTCACATTGTCATTTAATTAAGGGGAAACATTACACTGGAAACTGTTTAAGTAGAGCGACACGAAGAAATTACTGGGCAACAATCTTATAAATTATACTTAGAGATATAAAAAAATAATAATTGGTTTTTGTTCATCACTTCTAAAATTGAAGGATATTAATTACCACATAAATAATAATTATTGCACTGTTCACAATAAAGCACACCGGAGACATTTTGACCCTTGACTGAATCTCACGCAACGAATATTGAAGAGTCATGATAAATGTATTGATTAATGGTGAGATTACAACACAATAATACAATACACTCGTAATATATCATTTTATGGAACGTTGATACCAATCAAACTTTCTGAAGTTATATTGTTTTTTAATTATCTAATGGTCAACTTACGTAAGAAAACATTGTAGGGACGTTTTTTTAAGGTCTGAAAGAATCTGAAAAACTAATTTCAGTTCTGCAAACCGTTGGTTATTAAATATGATACATCAGTTACCATAATAATGAATATATAAAAGTACATTCATTTAGTTAGCTGTCACAAAATATTTTGGAGCCAATAAACAATTTACAAAATTACGAATGCCGTTAAGATCTTTGAACCGGTATTACTTAAGTAATCGCAAAAATATAATCGTAAAAACGACTGTATAGTTTAAATATTTTAATTTAACACGTGATTATCAATCTAGGCCTGGCTTACATCCAGGTTGCCATACTGATAACGCTTATCATATTTACATTACGGGGGAATATATTGTAATCTATGCTTTATGAATATAATAAAACCATTGGATTTTTTTTCGAGCCTTAATTCGTAGTAAGCTAAGTACCTTAACTGTCTTAATAAATTCGTTAAAATTGTAAACGACGATTTATATACCAATTAACATGTTCTTAGCTATATACAAAGTTAAGGTTGTAGGTTTTAATAGATTCACAAATGGGTTGTAATAATTTGTCCCTATTGAAAAATTATTGGCTATATAAGGCACACAATGCAACATCGACGGCAGAATGTTTTTTTGTTTCTGAAAATAGCAATTCTGCTGGTGAAATTCATGTCTTAAAATATATACAAGGTAATCGCAATATAATCGTCAGTGTCACGTCTAAGTTAAAGTGAAAGTGCGTAAATAACAAGTGTGGAACAAAATTTTGAATGATTTAGGGCCGTGCAACATCGACATAGAGTAGGTTAATCGATGTAAATTGTTTAAGCCGTTTGTGAAGATCTTGTATTTGGAAAAACATAGAATATCACCGCGGCACACTTTCTAGACGAAATTGCTTCTTGAACTACCTTGGATGCCTCACAAACACAAACTTCTTTTAAACATGGCCGTTATTTCTATCCATAGTAATTCTAAGCTTAGCTAGGATCACTTAATATTAGTGCTACTATTTCATTTTAGATTATTTTATATTTGGTACCTGACCTTCTAAATAAGTATATAAGATTACAAGCTTTCCTGGTATCCATCACAGAGAACAATGTTCAAACGCTTGTGCGTGACAAATTTTCTAGAACATTTTAATGTGCATATGGAAAACGTTCATTAGTTTCCCGGTATTATATCTAGTTAGTCACCAGTAGTGGTATTTTATTATTTCAAGATAAAGTTTTATCAAGTCACTGCATTACTACATTACGCGAAATTGTAGTGTTATAATTTTAATGAAATATGTGTACTCCATAGAGGTGTATTCCGTATTATATTGTACAGAAAATATAATTAACTACATTTGTCGTTAGCCAGATCAGATATCAAAAAAACACTCGTTTTGTGTTAGTTCAATTATCTTAATATTAATGAAACTTCAGTGAAGAAAAAATGGGAAGAAGGGAATGAAAAAGGTTAGAGAGAGCTTTTGAAAGGCAGACAGTTTTGAAAGTAGTCAAGATTTTTATTATCATTAGAAATAAGTAATAAATTTGAGTTTGGTACAATCGTCTGGTTAAATTAATGCAAAATCTTAATGTATATTTAATGTGTTAAAATTGAATTGAATTGAATTGAATGTTAAAATTGAAGTGGTTGAAAATTTTAGGGCTTTCATGAAACCTTAAAATCTATTCGATCGAAGCGATAGTCAAAGGGTTAGGTCACATCAAAAGAAGCCAAGTAAAAGTGTTGTTGAGCGAAATATTTTAAATTCAATCACGCAATACGCGTTTTTGTGTTAATTAAATATCAAAAAAACAATATTAATTAAAAATAACAAATACTTATCTTTATACATCTAAAGTATCAAAAGTTCTTCCCAACTATATCTTTTGTTACAGATTTAATTAACATTGAATTGTTTGGAATTCGAATCAAGTTTAATGTTTCAAGGAACAAGCGAATCGATCAAGTACAAAACAAAAGTAATAATAATTAAAACTTAAGTATAAAATCAGCTATTTATGATATAAAAAACTATATTATATTATATATATATATATATATATATATATATATGCAAATATGATGATAGCTTGTTTATTACAACAATCCCAAAAAGAACCACGTGAGGCCTCTTTACAACATAGTTTTGGATATTTGCTTTATCGTAGTAATATTTCCATTGCCTTTATTAAGACGAATATTAAATCTACTAAGTAAGAACGATCTTTGAATGAAAACAAAATTAAGTAGAAAATAATTTAATATGCTTTCATAATTTACAATTTGTTTAAAAAGGGTAAGCTTGAGCACCAGTCAAGTGTCATAACAACCCCAGAGCACGTGATTGTTTGCCCACATCCCCTAATAGTTTAACAGAAATGTGATATTTTGAATGTATACAAAGATGAACAGAGCAGTACGTAACAGAGATTTCGATTATGCATTCAAGTAAACTCCGATCTGATTATATTTGATGAATTACTAATTTTCCTCTAGAAAAGGAGGTCATTACAATACCCGGTTAAGTGACGTAATATACGCTGTTTAATTAAAATATTAATATTCGTCGTATTAACCACTGGCTACCTCTAGTATCGATTGTATAGAAAATGTGAAACCTCTATAATATAATTAATCTATGACCAGCATCACCATATAAATTTAAGTTGCATCCGCCCCACACGCTGAACTAATGAACACAGACAGTTCGTTCTCAGCAATTGATAGATTTATATTCCTTTTATTGCATTAACAACGGTTTCTCTACTGATAATGATAATTCACTAAGATAAACTCACAATAAAAACAATTTTTGTATCACACAGTCGAATATAAATACATCTTTATTCATGTTATTTAATAATTTACCATGCCATTTACATAGGTGTTTAATTTTAATTTCGAATGTGTATTATTGCGTAGATACGAAAAAAGAATGCCCGACTCGTCTTTGGTTTTGTAGCATAATTTAAGTTCATAGTGGGACTTTTCGGCATCTGTTTCAATTATAATAATAACATTCTAGAGATACGACGGATACACAGCGTTTGATATACTATCACAGTGAGAATGAGAGGAACATCCACAAAGCTTTCGCCACGGGTTAAATCATCGTGTGCGACAAAATTTGTCACTGATCACATCTCAGTTAAGGATATGACGCAAAACAAGTCCAATTAATAATCTTGCAATTGTGCTATCTCAAAAGCATCAAAACTGAGGTGACATAATACGTGAAAGTTTTGTAGTTAACTTGCTCATTATTTGCAAATGTACGCGTGTAATGTGCAAACAGGAAGTGAATATTAAGAGTGAAGTGGAAAAACGTTTCTAAGTGATTAGTGCAGTGTTAGTCTAACGTGCGATTTAGAAAGGTCAAGTTATTCACAAGATTAGATAAAAATAGTAAAGATTTTCGCACGACTTTTGGGTAAGGGTACCATAAAACAATGTGCCATAAATATCAAGTAGGCGCAAATTCAGCTGTATGACGCCAATTATTTTAATAGTAACGAAAAAACTAATTTAACTAATAATCAATCAAACTATATATCCTTAATGTATGGCTTGTAAATGGATCGAGATGTTTAAATTATAGGTTGAATGTATACGGCATTGTACCAGCATCTGTCGATCATGTGAGCCGTGACCAGATGGACAAACATTCACCATTAGGGGAGCTAATGCTTTAATGACAAACGATATGCAACATATTGTAATATGTCGACGGAAAGAAATTAAATGTTGCAGAACGATTGATTTACTTGGGAAATTAAAGGCGATTCGAAATGTTTGAAATTAAATGTTAATAGTCAAACTAATATGATATCCCTGTAAACGTGTATAGTATTTTGTCCGAAAATAACATCACATATATAGCCCTTCCCCTACTAATAACAATTAAGTATAATAAACGTAAAATTAATAATTACTCATGTTCATTAAATCATACTTGTGGCAATATTTCAATAAAACCGGTTTTATGCTACCATAAAATCGGCAATTATAAAGAAGTGAAAGCTCGCAAAAATAATTGAATAAAAGTAGAATATTCTTTACACTTTTCGCTTTAAAGATTACTTATACAAAATCAGAAACGAATCGGCAATGGCTGGGAAACGTGGCGAGGATTACCACGTCAGTCAGCAAGGCTCATAAAGCATTAAACAAATTAATTTCAAAGTGTTATTTATCTTTTCAATCCAAGAATTAATCAAATCGAAAATGACACGGTCTAACTAAAAGTGGACGACATATTCTGGTGTGTAAAATTTAAGCCAATACACATTAATTAGTCAACAAAATCAGATAAAGGTTGTAAATAATAAAAAAGGATGGTAAAATTATATACAAAAAATTACTACATCCTATTTCAATTAATAACACACACCTGGTTACCTATACAAAAATGGATACAAAAAAATATTAGAGAATAGATTTAAAAAAATAATTAATCATAGTCTAAATCATTATATTGCGTGAATGATTTGCGATTTCCGCATGTGTTGCTACAATAATAATCAAAGTATTGCGTTCACAAAGTTCTCTGTATAAGTTTTTCATTCGCTATTTATTTTGATTTTTCAATATAAAATGCATTTACTGAAATCAATGAATAGTTTTAGCTCTTCTCGGTTTGTCCAGAAATTTCATCATACCACTCATATAAGTCTCGTAAGAGATTAGTCAAGGGGGTTGTTAGTCCACATATGTATGCACAGGCACAAATGTACACGGTTCCCTCATAACAACAAACCCGATTGGATGCTGTACTGACACAACCAATATTAGTATACTTACCAAAGAACGTAGATATTTAGGGGTCTTACCTGAAAACAATAAAATTTATTAATAATGTTAAGTATGTGGGTATATGTGGGTTAAATGTATTCAATATCTTAACTGTAGTAAGATTCGAACCGTTTTAGTAACTTAGTTGTTGGCGTAATTATAAGACGGGTTGGGGGACATCTATGATAGTACGTACACTAACTATTCATACATTATATTTATACGTTATTATAAATATATTTAACACTATGCGTGCAAAAATGTAACGTAGCCTAGCTTTTAAAGAATAGGCGACGTTTGGGTTTGAATAAGTTAGAACACAACATTAAATTACAAACAGAATTTTTCCTAAGCAAACGAAGAGTTGCCTCGGCACACTTCACAATAACTGTTTTCCATGTATCATGTATACAACATTATATTTTTGTTAAAAATTTACCGTAATTGATAGTATATAGAACTATAATGGGATTAGAAGAAAATAAACGGAGCCCGCTGTCGGTTTAATGACCGGTTTAGAAGATTTATGACTTGCAATAAATAGATTAAATACCTGCCACACACCTGAAACCGAGCTGATGTTTATTTTTTTATACGCATTTTAATTGCAACTTTCAAACCTTGAGCATTCAACCACAAAATTACTCAAGAACAAAAACTACTAACAACTTAACCTGTCTTATAAAAATATCCTTAAAACCATAAATATTAAGTTACCCGTGGTTAATGAGCTTGAATAATAAAAAGTTGCAACCAGTTTTTTTTTTACTTTCACAGTATACTGGCGGTCCGCCTTGCTTCTATTCTAAAATTAATTTAAATTCGAGGACCAATACAATCATGTTAAAATAGCCTCAAAACTATATTCAATTACACAGAATCCCTTAAAACTACTGGCTTAACAAACAAGAACACACAATTCTTAATGGTTTTCTTCTGCAGTACAAATATAGAACATCTAGGTTTAAGGTCCTATATATTCTTCATAATCTACATAATTAATTAAATGTACAAAAAACAAAACATTAACGTATATGTATCTCGTAATCATTTACGTGCGGCTGTAATTTATTTGTCGTGTTTTTCAATATGAAATTAATTTATCTCGTTAATCTATGTCTTATGACACTTCGGTGTTACGAAGCGTTTGCGGTTACAATCATAATTGTTTTTACATACGTATATTATGTAACTTAGTAATTGACATGATTTACTGATAAACAGTGAATGTGAAAATTTTAGGCTACGATCTGTTTGTAATCGCATAAATAAGCTTCTGTGGTCCGCCACTGGTGATGCTGTTTTTGACGTTACCAAAGGCATAAACGTGTTATATTAAAAATATAATTATTTGAAGGCGACTTCTAAAATCCCAAGGACATAGTTCTATTTCCCAATCTTACAAAATTTACCTGAATCTACCAAATATACACGATAAAGGTAGAAAAACGTAATTTTTATAATAACATTTAAACCTTTCACGTATGTTTGCTCACTTTCCGATTAGCAAGTAGTTATGTCCGGTACAAATGTATGTCTCGGTACAAGATAGTGCGGAATAAAAACTAGTCAAACACAAGACGTCTTTGACTTTCTATAATTCAAGAAAAAAATGTCGCATCGTTTAACGATACATGCGCGCATGAGCATTATATATTAGGACTATCGATGCTTACATGTTAAATTGACATTATCTCTTGATTGTGGATTGAAGACTTAACTTCCGAGTTTGACTGCAAAAAAGTTAACGCTATACAGAAACTATTGCTCCTAAGTGACGTTTTAGACGAGAACGTTTTTGAAAAGTGTTTAACAGACCGGAAGCATGATTTAACGATATACAATAAAATAATACGTATGAGAAAGTGATCCTTAATTTCGTTACATAAAATAGATTGTTATGTTAGTATGCTATTATGTTATAACGATTAGAAAGGTAGTATATTAAATAATTTTGAAACTGTTTTGAATTTAGAATCCAAATTTGCTTAGGGTATAAATATTCGCGATCATTTCAGGTAGTCACCTGCTAGTAATTAATCGGTGATATAATTTCACCGTAAAAAAGTAGCAGGTTTTTACACTTTTTTAAAGCATTTATACATGCGAAGTATGTCTAAGCGGTAATTCAAACGTATTACTTAAGTATGCATTAATATATACATTTATATAAAAAATAATAGTCATAAGGAGAAATTAAAGCGACATGTCACGTTATTACTACTAGCTACCAAGCGATATGATCTCGTCATGTACTACTCATTATAACTGTAATGTATCTTGAATAAATCATTCAAGATTCTTTTGTATATATAAAGTTAAACTCCGTAAATACAAGAATAATCGTTTAGTTGCGCTGTAATTATATTTAAGAACAGATTTTTTGTTGTTTTTTTGTTGAAACGTTCAAGCGACATTCATTGTCGATCGAACAGTCATCTTAAGTCTTACTCAAATTCATAAAATATACCTAAATACATCGTATAATAGTACACTTACATGCAATATGATACTTATGGTTTCGCTGTACTAAAATTCACATGGTTTTCTGTGGTAACTCATTAAAATATTCTTCCGCAACACTAATATCAAAATATATACATTCACTTTAATTATATGAATAACGTGATCGATTCGACCGAGTTATGAAATGATATGGATCGGTTTCACACCCATCTCACACGATTGTAGATGTTTACGTGAATTATATAATATGTCCGATGTATTCAATTTTTGTACCATGTTCACCCCAATTATAATCAAAATGTTCATAAAACACACATTAAATAACACAAAGAAAAAGAACCGCCATACGTTAGAATACAGCGTAGTTCGAGCTTTTGACTATTAATTTTTTTTGGTAATCTATTTGCTAGCTGTACTTTTTTAACAAACACTAGAAGGTCTATCTCGTAATCAGGTCTTATTTATGTTCCCGTTTTTTAATTAAGCCCATTATGTGGCATAACTTATATCTCTTCGTGTACATTCTTAAGGGCCAAATGTTCATTGACTAAACTTGACCTGGAGGCTGGCATACTTGCACTGACAAAGGAAGAACTGGCCTGGCTTCAAACACAACCTCCAAATAATACTGATGTTTGTGAAGTGGTTCAATGGCATCTCAAACGGATCACCACTCGGACGAAATCAGCCAATGACAGATATTTAACCACTACGACGAACGAACTATCCATACACTTTCTCTAAATAACACAATTAAAGTAATCAGATTAATTTGGGCTATAATTTAACGCATTGCACAATAGTTATAATATTAACGAATTCCTAAGATAATCTCTATGCATATGAAAATTACTGTAATTAGTAAACTTATACCGCTACGAACTTAAACGTACGAGTGGTAATGGGCTTTAGTACGCGGAGATTGTAATTGCTCAAAATTGTATATACTATAATTCCCATACATAAGAATCGTTGGCTGTCTGATATTAAAATCGTCGGAATATGTCTTCTTAAAAAAAGGCATGGTGATTTATCGAGTTTTATTCACGTAAGTCGCGTAATCTTTCCATCGCACATACAGGATCTGTTATATATTTATTTACAAGTGATAAAAATGGAAAAAGGAGCTTAGTAATCCAATTTCTGACTGACTACGATTGGTAAAACACAGTCAATAGGTCGAGTTATGTAAATCTATTTAAAAAAGCTCAAGGCTCACAAAATTGACACCCACTTGACTGCAGTTTATACTTAGTAGACGTGTGCTTCCGTTTGGCTTTTATTAGGGGGCGTATTACGAAATGTAAAGATCTGTTTGAAAGTCCTTTTCAAAGCAAATATCTTGTGACAGGGCTGAATATTATCTTTATAGATTCTTGTCTAAGAGTTGAAGTCTTAGGGAAGGGGTAGTGATGTAATAAATTTGCCAAATCTGTTAAAAAAAACCTTTTTATTACAATTTTCAACTTTTTATAAGCTTAGTAAAAATACAAACATATACTTGATCTGTTATTTTTAATTGTTTATATGAAACTTTCACTTGATTTTATGCTAAAGGATTAGTTTATGGGAATTGACCACATTTTCATGTTCCTGTATTGTATAACAGGATATATAAAAAGGTCAACATTTGTGCCGGATTTTAATCTTGATTATAATTTAAATAAGTGCATAGTAAAAACCTTATGATAACGCTAAGCCAATATCATCAGTGTCGTTATGAAATAGGGTGCACTTTACAAAATCAATATTAATGCGTCAGTTTATAGTTTATGCAGGTGCCATTGCACCTTGCAGAAAAAGGACGAAAAAACACTATACAGCAGATGTTACTCAGATTTCATACTGTAGTTCGATACATGAGATCATGGAAACAAAATTCAAATTTAGCATCTTTTATGCAGGGAAGTAGTCTAGTCATGCCTTATATTTTAAGTTTTATTAATATTTTAGTAGATTTTAATATGTATATGAACGTAAGGCTTTTATTAGTATTACTACGACTAGCCTCCCAAGTGAACAACCTACTTCGATTATTGAAAACTTTACGGCCGTTTTTTTGCGATCCAACTAACAAAGGCTAACGCAATAGTAAAAATGGCGTCATCTGTATATACAAATTAAAAATGTTATTTGTTTGTACATTTTTTAAAGGAAATGGTCAAACGTTTAATACATCTCTAACTTACTATTTAAAAAAGGTGATTTTTTGATTATTTGATATATTTCTGCCAAGAAGACTTTTACTTTAGACAATTAATTTTCAATAATAAGAATATTAAGAACTTATGAATAATTTAATACAACCTCATAAATTATACACTACCTATATTCCGGTTTTTGTGTACATTGCTCGCAGCATTGACATATAAGTTACGTCACAATTTTAAGACAATTATAGCCAAATAAAATCACAATTCTTATAGCTTATATTGGTTAATTAATAAATATTTTAGTTACGTTAAAGTTATACAGCATTACGTTGAAACCGACTTTTATTGCAATGTGAAACTGGAGCAGGCACTAGTCTAATAACACGACGCAGACATGCAAACGCTTCATTTAATTTTTGCCCGGAGCAATAGCAAGAGATTAGTACTTACAGCCTTAGTAATTAGAAAATACTCGAATTTTTTGCTCGTGACTCGCACAAATCCGGTTCACGAGGTATAAGAAACAATAGGCAATCATAATTGGTAAATAGAATAAATACAATCCAAAGAAATCAGTTTGTCAAAATAAACACTCTTTAACGAGTATATAATATATATTTATATAATATATATTTATATAATATATATTAATATAGTATTTCATTAATTATATAATTAATGAAATACTTTTACATAACGTGACCTTTCGAAATGCTCATAGCGTAAATGGTGTTCTACGGTAGTGACTTGCCATTAATAAAAACGATATTATTTTATAAAATCAATATAGTCTCAAATAATCAAGGTGGATTTTTGGGCTAAAAAAAACAAAATTGCAACTTTCCTCTAGCTATTTGTCTTAAAATATCTTTATTCCTCCTTTATAACTCTGTTATGTTAACTATACTAATTTGTACCATTAGCTTCACGAATGATATGAAAAATTCCAAATTGCGTTATATGGAAAGATATTAAACAGGATATAACTGGAAAGTTTGTCATAGCAATTGAATAGAGTATTCTATTAAACACATAATACCGACCAAGGCGTGAGATAAGATGCTAGATATTAAATCACTTTATGACAATGTTAATGTGAAAGGCTTAGGAAATGTGCCATTGTTCATATTTAGATTGATGTGTGCACTTTCACGAAATTATATGCAATATACTTAGTCTGGCCATAAATACTGTTACTATTCAAAAAAAGAAAATATTACGTTTGAATTTGGAATCTGTCATTTTTATATGATTGCTTGATGTTTTTTCTTATTTTCGCGCCATTATATTGTTAAATATTTTGTTATATTAAAATGGAGTGGGGTGATAAAGAGAACCGAATCGCTGTGATTGCCTTACATAAAGTAGGTATGGAGAAAAGTGCAATTTTTAAAACCCTCCACCCGCTTGGTATTAGTCAAATGTTTGTTTACCGGGCTATTGATAGGTACAATGATACCTCCTCTGTTTGTGACAGAAAAAGATCTGGCCGTCCACGTACCGTTCGTGTGAAAAAGGTGATTAAAGCAGTTAGGGAAAGAATTCGAAGAAATCCTGTCCGTAAGCAAAAGATTTTATCTCGGGAGATGAAGATAGCTCCTAGAACCATGTCGCGTATATTAAAAGATGACTTAGGACTTGCAGCCTATAAGAGACGTACTGGTCACTTCTTAACTGATAATTTAAAGAAGAATAGGGTGGTAAAATCCAAACAACTACTTAAGCGGTACGCAAAGGGAGGTCACAAAAAAATTTTGTTTACGGATGAGAAAATTTTTACAATTGAGCAGTATTTTAATAAACAAAATGACCGTATTTATGCTGGAAGCTCTAAAGAAGCTTCGCAATTAGTAAACAGAGTACAACGTGGGCATGCTATGAAGGGGTGACTGAGCCATATTTTTGTGAAAAAGGTATTAAAACGTCGGCACAAGTTTATCAAAATACCATTCTTGAGACGGTTGTTAAGCCTTTAACTAACACCATGTTCAATAACAAAGAATGGTGCTTTCAACAAGACTCGGCACCGGGTCATAGAGCTCGATCCACCCAATCTTGGTTGAAAACTAACGTTCCGGACTTTATCAGCACTGAAAACTGGCCGTCGTCAAGTCCTGACCTAAATCCATTGGATTATGATTTATGGTCAGTTTTAGAGAGTAAGGCTTGCTCTAAACGCCATGATAATTTGGAGTCCCTAAAACGATCCATTCGGTTGGCAGTGAAGAATTTTCCTCTAGAAAGAGTTCGTGCTGCTATTGATAACTGGCCTCAACGTTTAAAAGACTGTATTGCAGCCAATGGAGACCACTTCGAATAAACATTGTATATTTTTAATAGTTATATATTGATGTATTAAACTAACTCACTATGAAAGGAATAAATGTTACGTATAAAAAAAAAATCGTGCTTTTCTTTATAACAATATTTATGGCAAGACTAAGTATATATATATATATATATATATATATATATATATATATATATATATATATGAACGAATTACGGAGTATTTTATGGCGGTGCTATTTGGTTAAATCTATTTGAATTTACAAAAAAAATTAAAGTATTTTTAATGCACTGAGTCTTTAGAGCATTTGAGTCACTCTGAAAATCAAATAAAATTGACGTTAATAATTTTAAAAAAACTATGTAAGCGGTCCATACAACAAAATATGTATTATATAATAAACTTTCGCAGAATATCCTAGCGACCTTTATGTAAATTTAAGCTTGTTAAATTAGCTTTCTACAAACCCATAAAGCATAGGTTAAAACCTCTATTATCATATCAATATTAATATCTTGAGGAAAAATCGAAAATGTATACTAAAAAAATTATATGTAACGTATAACTATTTCAAGCACATTTTATAGCTTTTCCATTCACATATCAAGCATAAACGTACAATGATAGCACACAATCATTACAAAAATTGCCTTTATAATTACTTTTTGATCGTAAACTTAAATTACTATTTCATTAGTTGCTTATGTACATTTTGTAATTATTTATAATATATGAAGAGGAATTTAATAATATATTCGCTTATATATTAAACTTACATGCATAATCGTTCATGTATAAATCGATGACTTGAGAAACATAAATTTACGCTAAAAGGCTACAATCAATCAAAACAGACAAGCTATTAATATTCTATCAATTACGATATGTTTTATTACATGGTGTTAAGTGTCAAATTAGAGAAAGTATTTATTAAATGTCCTGAGGCGTATAGAGTTAATGAGGATCATACATAACTCTCTTTCACACAAGAGTTGAATCAACATTATCAAGCTCGAGTTAAAGCCATGGACGAAATCAAAAACCAGAAACACTAAATTGATACTGTAAATGTAATGGTAAGTTCACGACTGTAAATAATTTTCAAACTCAAAATATTTTTATTCAAGTAGGTCTTTATAAAGACCGAGAAGAACCGGCAATAAACTCCATAGCTCAAAAATAAATATTCAAAATACAATTATGTTACTAACATGATAAATTCAAATAACAAAAGCATTGTGGCTTCTTAAGATGAAACTGTCCCATTGCTGAGCTATTGCTGGCACATTAAAAGGAACTTTGTCCTCTAAATATTATTTAATTGTATAGTATGCCTTTACCACCAGTATACTTAATACGCGTGTTGTGTTATAATGTCTATCGTACAGTGCATCTCATCTCTGACACTAACGTTGGGAAGATTCGGGAACTTAAAAGAAATCTGTTCGTACAAACTAGCGTCACGTAGATGTCTACGTGCTTAACGAATTTTCATTTCACACACACATTCAAAAAACTTCATACAGTATATTGTCACTATTGTTCAGTTAACACAATACTGAAGAGTGATAAGGACATAACATTAAACAACATTTGTCTATCAAAATGTATGTAAAGGCAACTTATTATTAACTATAAGATCTCAACGATAAACCAGTTACCATACAACGGCAAGATTAAACGCAGCTCGTATACAAACCAGTGGTCTCTCGACACGTTATTAACACCCACAATTTTTCACTTACATCTAACAAGACCGTACGACATTTGAATGGATGAGGTTAGGGGTCAATCACACCAGTTTTTATTTCTTATTGCAATAAATCTATTACCTCACATTGAATAATACTTTCTACGTTGATTGATCGTTGTTCGAATTTGTTTTGATTTTTGAGCCATCTTTCATTGCCCACTCAAACACTAAATAACCCATTCAACATTGGAAGACAGTTGTTTATTGTTCAGCTCAGAATTAAACACAAACCATTTAAAGGTATATAATGATGAAAACTAAGCTGAAATTGTTCAAATTTTAAGAGAAACTCAGATATGTCGCATGGAGATTACAGGATTTCACTATGAACTCGACTTGGACACAGCTATATTTGTGTTTTATGATATTATGCTTAAGTGCCAATCCACTTTCACCCTTTAGCGCAGCATGCCCACTTTCCAATCTTAACAAGGAGGCTCTGAAATATTTTACATTGAAAAATAATAGAACTAACTGTTTCAGCAGTAGGATTTATATAGAACACTATTCTGTCAACACTCGTAGCAATTCGATGTTTGGAAAGGACTATAGATGCCTATTACATCCTGGTATAGGTAGCATACCTATAGGGGCAGGCTTAAGATGTTGACCACCATTAATTATTGCTACGCCGGGATGGTTACGGGTGTGTCGCCGTTAGATTTTTTCCAACTGCTTATGCCAATGCTATTTGTGGGTATTGGCTGTTAAAAATTTAATAAATAATATTGGCATATTTCCAGCAACCTTGAGCCGTTTAGGGAATGCTCTCACACGTCGATATGTACTCAAACGTATTAGAAACGACCGAAGACAATATAAGATTAACTTAATTACCTTATAATAGATACATATAAGAGTAAAATGTCTGGTCAACTACTTTGTTATTTAAAAAATTAAACAGCAAGTCAATTAATTTATATGAAACGCGTTGATTCAATCAAAAGCATACGCGTCAAAATTCTGAAGTGCAAACTATTGTTCAATGATTAAAATACAATATTTGCCTATTTATAGGAAAAACCGTGTCAAAATTGCATAAGATGAAAAAAGAGTTTAACAAAACAATATAACCTTATTAATAACATGGCACAATACATATTAAGTACTATAGGTATTACACAATAATTTTAATAATTGCAAATTACGATCTTTTTGACGGTTTGATGGATGGATGATGTAAGTGTGAAATCCTGATTTTAATCGTGCTAATGTATTATTATAGGTTTTATATAATAAACACATATGATATGTGTAAGTTGGTCATTGCCAGCAGTTCCGTTTACCATCTACAATTAGATTGTGAATGAGAAAACTATTAAACAATTTCCAACTATGGTAAAGTCCGTCTCAGTTTTACTTATTTTATTCTTACTATGCAAGCGTATGAGACAAAGTAAAATAAATTAAATTGATTTGAGTATTGTTTTCATATATTATTTTTATATATTTATTTTAAGGCAAAGCTCAATCGGTGTTCGCCATACTTTCAATTGGAATTTTGAAATGCAATTCCGGCTTATTAATTCACTAGCTTTCCGCCCGCGGCTTCGCCCACGTGTAATTTGGTTAAGTATATAGCGTTTTTTAATGATCTCGACAGGGCTTTCTTTCACGGGCTAAAATCTTGTTACAATTAGAATTATATATAGCCTGTGTTACTCAGGGATGATGTAGCTTTACAGGATCGGATGATTCAGGGAAATCGAGGGCAACTTTCAAATTAACGTACAGGCAATTACTATTCTGACAATTTTATATTCTGATAGTCATCTTCTTATGTGGATGAGCTGATGATGGAAGGTAAAACTCCTCAGCGGTTAAGAGTTGAAAGAAAATTCTTAGGAAGTTTTGAGTACGAAATACGTACTTGTGAGGTTATTACTTATTAGCTTGGCCAAATAATAAAAGGTAAACCTCATTAACGTTAAGGATGTAGATGGAAAAATGGGAGCGGACAAACGATAAACGTCTTTTCACTCGTTTCCTTTTACTTGTTGGTATAGGTAGTGTTCACTCAAAATAATCATAGGGTAAAACGTTAATGAAAGTTTGAAGTGCATGGTAGTCATTACACAATGGAGCATCTTAACACCGCGATGGATATATTTGGCCTAAGTAGAAGTTCTTTAAAAAAAAAGTAAGACTCACCCTCGCACACTCACTCACACAGCAACACCATTGCACACACTAAAATGCTCGTACTTCACATAGTTCCACTTGTTCATGTGTATATATATATATTTTTTTTTTCTGTTCGTGTTTTTTTTTGTTATTCTTTTTCCTGATCTTAGATTATATTTCCGATTCTATATTTTAACCTCATTTTGGCTTTATTTTTAATCTATTTTTATTTTGTAAACTGTTTTTGATAAGCTGTATAGGTTTAAGAAATAAAAAAATAAAATAAATCTACGAATTTTATCAACGCCATCTATCGAGCACATTGTTCAACACTTCAACCGCGCCCGCGCGCACTGCGTTATTTGTTATTTTTGTTACCTCTCATAAGTTTTAATATTAAGATTAACTTATATTAGAACATATTTAACAATATATAACTAATCAATCAATATAAGTGTTTAAAAAATTTGAAGCAGTGGTTGAAGTAAATTTTCAATTGACCATAACTTCTTTTTCTCTTAACCGATTTTGACAAAATAAACTTTTGACAACGCTCCTAATTATATATAATCCAACTGTGAAAACCGCGTTCAAATCCGTTCAGTAGTTTTCAAGTTATAAAGTACCAGACAGACAGACAGACAGACAGACAGACAGACAGACAGACAGACAGACAAGAATTCCAAAAATTGGTTTTTTGGTTTCTATGACTCTTCTTTAATTGCCTCCTTTCAGTTTTTTGGAAAAATATTTAATGTACAGTTTTTCGATTTTTACTGTCTTATTATTAGTATAGATAGATAAACTTTTTCATTGTAAAATGTATCTGTTAAACCGTATTAAGACATTTTAAAGTACGTTAGTTCAAATATAGAATTATAAACACTACAACGTATAAATAATCATATTCCCGAGATCTCCAAGTGTTTGTAACAGGAATTAGGTCAAATACTGCGTGAGAGGATTCCAAGCTGTTTGCAAGACTGGTCCCGAAATAAATTTTAAAGTTCATCTTAACTATTATTATTTCTAGTCATAACCTTGGTATTATATACCTTCTATTTATTGAAAATATAAACTAAGTCGCGTCTTTGTCTCAAATTATGTTACGCTATGATTAAAAGACATCTGTGGTTAAGTCTGCAAACTTTTGAACTTTTTTTCATAATTAAGTCTATTCTAAGAGTGTTTTCAAGAAGATAATAATTTTTTAAAAATTAAAATTACTACAATGAATAGTTACCTAAGCATTTAATATGAAAGTGCGCATAATATGGGACTCTGGTAAGACATACCTAACAGTATTTCTAATAAAAACATTTTATTGCGAAAATAAATCATGTAGCTTAACTTAGATGTAAATAGGAGTAGTCTAATTAAACATACTCTTATATCTACCACTAACAATAATATAAATTGTGCATATTCAAAGTGAATGACGAAACCTCTTCATTATAGGTACAAACTTCAAGGCCCGTCAAATTCAAGAATTACTTGGTTGAAAATATTTTATTTTCAAGTGTGAGATTGCATAATTGAGTTATAAAGAGGATAGTTTTATGCAACACAGCAATCAAACTAACCACTCGATATGTCAATTTTATTTTTAATAAGCTACTTATTTCGTTACATAATGACTTTCACTATGCAGTTTAATAGTATACTCAATATAATGATATGATTACGAATCAAAGTCTAATTAGAGATTGACAACAAAATTGTTAAAACATTAAATACCTATGCAAATAACATTCCGTTATTATCTGTGATTACGTAATATTAAATGAAGAAAAATTTGCAAATATATTTCGTAATTAGCAGTGCAATTTGGAGATATTTGTTATAAAAAGAGTTAAGTATGAAGTCATAACAAGTACACACATTTTGTAACAAAAATGTGTGTTTAAAGTCTACAGTTGATATCACTGTAAATATGGTATACAACTTTTACGGCGTACAGATCGATAAACTTAATTAATTATACAGCGAATATGGGATGACTGTATGATAATAATAATACATTTTCTATCTCGTGATCTCTTTCTTACCAAAGTTATGAATCAATATTTCCATGAAATTTCCACATTGTTCTTACCTGTAACAAGAAAGTTTTGGATAAGTACATATTATTATGCTAGAAAATTCTTTACGTGTGTATTCAAGGTTATGTGAACGAGACAACCAGATTACAGCGGATGTCATAAAAATACTTAAATTCGTTTTAAGTAAAAACTGTAGGTAAAGCATCTGAAGATGAATATGAAGTACTAAATGTAATGTAGGTCTCAGTCAATTCTTTGTTCACATTCGATGTTTTTCTAATTATTTTCGTTTCTATGTTATCCGGTACTTAACAGTTCTTAAGAGCCAAACGGTAGCTTAATATTTAGTATATTTGTAATAATTAAAGATAGTGACGCTATTGTAGGCTATGGTGTCATCGGCGTCATTGTAGCGCTACAAATGTCAGCATGTGTCATTACCCAGAATAGTGTGACCGTTATAATTCGTTGTCAAATATGATTTGGTAACAGATGCATCTCTCCCACAGCTACATTTGTCATTACAACTCATATTTATGTTTTTTTTAAATCTAATAGACAAAAGGATTTTAAAACCATTTCCCGAATATGAATACATATATCATACATACATTTGCCAGTTTCACCAGATAGTGTTATTTGATTTGTTATCGACAGCAATCTCGAGTACGTAGTGATAATCTCCGACTTTCTACCAGCTTCTATCAATTTCTAAAAATACCTGTGGTGTCATGTAAAGTGTCCTTATCGGAATTTACATGGCGGTCGATAGGGTTTTACGCAATTTTGTCTAGATATATGGAAATAACAAAGAAGTGGTACAGTTTCAGTTTGACCTGATTGAAAATTGTTTCATAATAACAAACATTTTATGGGCATAAACATCTTTAATGAAAAAATAATATATAATAATAATAATAATACATAGCTTAGTCGAGGTAATACTGTATAGCAGATTGTTTTATCAATATCTATCACATCGTATGAAATTTGTTAAGGGAATATTTAATATGATCTCAGGACTAGCTAACAACTTATGACGCATTTGTTGGATCACTTAAAGCGTCAATTAGGTCATTTTGCATACATCATATATTTCATCAATAATGTGAATACGAATTCTCAGAAAGGTTTCAAATAGCGTCAGAATGGCAAAGAAAGCACATAAAACTTTTTAGCCCTAGGCAAATTGTACGAACATATGACCTAAATAAATTCCAATAGAGATTAACCAGAATCTATTGATTACATGTCCAATTTGATGTCGGCAAAGAAAAACACTGATTGGCTTGTTATGTATGATTTATGCGAGATTTGATCTAGATAGCCGATTAATAACACGCTTCCTACAAACAGTGACCTTCTTAAGAATCAAATTTTATTGCCGTTAAAACTTTATGAACATTATTGCATTGTATGAAAGAATTGAGGGCAAATAAGTTCTATTAAAAGTACTCATATTTATATGTGGGCTACAAATAAAGACTAAGGCAACGTAATAAAATTGCAAAAAAAATCTGGTTATAATTTTGGGCAGAATTGAGCAAATATTTTCAAGCTTACCGAAACTGACTATACATACTAACATTATACATTTATACCTCGCTCAGACTCAGACTAGAAATTATCTACGAAGATTATGTAGTTTGAACAATGGTCATTTAGTCTCACCACAATAACAAAAATGTCAATTTCACACGTAATAAATAATAAATCACCTGACTTTCGTCACGTATGTCTGGTAATACGTCAATATTATTGGTATTGATAAGAAATTTGATAAATGAGACACCGTACGCAATTTAAGATATAGGATGAAACAACGTGTTTTAATATTCTGTATATTATAATAAAAGAAGTGTTAAAAGTGAAGTAAATTACCTGAAGGTTTAAGATTATATAAATACATCAGCTATTTCATTAGTTATCAACGAAAGGGAAATCTAAAACAGTCAACAATATTAAACTGCATCCTGCTATAACTTAAAACGGGTCAACTCATGTAATCGGTGGCTATTTATGGTCAAATATTTGAGAAGTAATACCATGAAAACTATACGGAAGAGCATCGATTTTGTACAAGAACACTTAACTAAATAGTTATAATTTTATAGACTGTTTCTGTTTCTGCTATGTTATTAAATTCCTCTTTATAATTCGACATTATAAAAATCTTTTGCTAATACGCAGGAGGAACATCAGAAAGGTAATGTCCATAGACACTCGTTCTGCCAGGGAGCTCGTGAGTGCCTTGCTGATTTTTAAACAATTGATAATCCGACGCTTACGGTTAGAAGAGTCAGTCGTAGTGAATTGAATTGGTCCCGCATTTTAATTCGACGTCATAGCTTATACATGGCACCATAAATGTAACAGTCCATGTTGATAATTCAAATTCTTTAGTACAAGTTACAATTACAGTTACATTTTTTGTAATCGCAAAGCTTTAGTACGATTGTTGCCATTTTAGGGCAACACATGTCTTGTAATTACGAGTTCATTGCCAATAGGAGACGTGACGACTTGTGACGTCATTAATGAAGTATGGCGCCTATTTTTGTGGCGAGTACTAGGCTGCTAGTGACTAACACTTGAAGTTGTTTATTCTAATATTTATTCATCGCTTATTAAATTTAGATAATCTAAAAAAAACAGACGTATCGAGACTTACAAAAAAATGCTTTTAAATAAATGTTTTAGGGGTAAGTTTTACCAAAATTGTTTAATAAAAATGTATACATGTCTACAAAAAGAAATACAAGAGAACTTAAAGGTTAAAAAATTCATAAAAAAAACTATTGAAACAAAAAGTTCCGTGTTCAAAAAGGTATTCGTATCAATGGACTGTGAATATGGTAGGAACATACGAAATTCGGAACACATTTAATATGTAAACAATAATTTATTCTACATACTTTAAAATTAATGTTTAATAGATTCAACCGAAATAGTCATACTTGTCGTTCGGCCATTTAATATTCATAGAACACAGGTATTTTATAAAAAACATTCCCGGAAAGGAAACAGCTTGTATAGATCGGGCCATTACCACTTCCTTTTGGGAGCGTCACCGTCTCCTGGTTACATCATGCGGAAATAAAATTATTCTTTGATGTTAACTTCACTTAGGTGTGACATTAGGGCGTTTTTTGGTAAAACATATTTAATTTAAGTATGCGATTACTAAATGACGTGGAAAAATACTTAAATATAATCAAGTTACTTACTTAAATATTTCGGTCATTCACCTATGCTTTTTATTTGCAATAATCACGCGAATAAAATAAGAACCATTAGTTAATTAACTTATGTCAGCATTGAACGCGAAGTTTAAAATGATACAATTATTTGTAATATACATGACTACCCACCGGTGAAAATAAAGTGAGTAAACAGTGAAAAAGCCTAATTGTATACATATTTTTTTATATATATAAATTTCAAACTAAGAAGAAGCTTTTTATCGTTGACTATAAATCATAACCAAGTACTGTGATTCAAAGAAAATTTCGTACACTACATAGAACAATACAAGAAAATAGAACACGGCGAACATAAAAAGTTCCATTAATAAATATATGCTTTTTATTTAAATACAGATCGAATCTATTTACGTAAAAGACAATATACGTTAAACAGGTACTGATGATATAATTATATATAATTATATATAAGGCTATTAAGCCTATTTATAAAAATATATACGAGTATGTACAACAGTTCACCATAATGTAGGCGTTAAGTCTATGTGTGAAAACGGGAAGTTACCTATTTCACTAACATCTCAAAATAGAGCTGAACTAAATTTGTTAACGTTTAATAAATCGCTTCAAGTTCCATTCTTCCGTTAACCTAATTCATATTGTCAATAAATTAATAAGTAAATAAAGTGACTTAGAAGATTAGCCATGATTGATTCAGAACAAGTATTATTTCCGGTGTTTAATTAACATTTAATTAAAATAAATAAATGATTTTTAAAGAGTAGCATTTCCCCCGTAATATTTAAAGACACAACAAATTGGACTTTAATATCAGTATTAGTTTTAACGCGTTAACTGTAATCATCAGTTGCGGAGTTGTTTAAATATCGTATTCATAGTTAATATCGCTTACGTCTACTGTTATAGCTATGAAGGGAATCATTCGGTAACTTTAAAAAGCATAACAACTGACATTAAGAGAATACGACACCTCAAAAACTTTCTTTAACCATTTGAAGCTTCCTAAAGCCTAAAACACCTGTAAATGTTACGTGTACGTCGCGTGACAGCCACGCCTACATACTTTATTGAACCACACTCCACAACTACTAGAAATGTAGGATACATAACGCAAATCGCCTCCCCATTGTGCGTTTCGCATTTCAAATAACGTTTTAAGCCTGATATGCGTATTTTGCTCACTTCAAAAGCCCACAGGTGTTACTACAGTTATAATATACAACTTACTATAAACCTTTTACGCAGTTAAATTATATCCTAGATTTGTAAGGGAATCGTTGTATTTTCAAGAATATAAAACATAACTAGGAATATCAATAATTCTGTCTATACTATTAACTTTTTTTTTTAAAGTTCTTTTCAAGCCAAGTGAACACTTAAAGTTTCCCTAATAGCGGTGAATGATGTGAAAGGTATAATTATTTTCTGATTTCAGAGGGTGCGGTATATAGAACAGGGCGCGGTCGTTGACATTACAACCTTACAATACTATAGAGTATAGGTACAGGAATACGACTATTTCACAAAGAAATGAAATGAATAAGTAGCGAAGCTAATACCAATAGGTCGTATCGAATTCTCTTGTTATTGCCCAGAAAGATCGCTCAACGACAAGGCCACTCAACACATACATATTTTATTATTATTTCTTATTATGTGTTAAATGTATAAATAAATAAATATAATCATACTTTAATAAAACTAAAAGATAAAAGAAGACAACAAATAATCGATTGTAATAGAGAGGTAATTCTTAGAGTTATAACGTTTTGCATAAACATTATTTACATAAACCTATCATGCAGCGTTCGTTATTTGAAAGTGCTCCACTATCTCAATTATAATTGTAATTTATCAACAGTAGTGGCTTTAAATTTGATAATAAATAATGATCGGTTTAACATTAAGAGCGAAAGTGATGATTTATTAGAGGTGCGAAATAAATCATTTTAACACCTTAATTGGTGACAAACAAAAATCACTACTGTTATTATAGGGCTAGTATTAAATGCGAAAACTTAACTTAGATCAAACCCTAAACCGCAAAAGTTGTGGGTGTGGTGAAAACTAGTGTTTGGAGGGCTCACCAAATAATGAACAGGACAGTCGCATAATATTGTAGTATTTACATGCACTAAGGGAATACGTAATTGCGTACGTGATCTGTACGTTATCCTTATTAATTCAAAGATCGTATTAATGTTTATTATTGTAAACAATTCTGGAACGAATATTTTGTAATTTATAGAAATGCAAACTAAATACTTACGACCAAGAACTACGTAGACAATATTAGAAATGTATATAAAATAAACATTTAAAGACGATAATTGGAATTATATTTCTTTGTCTTCCTAAGACAGGACGTAGGCGTCGGCGTTTATGGTAATAACATTGAGTTAAACCAATGATGTGAAAATATTACAGTTCTAAACATTGTTACGCCTACGCTATAAGCCTGTATAAGTAAAAAAAATATAAATATCAAATAAAGTGCAATGACTGTTGAAAGAAAGAGTACTTAAAACCATTGTACAATATTTATAAAACATAATTAATTGTATTTAACCCCGCATTAAATTCCACCACGTGTTGGAGCGAAAAATGTCTGGTAACGACAGCGTTCCTAATTTCCACACAAATTCTGATATAAAAGATCCGTTGTCTTTACAAATTGTATGTTACACGCAAATGTAAACCATATAAACATCGATTTACTATGCATTTTATTTAATATTACGTTCAAATCCCCACATCGCGTGTGTTTCATTCATTGCGACGCATGCGATCGCTTTCTTCATAACAATGAATTATTTTTGATACACTGTCAATATGTTTTTGTCATAATGCAATACGTAAAAAGGCAATACATAACAGTCATAATTCGTAATACTACTTTTAACACGGCGTCAAATTGTTTCTTGATATATTTAAGATTTACCGTGAAATTAGTCAAAAAATACATCAGCTGTGTGACATTTCCGTTCGAAGTTAAAAATGTAAACAAATTAATGAGAAACACTACGCCACCCAAACTTATTTTAAACTATAAAGGTGTTAACACTGTGTTAATTGATCTGTTTTAAATTTTTATATTGCATTTAAAAGGGTTTCCTATTATCTGTATAGCATAAGGACTATTAGTTGACCCGTATCATAATCTTCTTTGTGCTATTAAAACATAACCGTAAAACTGTTTAGTTCATATCCTCACCGCTACAATTAAAATATATTGGTAAAAAAAACATGTATTTTTGGCTATCACATACGCTAAAAATATGTGATCTCTATAATTACGATCGGTTTAAATTAGTTTTAACACGTAACACATCAACAACCTTGTCGAGTGTACTGTTGTTTTCCTCCTAATTAGGTAAGTCTTCAACACCAGTTTTCCTTAACGAGCTATTTTCTGCTCGTGGTGATGTATGGTGAATGACCTAATGACGTTGTTTAAAGACGTGCAGACTTACCTACATTTTTAGGAAGCGTTTGTTATTACCGTAAGATTAGATTAAATTATCAGCACGATAAAATAAATTGTTATAATCATTGCCTACTGTACTTTGTAATTAGAACAGAAAACATTAGTTTAGTGTTTGGAAAAAATATATCAGGGCGTTAGTCGTCATTTTCAGCTCAGTAATCATCTCAATCGATTTAGTTCGCCTGTAATTCACACCCTTGTTAGTTAAGACAAAAAATATTTATTAATGAGGATAAATTTCCGCACGCAAGATTTCTATATAAATACATTCACATTGATATTTGTTAAAAACATTTTTTTTATTATGTAAAAACGTAAATCTTTAATATATTAAATATTTAAATAGTTAATTAAAAGAATATACTGGGCCCTACTTTTACAGGATCTTTTTTAAATATACTCAATAAGGACAGCTAGAGTGAGTACAGACAAATGAACAAGCCGAAGCCAGCGTTACTTGAAAACAAAGTGTTCTGTATTTAGGCACCCGCGAGCCTAATGAGCCGAGGGGAGCGTGGGGTCGCCGGGAATCAAACACGTGTCTGCCCGTTTCCGTTACTGTGTTTAGACGAGTCAACTACGCTATACACCCTATATTTTCGATCAGTAGTTGGTCCCTACAATGTAATCTCAAGTATATATTTACTAAAATTTACCATAATCATGTTATTAAATTAATGTTAGTTATAATTTAGACCATATATAACATAATATCGCTTAATAAGCCTATGAGCAGATATAATATGTAACGAGGAAAATATAGCTATTTCTATAACTTTATCTGTAATCCGTAACCCGTTATTTTCAATTAGCTACAATTACTGCGACATGCGAGGGTTGTCAATTATAAGATATACATAATGTGTCAATTTAAAAAAAAATATTTATTTACACTTGTATTGCACTTAAACACTAGAAGCAAATGACGTTAATAGATGTTAGTTCATATAAGAGCAACGGGCGGCCTTATCGCTAATAAGCGATCTCTTCCAGACAACCTACACAAAAATATATCATTACATAAATTAAAGGTACTAATGAGGTGTTCACATTTGTCGTTATTAAACAACATTTTTTTAAATATTGGTAACCCTATTTAAATACACGCGGTGCGTCTCATGTCAGTAATTTACTGCCAAGTAAGGTTTCAGTTGATTAGAAACAGTTTCATTACTTCTGCCGCCTGCAGTTCACATAGCACGGATTTATTATTTCTCAGAACAAAAGCCAAACCTGCCTTATTTCCTCGATGCGTAAGCGCACACTCAAACTCAAAATATCTTTATTCAAGTATGTATATATAAAGACACTTTTGAATCGTCAATTTTTACACTACCACCGGTGGAAGGCAGTCATCTACTCGATAGCTGCTCTTTTAAAATAAACAATTAACACAAAATTGTGTTACTCACAATTAAAATATCAAAGCATTGTAAGGCTACTCAAGAATTGACACATTAAAGGGATCTAAGACTGTTCACTAAAAATGTTTTTTTCCTCCTATAACATTAAGTACAAGTTACGCATCGGTTTTGCTAATATTACATATTTATAGGCACGTACAAAATTTAACCAATAAAAAATCTAATCTCTTTTCACATCGTAAACAATGTTTAGAGAAAGAAACGAAAAGGCACAACAAATAATATTATTTAAGAATAAGAGGATATTGATTGAATATGTAATTTAAATTTACCATAAAACTGAAAGATGTATCATTAAAATAATCATTATTTGCAAACCTTTGTACGTGTCGATAAATTTTATTGCTTTATTGGATTACAACATTTTAACAAGAATGTTACTGGTGACGTTTTGATTTAAAAAAAGTTTGTAACTCTGAATTGATATTAAACAATTTCAAATCAAATTTAACGTTAAAGGAGGTATTTTAAAATTAAAATTCACGCTTAACATCAGGCGCAATATCGTCACAAATCGAAAATTCTTTTCCCACAGATCCAACTATTCTAGCGTTCATAGTTTTAGTGACAAAACCGATACATAGACGGATCTACAAACAATGGTAGCAAGTGATCTCGTTACAAGTCATCTAAGTTCCCACGCGTCTGAACCCGTGGGAGCCTTTGAAACTCCAAGAGTAAAACTTCTATCTGCAAGTTCATTAGTTTTATCTTAAAAAATGCGGGAGATCTGTTTGTTCGCAGTACCTAAGTCTTATACTAAAAATTATTGTAAAATATACATTTTTAGATATTCCAAACGGTTAATGTACTTGTAGCACAATGTATGTTGCTTAGTCATAACAAAACAAACACGTT
Organism: Leptophobia aripa; assembly: GCA_951799465.1. NCBI lineage: Eukaryota > Metazoa > Arthropoda > Insecta > Lepidoptera > Pieridae > Leptophobia > Leptophobia aripa. The sequence goes on along the minus strand of OX637267.1, from coordinate 4,030,595 downwards.
ATCATACAAATTTAGCTACACAATCATAATAGATAACATTAATCACTTTTCAGACAACAAAAAATATAATAAAGCATTGTATACGTTTAAAAAAATTGCTCGAAATAACCTTTAATTTGTAGAAATTCGACGATCAAGTAATATTGATGATGACTTGTAAGTAGGCAAAAAGCACGCCTGCCGAGGCTTCTCTGTTTTCTTTACGTAAATGGTAACTATAATAAGCAATATTGATATTGAATAAGGAGCCTAAATAATACATCTTTTGTAAAAAAATACACGCGTCATCGACACATAAAGCGATCGTATTTGGGAAATCTACACCTTCATCAGTTAATTTCAGATAATGCTCGGTTACCGGTGTTTAAGAATCATATTACAAAGACCACTGATTGACGGCTGAATTAATACAGGGGGATCATCTGTTATAGTGTTTTTATCCTATTCGAATATACCTCTATTATTAATACTTCAACGCTTTTCATTAATTGTTAATACTTAGTGCTTTATTAGTCTTAGACCTGTACTGTTAAAATAATATGAAAATTTTAAATACAATATATCAATACATGACATAATAAACGTTAAGTGTCGAACTCAACACCTATAAAGCAGTTCATAAATTATGGAAAAGAGAAATTACATCACAAAATTAAGATGCAACCCACGCGACATGCATTCACTGGAGGTAATTAAGTATAAAGGTTGAATAGATCATCTATAGATAATTAGTTAGATTTTTGTGTGTGAAATCAAGATAGACTTGAGAACTACTAATGAACGCACTGCGTCATACATTAACGCATGGTAATACGGTAATTGACAATTATATACAACGCACATTTGAAATCCTTTTATGAAAAAATAAAATTAATAGCGTTTTTTTTATTGTTTGGGGGCTTTTCTATCGCCTCTTGAGAATGGGAGTAAACATCCAAACTTTCAAGACAATTTTAATATTTATATATACTCGTATATGTAATGTATATTGGAAAAATCCGGATGTAAACAGTGGTTATCTGATTCCCTGCTAAGTAAATATTTATAGTATCAGTAGTATAGTATACTAAAATACCCAATCAATTATGAGGTCACGGGCCCTACTGCACGGTGTACACTTATTACCATAAATAATTAGTTCGCTTTCATTTTTTCAAAACCTGTTACTGGGGATATTGAAAATTTTTTGATGCAATCATGCAGTGGTTATTCTAGAAGAGACTTCTATACGAGAACATTCTTGTTTAAGACTTCTATGAAAATCAATATTCGAAACCGCTAGGAAAATAATGACAATCTGTCAGTACAAGTTTAGTTTAAGAACCAATATTCCCGCTAGGGGCTACTAAAATGACGGGATAACGATACACAAGATGTATGGTGACAGAATATGATTGCCAACATTATCCAATTTTACATTTGCATTGAAATTGTTCTTAGAAAGGAGTTTCAATGACTAGTTCTTTGATAAGTAAACTTTAGGTGTGACCAAGGCAAAAAGCTACTCGCTTAGGTTACTTATATAGGCATATATGCTATATTTACATACTACGCGTTTTCATATAAAAGAAACGGTTGGTACCAATTATTTATGTACAATCATGTATAGGCCTCAGATAGCAATACAATGTTTTACCACAAGTTATTATTTGTACATAATTAGTAGTTCAACCTATGTGTTTATGTATGTATAAAATACAAGTTATATTTTCTTATATTATCGCTTCAATCGCAATCTTAAATCATCTGTACCATCTTAAATGTATTAGACATTACAACTAAATCAATTAATTCTAGCAGGAAGCGTGTAAGCAAAGGAAACTATTAACTTGTCGCACATCTTCCTATTAACTGTAACATCGCTTTTACTTTAAAAATAGCCAGACACTGGAACGTAGTTTGGAAAAATATTAGGTCAGGGATTCGTTGTCGTAACAAAAATTCGGTTATCTAACAAAATTTCGGATACCTTGAGCGCTATAAATAGATTAGTTTTACACACAAACAACACAGACAAAAAGTTGGCTAGTATTTTCTCGGATGATATTCCATATTTTTATGCTAGAAGTTATTCGAAATCACATTAAAAAATATATATAATAGCACGTACTTATTGTATCAGATTATCTTTGTACTATTTATTATTTACGTTTTTTTAAAGCGTATAATAAAAGTTTGGCGCGTCATAACAAAATTAATTCAACTAAGGGCACAGGAGATTTTCTATTAGATTTAAGTTCAACTAATCAGTATTTTATGGCTTATTTTTTGCCCTCATACAAAAAATTAATAAAAACACATGATTAGTTGCTAAATTCTCTAAAGTGTTTAAATATGCTTAAGCTAATAAGTGAAAATGATTTTATAGGAATCTACAATACTTATAAAAAATATAATTAAAAAAACTTACTTCAAGTAGCAGCAGTAAAAATTCAAAAAGAACCTTCTAATTATTCAGAGATCAAACAAATGATCTAATCTATATACCTTAAAAATGTTTTTTTTTTTAAATTAAACCGTATATTATAAATATAATGCGCAATAAACAAAAAATCGTACGGTGTAGTTAATATTCTTGTGTATATATATAATTAAGTTTTTTAATTACATTATCATTTCTAACCCCTAGTTGATAAATTCGCGTGACCATATTCGAATCACCCGTTTCCACTAACAACCCGTTCAGTGAAATTTCGGGTAATTCTGGTCAAACGCCGACAAAAAGTGACCTAGTCTTGATATCAAACGACTGCAACGTAACGGTAATCTAAGATTACAATTTAAGTCTACTTTCGGCAGCTTCTGTTACATTGTTACACGCTTTTTACACCTCCAACCATTTAATAACATTATTGACACCTCGTCTTCACTTAGATAATAAAGAAAACAATAATAAACACAAGTTCTTCATCTCTACAAAAACTGAAATCCCAAATCTATACTAATAATAAGGCAGTAAAAATCGAAAATCTGTACATTAAATATTTTTCCAAAAAACTGAAAGGAGGCAATTAAAGAAGAGTCATAGAAACCAAAAAAACCATTTTTGGAATTCTTGTCTGTCTGTCTGTCTGTCTGTCTGTCTGTCTGTCTGTCTGTCTGTCTGGTACGTTATAACTTGAAAACTACTGAACGGATTTGAACGCGGTTTTCACAGTTGGATTACATATAATTGGGAGCGTTGTCAAAAGTTTATTTTGTCAAAATCGGTTAAGAGAAAAAGAAGTTATGGTCAATTGAAAATTTACTTCAACCACTGCTTCAAAATTTTTAAACACTTATATTGATTGATTAGTTAAATATTGTTAAATATTTTCTAATATTAGTTAATCTTAATAATAAAACTTATGAGAGGTAATAAAAATAACAAATGATGCAGTGCGCGCGGCGCGGTTGAAGTGTTGAACAATGTGCTCGATAGATGGCGTTGATAAAATTCGTCATCAACCTAGATTTATTTTATTTTTTTATTTCTTAAACCTATACAGCTTATCAAAAACAGTTTACGCAATAAAAATAGATTAAAAATAAAGCCAAAATAAGGTTAAAATATAGAACCGGAAAAAATATAGAAAAAAGAATAACAAAAAAACACGAACAAAAAAGAATAAATAAAAATATATATACACATGAACAAGTGGAACAATGTGTAGTACGAACATTTTAGTGTGTGAGTGTGTATCAGTGTGTGCAATGTTGTTGCTGTGTGAGTGAGTGTGCGAGGTTGAGTCTTAGTTTTTTTTTAAAGAACTTCTACTTAGGCCAAATATATCCATCGCGGTATTAAGATGCTTCATTGTATAATGACTACCATGCAGTTCAAACTTTCATTAACGTTTTACCCTATGATTATTTTGAGTGAACACTACCTATACAAACAAGTAAAAGGAAACGAGTGAAGAGACGTTTATCGTTTGTCCTCATCCATTTTTCCACCTACGTCCTTAACGTTAATGAGGTTTACCTTTTATTATTTGGTCAAGCTAATAAGTAATAACCTCACAAGTACGTATTTCGTACTCATAACATCGTAAGAATTTTCTTTCAACTCTTAACCGCTGAGGAGTTTTACCTTCCATCATCAGCTCATCCACATTAGAAGATGAGTATCAGAATATAAAATTGTCAGAATATTAATTGCCTGTACGTTAATTTGAAAGTTTCCCTCGATTTCCCCGAATCATCCGATCCTGTAAAGCTACATCATCCCTGAGTAACACAGGCTATATACAATTCCAATTGTAACAAGATTTTAGCCCGCGAAAGAAAGCCCTTTCAAGATCATTAAAAATCGCTATATACTTAACCAAATTACACGTGGGCGAAGCCGCGGGCGGAAAGCTAGTATATCAATAAATGTGAAACAAATTAAACACATGTAGACCATTATAAAGAAAGCATTACTTTAATTAAGTCAACATTGTATTTGCAATATGTCTTCCAACTCGTTTTTACAGGTTATGTCGTTACAACCAAGTAAGCATTTGTCTGGAAATACAAAGCATTGTACGGATTCATTTAATCTTGACGCAAAAAGCAACTGGGGTAGGTTGTCCTTTCCGAGATCAATTAGCGATTAATATTTCAGTGTTTACGCAAAAAAAACTAACATATGTACTTCCTCTAAGTTCACACTTTTAACAATCCGTTTCGCTTCATCAGATTTGTTTCTTATAATGACTGTTTGAATATGGGGCTTTAAACTTGTTATTTAGACGAGCTAACTAGAATGTTAAATAATATTGTCCATTAGAATACATTACAGTTTCATAATTGGGTGTTACAGGTGATAAATTTAATATAAGAAAAGGTGTTCTACACAAAAGGCACAACAAGTAAAGTGAACGTCGTATTTAGAGCATGAAGAATTGCATTGAGCGTTAACTTTAGGAAGTTGAATTCTAGTGTAATCAAAAGAAAATGTTTAGCGATATTATAAAGGAAAAGTGATAATCCAGCGATACGGATTATCGACAATTCGTTATGATTTTTTATATTTTTTTAACCGACTTAAAAATTTGTTAACATATCGACGTGTATTGTTTTTTTATAAACAGGAAACTAATATAGGAACCAGTTCCTATTTAGACCTTGCCTTAGTGGAACATGAACGGTGACTCGGTTTTAATTGAAAGGTCGGAAAATATATAGGTGGGGATATTAGAGGGGTGAGTGTTGGTCGAAATGGAATCGAGACACACCTAAACCTTCAGCATAGAAAAGTTTATAAGTTTGTTTTGTTGACTATACCAATAGAAAACGTATGTCGTGGCCATTCCTTATATTGCTCATATACAAATAAATATTTTAGTTATTATTTTTCTATATGCATAAAATCTACTAATATTCTAGGTACAGATAATAAAAATACAATTGATTTAAATTGTATAAATTTATTTTACGATTTTAATTGGCTAAATGATACACAAGAAACCGGATGCACCGAAAACTCACGAGCGTGCAATGCAAACATTCTTTCGGCTTCGTTTAAACTAAATATTTATTTGGTATGATGAAAATATTTGGAAAAAAAAACAACCGTTCGATTGGCTAAATTTTTGTAGGTCGTAGGATTTTAGTTAACAATTATTTTGAACTAACGGGGTGTCGTCCACAAACATTCATATCTTTAAAAATCTTGTATAAAAGATTTCAATAGTACCCCGCACGAACCGGATTTTGAATAATAAACCAATTAGGAACTATGGTGTAATAGTTCGTTTTAAATTACTATAATAAAAGTAAATGTAGCAAGTATATTATTAGGTAATAAGGTTAGTAAGTCAACAATTAATGAAAGAATCCGGAAATAAATATGAATAAGAAGTGTGACAAATCAAGGAATTCCATTTAGTTTATAACAGTATTCATTAAAGCACTTTTAGGATGTAAGTTTTACGTTCTACGTTTTACGTTTTAATTTCTATATTATTTAATTAATTAAGCAACATTGCCTTAATGGTAAAACATAAGACTCCAAACCATGAGGTTAGGGTTAAATACCAATTAAATTTTTAGAACAATTACTTTAACGTGACAAGCAAACGTGAGGAAATAGACATGTCTAAGACTTAAGAATCGAGAACATTCCTCAAGCCCAGAAGGCCCGACGTATTGTCTATAAACATAAGAAACGGTAATCCGATGCTCATTAAGTATTAATATTATTTGAAAATAGGTGTGCACAGCAAAATTAAGTCATAAGATAGTTCTAATTACTGTGAGTAATAAAGATTATTACAGAACATAAAATTTTCTTAGTTGAATCTTACCGTTTAGTAATCGACCCACTTTTGACTCGTTAATTTGAAATGGCCAATCATGATCATTCAAAACTGTTAGGAGCAATTTCTACAATAGCAGATAGATTGCACTATTAATAGAAGATGGTAATATACTACCAAGCTACCAAATATTATTTTACCAGAATTTGTACGTAAATAACAGACGAAAGTCTCTTTTGACACTTAAATTTCAGGTCAAGTCGCCTGCATCGCCGCGAGGCTTTACAGGTGAGTTGACTTTACAAAGCATTTTTATATTTTAAATATAATCGGTACGTACACGTATGTACAGTAATGATACAATATAAAACCTTATCCCTATTGTTGCAAGATAATAATAAAATATATATAATTAAACCTATTGTTGTTTATTAATAACACAGACTATTGATGTTTGAGATCATGTCATAATAAAAAAAATGAATTGCCTGTGTAAATATTAAATAATTAAGAAACAAATAATTTTCTGTGGCCATAAATATGCGCATCAATTATTTAACTTAAAAACTGTATGAAATGGGTTACGGATACATACCTAATATTTTGTATCAACTCGAATACCGAGGAATAGACAATCCAATATCATAAGCTCGAAGGATCCCACAGGTCATGAAGTTCACAGAAAAAAACGTCTCGAAAAAATATGTTAACTGTTGGTTACTTTTCACTTAATAATTATCCTAATACTAGCGTAACTTGTTCGTCTACAAATGGAATGTGGATGTGTCTTTTTGGTACCAAAATTGTTAGTATTTGAACATGCAACTATAAAAAAGATGTTAAAATTCTATAGATACAAGCGTTCCTTACTCATAAAATATTTGTTTGGTCGTTAATAACATGCGGGCGTATTGAAACGATAGAAACCAACATTTTCTAAAGATACTTTTGCAAAGTTTCTGATGTATGCTGCTAAAACTTTGTAACAGTATTTACTATACGGCCGAGACCAAGTAGTTACAGCGTCTCAATAACAGACACATGCAAAGTGCTGTAAAACTTTTTATAACAATAAAAGCTTATTAAGCTCTATGATTCATCGAGCAGACTTACAACATGTGTAAATGTGCGTTCATTATTATCTGTTTCAATTAAAGCACATTTACTATTCACGATTAGATTAACACTAGTGAAAACCACGATTCTAAATCATTTGGTTTTTTGGAGTGTTGCCATTATCAAATTCACGCCAGAATTCATTACTTGTGGTGAGTCAGAAATACAAAGTTCTATATAGAAAAAAAAATGTATAAAAACCAGCCAATTGAATTGGGCAATCTAAAAGCGAGATTCAGGGAATGCTAAGCAAAAACTGATAAATGAAATCACGTTTGCCGAGTGTAGCCATGCGCAACAAGTGATGAATAAAATGTGAGCGACTAAGACCGGATTAATGTAATGCAACAGGCTATCATCGGATTTATTTACGTCGATTTAACTGCAATAGATAAGACTTCACATCGACGGTAGACTAATACATCATGAGGCGTCATATAATAATGAAATTTACGTTGTTGAAATAGAGCAGATGTCTGCTTCTGTTTCATATTTTTGGTAAACAAAATTGAATTAGATATTTCATACTTGAGCTATGTGATTAACAAACACAAAAACCTTATATCATTTTATAAATAGCAGTTACGTTATATGCAGTAATAGTGCACGTATGAACAAGTAATCTCTAAATGGTCAAAGGACTCGTCTGACCTCGAAATCGAAAGGCTCAGACTGAATTGATAATTGGTCAAGGTAAAAAATGTTCAATGCAGTAACAAAAGCCATAAATGTAACGATAAAATTTTGCGATAACAATGATAACAAAAGAAATTTTGCAAGTGTTTCGCTTATGAGCGTGTGATTAACAAAAGTGTAAACTGCAAATCGGGGAAGATTGAGAACCATTTGAAGACGGCCCGCATGTACCTATCTCAGGACCAAACCTCACAGGCAAACTGGTTTGGTGCACTATTATTATTAAAGACTCGTGCCAATACAGGCCAAAACGTACACCAGAAGTAAACTCAAAGCACAAAAAGAAGTTAATTTCAATTTATACCAAAAAGACACAACACTCGAAGATATAAAAACACATTCACTATTCATCAGTTATTTCATTCTAAATCACACGTTAAGGCACTATTTATTTATTAGATGTAAATAAAATTTGTTTAAAATAATAAGTTGAGCGTAACGGACTGTCTACACAAGCCAGCCATGCACAGTGCCGGCGACTTGCAAACTGTTAGCGTCGTGTCGAATCCCAGCGGCCACGAGGCGCCCTACCTCTCCATCTCCCTCACCGTACGAAATTATTCAATGAACGAAAGAGATGACAATATTTCACGCGGACACGCTTATTCAAAGGACAAAGTTTACGACGGGAGTCGGGAATAGTATTCCGAACGTTTAATGAAAAATATAATTATTTTGTTTAGTTGCATTTTTCCGTTATTTCAAACTAGTTTGTCAAGCTGCACTACTACTAAAACAATGGCTTGAGCTACGCTTTAAGGATTTGTAATTTAGTACTACGTGCAACATTAAATTCAATTCAATTTTACCTTTCAATAGTACTACTTCATAAGTAGTTACTTAGGTACTTCATAATTACTTATAAAGTAATTGGGCCTGTTGGGTATTTAATACAAAAAGTAAGTTACCTAATAAATAAAATACTAATGGATAACAGATATACACAACATGACTAGCTTGTCAGCTAAAAGATCAACAGTTAACGAATGAGATCAATCCATCTTCAGTGTAATAATTGCCCTTTTAGACTTGCGTGAGTTTTCCAATATTACTAATAAGTGGTTTTGCAATCATCAGTTCTGTAATGCCGTTCCTTTGAGTTTGGCCTCAATTCCATATCTAAAGAGATCTCCAATCGATCATATCGCATATCAAACCTGACATCCCGAGCGTCACGAATTTCGTTAGTACTATACGTTAACGTTACATGACGCTATTTTATTATCGTCTTGTATGTTTATTGACATTACTACTTACATTACTAGATGGCATGCGTTTAAAAATTGGCACGCTCATAGTCCCTCAGAGGTTATGAGTCTGGTAAATAACATAGAACCAGGTGGAGTTGGTAAGGGTGTGTAAAATATTTAAATAAATGAAAAAAAAAATTTTTTACAGGATGTCATTGAACAAACTTTCTAAATGCGTAAATAAAACAACAAGAGCGTATTAATTGCGATAAACAAAGCGTTGTCGTAATATCTACTTGTCACTTCCGTAACGAGATTTGCAATCGGAACTAATTTCGTTAACAACATTGCCACAAAGCTGATTTATTACTTAAAACAAAAAGGAATTCCAAAGCTGACATTATCAATTAACATATATGAACTTCTTAGTCTATTAGACAGCATTTCACACATAAATAAATAACCATAAGATATAATAAGGAAGTATTACGACAATACATTGCATAAACAAAATTCTAAGGAAATAATGACAATATGGAACAAAGAAAAACGCCGTCGGACAATCGATGTTCGCTTTCTCCACTTATATATCAGATGTATAGGAAATAACAGCATAATCTATTGGAATGCGGCGACAACAATACTCGTACTAATAGTTAATCAATATAATAAAAGAAAATATATAGCTTAAAAGGTGTCGATGTGCGCAAGTTGTTTTATTTTACACTTCTTTAAATCTGTTTATGTCAACTGTAAAGTAAATATTTGAAGTAATTTACTTTTTTAACTTGTATCCTTTTCAAATACATGCAAAGATTTCGCTTTTATTAAACCAGAATTAAGAAGGCCACAGCTTATATTTATTCAAAAAGTTTTTATATATCTACCATAACTATATTACCTAAGCAAACTAGCTTAAAACCTATTAAAGGTTCAGTGCGACCATCGAATCCCGGCTGTACACTATATCTATGCGCTTACGCGATACATCATTATATCTTACGTTAAAGTAGAATCGTGAAAAATATACGTGTTAGAACATGAAGTTAAGGGTTGTATCGCCTATAGTTGATTACTACAAAGTGATACAAAACCAATTATATATTATTTTATATCATAATTTTAGTATTAGAAAAAATGTCAATAATATTAGATTAAGGGCTTTATAAAATAAATAATTTAATTTCTGTAACGTTTATATAATATCATAGTCTACTTTATAGCAATGCGAGTAAAACTTAACACAAAAGATTGACGTTTGAGACGAATCTGGATCAGGGATTACATCTGAAGACTTTCACTCGGCCCTATAGCTTCGTAAACCTCGCAATTAGGCACATTTATCTTTTTCGACACATCTGTTCATCAATTTTGGGCACGCTTCTAAGCACAAAGCGTTTGAAAAAGTGGCAACCCGCTAGCATAATTACTTTTTGTTGCGGTAAAAACTAGTTCGTTTTAATGTATCTACGATTTGGAAATACGTTTGGAATACTTTTTTGTGTGGCCTCTTTAAATAGGCCCTTTAACCATCGTCCTCACTACTCACAGTTATTTAAACTGTTTTTTAACGATTAATATACGTTCATAATAGTTGAGCTAAAATGGCTACATATTATTGAGTGTAATTAAAAGTCTGTAACCCCACGCATTTGTAATAAATTTTATGATCACTAATGTTCTAGATACATAATTATTACCATTGTAGATAATTTAACAGGGATTTCGAGTACCGTATATAAATGCCATAAAGTTCTGTAACTTGTCAGTTTATAATTATTATGCACGAAGCATCATTTTCCAAAATCTCTGAGAAAAGCGAAAGCTGCGAGCAATGTGTACGTGTTTACCATGAATTTATTATACACAATAAGCGGTAATCGTTTTTTAATGGTATTCTTGTAACGCAATATTTTGGGCATGGAAACTTATGAAACCCGTTATAACATAAACTTGATAATACAATGCATTTCCTAGAGTATTAGTCAGTAGTAAGAAGGAGATAAATTATTCGTTTAGTATAATATATTAATTAAATTCAAAAAGGCAGAAAATTTTATCTATGAAGATTTTGTGCAATAAAGTTCAGTTCAGTTTCACTTGTGAGTTAATTTCGTAAACCAAATCACAAACGACACACGTCCTTCTTTGAAAACTCAATCACGGGCATTATCAGAAATGTTACGTAGGACATGGAATACATAATTTAACGCAAACTTTTACATATTGACTGTATTTTCTATACTTGCATATACTATTCTACCAATGTCCAGTAAGTGATGATTAAGACTTAATGATTATCACTAAATATGAGGACAGCAGAGATTTAGCAATGTAGATATAGATCACACGTTCACGCAACGCTAATTACAACTGACAATAGATCATTTTGTTTCGATTAAGATTAAAAAGTCTATCCTTCCTGAAGAGATATCAGTTCATTTGTATCGAGTTACAATTACGTTGTGCTTCCCGGTGCGCGCATTTCCGTATTGCGGATAGCTGATGCGTGCGGTATAAAAATATTGGGTGTGTGAAATCTGGATTGGGTTAGTCGAACTATGAGAAAATTATAATAATATTAAAAAAAGTATAAGAGTATAATTTGTAAAGACGTTGGTTATTATGTAAAGCTATTTTTTGCAGTGATTACAATTGTTTTTGATTGTGTATGTCAAATAAAAGCGAATGAAAACTTAAATCAACTGACAAATTTTTAGTATTAAAAGAGGTGTTATATTCAACGTTGACACAGTCACAAATACATAAAAAGAACTATTGAACCGACTTCATCCCATTACAAGGTTCCTACTTTGGGTACCTGCCAATGATGATAGGAAATGACGTCAATACTGGTTAAAAATGATCTACTCGAAAGTTCAGGTTAAATGAGTATTGTATTGTATTATACAATACATAAAATATATATTTTATGTATTGTATTATACAATACATAAAATATATATTTTTGTGTGAATGAACATACCATTTTATACAATTCAATTGATTTACGTTTAAATTATTTGACGACCAATATCTTTCAAAATAATTTGCAGCTGTGTTTGCAAAGTGTGCTGCTTTAACTGTTTATGTGTTTAACCAGTATTGAGTATTCCCTGTCAAGCTTATCTATATAACCACACAAACAAAGAGATTCCCAAAGCTAATATACCACTAACAAGATAATAAATAAGGAGAGATACTGTAACTATTAATTCAAAGCTCACGATGCAACCGGCGTTATTTACGTAGTGCATCTGCCTGCGCCCACACACCCACCCACATCTCCTTAATGACTGTGCAATATCACTAGACAGGCATACAAAATTACATATAATTCAGATTTTAGATAAATCGAACGTAAAGTAACAATTGTAATTACGATGCAGTAAGCAATTTTGTAAGCGATGATGAAATTCAAAAACTGAGATATAATCTATATTAACAAACTTCGTTACGTTTGTTAAAGTATGGGGTGCGAACCTAATTGAACTAATTTTCGAGATAAATCTATGAATAAGTTCTTTGAAAAGCTGACTATTAAATTACACACTTTAGTTACGCAATCTTAGATAACAATTGACACAGCACATTGAAGTAAAGCTTGAATATTGCAATATTTTTACTGTCAGATTGTAGCTACGTTGTGTCAGATAGAACTAACATGTGATTGATTCATTTTAACATGATGTGAGTCAAAATGATCCATCCCAAATTAAGCTAGGTTACACAATTCATGTGTCAAAAATTATATGAATACAAGTGCGTACTGACGAATAAAATTCAATATTTTGTATGCACCGACATAAGTATAAAACAATGTGTTAAAACGATAATATATCCCTCCAATTATGCGGTAGTAAACTTTCTTCCTACTAAATAATTTTGTAATTATTATATTTCTTGCTGCTCTGGTGCTTTGTGTAATTTTTTAGACCAAATATTTTACTTATAACATAAGCCGTCTCAGGACAATGGCAGAAATTGTGCGGGTTATCTCGTAATCCTAATATGTGAAACGAACCGTGAAGGCGATGATGCAAGAAAGTTGCAAATGTAATCGTGACAAAAAGCATAATTGCCGTGAGCTTTGTGACTGTTGCTGTCAAACTATGCAATATTTGAAGGTTCATATGGACGAAATGCGAACTTGAACACGTTTCAAATGTAAAAAAAGGTTTTTATATTGGGAAACGATATTTTATAGGTGAAAGTGATAAAAGGCTGAATAGCATGCTTATTGAATTAAAAATTACTTATGATATTAAATTGTAACTAATTAAACTTAATATTATCACCTTTACAAAATCCCTTCACAATCTAAAGTAGGTAAGTATAAATTGAGTTAACATAATAAACTGTTAATTACAATGGGATCCAATTTTAAAATTCACACACAACACTACTGGCCTAGTCTATAAATATTTGTCAATGTATTAACGATGTTACAATAAGTTGACGTCTCGTCAACAGTTAAGGACCAACAATAATATTGTAAATATATTTAATGCGATTAGCGCACACAGACCATAACTCGGTTCTGTTTTAGGGCTGACAATCGCTTATAACCTACTTTCGTAAAGAAGAAAATGAGAAAGACGCAGTAACGTCTCTAAATCACCTATTTTTATTGGAATGTTTTTCAATTAAGTACACTGTGCATATAAGAATACTGTATCACCTTTAACCCCACTTTTCTGTAAAACAAAAGTGCCTTTTACCATTAATTCTATTGATGGAGCGATTATCGTTATATAGGTAATAGTTATCCAATAGGAATCACCTGAGGCAATTAGTTAATACACGACCTCTTACTTTCGCTATCTGTATGTGAATCTCGTAAATACAAGATTAAATAAACGGCAATCTTGCATTTGACATATGACCTCGAGGCCTGAAGTCTAGGGTTGTCAAAATATGTTTTATGGTACCTGTTTTAACAATGAGGTTCTGTATTCATTAGTATTATACGACTTCGGGTCACTCATTTAATATTCTATTGAGATTTCACTTATAATACAAAGAATTATTACTTTAATAGCATATTTGCATCTCACGAATAATTTCAGTACACAGCTTCATAGTATCGACTGTCCTTACAATTTGAATTGTTCTCTGCATATTCGAGCCCATTCTAACGATGACGGATCGTGCCTACGTTTAGTTTCTTCTACAAAGATGTATCGCAAAATCATAAGGCTTTTCGAAATTACGTTCGTCTACGAATCTACTGTTAGTAAAATATAAGAATATTTTTAAATTTGGAACCCGACTGTATTTGAGTGCAAAACGAATCAGGAATTATTTATCAACCCTAGTCAAAGTTGTTAAAACAAATACGATCGAAACCGGAAGAGCATTCGGTATAGATCGATACCAAATAACGACGTCACGCTACAGTGACTCTTCGATAATGAAGCCGGGTGGTTCACAGGTGGTGTAAACCTATTACGTGGATATAAACATTATTCTAATATTGAATTTATCAATACATAAAACAATTAAATGAATTGCCTTTTGAAATATATATTAAATTGTGAATTACATACAATTATCCCTAACTTGGTTATTTTAAATTCATACACACAATGCGTTTTAAAGTTCGTTATTAAAATACAGTTTCATTGTTAAGATATCGCGAATCGTAAACTTAGCGGATACCAATTAAGAAGATTAAAGATTACACATCCGGTAATAAGAGTAGTAGGATTAGCAGAGGCCGTACAGTTGAAGCTAACAATAATTATGAGGCTTAATTTGAGTTTATATAAAGTATCGTTTATGTAATTTGTGAAGTATCCTCCATCTATCCAAAGTCATATTGATATCATTATCTTATATTGTCAATGAAATAAAAACTTTATTCATTCATTATTTAACACATTTATTACTGTAAAAAGGTGATTAGGCGTTTTTAATTACTTAAAATATTAAGGAAGAAATGTTTAAATATACACAGTTTTTAAAGAGTAATTTAAAGTAAATATATCAAATAAATAGGATTGTTACAGCCTAACTTTCCACTGACGGATGATTTCCCAAGAGAAAATATATTATCGGATAAAATTTTGATAAAATCAAATAGAGATTGGTATCTACCAAGCATTATTCACTTTGTGCTAACATATAGTGTTTTGTGTTGATTTATGTCTGAAAGATTTACGATGTTATTCATAAAATATATAAGGTTCGTTTAATTTTGGTAGCGCTTTCGAACACTTAAAAATAAATTATTGTGAAAAACAATTTAACATTATATGGAATGGAATAAATAACTTTCCTTTTTTTCTAGGCTGAGTGCGAATAGCAACAAATATTAAACACTACTGTTATGAATACTTTACCTATAAAAATCAAAAGTATCGGCCATTAATTCATGATTTACCTGTAACAAAAAGAATAATATTATAACGCTTTAGATCTTGCTCGTTAACTAAATGTTACGTTCTCTTACATTATTTTTATAGTTTTATGTTTATCAATTTCAATATCGATATGGTTATTTGCATATTATGATTCGATTATTAAATTGATTGATCAGGGTCGCAATACCACGTATCTTGCTCAAAACTTAAAACAAAAGTAAAGTAAACATGCAAAGTGCATTTTCATTGAATTAGCGTTAATATAAAACATACAAATTTAAGAATTAAAAAAGTGGCCGTAATTTTACTTAATTTATTCCATTGGAGTTGATAAATTCCATGAAACTTGTAAATTTATTTACTAAGCTACTAAGAATTCCTCTAAAAATATGTTAATTACGAAATAAAAAGAATCGAAAAGAATCTCAATGTGATGATAATAAGTTTACTTAAAGAACAGTCAGAAATTGGGGCGATAATGACAAACTGTCAAATTACTAAGAGGCAAATCGAATGTTTTCAAAAGAGGCACGACCGGTATGAAATAGCAAACTTCCCAATATAGCAGGTCTAATACAAACATCGCGGGCATGTAACTAGTGTAATCCGTTACATAATTCAGAGTTCCCTTAAATAAGAGTAACGTTGTACATTGATTAGATAGGAAATGTTATGGCCCAATGATTTGCAACAGCTCAAAGCGATGTCCATCTATCAAGGCGAGACTTATATGAATTATTGTCGGTGAATTATTTATCGACCACAGTTTCACCTGTCATAAGGCCTGATGGAAATAATCGTTATATGGCGACACGTTATATCATAACTGACCTCTTCACACACAATTGATTTTTCACCAGAGAATCAATAGGCTTAGGACAACTGATGCTGTTTTTATACAGTATAGGATCACATAAGGCGATGTTTCTACTAGTAACGTATAGATTTGTACTTAAATCTAAACAATTTGAAATTAAACGCTGAGCAATATGAGATTTATCTAACATATAAATAATATCAGGAACTTGGCGAGCAGGTGTGGCTGAACATAAAATTATTACCGAACCCGGAATGCCCGGACTCTTGCATAAAGCTATAACGATTATAACAACCGTACGAAATTGAAGTATCATTAGAGACGAGGAAACGATATTATTGAGAAGGAAAGCCCTTCATTTGCATCAACTATTTGAGAAACATACAGCTCAATTACAGCTCACGTCAGATATCGAGTATTTGCTCTCTCTAGGAAACTACTGTATTCCACCAACGCATAATCAGTAATTGAACGCTTAATTTACGACGAGGATTTCGAACGCACCATGTTTATGCTAATGCTTGCAAGACTTGAAGAGTCTATTGTCTACATAAATGAAGGCAATAACGATGGTAACTCTGCTTATTACAGCTTTGAACATTGAAATCGTCATTATTTTACTTTCTACGGGCATTGTAATTATCGCCAGATTTGTGTGTCTTTGTTTGACTCCTCGGTAAAGCTGAGAATTATCCAATAGTACCGAGAGATAGTGAAACTTCCGTAGAGCTTTCAACATTGCATGTATTGCTTGGATCGTGACGATGTCGCCAATGTTACTGTTATCAATAGCGCAATCGTCCCTAAGTGCTACTGCCATTTCTAATATACGACGGGCACACGGATCTTATTTGTTTCGTTCATTAATTTAAAAAAATCGTATTCGTTTTAGTAAATTTAACTTCCGTAGTAGAATAAATAATATAATTAATCAGACTGATTTAAATTGTATAAAATGCTGTTACTATTTTTTGCAGAATACATTACAAATATATTTTAACAAATAATATAAAAGTATTATTACGTATTCCTTGGACTCATAGAAATGAGCATATCATTGTATTTGAGCATATAATTTTTAAATTATTCTGTTTAAGATTTAGAACAATGAACAAGTGAAACTCAATGCATATTATAGAGCGGTATAATATGTAATACTAGTGTACTCTTGTTTCAATTGCTATGAACATTGTCTTTGAAAATGCATCCTAAGTTGAAAGTGTCACGGCTTAACAGAATAATGACGCTGCTGAACCTCACGGACACCACACGAAGGGTGAAAGTAATAAAGCTGAGGTCAATGGGTAATGCGCGGAACAAATAGCAGATCTTTAAGACTCGGCAGGAGCTCTAAATGTTAGGGAATACAAAAGTTACTACTTTTAGGTTGAAACCGTAAATTTAATAAATACCTTGTGATTTTAATTGCATTTGTGTAATACAGAACGTAATGCACTATTCTGAAATATTACATTATTAATAAATGTACCCATAGAAAACTTTTAATTACTTCTTTGAACAAAGAACTATGAAACAAATTATCTCGCCAGCGTCATTCAGAGAAACGGTTAAAGCTAGGTAACCATAGGTCTAATTATAACGGTGTGCAGCGATGCGGCACAACGTGACATATGAGTGTCGCAATCACACAGTAATGACACCAATAACATAAAATTACTGACAAATGACGGTCCACCAAGTATGAAAACGGGTCAACGATTATTAGATACAAAGTTATTATTTGAAAACGGATAAATTATTTTAGCTGCTAATCCCCAATCGAATTACATTGCAGAAGATAGATGTTCCTTAATCTAAAGCAAAAGAATAATCTGTTATATGCAAAGATACATTAAACAGGAAAAGATCCGTTCAATGGACAAGTACTAAGTCGTAAATGTAATTTGATGAAGGAGTGACGGGATGTATGGTACAATACGAACCGGATACTCAGATTAAAAAAGGTCCGACCTTGTCCTATGATGGATAAAGGGCCATTATTAAAGCTCGACTAAACATGGCTTAGGCTAAGCCATGATATCTGCGAATGCACACAAAATACGTAAAAATCCTTTCAAATAACATAATTTTCGCCAACTTGAATATACGCTTAACCTAAGGTGCTAATAATGCAAGAAAGTAAAGTAAAGTAATAAAAACCAACAATCTTTGTTATGGCCGATGTAGCAATTACCAATTCGCTTGTCGATTCAAATAGACATTATGTCCTGCGTATTAAACCCGTGCTCTATTATTAAGAACAAGAACTTTCCTGGATAACGTGCCATAATTACGTAATGACCAGTCTGAGTTATGGTCTAATTGTGACCACGATAACACGAAACTAAAATTTATAGTTGATACTGTTAGAACTATAAGTAAAATAGGCTGGTGGATATATTGAATAATGTTACATAAAATTAATGTAGGCTACATTTCTTCGTTGAAGGACTCTTCGTTTCATAAACGAACTTGTAGATTTTATCAACTGAATGCTTCATTAGAGTGAACACACTTTAACATTACGGGCGATTGGACGGTTTAATTCAATGGATGACAACTTCATTAGAACTCAGTGATGTTAATGAATTGACAAAATTGAAAATTTTTGATTAATACTTAAATGTAATAGAATGTCATATACGACTCTGCATTTTAACCGAGTTATAAAGCAGATAACGCGTATGCTCTATAGTATCTGTCCATAATATAAAATATTATCTGACCATCAGATAAGTGAAAATAGGCTAGCATTTTCTATGAATTAAGCTACGCACTAGTTAGCACATTCCAATAACATAAGATAAGCATCAAGCGGACTGTTGCAAAGTACAACAATGAATTGCTTTATCAATAAAAATGTCATCGAATAAATTAATTGTCATGGTAATGAACCGGCTAATATACATAGACAGTTGCATAGTTTGCTAGGCAAGTGAATAAATAATTCACGACAGCAACCGATAAAGGATAAGATAAACTCACTATCAGCTACCCTTTCAAATAAAACCTTTAGATCGTTTTAACTGACTTATCTTTATCCGACAAAATGGTATGATTATACAACTATTACAACAAATCAGTTATTACACAACCCAGGTCATTTAACAGCAAACGTAAATCCATTACTAATTCCCAGGATCGAATAATTTATTCTCACACATAATAACCACAATAAATCAATTTTATTTTATTAGCAGGGAAAGAGATAAAACCTTCCACTTCAAATTGTGGCAGGTGCGGAAATTCGTTATTAAATCTAGTACCAAACCGTGAAAGTCTAATTAATTGTAACCAAGTATATGCAGATATTGAATGTGGCGAATTGCAAAATTGACTAGCATTAATACAGAAAGCAACTTAATGAAACCGATGCGATGATATAAAAGCGGGCTGTTATAAATTACTTCAATTATAAGATAACTAAAACGCGCTGACAATATAGAGGAAGGCAATATCCTTCTCATGCTTCCTATTTCTATTTCATGTATGTACACATTATTTTCAATTTAAAATTTACGATAAAATAAAACTCGCAACTGCATTAAAACTATTTAAGTTAATTTATAACTTACAGAACATTAAAAAAATAATAATTCCGTAACCAACGCGAAAATAAACGATTACAAACTTTCGCAGCAAAACCTAATTATAATGATTTAAATTAGCCACGGACGTAATTATCAGATTGAAGAGTCAAAAGAGGAAAGGCTTCCAGGCGAATATGAGTGAAAGTTAAAATTGCAGAATTTCCGAGTATTTCAGTCCAGAGGGCAATACGCGTAGCAGGTGACCTATCACCTACCGAGATGAAGATATGCACGCGATAATTGAGCTGTACAGCCTCCAATTGTATGTAGTATGAATTGCACGGATAACGA
Source organism: Leptophobia aripa (assembly GCA_951799465.1). Taxonomy (NCBI): domain Eukaryota; kingdom Metazoa; phylum Arthropoda; class Insecta; order Lepidoptera; family Pieridae; genus Leptophobia; species Leptophobia aripa. The sequence goes on along the minus strand of OX637267.1, from coordinate 4,010,306 downwards.
GGCCCTTTGACATTGGAGTCACGCTTCTACAATTAAACCGATTTAAGCAATCAAAGATGTTAAGACTGTATGTCTTCTTTGCATCACATAAATATTGTTATGTTTCTTGTAGAAACGAGTAATCGGCTTTTAAGGAGTACATATTATATTTCAGCAACTGAGAATACCAAGAACAATTGTAAGATAGGCACACCCTTCTTAACGTATTTAGTAGATATAGTTAGCAACGCAACATTATTCTGGTCAAACATCACTCCCTAAATTCCGGCTTAGATTGGTCAATACGCAATTTCGTACGTCATTTATATTATGCAGTTAATTTTCTCAAGTCACTCGACGTCAGTAGCCTGGGGCAATGCAAGCGAGCATTGTTGCTGATTTTTGCCACAACATTATCTTATTGCGTAGTGAAACCACTTTCGCGACTTTCTAAATTTACAAAAAAGATTAGACCAACTATATCAGCATGTGTGGAATAACAGAGATGATTTTGTGGTAAAGTTGCATAACATTTACATTAATATATTATTTGTATACCTTAATAGCAATATAGTCTCCCGAAATAGTCAACTGGTTCCTCATTTTTATCGTAAAATGAAATATGCTTCCGAGTTTTATCCTTGTTATCTGTTAATTGGTATAATAGATTTACGGTATGGACCGTAAATTGTATTAAATATCGCTGCAAGAAGTCGAAATGTTAGTACGGACGGTCTTATTTTAAGTTAAAACTGAAACTTGTAATATTGTATCCATCCCAAAATACAGTTTGTATCAGCAGATTATAAATGCTTAAACACATAAAAGAAAGTTTATTTCGAAATTTCCTTTCAACAAAGCATAAATTTCGCTTTCCTTACACCTTCCTGCTACCGGGGGGCACGATGCTATCTCCACACCAACTTGAGAAATAACCCCGACTCCTTAATCGTTCTAACTGGTTCTAATCTTTGAAAAATATTTCCGCTGCTGTTGATTGTACACCTTAGAATCTATGGTTTCCTGATCTTTGTTTTGTCCTAGTTTATACACTGTACTCACTTTATGAGCTGCTTTACATAAGTAATCTCACTTGTTTATTTTTGTGTGCAACTCAATATTTACGACTCAATACTTACGACCCAACTAACATCTCTTTCTCTCTTTGACAATGTGCGCACACATTTTATTGATCTAGATCAAAAGCTTTTAACAAATTAGTATGACATACTGTATACTCTGTGGCCAAAGTATAAATATGATTTAAATTAAAACCGTTCTAATATAAGTTACGTGGATGCGTGACAACAAATACCTAACCTTAATTATAAAATTTTCAACGTTACTATTAATCAAAACCTATGCGTTCGTTTGCTTAAACCTGAGTTAAGAAAGCCGATTACATCCTAAACACGCTAAGCCAATCTGAAATCAGCATTCATTAAATCCGATCTTGATGTTAGGCACACGTTCCCTTGTCCAGTTTCTAGTTAAAACTAAACGCAACAACGAATGTTAATTAAAACCGTATAAATCTCGAAGCGAAAGCAACTGATCTTACGCGTTGATAAATTTATTAATCACCCAACTCAACGGTTCAAACATCTCGATTCAAATTGCTTTCGAGTCGAAATCGATATAGTTACCGAGTGAGACATAATCGTTTGCATTTAGATCACTGTTTATATCACCTCGGATTAACGCCTACGTTTATTCGTTCTAATTAAGCTATTGAAATAATTTATTTCCGACGTGATCTGCGACGCCAATCAAATGTTAACGCAAAGCAAAACATCTCATAACTATAATTTCATTTTGATATGGTTCGTTATTTTGTACAGAATATTTATTGGAAATTTCGCTTTCCCGTATTTTAATAAATTAAAAGACCCATTGACGTATAATAGGCATTCTATTTACTGTGTACTTGTCGTATATATTAAATTTATATTGATATTAAAACAATATTAAAGTACGATTTATATATGTCACACGCTTATACAAAATATTGTATTACAAACATAGCGGTTCACAGGTAACATAAAGTCCCGCAAGTGTCAACAACCCTTCATCACCGCAAATGTTACAGGGCATGTCAACTTGCACCGACTACTCGTTGACAAAGGGAAATAATTCCAGACATACTTAGGAATGTATTGCAATTGCAAATAATTGTGTACCATATTTGAATAAGTTCTATTCTTATTAGAACAATAATATTTGCCGAGCAAATTAAAAGCCTTTAACTAGAACCTTTTAGCCTTTTGGCGAAGAACAATTCAACGTCTCGTTCTGTATGCTTATAAATCCCACCGATTATGGACTGAATGTTGAACGGAAAATTGCATACTCGTACCGTATTCAGCTGATTCTTTAGGGCCGATTCCAACGTAAGGGAAACGTTAAGAAAAATATTAAATTTGTGTAATTCAAAAATTGGTACCCTACAATCTCCATAACGCCTGTTATTTATTGAGCGTTTGTTAGCGCTTTACGAGCAAGGATGAATGGTAGATAGCGTGGTGGATTTTAAATACAATACGTAGGAAATAGACGTTGTTTGTACCTGTCTATGATTTATAGATTGTGTTATGATAAGCCTGACGCTTCAATGGTAACTGTTCATGCTTAGCATACATTTATAAATCTTGTCTTACCATTTCTATGGCACGAAAGTATTATTAGACTCAAATTTAAATATATTTAGAATTAATCAAAATATGATTAATTTGGAAAAAAATCTAATTATTTTTTTTATTTTTGCCTGTTCTAATATTCTCAGTTTGATTGTAATAGCTACAAGCTGGTACTATTTCTTTTCTTTTTTTTATTATAATAATATTGGTAAGTTATTTAACCTACGGACCACATAGAAAATTACGGTATTGATCCATAATTATATAGGTCAGAGTTCTCAAACCTAATAACCCTAGAAGACTGGCTATTAGGGCTGGTAAATTACATTCTAGATTCACAAACAAATTGAATATTGCCCACGACATGAAAGTCTCACAAATCGAATTAGTAAATTATATTTTCTTGTACGTATTAAATATCAAATCATGATCTGGTGATGAATTATCATCAATCATAGCTGTAATGTTGTTTTGAATTTATGTGTTATTGTTTACTTGCGTTCTTTGTAATTTAACTTAGCTTTTAAAATGTGTACGTTAATGTAAAATTTAAATATTCTTTAAATCTTTAACTTTTATCTATTTGCACTTAACTAAGTGTTCTAAAACCCTGTATAGGTTTAAAAAAAAATACAATAAAAAAAGGTATATCTAATGACAATTGATTTATTAACATTGTAACAATTTCATATTTGGTTTGGACTCTCTATTTGTGGACTTTCAACCACTATACGACGAAGCTTACAATTTAATTATCCATTCAGTGAGCTTTCTGTGTTCATTACACGTGCGAAAATGATAAGCTAATTAAACAATACAGGTCATCTGATGTGAGATAAGCTTTCTAATGTTAATTACAGATTATTTAAAAGAATAACTCTTGTTATTTCATGGTGTTTATGTATGTTGATCGAAAGTAATTTTTCAACTTTTTCGGAGTAAAAATATTTTGGATTTTAACGGTCCTAAAACATATTTATTTAGTTAAATAACAATATAGACTTTACTCATTACCTAAAAATCTACGATAAAAATGTCAAACTATTATAATTAGAAACATATTAAATTCAAATATAACTGAAGTAATACAAAAAACTAATACAAGTATTACATTACATATTTTCTAGGAAACTACTTATCGATATATGTAACTTAATATCTATTGTTAAGGTATTGCAACTGCATGTAATAGCAATTTTGAAATCATGTAACTACTGTACTTAAACCTTATCTGACTGGATCAAAATTATCATTTAAGTTCGAAAAGGAAAGTAAACACTACATTATGCGACAAAACCTATGGAGTAAGAATAGGGTTTTACCACAGTGCAGAGATATATGAGTAAAGATACGATTACAATTATTAAAAAATAATTAAACAGGATTTTATTCTATACTAGAGAACACTAACCATATAGAATTTCCACATACATTTCACTGTATGTTTTAGGGTAATTATACTCATTTACGAAATTTTTTTAGGCAAAATAACTCAATAAGGAGGTCATGTTTTCAAATATAGCCATAAAAGCTTCTACAAAAGTTGTTTTATTAAATAATTCATTTCCGACTAACAAGGTCCAGGACTTGTTATAAAGCTTTGACATCTATCCTTCCTTCATGGTCTACCCTTTGATAGCAATTAAAATAACTTTATTAAAAAACACTTAAGTTTAAGTAGGTAATAAAACCTATAAATAACATAATAAATAAATAATAAATTAAAATACCTTTCAGTTGTCAGACCGTTTAGGCTACCATGAGCTCAATTCAGTTAGCAATCATTCGTCTAGAATTAGTAACAGCAAAGTTCTTCTTTCGCGAATTATTACCAAAATTCATATGTTTTTATAATTTTATCTCTGACTGATAGTGGAAGACAAGTGTTTAGTAATGTAAGCAACTAATTATAGAAAACATCTTTGTTTTGTCAAAACCAGAAGATTTGTCTTAATCCATTATAAATATGTGTATATTTTTGTTAACTGTCAGTAAGTTAACTGCATCACTGTATGTAAAACAATTCGTGCAGCACACGTCACGAAGTTACGCTCGGTATTGTAACACCAGGAACGAATAACGATAATGTACTGACATAATTAGAGCATTATCGTGGCCTAACATGGAATTAATTTCATCTAAGAAAATTTAATAGGATCACAACATCCGTGTTACGAATTTCTCTCGTTTCTTCAGCTGAGACGAGATATAGCGTAAGTTATATTTGTAAGTTATGTACTTACGTCATATACAATTGACTTGATTTATTAATCGAAAATATTAAGCGGAGATCTATATCATAAAAGTAGTTTGTCATTTGAGATTTGAACCAAAAATAAACAAACATAAGTAAAAGGTAGTGTAATAATAAATCACTAGATGGCGTTAAAACAAAATTGGTACGTTTGTTAAAGATAAAATCTGAAACCTATGTAACTCGATCCCTAGATGGCGCTTCACCAAAAACTAAAAAAATATCTCGAGAATTTGTACGCGACGTCGACTTAACTCAACATGTATTTTCTATATTTGAAACCGATAAAACAAGTAAACAGAAGAAGTATTTTAAAAGACTGTGTACATAAGAGCAATTCAGTTAGCAAGAATTAAAAAAAGTTCTTCTATATCAATGTACCGCTGGTACGACAATAATGAACTGACCTGGTGTTCGCGTAGTTTCCGCATCAGTTCGTGGTACGGTGCAGCGCGAGCGGCAGCTAACGATGGTGGTGGTAGGCGACCTTCCATTCCGTGTAACCAACGACGAAGGCAGCGGAGCTCGTGGGCGGTGTCTGGGTAAAAATTATAAATCTTATATAAAAAATGAAATGTTGGCGTTTATATATTATGACTTTTAAAACGTTGTAATGTTTGTGACCATTTTAAAAAAAATATGTTATGTAAAAGTACCTCTAGCAAGGGTTCAAATACATAGAAATCGGCAAACTTAAAAAAAGCCTGTAAAATGAATATTTTAAAATATATTCGTTTTATTTGATGCTTTTAATTACATTCGAAAATATGCACATTACTTTAAAATATATTCTTACCTTAAACTTACCTGTACTATACTGTACAATGTTATTTAAAAAAACTGGCTTTAGCCTGTATAATACATAATCTTAAGTTATCATAACATCGATCATGTATTTATCAGTTGTTAAGGTAAAACCGATAATAATCTACCTGAGAAATTCAGTTTATTATATTAGAATGATATGTATGCAAAAGACATATTGTTTTTTACTATTAATCTATACCGTTAGATGGCAGCACAACCTAATAACAGTTTACGTAAAACTGCCTTTAGATGGCAGGTATATAATGCAACGGATTTGTAGATTTGGTAAACAAGTAGCCAGATATTAGTACTTATTAAGAGAAGAAATCTATTTATACAGTATAACTCGGATATAACGACATTCAAGGGAGCGGCGATACTATATCGTACTAACCGGGTGACGTACAAAGCGGACGGATTATATATGAATAATATATACGATACGAAACCAAACTTGAGTTAACATTATAGTCGCTGTGTACTGACACATATATTGACTGTATAGATTGACTAACCAACAGTATCGGAGTTCTCTCCATCACGCTGCTGCTGTTCCGGACTCAATAGCAGACGGAGGCTCTCCCACTTTACATTTAGATGTTCCACCCGCCATCCCACCTGGAATATAAGATATAACGTCACCTTGGGTCTGTAATAGACGGGTTTCCCGAAGGTTTCTTCAGGGAGTTAAAGCATTAAAACTAACAATCGTGACGTACATGAGTACTAATCATTTAAATGAAAACTTAATAGCTTCTATATAGACGTAAAACTTATAACATTCGCAGTAAGCGCGATGAAACAGTTAATTTAAAACCAGAATTTTGAAAGTCTCCCAAAATTCAGTAATTTGTAGAGAAACATATCATTGATATTTTTTTCATTTTTAAAAAGGAGATTTACCTCAGCGCCCGCCTCGGGTATTCTGTCCAGAATTGCAGAGGACTGTTCGAGAAACTTCGCGCGACGTGGATCAGCCGACACCAGCTCAGACATACGATTCTAAAAACGAGTTGACACTCTTTGTAGTTTCATTGTTAACACCATGATTTTTTTTAACATACATACACACAATATGTTTTCAATATTCCTGTTATCTAAAATCAGCTTTCAGAGAGTATTTCAAACAACCTTTCAGCCACTATTTAGACTTTTTTTTAGTTCTATGGCCATAACGCTAACCTGAGTGTCCACGGCGAGTATACTGACTGAGGTCGAATTAACATACATAGCTTTTAAATTCCTTAAGCTTTTTTAAGCTTGCATAAAATTAAGCTAGTCCAAGCTTTAGTTAAAGTTATAGTTCGAAAAACACTACTACTATAATTAAGACCTGGACTTACCTGTGGAATTTGGACTAACTAAAAATCAGTTTAGACTAGGCTTTGCCAACAAAAATCTGAGTAAGCTACTTGTATGTGTCTATTTCTAAAAGTGTGTCTAAAAGTACCTTTCTGAGCTTTCTGTTTGACAAATTCTCTGGACTAGAATATATTTCCTCTTGCACATATGTCAGCCATTGACAGAGCTCAGTGAACTCAGATATGAGCTGACTCAGCGACCATTGGCGGTTGAAGGTGGATGTAGGATTAAGAAGTCGTGGTCTATTTTGCAGTACTGACGAGTTATTTGACAATAATTCGCCGTTCGCTTCCTGGAATTAATTAATATTATTTTAAGATTAGGTAACTAGGTGGTGTAATCTGTATTTCGATTAAGCATCGTTCAAAAAACTGGCTAGTTTGTATATTTTTAAAAACATAAGATACCCGTCATCCTACCTAGTAACAAGGTTGCCAACTAACTGACAAACTACAAGCCCTAGTCCAAAATTAGTATTATATGTTTTAAATATTTTTTTCAAATATTGCAACCTTTAAAGTGCAAAATTACTGTTCAGATCTCTAACAGTTTAGACTTTATTCAAAAACTGCAATTACCTTGCAGCTATCTATAATTTGATTATCCATTATATAGTCATAGTGGTGCTGCAGCAGAGGCCACAGATCGTCAGCCACGCTACCACCACTCGCTGCAGAACCCCAACTTCTGCGCCATGCTTCGCGACACGGCTCTTTTCTGAAATTCGAAATAATTAGATTAATAAACAAACGGTCAAAATCATAATAAATTTTATATTCCTTAAAAGGTTATGTAACTAAACAGATCCGATAAAAAGTTTTTATTTTACTTTAATGTCAATAATATACGGCAATTGTAAAGGTTAATTGGACCAGTAATTAATCATTCATCTATTTATAATATAAAAAACTATATATATATATATATATAAAAAAATATTATGTGTTTGATATTACAAAGCTAAATAAAACAAAAATGACAAGGCAGGCAGCGGTGGCTTGATCTTCGGAGGTGATACCAGGTGGTACCAGATACCTTTCTTATCTTATCTATATATATCTCTCCTTATCTATTAAAAACTATGACTCTGCTTTTACTAAAATATTGCAGTTATACAAAACCCTAACACTTATATATATTACAAAATATATAAATAACTTCAGTTTTTTGTAATATCAATATATTAGCAAAACAACAACATCACCATACTGATATCTTCTTTTTAAAAATAAAGTTATTAAATCACAAATAATAAAGAAAGATTATATATAATTCAAATACTTTATGGACATTATACGTGTACGTGATACATCATCATTCCAGCCATCAGACTACAATAAGTCTGTTATGTATTTCCGAACCGTCAACTTAAAACAACGCGTCATTCTTTCTTAGTCACTGTATTACAAACTTCCTTTGATAACACCTGATTAACGTTAAGTGTTTGAAAACTAGGATAGGGATATGTGTTTATAGATTAGTTTGCTTACATATTACAACATTCCGGTGAAGATAAATGTTACCCGCATGCTTTAATATATGAAAAAAGTCAAGTAATTAACTGTATTGCATAGTATGTGAAATTAACTCTTTCCCAAAGGGTAAACTTCAATCTCGTTAATATTGTTTTTAACTTGTGAAATGTGGTGTATAAAAAAGGAAAATATTAATAATGTTATATAAATTTAGATTTAAATCGTCTATATTTGTTTTTGTAAAAAAGCAATAGTTAATACCTCTTTTTGGTAAGACTATGATACGGCCTCTCGAGCTGTTCGCCAAGTCCGTTTGGGTAAGCGGCACTTTTCAGCGAAGACAGGGAGAAGCTACTCTTCATAGCCGAATTCTCGAAACCTGGAATTTGTATAATTAATTTTTTAGTTATATATGCAGATTGTTAATTCTAAATTAAATTACTATGCATATATTAAAATTCTCTTACTCTGCAATTTTAAATTACGATTAGGTTTTTGCCTCTAATTTCAAGAGCGGAATAACATCACAACTTTAAATGTATTAGCCAGAAATTTATATATAATATGTATTAAATATATACGTATAACAAAGGAAATAATAGAGATAATAGATCTGATTAATTTATTTCTTAGGTAAAGGCGACTCTTAGTGCTCGACTTGTGACTGACTTTGAATCCTAAGTGAAGATAATTATGAATCAACTATTAAAAATAAAAAACAATACTCACTTGCAGACATTTTGTCTCGATTTCCGGAAACCAACAAATCAATTTACATGTAAATCAAACTTTAGCTTCCTTTTGTACTCTCTTTGTACTTATTCACTTGGTTCAATTCCAATGTATTACTAAATCTTCGTTAAACTATTGCGACTAGATTCGTTTATTAATAAATAAGGCGTCTTAATCATGTAATCTTAATAGATTCATGAATTTGAAGAACTAATATCTGTTTGGTGAGTGTGTCGGTGGTCACATTTTGTTTTGACAGGTCTTCCCTGGCCCTCCTTAACTTGCTTTGTATCTGTAATAAGAAATGTGTATTAAAGTATTGACACTAACTGTCTATTTGTAAACAACATAAAATATATAGAGACACTTTTAATTGCAATGTTGTCATAAGAAAATGGTCCTAATGGAAATAGCACCATTTATTACTGGTGTCGAAATATAATACGTTTCCGTTTCTACTATATTATTAGTTAGATATAACGGCTATTGACACCAAAACATAAGAAATTCCAAGTCATTTTTATTCATTTGCACTATCGAGTTCACTCTATAGCATACATATATATATACAGATTCACGACATACTAATTATACAAATGTAACGCATATAATAGGCATACTAAAGTTAAGACTTTTGGAATATCACCGTAACATAAACCACGAATACCAAATAATCACCATGACAAATACTTACAGCCCTACCGTTCAATAACTTTCACTGCAAACGGATTGTTTTCGACAAATATCTAAGGGCATGGAAAGTGTCTACGGGTGGCCAATTTATGTTTATTATTTCACACCAATTTGTTAAATACTGGTAATTTTAACCAACACAAACAACGACCCGACATGTACTTGTTAACATGATCTGCGGCTTTTCTTTTCTCACCATTGATTAAAAATTTACAAAACATAATAAGGTATGAGAGTAGCCTACAGCTTAGGTATACTAATCTTTTAATCATCGTCTGTGGTAAACGTAATGTAAACATTGGCGTATCCGTTTTATAATTGTAATAAATACGATAACTATGCATACACTTGAGTTTATACATTATACTTATCTATTGCTCAGAGATAGTTATTATTTCATTATTACTATGAAAGAAAATACTGAAAGTGTAAACTGACAACACTGAAACGTCGACATAAAGGTATAAAACACGTAATGGAACTGACAGAGGTTCTAGTCTAATAGGGTAATATGATTGCAGACAATGCATTTATATTAGGTTTTTATGCCATAAACAAAATCAAGTTAGAGATATACAATAATATACGCCATTATTTATACACAAAACATATTATAGTCCATTAGCATGCACCACTAAAAATGCTTCGCTCACGCAACGTAAAATTCATTAGGACAAAAATAAATTTGTCACAGCCCTTCGGGAACTAAAGTCGTTAATAGAGATATTATTTTTAATTCACAACAGGCATACCACCTTGACATTAGCCCTATGATTAATTACACGTTCATGACTTTAAATGTGAGGAAGCGAACGGGGTTGACACAACATCCTACCATAAAAAAAAAACATTTTTTTAGCCAAAGCCAAAAAAACACAGATATCTCAAACTACTTAACAACCGCTTCTTCACTTCCACTATCATTACTAAACATGTCAAAATATATTCTGATGGAGAGTTCAGAAAATTGTTGATGTTATGAGAGGCATTCGAAGGGCCATCGACAATGAAGCATTGCACTACAGACTTTAATTCAACAACACCTTCGATGCTAGAAGCAGCTGCAACTACTGCACTATCATTAATCCATGCAAATTTACGCTAATGCGGCGTTAAACGACCCAGATATAAGATAGAGATTGCTCTAACAATTGATATTTAGATCAATGTGATCCGTATGGAAAGCATGAAGCATGTTTTGCTTTAAACAAACATTTACTTTCTAATAACCCGGTCGCTTCGGGTCGATTCGTCCCTCAATAATTTGTGTAATGTTAGTAACGGTGTTATATTGATTGTTGTTTCGTTGCGTCAACTAAACCGTAAGCGAATGGTCTACAAGATAATTATTTTATAATACAACGCATTAATATGTTCGTTGAAAAATTAACAATGAATTCTATTTATTTTGATAGCGATTCCGATTAAAATTACACGGTAAATTAAATATTAATCGCAGTACTTAAATTAGAAAACCAAATTAATTTCTTGGTAGATTGAAAATGATGGGAACATTCAAAACAATAAATTAATGTTAAAGACAAAAGAATTAACAAAATTAAATTGAACCCAACAGCGATTAAGTGTGTGTGAAAGTGTAAATATGAGAATTCGTTATTTCGATCACTAGATTAAAATTATGATAAATGACTATACCACAATTACGCGTGCGAAATGTTTTAACAATATGGCTTTCGCGAGTCAAAGCTTATTTAGAAATCATAGTGTTACACGGATGTGAATATAGGAAAGATTGGAAATAAATATCTAACCGATGAGATATTAGTGAAGTAGATATTTTTGAATATGACACCGATAAACATTAATTAAAGAAAATATGGTCTCTCTATATTTTGTAACCAAAAAATTCCAGGTTTACAACCGACCAGGGAATAGCTGCACGCAATTATCCCCTTTAGCCTCCGACATATGTCACTCGTCTGACTTTGTATTAAACGCAATATTTAAATATTTTCATATATAAAAGTAAAAAATATAAATCTATCGTTGGTTCGCTTATAGTAATGATTTTCATGTTTAGATCAAAAACTATAAACTGTACCGTAATAATGTTAAAACGTAACTTATTTGCTTATGTAATTAACGATTTCAAATTGAAGCTTTAAAAGGCATGATAATAAAGTTTTAAGTGCATATAATTTCTACAAAGTGTACAGTTTAATTATATTAAGCGGATACATAATAAGAAAGTTATTATATAATATGTATTATTATCTACTGTCGTGCCTACAACCCGATTGGTACGCAAGAATTAAAAAACCTAGCTATTACATATAGTACTTTAAATTATAAACAATAAAATTCCATTCAGTCAAATGATAGACAAGAAATCGATATATAAAACCACTTTTTAAAAATGCCATAAGCAATTAAAATTTTTTCGATATCAAATGAAATCTAGTATGTTAAATTTAATGTTAAGACACTACAGTAAGGAACAATTTTATCCCTATCCGTCACGGCTTCGTGGTTGGGCATTACAATGGTGTAATTACGAGCGACGGATCAAAAGGATATCACGGTTTATACAGATGTTCATTTACATCACAATTCTTCAAAACCGTATAAATATTTAAGACACTACAGAATATATTTGTTAATATTGTGCCTTAAGAGTTATTTAATGGAAATTTTAAGTTTATTTCCCACAATAGAACGTGCAAACGTGTAGTGGTTATATTAGATATTTTCAGTCTACTTAAAACAGTCGTACATTCATACTAGGACCATAATCTAATTACCAACTACGAACGGTATAATTAATTATATTTGTTAATGTCGTGCATATAACACTTATGTATCCTTTATACTAATTCCATTACAATATTCTACAGATGATATCATTAATAGTTTCTATTTAAAACATACTGTATAAAGCTTACCAAAATAACACTTGTACCAAGACGAATTAGATGGTATAAAAAGGAAATTTTGACCGGTGGAATGTTGGGAAGCATTGACCCTAATGGGACCCAGGATAAATTACACTTAGATTACTGCTTTTAACAATTTCTCGGAAGGACATGAGATGATTGTTATCAATTTTGAAATATAACAGATTATCTCCAATCCGTTTTTATTGAAAGCAGACAAAGACAAGCTTTAGAACTTAGCGATTATCGACAATTAGGTTTCAAATAACAATATTTGACCAATATTAGTAAACCCGGGTTTTTTGCGAATAAATTAACGAGATCAATGTACAATCAATTGAGGCTTGTCTGAGCAATAATTAGATTATAAAACTTTACGTTTCCCTGTACGTTACCTGGTGGAACCAAAAAGATCTTTAAATCTAGCCTTCTCAGTGTACATACAAATATGATCGATTCTGCCTCTAGCAAGATATTAATTGCATGGCTGCCCTAAACATAAACTATTCACATAAGAGTTCAGCAGTTTCGCTACACACATCAGCATTTAACACAAACACACTTTCGCTATGTTATACTATACAACATAATAAAGATAAGACAATGCATGTTACATTTTGTTATGCTCGATTTCTTTCGCTTCGATAAAATCTCATTAAGCTTGAAGCAATCTCTGAGATTATTGTCTCAGAAGAAAGCTTACGTTTCCGCAATAATTGCTATGATCGATGTGTAATGAAAGTCACGATCATTGGGATTCGTCACATGACAACGCTGACTATTCTATAAATTAGACAATTAGTTTTAATTCACTTGTAAGCGCCAACAATAAAAGGACTTTTTTACATATAGGAAAAATTTACCCCCAAACTAAACAAAATACATCGTTTTTCTTCAGCTGAGTGGATTAATGGGATTAAGAAAATACTAATTTGACATAAGAATCAGACCATGAAATTTCAAAACAATACGTATGCATTCAAATAACTCAATACCTTACAGTAATTGCAAATCAATGGCGGAGGGTCATTACATCGGCTTTCAACGATAAGCTACAATAATCTGATGTACAGTTAGAGAAAAAAGTACCGCTTCGTTGGAGCTACAATTTGATGTTTCAAAGCTAATAAACTGCACTTATTCCGATTATACTATTACAAAAGATATTGAAAGATGAGTTAATCCGACATTTATTTGACCGCCTATAAATTCCATATAATTAGTAAAAAAAATAGTTCCTGGTTCGTAAACAGATTAAATATTCAAATGTAAACAATACAAATGCTCTATTGAGATGTAACAAAGTGAAACGATAATGAAACTGTTAATTTTTAAATTACATGTTGCACGTTATAAATTTCAAGTGTTGAGACCTCACAAAACATAAGTACGTAATAGCCATTAATTTGTTTGAAGGGCCAAGTTCAAGTGTGAACGATTTCACTTTTCACTTGTCAAACAAGAGTGAGAGTATACACCATATAAATATTATCTATCATGTTCCATTCAAGAAAAATACGAATCGTATTTACCCTATAGTACCGTACAACATAATTTGAACTTTGCCATAGTGTTATAAAGTCCACATTACATTGCATTTGTTAAAGTTTCACTAGATGATTTGAGAGATAAGAGTTTTACTAAGAAAAGGTATCAATAGTTTCAAAGAACTACTAAAAAGCTTAAGTAGCTTTCGAAGTAAACACCAAATAACAGCTTCGATTCAAATTCTATGGACGTAAGTGGATGTGTGCAATATTCCAAAAGGCAACATTTATATTTTATTCAATCGTGCGTACCAGTAGATAAATTACCATATCAGAATACTAAAACTCAACAATTAAAATTGTACACGATCCAATTGAAACCAATATTTTTCTTAAATCAAATATTATTAACCTCTATACCGCAAATACTTCCGCAAAATTGTAACAAAATACAAGCAAATTAACCCAATTACCAGTATAAAATAGCGTGTTATGTTAACAGATCGTTATAACGTGTCTAGAACTTGCAACTTCAAACTGTTATACTCCATACCTTAGCGATTTGCGTGACAAAATATATAGCTATGCCAAGCACGCGACGAAATCCAAAAAACAATTTAAACTAAAGAACTTTATGTAAATAGGTCGAAGCATTTCGTTTCTATTAACGCTGTAAAATTCCAGTAACGAAGTAAAGACCACAAAGGAATATTTAATTTCCGCGTCTCGAGTTAATTTTAACCTTCGATACGCTAGTAGAAACGGTACTGACATACCGTTACACGTTTGTCAAACTCAAATGAAATAGTTCTTTAAGAAATTGATCGGAGTCCTGAGTAAATAATTATAATTATAACAGAGATAAACAGCACTTCTTGCATATCATTTTCATCTGACATTATTAAATAACACTAATAGTAATTGTCACCGAATCTCTAAGATGCTTAAAGATTATATACATTGTGGGATAGTTCATTAAATCGGTTAAGGCCGTGAGTCTGGCCGTGTATATTTGTGACAATTGTAATAACTACTCTAAATACTAACTCACTTAATAATCTTTTAGTTGTAACAGGAAATCAAATAAGGCTTATTTTTTTACTCTTCAACGCATTACGGTTATTTTAAATAAAGCAACAGTGCTTTATTATAATATGTATAAAGTTCATTAAAATTAAACCATAATTAAAGTCACAACTTATACTTGTCCCCTGCCGCACCCCTTTAATATCTTAACAGTTTCAATTTCCTCGTAGTAACATTATTTGTAACGTTTATCTATTCAATAGACGTGGAGGCGTTGATATTTGAAACAGGTTGACTTGCCGAGTCTCGTTCAATGTAAATTATATGTCGGCGTACGCGGCATTTATTCACGTGTGAATTCTTTCAATTGTAGTGCATGAAATAGCAGGTAACATGCGAAACGGTATTGGCATACTAATTACATTCAGATGTCAATATAGAGGGATAATAATTGTCGTACATATTATTTATTCTAAGTAAATTTTCAATGTTCATCACCATTCATCATTCTTGACATACAAAAAGGTGATCAACCTACATTAAATCAAAACGTCCACAAAATTTTATAATACTTTTAGATTTACAAATGATAAACCAAAAGTTGCTCAAACAAGTCGCAGAGTGTTTCAATGACGCTTCCGTTTGTGTCGAATTATCTTATTAGATCGTCTGTACAAAACGGCTTACTTACGGCAAACCCACTTATTTGAGAAGTTTTTATCTCAAATTATAAATCTCCTTCAAGCACTCGACGCCCATTCAATACCATAACCAGAAAGAAAGGTTGCATTTCTTAGAATTTTCACTAGTCAATGTACATCAAAAGTGGTTCAACAAATAAGCAGCGTGTCGCTTTCTTGTGAGCACACTGCCAGCATGAGAAAGCTAAGGATAGGGTTGTCATTGACTTTTTTAAAGTGTGATGATTGATGCATTGAGTAAATTCTACAAGCACACGCAAAGAAGGCTTTACTTGCAATTGTTTCTATAGAAATAAAGTAAAATGTTTCACCCGAAATTACATATAGGTATCACAAACAAAATATTCCATCTTTTTTTTTAAATTTATCCCTAAAGGTGTTAGCCCTATCTAACCATAAGTACCTATCATAGGACAGATGAATCACTGACCACTATTTCATAACCTCGTATCATGATTCACGACAAATACATAACTTAGTTATGAACTCAGTGTTACGAACAAATATGGATATTTATACTCAAACGCTCTCATTTTCGAGTAGGTTTTTGATTTTGGTACTATTCAATTTGACTATGTACATGACTATGAGTTGTGAAGTGCTTACAAGTCATCATCATTGACAAAGAAACGATAACGTAATTCTCATGTAACTCTCCATATACGTTCTAGTAGTTATTTTGATATATCAAACGGGACGTGGCAAGGGTTACACCGATGTATATTCTAATTTAAAGTCTTGCGACAAACAGAATTCCTAATAAGCGCCTTACATCCTGCGAGTGACCAGTTGTAGAAACAACGTGGGTATCTGGTTACAACCGGTTTGCGGTACATCGTTGCTACAAAGGACACCCGACACCAACAACAGACGTAATATGTATTATGTGTATTGTATTGTAGAAATAATAATATTTATTATTAATCAAACCAACATAGAAGTAGATTGTTTCCTTTAGATATCTTTTAATACTAATTGTCATAAGTTTAAGTCCAAAACTGCAAAGCTTTTGAAATGGTATCGTAAGAATCAAGATAAGATCGATTCATTCCATCGATTACCTAATCTGTCGTGGCGTTACGGCACTAGGAGCGGCATTCTATGAGCCAAGGCCAGCCGTCATCTGAGCGACACTTTGAAATTTTCACGGTGCTTGATTTACTTAAATATTCAATGTGTTAGTTTAGACTTACATATAATAAATGAAAAAAACACCAGGCGAAATATATTATAGGTAAAAATGCACAGTCTGCTTTACCAAATTTTATAATTGGGTTACTTATTTAAGAGAAAAGAATTTTAAGTTTTAAATTCCGTTTCAATTTTTGCAGGTACATATGTATATTTTATTCTTATTATTACGTAGATTATTTGTCACACAACCATGGCTTTCCTGTTCCTTAACGACTTGCTACAAAATAATACCATGGCATCTTAAAACCTTAATTTACATCATGATCAAACACATAACGAATAATTCACAGTACCTTACTTCCTAAACAAATAAAAATTTACCTTAACAATTTAAAAGGAGACCTTGAAATTATATATGACGCCTCGTGGTGTGGCGCCTAAACCAGTCGAGAAAAACAGTCAGAATGTAATTAAAGTCTCATATCGAAGACATTATTTAGGCTTGAGTTAGCTTAGAGTTAAAAAGATACTACGGCTATTGCTTTTTTTAATCTGCAAAACAACAAAACTAAAGAGCTTATTACAACAATGCTATATCAGAAGTTCAGAAGGTCTTTACAACCCAAAAGTTGAATTAACTGTGATGTGATTACTAAATCGGGTCTGAAGAGGAATATACACTATTAAATTCTAACCGATACCTATTCTTAGGCGTCCTAAAAGAAACAGTGCTTCTGGCGATTCATGTAACGTTCGTTTCCGTGTGGCTTTCTAAAATCATTAGCGTATACTATTGTAGTCTAATACGCGAAAAAACCTTATCATTAATCAATCTTTAATCTAAATTAATATGAATGTACATGTGTATGTTATAACGGCATGAAGCAAGAAGTATCGTACGCTGGAAGCTAACTGACTAGGACTCATTACTATCAGGAAAGGCGAGTATGTATAAATCCTGTTGGGCTGAGGTGCGTAAAATGCATCAATTTTCTACTGTCTCTTCTTTCCTGTATGGACCAAAATTACAACGTGGTAACAAATCATATTCAGTCAGTCAAAATATCAAGTAGATAATATATTTCTTATGCAAGGTATTACTTAATACAATTAGAATTTATCTACTTTCGAGAAGTGAATATGATACTAACATATTAAATGACGTCATTTAATAATGAGCATTTATTAACTCAATGAAAAGCACACAGCCTTGAAAGATCCGTTACAGAAAGGTCGGCTCATGGCCAATAGACACTTTTGGTCAGTACACCGCATACATTACAGTTTAGTAACGACATATAATATGAAACTATTACAAAACAATAAGAACAATTACATTAAACCTACCAAACTTAAAATGTTTAGTTACACCGTTTAAGAACAACTGGATTTCGTTTTGATTTTTTTTTGGATTCGCCTTTGTCGGAAGTAGGAAGTATTAAAATGTAATTTTCAACAATAAATAGAACATATCAGGTAAAACATGTTAACTATTACAAAACAACTGACAGCTCTCATTTAATCTGACGGAAAGTGTTCACATGGTGCTTGCTTCACGGAAGAGCAACCCACCAATTACCTTATATTTATTTTATACTAAACTAATAACATAACTAAATCATTTGTATTCATTGTAAAATCGTTAAACAGCACATACATTGACTGTTAGGCAGAACAAAGTTCACCAGGTCGGCTAATAGTAAATAATTGTATTTCATGCAACCATTATACCTTTCGATAGTAATACTTTTAAACTCGTATATATATGCCATGATTTCAGAAGAGCGTCATCTCTTAACACGTGTTAATTAAAAGTCAGATACATTTAGTGTGGAAACTGCTTTATTACTCAGGATAATATTATAAGTATACATTGCTAAAGAGTAACTAAAGACTTTCCTAAATGCACAGTAATAAAACCTTTAACCTTTTGCCCTAAACACTTGCTCTTTCATTCAGTTTATGAGGTTTGTCGATTACATTGCACAAACTGTTGCACTACTGAAGCATACAAAGCGTAGGGTTGTCACCATCCGTACCAGATTTATATTGAGACTAGTTATAGATGAAACGTAATATTTAAACAAGTCAGAATAAAGTCTGTGTACAAATGGTTGTTTTTCATAATAAAATTATTTATATGGTCATATTATAAATAATTTAAGCTGTTGAACATACTCACTTTGACAATATCTTTTGAAGTAATCAATGTATGTTTCATTAATATTATCCTATGTTATATATCTACCTACCTTCTTCGTTAATTAGTTCATGTATATCATTCGCATTTATATTTTCAGGCATACATTATTATATTGGGAGCTATTTTACGAACAACCCTACATCCAACTATCAGCCAGTCACACCCAGTTTATTATCATTGCGTCCAGACAATCGTCACGATTTACGAATACAAGCAATTTACCACAGACAAGTTTAAATGACGAATAGCAAGATTTTAAAGTTATTTTGAACATATGATGAAAAACGTTCTTTAATTTAAACGTTGTTTTATTTATATAATATAACGCTCTCTTTTCGTATTTATTTATACTAATAATATACTAGTACGGTAATTCATAAAATATAGATGAAAATATATAATGCACAATAAAAACACCATTTATGGAGAACGAAATTTTCGTTGGGTTATCTTTCTACTGAAAAAACTTACTATCTTTAGATAGATTTAGACTAAATATACGGTTAGTAGCATAAAGCAAAGTGTCACAAGTTTGTCGTATAGTATCGCACCAAAACTATCGTGAATTAAATACCTAAATCAATCATAACTCATTACATTTAATCGTATGGTCATTTGTCTTAATTTAAGAGAAATTTTGACGTAACAATCGCCTACGCATTAAAATGGCTACATAACTTATTTAAAATTACTAAAAGATACCCACGCAAAACGTTGAGTGTGGAAAAATGCAGGTACCTATCGAAGTTTACTTTAAAACACGATACTTTTACATTTAACAATTGTATAGAACTATAATCACAATTGTATGGAAAAGTATCACCAACTTACATATAAATATAATTATCAAGAACATTAACTAAGAGGGAGAGACTTACCAGGGAAATTTAAAGCAATTTACTTGTAGGCGAGATTAATACAATCATAAAAGGGCACGTTTAAAATAACGTGTCTAGTGTAGTTGTGATGTTGAATTTTAATTATGTTAGTCGAATTTTATGTCCACTTAAGCAGCATCTAAGTATTTCAAAACTTACTCAAAAACTTTAAAATTCATACATTCTTGGTAACTCAATATAATTAAGTGAGATTCACGTTTCTTTATAAATTATTAAATTTTAAAATTGTGTATTCATTGCTGGGTTCCAAAGGTCAAGTTGCCTTCTTCGTTTCATTTATGTATTTTCGAAACGCTCAATTAATCGGCTTCAAAAAATTATCTACGCTAAAAGAAACTTGAATTCGCGCTTAGTGACCACTAAGATAATTTAATATACCAAAATCGTTATTTCACACAAACGTAAAATCCCATCAGATAATATACCACCATAGCTTAACACTATTCTGAACACAAGCAATAAATATAACTTGAAATGTTTCCACAAGCGCTTCTCAAATAAACTAATTGTAGTACCATGTCAGACGCATTAAAACTACCAATATAACACTTTAGATGCGTCTCAGAATTTTAACGCGTCCCTTTCTGGGCAATCTCAATAACTACTAGACATGATTTTTATACACTTAGTAATGCACTATTTATTTATTTTACCCTTTATTGCACTTAAACACTAGAAGCAAATGACGTTAACAGATCTTAGTACATATAAGAACAACGGGCGGCCTTATCGCTAATAAGCGATCTCTTCCAGACAACCCACACGATAAAAGAATACTTAAAATATAATAAGTAATACATTTAGTAATATATTTAGTAATACATTGTCCCGCATTCTTTTAATTCGTAGTATGGTAAAAGCAAAAACGTAATAAATTAATTAAACGATACACGAATAACTAAAAAAAACAAGAAAAAGTCTGAATAGTCTTATAACTCTATCGTCTCATTTGTCAAATTTTGACACAGACAGATAAGGAAAGCACACACTAAACCCTAAGATTAACACTAACATATTATTCTACATACCTTGAATTTATAGAGATTGGCCGCCAATTGAACGAGAATAGTGCAAAGCAGCGTTGATGGATTGAATGTACAGACATTCTTAATAGTAAAACGGTTAATGTGTATTCATAGAATAGTTTTACGAAAGGATTTATCGGTCAAACAGACAAATTGATTACAACGGTAATAAAGGTCTTTAAATTGATTCTCGGTAGTCAAAGTCAAAACCCATTTTGAAACATCTTAAATCTAAGTGATTCTACGCCAGTTCGTACAGGCTGAGAAGAAGCAGACAAGAAACTAGGCTTTAAAAAACGTAATTGAATCTTAAAAATCCCGGTTAATTGTCATTGGAGAAAAAAGGATGTGGGATTCCTTCCTATTCATCAAATGAACCACAGATTCGCAAAAAGTAACTAAAACAGCGTACGCCTGCGCCGGTCGGATGCGTTGCGGTATTACGAGTTGGACCACTTAACTTGTATGAAAACCAGTTTTCAATTCATAAGTTACTTTATTTTTAATTTATCAGTCATCTTTACCTAGTAAACAGTGTGATACATTATCAAAACTAAATATATAATGGTATAAATCTCGTAATGTGAAAACTATTTAAGTGCGAAAACGACATATTTAAAAAAAAATATACACTTATAAGTAGACCGAAATGTAACGCCCACTCACATTGACATACCTAACTGTATAAAATATTTTCTCACAAAGCCTCTTACCTTATAAGTAAATAAATAAAGCATGTCATAGAAATATGCATCTCATATAAATAATCCGTTAGTGAATTTACATAAAAGTCATATAAATGCATAAAGGCAGTAAAAACTTGTGAACGGTGATATTCTTCACACATTAATTGGTTGGGAATTAGGATATGCAAAGCGTTAATTACATGTACAATGAATCATATTTTACGCTTTTTTTGTTCATGATCTCCTTGTACGGTGCTGTATATTATTGATGAGCATAAATTTCACAGATAATATAGAATTATGTATTTTTATTTTCATATGATTTCTTTAACTCATGCCACGCGTCACTATTATGCAAATAAATATTATAATAATAATGTTTTGCGTGTATAATTGATTTTTAAAAAAAAAATTGGTTTAATAATCTCACCTGACTCGATCTCTCGACTCGATCAGATTGTACTGTAAACACAATCACTACTTCAAAAGCCTTAATTTAAAAAAGTTTTAAAAAACATCCTAACAAAAAAATTGATTTCAATAAATGAACAGACCTAATAAAAGTTCGAAAGATCGTTCTAAAATCCAATCGAACAATTGGATACAACAATCGACAAAATGGTCTAGAGCCCAACTCTTTGTCCCACTTACGCCAATCTTAATTCAACGCATTGTACTGCTTAAATACAAAAAAAAACATTATTATAAGCCAAATAAAAAATATCGTGTATTAATTTAAGAAAATTCCTATTTCCAACCATCAATAACATAATAATTAGGAAAATGATAAGTATCATAGTAAAACTCGCAGTTTTCAAACAATTATCATTTTTATTAACAAATTTCGAAAGCTACCTATAACAATACAATTGTCCACTTAACAGTGAATTCGTTAAATTAAATCGTACGCAATAGCACCGGCACTTTAATTATTCGCAAAAATGCGTGCTCTACTTAAAACTCTATAGAATCATTAGCGAGTCAAAGAAGTAAATTTCACTTTCATATAAGATCTAAAAAAGATTTATCGTTCAAATCAATCAGCCAACTATGTATTGAGATCGCAATTATTGTCATAAAGATTTATGCGTCGTAATAATAAAGGCATTAAGAAAAATGTTGCATAAAAAAGTAATTGTTAGATATAACAAATGTAATAGAAAATTAATGACCACTTGCATTGCCGTAGGCATTAATTTCTTAAACTTCGATAGATTTCGTTTATGGTAATGGATTAAAAACTTCAGCGTTTAATGCTAACTACATCGAATAATTGATATAGAACATAATCGAATCAATTAAAAATGTTGTTAGGTTTAGTTGCGTCACTTCGTTTACAAAACATTAAATTCCTAGAATTTGATGTGGTAGACTCGGCCACTTCATGATTGTATGAATTAATTCGGTTAGCTTAAGGATAGGTTAATCAGAACATTAAATGCAAGTGAAAACAAAAGTTCAGATTATACATTTGTGTTGTATAACTTTAAAAGAAGAAAGAGATTCCCGAACAGATCTTCAAAGCGACTACAAAGACTAAGAAGATTTGTGATTATAGATATATGTGATACGTAGCGATCCTAAACAAAGTAGAACTTGAAGTCAAATAGACATGAAAAGTGCAAAAACAAAATATAACTAACCCAATTAAAGTTATATTGTCGAAAGGCAACACTTTCAACAGCTTAGAATATTTAATAACAAGTGAAAATGAATATACCTTACATTATAAATTGTCTCATGCTGTGAACAATGTCCTATGGTAAATTATTTAAGGCTCACTTTCGCTGTCGTTAACGTCGATGACATCGATAGATTAATGAAGAATGTACCGGTCGTAACTAGAAGGTTATTAATATGTAATACAAAAGCTGGATACAGGAAGTGCCAAGTTATGATAGAATCTGATACGGAAGTGCATAGATAAGGATTGATTTTAAAAATAAATCCGGTAACCCGATCTTACTTATACGTAGAAATAGTAGGCTATAAAAATCACTCCCGTAGTTTTGGAACAAGTCAAAACCAACGAGCTGTGTGTTTAGATACCGAGGTTACATAGACGGTACGAGTTACGAATTAAGTAGTATTTTATATTCAGCGATTGTAAGAGGCGTAAGTGTCGTTACTCTTTATATCGTCAGTTAGTATAATGGCTGACAATTATTTCGTTCGTTTCACTAGATCACAAATTAATTTCTATCAAACGACCAAAAGCCTCTACTAACAATCAATACGAGAAATTGACAGCCCAACACCTTACAAGTTATTATCATAACGAGTAAATTCAAAGTGAAAGCTCACATACACATTGATGAGTGCTTTAGTTTATGTAAACAATTTGTACATTATCGAGAAAGTGGACTGATACAAAGCGTTTGAACCATTAGTACAGACTATTGTTACTTATTACCATCACCCTATCTGTTGTGTACTACAAATACGTTAGTAGATATTTAACAGATTGATCGTATATTCTTTCTTACTGCTATTCTTCTTACTATAAAACTTCGCACGAGTTTACACTTAGCACGAGTTATGTGGAAGAAGCCCTCCGTTGCACTCAACCTTTATTTAAGTATACAGTTTTCGGTGTGTTAAATAAAATAATAATATTATTTAACGCAACGATTTTACGCAATTCAATATAGTGTAAAATAACGACTAGTTAAGTACTTTACTTTGATAAAGTACTGTTTCTTTGAAAAATAAGAGAGACTTAAGATTATAAAAACGATATTATTATGTGACTATTATGTAACGATGATATTATAGTGACATATTCTGTACTTCCACACAACGTAGGTACATAATAGAGACATGAGTCATCGGTCCTATGTCTCGACAACACGTGGTAATGTCCCACGTATGTAGCCTGCGTTCGTATGTACTATCTACTTCAGTACGCATAGGTTAACTGATGTTCCTATGACACATTTTTTACATTCGAAACAAAAATGGCCTCAACGCATCACCACTGTCAGCGGTTGACCTGTATACTCGTATGTGTATAATTTACTCACAGGGCATACTACAAGATTTAATTATAGGACAATTCGATTCGCGTAGTCACGTTCAAACTTCATGCTTAGTAAAATAGTTAATGTGTTAAATTACTGTACTTATAATATTTGGCAAAGAAAAGTCGAACCAGCTGTTGATGATTAGTGGATTTTCGACTCGAACGGTAAACTTTGTGATGATCTTGATCTAAGAAGTGCTTACTTATAAACTTATGACAATAGCATATAATCAGAACAGTAATATTTATTAAATAGAAATCCAAATTAAAAGCATAGCATCCTCCGCATTGCTTTGTTTTCGTATGTAACTAAGATATATTATATGTAGGCTGTGTCCTTGTTGAGTGTATAAAATCTGTAGGTTGGGTTAGGTCAAGGGTACGATCTACTTTTGGTAAAGCTTTATAATAACCAAAATTATTAATAAAATTAAAAAACATATTTCCCTTATAAAAAATCGCACATATCGTAAAAACCTCTACGTATTTCAATAACAGAAACCTGCAGTACGTAA
Source organism: Leptophobia aripa (assembly GCA_951799465.1). Taxonomy (NCBI): domain Eukaryota; kingdom Metazoa; phylum Arthropoda; class Insecta; order Lepidoptera; family Pieridae; genus Leptophobia; species Leptophobia aripa. Next base: position 3,984,776 of record OX637267.1, on the reverse strand, counting down.
AGGAACAATCGATATTAATAATTTCACATGAATGATGAAGAAGCAATTACCACGTGAATACTTAACACATGCGCCTTCAATGTTCCGAGAAACCGTTTTAGACATACGTGTACTTTGAACAAACATAATTATTACGAAATAACAACTGTGAACACTTAAACCATGGTAAGTAGGTTGTGTACACTTACATTAATTTATTTTTATACGACCCTTTGTTTTTTTAACCAACAAAAAAAAACCATATAAAATCTTACTCAAATTGAATATTACCATTATGAAGCGATAGTCACAATTCTAATTCTAATACAATAATATTGGACATTTATCCATTGCTGTGCAAGCGGATGTAGTCTCATTCATTTATATTTTTCCATATGGTATCTATTGTGTACGTCAATAAAATGCTTGAAGAGGTAATTGATATCGGTACCAAGGATTAAACTGTTTTCACACAGCTAAAGCTCCTAAGGATAACAGCCTGAGAAGATAAGCTTAAGGTATCAAAACGCAAATAACAGTGATCAACCAAAAATACCTATGTGCTATGAAATTCTAACGTGCAAGTGATATATGGAAATGACAAAGCAACTTTTAACAATTGAATATTATAGTAAAGTGGTAAGACCGTTTGTGTATAAAAACAGTTCAATGTATTGTTAGTAATTGCAAAGCGAAAGTGTGAAATGTACGATGTAGGGCAGTATTGATCCCGAGTTGTGGTTTAGGTCAATAACCAATAGCCACATTGTATGTAGAAACAATGATATATTTGTTACTTCTATGCATTGCTTAGAAATTCAAGTATGAAAGTTCATTTTTTTGTAACAGTTTCACGCACCACCACTCTTCAAATCAAATTAACTTTATTCGGGTAACTTTCCTACATATATGAATGTCAAATAATCAACGTGCTATCGGTATTATCGCGTCAAAAAAGTATGAAGTTAATTTCCATACATTCATGAAAAAAAAACCTCTCTTGACCTCTCCGTATATACAAACACAATATGTTGCAATGACGTCACGATTGCATATGGCACACAAAACATCAGTTTACGCAAAAACGTACGAACTTGAATGACTACAAAAATAATGTTCGGAACTTATGAAATAAATAATTAAATGCATTGGACACTTCAAAACCTATATAATGAAGACAAAAAGTACTTTACTAACATGTGTAAAATTAGAAAGTAATCTTGATTTTAACAATTAACAGATAAAACAGCTTACCCAAGGACTCTAACAACTAACATAATTTAACTGCATAGAACAAACGAATTAATTGTTATCATTGAATAAGGAACAAAACAAAATAACACTTCAGCAAGATTTTGAATCGAACCAATATAATTATATAATTTTTGCAAATATAATTGGTAACATCATTATTTGCATATGTTGCACAGCTGATCCCAAAAAAGAAACATTCGAATTGTGAAAACTACACATAAAAATCACACCTTACCAATTACCACGGTTAGTTTATAGGTGTATCAAATTCAAATCACTTTAAGATAATTGTATGCCGGATGGACGTAGGTGTGACTTTAAATACCGGAAAAACAATAATGTTCAACTACGTAAAGAAAGTAGGAACGTTGACAATTGACAATTAGATTTATTATTGTTGAGGTATTTGATATAATACATATCGCTAAGTAAGATAGCTTGTATTTTTCTTTTATTTAAAGCCGCTTATACATAGAAGCTTCTTGCAGCGTGAGAGAGGCTTAACAAGAATCGTATTCCACTCTATCGGAAGTCACGTACAATATCCAAGTTCAAATATTCCATATTTCCATAAACATAAAATATTGACACAGTTAAGAGAATTGTGCTATCAGCTACAATGCCACTTAAAGGAACAAAAGATTCAAAGCATCACATTATACAGCCTTATATGGATAGTTATATTGGAAACCAATTAGACGATTCACACGTTCTACAGTTTAACCGGTTAAAATGGTGTTAGCGGTAAAGTGTCGTTTGATATCACTTGACACATCACATATCCGTACTGCATACAATGTATCGATATAAAAACCTCTCAAAGAAACAAGATGATTCTTCGACTAAAAGATGTTAAAATAGTGTAACAGCCATGAAACAATAAAAAAACCTATTTGGTTTATTAAGATTTGATATATAATTTGAAAGAATTAAAGTTCATTTTGTAAATAAATTTCTCATAATATTTTCCATTCCGCCGGCCGGAGACGGCCTGTCTAGCTAAAACATATCCGATCTAGATTAGCCCCTTGGTACGGCTTCACATAGAAGATAGTGTTTCATCAGCTACATTTGCGTTTAGTTACCCTGACCAAGTTACAAAACATTAGTGGATTGAGATCATGGATTATGATTCGGGCTAATACAATTTTTATATCCAATAATACTAAAACATTAAAACCGAATAACATATAAAAGCAAAATAATCTATAAATGTAAAGCTGTTAGATAGAAATTCATTACGAAGAAGCAAATGTAATGTAAGTATTGTATTCAGTTCTTCTAATAATCAAGTCATGATTGAAGTATGTAAAAAATAAGCAATATCCAAAAGGACTTTCATGTAGAATTTAGAGAGAAATTTAAACTTTATAACCGGTGGCTATTGGCGTTTTTATTCAACTTTACTGCGAAGATAGCTCGTCTATATAAACCATTAAAGACAAAAGAAGCGTCTATATAAGTAATCACTTCCGCGAACAAAATCTAAATATATCACGACAAACAAGCCTTAAGCGTAATACAAACGGTCTCATTTAATTTTGACCGATTACGCTATTAGATGAATGAATAATTTCTATTATACAATTACCATAACTCACAATTTCGTTTCATTATAAACTTTAAGCTCACAAAAGTTGCTGCTTTGTTAATGTTTCAAACAAATATTATATGATTTATTCCTTTTTATTGTTTTCAGGTCACGTACATAGTTTTGTGATATATTATGCGATTAGTACGAATCTAAATGCGCTGAAACGAATATACTAGGACTGTTTCAGGATTCTTTGCTTAGGCAATTTCTAAATTGAGTAAAAGTATTCATGATATAAAACTTCTGCGTACTTTTTTATTTCATTTTAATTTCCATAAAAACTACAAAAAGTATACTAAATAATGTTACAGATTTCCGCGGTTTGTCTATACCTTAGTACAAGTAGATGAATATTTTAAAACTTCCTCGTATAATTGTCATAACTCAGGAACGAGGTCTCTATATCAAGGGCGGTGCATCGGAAGGAAGAACCTGCTGATATCCGGAATTCACACAGAAATATGTTTTTATCGGCAATTAAACTCAAAATTACCTCGAATATGGCCTTAATGGTTAATCCATTACAATACAGATATAAATTACTTATCTACTTCATTTAGTTATATATCAGAACTAAGTATGTATTTCAGCGATATGACGAATGTGCTTCTCGTAGGAATTGTGTAAATATGGTATTTTATGTGTTAAGGAACCTTAACCTATAATCCATATATTGTCTATCCATATATGTATTTATTCATTCTAGTATTATATTACATAAGCCAAACCGATTATGACAAAGTTTGATACGGATAGGATTATACTATTACTGTTGTATTGACATATAAAAATCGATTCATTTTCCGTTCGTTACCATTTCGTACTTCGCACATTTTAATCAAAAACACTTATTTAAAAATGAAAACTATTATAGTTGTTTTACAACTGTAATAGAAATTTAGAGATAATATACATTGTGAAGTTAAAAAACAACAGCAACAGTAAACTTCAAACTAGTGTCAAAAGTAGTATGGTAGTTAATAGAAAAGCGTAAATTCAAAGAGACAAGATTACCATCTGTTACATAAAGATTTAATAATTATGAAACACCATAGTCAGATGCACCTGCGGCTGAATGTAGACTAATTACAGGGAAGCGGATAATAATTGCCTCCAAAGGTAATTACTTTATTACAATAACATAGGAAAGTTGACTTGAACTCGCATACATCGCGACCCATGATAGCTATGTTTCAATTTCGGTATAGCATACAATTTATACTTATATTTTTAAGTTTATTGGTTATGCATGGTAATCTCATAAATAGTTTATATTAAATAGTATTTTATCGAGAAAGCCTAAACTCTATTTAACATCTTACATATAACAATACTAGCTTCAGTGTTTTAATAACTAGGATATATTTTTTAAATAAAATCGTCTGTGAACATTTAATGCTTGGCGTACGTTAAAGGAACAGATCGTTTTTTAAACATGCAAAGATCTGAGGGTAAGATAACACAAATAATTATTTATTAATGTAGCTCATAGTTCGTTTATTTGTAGGATAATTAAATTTAAACGAAAGAAAATAAGCATTTTGCAACCACAATAATATTCGTAGTATTACACGTAATATTCGTGAATAAGTATTGTAATACTTTATAACGCCACATTTACCGGAAACAATAATCAGAACAGGACACTTTTACTACATTCTTATTAATCCACAAATATTCGTTCCGTTTCTCAACTGGTTACTAAATTCCACAACACATATTTATATTTTTTTAATTTAATCATTGAATATATTAAAGGATGTACGGTGTATTAAAAGGATCATATTTTCTGGAACTCACTAAAACGATACTAGTCTAAAAACCTATCAAAACACCACTTATAGATTATAAGTTATCTTTAACTGGGCGGATGTACTACGATTAATTTAATTATCACATTATCATAGATCTGCAATAAAAACGATACGTACATACCAATATAAAATACAAATGCAAGCCTGAAGGCAAAACGGACATGCACACCGGAAAAAGGGCCCAGACTATTGAACTTTCCACCAATCAAATCGCGTTGCACATCACGGATTTCAAATATGACTCACGATATATCAGATGCCCCTTCAATATCATTACTGTCTTTTATTGTGCTTGATAAAGATATAGTTATTAGGCTATATTGAAGTTCATAATAGAGATAGTCATCAGAAGTGAGAAAATTGTTCTTATCTCATATCATCATAGGTCAAGATGTTAAATTAGCGGTAGTCATACCATTTACATACCTTCTGCTTTTTAATCGTATACGAGCAAACAGGTTGTGCTGGTTATAGGTTTAAATTCACACTTGTCTTAAATATTGGCATACCTTTGCAACTTTGCAATTTAAGACATTCCGTAAGAACAATTTGTTCTAATTTTTATTTCAAGTAAATAGATTATATACAATACATTGCTGAACTATTTAAAAAGTGGAGGTCATATAGGAATTTGATGACGTAATTCAATGATATTAAAATTGTATGTTGAATCATCTGATTTACTATTATAGTAACATTGTGTAAATAATACAAATCATTGCTTTAACGGCTGTACGATACGATGCGAACAGTCCTTCTTGGTAGGCTTGTTATATGTATAGACATATTATCTAAACACATAACCGAACCTACTATGTATATATATCTTATAAATCTATGCAATTAATATCATTACATTAAAAAAATAAAAATCAACAAGGTATACGTATAAATAACCTTCATATTCATAAAAACGATACGCATCAGGATACTGAGGGGCGTAACCCTTATAGTTAAAGAAATTACAGCGCACGCTACATAATGCGTTCTATCACAAAACGTGTATGAAAACATGAATGAAGGATGTTATTATAAAACGTACAAACAAATAGATATAAGTAAAAACATCGTATTTCCAATTTATCAAACAATTACTTATGTTTACGCAGTTGTAGGGTAGCGATGTAAGAATGCAGTTAAATTAGCATTATTTATCATTCAAGTTGAACTTGTGTTTCTCATTTGAATATTTAAAAATATCTTATTGAGTCACCTCGTGGTCACGATACACCATTTCCGTTCATATATCAAACGGCTAAACATAAATCTACTAACCGTTACAGCCATAACAAACGAAATACACCAATAATATATTTAACTTGCGGATACATTGAAAAGCACAGTTAGCTTTCCACAAGAATAATAAATTTACGGCCATAAATAATTTTAATCGATTGCAGAAAGTTAGGCCAGTCAAAATTGATTCATTGCAATTATTTTCAAACACATCTACGAGGCTAAAAGTGAAAATGTTAAAAAAAAACTTAACCCTATTGTGGCATTAGACAATTTGAACAGACACAAAAAAGTCTGGCTATCAAAATAAATGATAAAATCTTAGGTCACGTTGCCCACATGTCAAAGAAATAGACAGATCTAGTGAGAGCAATTCAATACGAATTTCATAGCAAACTGGTGTGGAAAGTGGGAGGCATTTGTATGTGCACGATTCTAAGTATTAACTTCGTGACGAAAGGGTCAAGGGTGTGAGGGCTCGTGTGATTGTTTACTATACGAATACCTAGGTCAAACTCTCTAACGCAATTCCTAGATAACAATGTTTATGAGTGAAAAACACGATAACGCTATTGGCACCGCGTTACTGATAAGCGAAAAATCGGAGCACGACTGGGATATTAAAGTTGAATAAAAGGTGCTGTGTGGTAACAAAAAAAATTGAAATCAAATATACGTGAGAGCATTGCCGAACAGATAAAATTGCAAATCCGATTGGAATAATTAAAGATTTGTTCTCGCTTTGAATTACTATCGCTTTGAGATAGATTGTAGATCTTGATATGAATCTCTCTGATATTTTTTATTATTTTGAATATTATAAACACTTATTAATAAACTATAAAATCCAGGTGCTAAGGCTGATATGTAGATAATACTTACGTTGCAAACTTGCAAGTTCATTCATTTACAAGGTCCTATTGAAACGTTACGAAAGGTAGTTTTATATACATTTAAGGTAAACAACTTAACTTGATAAAATAATGTACTACTTTGCGCATCTTATTACGTCGTTTAAGAATCCACTAATTGTCAAATATCTAGTATTCGGTGTGACGTACCTTAATGATGTTTATCGCGTTTCCTTAGTTTTTAAGTAAACACAACTATTACACTGTAGCAAATCCTATTTGGAACTTAAGTGAATGCTTATAAACCACTGCACTAACACTGTCGTGTCCACAGCACAACACACACGTTTCCTCACAGTTATCTGTTAAGACTTAGCGTAACAGAGTGAAGCAACAACACCTACGCAATGCGAAATTTGGGCGGTCACAATCGCGATATTCAAAAGATGACAGTTAAACCGACTTTTCCAGTCGAAATCGTTCCAAATTTGAGTTCAGAAAGTCGATTTCGTTATGACATTGTAAAAAATACACACGAGTGAGCTGCGCGGGCAGCGCCAGCATACTGACTACAGCGCCGTCGAGCGTGACTAGTGACTACGCGATGCATCCGAGAGCGTGGACTTCAAACTTAACGCTACCAAGCATCGTGTCTACTCCACCATGCATACCAGAATGGCAGATGGTTGATTTATAATTTGGTTGGGTTATAAGGTTGCAAATAAGCTCGTAATGCAAGTTAACTGGCCAGTGGGCAAAGTGTGACATTCAAGTATTATGCACAATCGTGATCAACTGACATATTTGGAAAATGGAATCTTTCTTCATGGTCGAATGATGTATAATTGTAATTAAATAAGCCGTTTGGCGCCAAACCAAAATGACATGAATGACACACAATTGGAAAATTCTACGTCGCCAGGGGAAAAATAGACCTATTTTATTATATCGAAGGAAAATGATGCGTATAGGTATCGTATAGTACGCGTATAGTTCTGAATCGAATAGAACTTACATATTATAATGAAAAAAATATATATCCTATAATACACTTTCAAGATTACTCGTATTATTTATAAAAAGTAAGCTTAAATATACTCCATCCGTTTCGTTAAAAGTAAAATTACTTTTTACTTGGATGTAATCGCTTTTTCTTATAAACAATAGATTTTAATTTTTTTTAATTTTAATGGTATATATTATATTATTTCTATCTAAATGTGGTTTTCACTTGACTGAGGTAACTGTATTAAATTTTTAGATTTAGTTACTTCTATTTAATGTTCTATGTATTGGTTTTAAGTTTTCACCAACTAAGAGATTACAAATTACATTTTGCTACTGATATTTTTACATATATATATATCACTTGTGAGAAATACTGAAAAATGGATATGAACAAAAGACGTTAGACTCTAATAAATATATCCTCAAGAATACTAACAATTCCAATTAAAAAGCACAAAAACGTCACTTAAAATTAACTCCACACTTTTTAAAAAAGGCACACACGACGTATCCGGGGGTCCGCCAAACGTATATCTGTTATTATCGTCCATAAAAGTATTACCAGAGAAATTTAAATATTATATCCCTGAGATCTGTATAACGGCGGTTAAAACTTAATTAGGAGAAATACCCTTTTTATTATCTTATAACAGACAGGCTATCCGCGCGTATTATGGTGTCTTAGGTCAAAAATAGGACTGGTGGGCCCGGGATCAACTAGCCACTTGCGTGATATAAACTGTAAACATAATATACTAGCAAGGGCAAGTAAAGCAGTACGACGTGAGAATGCTAGTAATTACGTATAGTGACTAGCTCAATCAGCAATCAACGATAAACATCACAGATGCTATTACACCGCAGCCTACACTGTAAATATCATGAGAAATTGAAGCTTCTATTAAACCGGCTGTATGTCTCTCAGGCACAAACAGGCCAGGAAATAAAGAAACACTGTCAGCCAAGTCGTCGAGGCACGTCATCAATTTTTGCTCTTTAATTATTTATCTAGCACTTCGCTACGTAAATAACATTATTGTATTAAAATTACAATAATCCTACATGGAAATATTTTAGTAAGACATAAAACTGGTACAAGTTAATTCATTAATAATCAGCAAATAAGCTTGGTGTAATAGACGAAGATTATACGAACAAGACCCATTACACATGGAACTGGTTGCATACAAGGCTAATGGATGGGAAATTATAAAGCAACCCTTAGATTTGCCCCTGGCTATCTATGGCTTAATATAAATAAAGCTGGATGTAGGCTCTATGAATAATAATATGTTGTAAGTGCACTTGGTTGATTGATGTCGATTACATGCATAAGAATTTCAAATTTAAAAATAAAAGTATTTTGCATTTAAAACGTTTGCCAATTACTCATAATCTAACGCAACACTTATACTGCACTAAACTAACGTCTCTAATTGTCATGGAAATAATTGCTTTTGAATTTATATAAGAAGCTTACTTTTCACTGCTGTTTTGTTTTTCAATCATCTTTAATCTACATCGTCACGAGAAAGTAATGTAAACGTTAAACTTATTCATACATTTTTTTAAAATTTTGTACACACTACAAAAGTTAAGAAAATGTGTATTATATAATAAATTATTATCATTCTTGATAATTAATCCGTTCCGTTTTATACAATTATATGTAGAGCTATTCTGTTTTATTTCTTCGTTAACGATAAATAGTCGTGAGATTTTCATTGCTTAGTAAAAGTAGTTTGTTAAAATGTTAACCCCTTTATAACCACAATGAATACAGCTCTTCCACGCTTGATCGAAGTAACAGTTCTAAGCAGGTGTTCCGGGTTAGAAACCCTGCCATTATCATGTAACAACCCATAACTAGCCGTTAATAGTATGGACGCAGTACGTCTGCCATCTCTAGATCTACATTCAGAGACTTTTTAATCACAGTAATGTATCAGTTCTGTAATGTCTATTTCGTAAAATTTTACCATGCAATGTGCGATTTTTTACGATAAATGCAAATAAATATCAATTATACCTATAATTTAAATTCTTGTCTCATTGACAACTTAGTGTCTATAGACGTCATTAGGTAATTTAATTTGCCTTACATGTTTAAGATAAAAATGTAATAGTTTTGAATATCATCTAGTTAATTGGTAGGTCGTCAAATTGAAATGATACTATAAATCAATTTTCCCGCAATGTAAATATGAAATTCTAAACTCATCTGCGTGATAAATTAAATTCTTCATCTAAATTGATCATTAGTGGTTCAAATTGAACCGAAGCTCAAACTGCAATAACCACTTCCGTAACAAATAAAAAACACCCAGTTACTAATGAATATAACAATGAGATAGAAATTTATTATTCTCTAGTATGAGTCCGCGGATTTGGCTTTTCATAGGTTAGTTTAGTATTTTTGGTGTCCATTTGTTTCTTTTCTGTTTTTAGTTTTAACTATTTATTTTGAAAAATTGTATGCTTCTAATGTAATTGGTATGCATGTGTGTGATTTATGTGTATTTAAGCATACATTCTGTATTGTACAAATAAGATAAAGTAAATATATTTTGACATTGAAGTCAATAAAAAGTTCTATAACGAAACGATTATTGACATTACTATCAAAGTTAACATAACTTAATAATATTGATTCATTAAAACAATTTATTTTTTATTCCTTTACTCGTTCTACGAACGTCATTTATAAGTACTGTACTAACTGTTGTCCATATTCATTTATAGTTATTGGCCAAAAGATTAACTTCCGCCGAGTACAAACTTCAAATTTTCATTATAGGGAATTACAAATCTGGGCCACTTCACACCATTGACAATCAGGAAGTATTTGTCGGAATATACACGTTTAATCCCATTCAAAATTAGCCTAACTCTTTAATTGTTTTATGAGTAGCACAAATTAAATTAACAAGATGAATGGTATTACGCGAATGGGAACTTTTTATGGGAACAATTCCAAAAATGCTCATATAACAACATTCATGTAATTATTGTTTTTAACAATGCATATGCTTCAATTTTTTTTACAAACTACCTTCAAATAGTAGATTAATGTAAACGGTTACTTTAAGATCGGTATAGAATGTTAAACACCAAGCAGCTGATCTATAAAATGATAATTAAAATAAATGAATTTTTGTCTTTCATACATCTGCCTTTAAACAGTTTAATTTCAAAGGGCAACAAAAATAAATACCTCACTTAAGCTCTAAATGATCATGGCTTGTTTGTTGGGCAGACGATATATTTATTTTATAAGAAAACGTACCTTTTATATACAATTTGTAGTTATATCACGATTAGTGTAACGAAACATATTAACATAATAATTGTTACCTACTACAATAGATATATTTCTCGTCTCGTTTTTTTTTTCAATTTGACATGTAGCATTGAATTTAAGATGAACAAAAAACTGTTACCGGTGGATCATTCAAATGTGAAAATAATTTAGTTTACTATAATGCTTAAATCGTATATAAAATATAAATAGGAAATATCTAATTAGTGAATAAACTGTTACATTTACCAACAAATTCAAATCATGTGCCAAGTTAGCGACGCTACGTAACTTTAGTATCTTGTTACAGCAGTTAAGCAATCATAAATAGTGAAACCGGGGCGAATCTCATACATTGTTTGTCATGTGTCAAATCTAAGGGTCGTATGTCGTAATGAGCACAGATTATATTAATCACTTATCATGCTTATAAGCAAGCAATAGTACAAATTGTACAATGTTGTAACAATGCCGATCTTCACATGAACTAGCTTAATACGCCATTCATAAAACAAACCAAAAAAAATAGATGTTATAGCTACAAGGAAGATGGTTTATATAAAATTTAAAAAAGAGTAGAGAGAAGTCTGATCTATAATACTGATAAAAATTGGATTATTTACCTTGTTGCAGGATTGCGCTTTGCTTATATACAGAGTTCTGTTAGAAGTTATTGTTCCGGCTTTGAAAACAGAAAGCTAGCTTAGCACCTATTATGAAAAATGTTTCACTATGATAAGAGGTAATATAACATATACATTATCAGTAAATTAACAATGTCTTCAAACTATGCGACACAAAATATTTGTTTACCTAGTTGGTGTAGTAAAAATAGTTGAGAAACCTTTTTAAACATGTTACACTAAAGGTAAATATTAGAAACCTTTTTTGTTCATCTAAACAAAAATTTGGCAAGTAATTGTAGTCTCTATATTATGTAACACGTATCGATTTTCCACCATTGACATAGTTACAACATACCAAAATGTAATACCGATGCACACATATTATTGCTCACAATTTATCATGTCTTGTATATATCGCTAGTTTTAAATAAACTTTAATTCGTATCGGCTAAAGTCAATTACACCAATATAGGCTATGACTACTATTCACATATATTGTCTTAAACTGATGATTATTTTGCTACAAAGGGTTATTTAATATTCCGAATAGAACTGACGGCCGCAAGAATTCCATATACTGATATACATTTTACGTGATTGTATAATATTGCCTAAATTTGTACTTTAACTTTACACCATATTACAAAATCTTAAGTGTGATTTGCTAATGTTTATTTTAATGTTTGTTAATGTAGTAAACACAGTTATGGATATGTGTTAAAGACCTTAAAAAAGTACCTGTTACTTACAACAATGATGGGGACAAATGAAACTGGTTATGCAAATATATTTTAACCAAGATCTGGGACAAATGTCACTGCGTTGTACCTTCAAGGTCTGATGAAGACGGATGAGAAACTAGATTCTATCGATCAATAGATTACTATTGAGAAATCAGACTATTGTTTACTATGATTACAACATTATAATTAAATCATTATTTATAAGTAAATAAGGAAGTAGATGTTCATGTAACAAAAAGTTTATTACACATTTCTCTCTTTATTGGGTAACCGATAGCATCTTTTCATCAGAAAAACAGTATATTTAGATTAATCCCAACGGCCTTATTTAACAATATATAAGCTTGAATGCATATTTAGTCATGCTAATTTAATTGCAAATCGATAAGAGGGTGATAAGGGCAAACGATTCAATAGCGATTTAAGGCCTGTAGTGTATAATCAACAAGCCATATACAAATATAGGTAAGTAGGTCCTAAAATAAAATTTCATTCACACGCGATAATCCGTGTAGTAATTAATCAAGTCATGCGAAATCGAAAGGCGTCGAAAAGCTCATTGCGTACAAAGTTTTTTAAATCATTTTATTTACTTAACAAGTCATAACTTATAAGTTTTGAAACAGTTTAATATTTATTTGTTTGTGTTATTGTCACTTACGGCTCGTATACTAATTCTATTGTCGTAATAATATGTTATCATACCCACCTTTAATTATGATATTTAGAGACACCCTAACCTATACAAAGTTAGTGATAGTTTTAATTAAAACGTACATGTGTATTAGGTGCATAATGATTATTAAAATATAACTAGTTTTCACATTCTCAGAGCTTCGACGTTTGTTGATAATAAATGACATATTTACGAGATATTTTTAAATTATTTTTCATAAATTAATGTAATTGACACATTTTTAATATTAAACATTTTATTTTAATCGCAATGATATTGTAATTTTTAAAAGGTTTACCCTAATGCAATCGAGAGGTGAACGGGATGAAAATAAATAATGCAAATCAATGTAGAAACACTTATCCGTTTATAAATAAAATAATTTTACTAACACGATATAGATGCTAATAAACTTAAGTAAAACCGAAATAGAACTAATTAATTACACGGAAGATATAAAACAGATGAGGTTCCTTATATCAAATGTAGAGCAAACCAGGGCGGCCATGTCGGCGCCAACACCACACGATGAATTACTATATTCGAACAGAAATCTTATGAATGTTGACATATATACGTCGCGTTAACATCGCTTCTCAACTTTTATGTTTGTCCTGACTGATCTATTTTTCTTTTACGTTCTCAACGCAAAGCGTTAAAAGCTCTGTACGATAGACGTAGGAGATAAAGCTATGTCCTCTTTAAATATGAGACAGATACGTAAGGTAAGTAAGTAGTAAATAAAATTATTTAGATAACTAAAACATGTAGACACAAATATAAATCATACTCACAGGTCTTAAAAAATGTTTTTCATGCATTATAATGCATAGATATATCTAAGACTAAGACTCAACCTCGCACACTCACTTACACAGCAACACCATTGCACACACTTATACACACACACACACACACACACACACACACTTCAATGCTCGTTCTTCACATAATATACTCCACTTGTTCATATATATTTATTTATTTTTTTCTGATCGTGTTTTTTTTGTTATTGTTGTTTCTGATCTTAGTTTCTATTTCCGGTTCTATGTTTAAACCTTATTTTGGCTTTATTTTAAATCTATTTTTATTGTGAAAACTTTTTTTTTGATAAGCTGTATAGGTTTTAGAAATAAAAAAAATATATATAATAATACCTTTGTAACTCCGAACGTCGCGACGTATAAACTATAATATAAGCTATGTTTAAATAAATAAATTATATAAATAAAGAGATTACAAGATACCATCCGTTGTCAGTAAACCCAGTTAAGCTTAATGAGCAACGTCGGTTGTCAGTTAAATGCTAGAACTTCAAACGTAAAAAGCCAGTTTCCGTAAGCTATGGAGTTCCATATCCTTTACCATAATTATCTTACAAAAATAAAGCTCAAATTCCTTATAGTATTTACGTAACATACGACCGGAACATATTTTTATAGTTTTGATGAAATACATTTTCTTTCCGACTATCAAAATATAGTAAAGAAAACTCATATTTCAGATATAATGAAAGCAAATTTTTGTATTTTTTTTACATTTATGGTTTGCAGTCAATCTAAGCTACTATATGTGGGACAAGAGCGACATAAAGTAAAATAAAGTTAAGATTTTCGACGTGTTTTAAAATATTAAGTCAATTAAAGCGAGAATTTATCCATTAAAAACGGGTTATTCGGCGCAAGTAAGAAAAACTACAATCCTAACTTCTTCAAACTTCATCAAATATTTAAGAAAAATGTATTCTAATCCGCTTCAAACTAGTCAACACTGCGTGAAATTCGATTAACCTATTACAATTTTGACACGAGCTTACACAAAACGAGAACAATTAATCACAGACATAACATAATATTTAAAGTACACCTTACATCATAGATGATTAATATTAGTCTTTTTTTGTTATATACTTACTGATATATGATAAATGGTCAAATTAAGTCATATATACAAACAATCAATCCAAAAAAGTGTTACAAATCTCCACATTTCAAAATGTACTGTGTTTGTAAAACTTTATTCTCACGGCACATTCACTTCGTCGTATTTTATACTTCCAGAAATAATTTATTTAACTCAATTCGACTCCGCCTTCCGTGTTCTTTTCATACACATAAAATAAGAAAATGACGTTTCCTACGGCAATTTTAGAGCGAACAAAAATCCCTTTTAACCTCATTCTTGCGTTGTTTAAATTTTACTTATGTATTTTCAACGTGCAGTTAATGCCGTTTTTAATTTAATTCATGATACTATATAAATAAATATGTTACCAACTAAAATGCAGGCATCATATGCTAACAGGCCATATTTATGTTTTCAACATCACTGTTACAAACTTTGTATGCATTAATTTATGAAAACTTAAAAAAAAAAGTATTATTGAATTTTCATGCATAGTTATTTAACCATGGCGATACAAGCGGTACTACCTAAAAAAAGAGAGTATAAAGGTTATTTTAATTTATTTCAAATCTTTACACGACAATTACATACATTGCAATTATCGCAACACAATAACCATAAATTATATATTAACTATGCATTATAACCACCGAGCAGTTAAAAAAAAAACTAGTGTCTGTAAATTTTGTTTCAAGTGTTGTGTACATCTGTCCGCTGTCCATTTCATAACTTTAGCATATTTCTTATCATGATTTGTAATGGTACAATCCATCATTGGTAGTCTAGTGTTGACCACTATACGTATGCAGTGGCATTCATCTCAACACTACAGTCTATTAATAGAAGTTTCTAATCAATGTAATTATATTACATACGTATGGTCCGTTTTCCCTTTTAACTTTTTACCATCGACGAAAGTGATAGTTGATATAGATTAAACGTCAATAGTCAATAGAGATCGATATATCTTTCATTCATAAAAGAATAACATACGATGTAACTGATGATCCAATTGAAATTATGTAATTATTTTACAAGGTAACTAAACTTACATTAATTTAGGTTTAGTAATTTTAATGGCACACTTGTATCGTCTATATTATATACATATAAAGATATCCCGAATTGAAAATTGCGTATCTACAACTTGTATTAAAACCATAAAATAGCAAAAATATATAGCATAGTATTTTAAAAAATATTTAGATTTCTTATAAACATTTTTTTCAAGATTGTTTTGTTTTGACTTTAATTATAAGACATAATCTATGCTGCAAGTTTTCCAAAATGCGCATATCTGCATCGCGATTAAGTTCTACCAACTCTTCTTTGCACAAAATAAATACAATGTTTTTGCATATAAAAAAAACTTTAAAATATTTTGAAAACGGCGCCAGTTCTAAAATCGCACATAAATAAATACGTGCTACCACTTAACACTTGGACCACAAACACAATAAAGCGAGAAGACCTAACCTCAACAGAAATTTGAATTATACGCAAGAATGTCTCATTGTATAGCAAAAACAAAATGAAGGTATAATTATATGCCAAATAATATTATGTATTAAAAGAAATACATCACAAGTAACGAGCGCATCTTTAAATTCAAATTATGACATTTCAGTTCTAGCACCTGCACCTGCACAGAATGCATTACTAAAAAGCCATGATGGGATAATAAAAAGATGACACACATTTAAAAATAAGGTACAGGTGCACATCACAAACGGCTAGTAAGATAAACATTAATTAAATTCCATTGTTCTTTAAAACATTACAGCTAGGAATGTCTCATGAGATGCAGATAACACGATATATACCGTGCCTTGCTAAATTATAAACCTAAAAAGCTACACGAATGTAAACAACATATGTTTGCAAACATAAATTGTCAGGTGCAGGGCACAAGCCCACACCAAGTATGGCAACAATTAATTTTTGCCACAATTCTTCATTCACTTAGGAATTTTTTTTTTTAAACATCTGAAGACAGTATGTACAAGTAGGCCAGTGTCTTTAAAAATACTTTGTCTAAAGCTAGAAACAAGTATCAATATTAAATATAATTAACAAGCTTTAAAGTACTTCCGTTCATAGAAACTCGGGCTAATCAAAAATAATATTTTAGCTTTCATATACAGTTTGGACATTATCTGGATACCAACCATCGACAAAAATCTATGTCCAAAGTTATGTCGCCTGCACATTATATTCTGGAAGAGATCGCTTATTAGCGATAACTCCGCCCGTTGCGGTGTTATTAACATCATCTACTTCAACTGTTTAAGTGCAATAAAGTGTGAATCAATAAATACACCAGAGCCAGTTTTATATATTCCTGTTTAAATCTATTTTTAATGAATACATTTGTAAAAGTAATTAACTAACGTGTAAAACTGTTGCCGATGGACCTACCGTAATAACTAAAATAAAACTACCATAAGAAAATCTTTCATTAACTTAATATACTTTTATCTTATTTAAATCACCGTCAAATGAAAGTTCATTTCTAAACGTTAATTTTTCCAATTTCCTCTTATAGTTAATCGTTGATTTATTATGACATCTATTTCCAGTCCGATACAAGACAGGCTATTAATCGTTAGGTTTTGACCTTTGAACATAAACCGTACCTTTAACGTTATCGTTCAGTTTATCAAAGTAGAACCGTATCAATAAGATTTGTGTTTGAAAGTGTGATTAACAAGTATCTAATGTCTTTGATCTTTACAGCACAAACTATAAACCGAGTAACCACACCCGACCCTCGGCTCTTAGAGATGAACCAACATGCATAATAAAATATTTATCATTCAAATATTTGAGTTTATGTTTTTGGAACACGGGTAAATACCACAAAGGCCTTATAACAAAGAAAAGTTAACCGTACATATCTGATAAGGTAAAACTATTTATATTTTTAGTGAACACCCACATAACCATATTACGATTCAAATAACTCATGTAGCACTCCAAATAATCATTTAACTCTGACAGTCTCAAGTGGCTGCTTCTGATATGGAAATTATCTTCAAATACAAGAGCAACCAACACTTCCTTATTGTTATTCTTTCCGGTTTTGTTATTATTGCACTAAGCCGTAATGTTTTAAATGGTCTTTTTGTATAGACGTCGTAACTTCTGAAATATAAGTGTGGGTAGTATTTGTAAAATTTACTAATCAATTAATAATTAAATAAAATAATCTTGAAAAGTTTCCGCTAATTTAAAGAGCAGATCCAAGATCATAATCGTATCAGTGTTGACAGACAACAGCACATAGGTACCATGTTGTAAAATTAAACTTTCTCGCATTGTATCTGAGTCATTGTGGGCACTAAATACATGTGAAAGTGTTTGAGACAAATAGCCCTTATAGTTAAGAGCTAATAAGTCGTAATTGAAGCCATAACATCAGCGACCATCCAGCTTTCTTTACCTTTCTATAACTTAATCATTACATGATCACATTGATTTATTAAGAACTTTTTATAGCACTTATAATCCAAAGTTTACCCTAATAACAATCACCCAAAATTGATTCAAGCCTGCATGTGCGTAATTTGTCTTACAGCCTCTGTCATATTAATTTTATTTTCGTATACATAACATTAAACATATTAAAGTGTTGAATGAAAAACAATAGTTAATATAGCATTTTATTTTATTTGAATATTCGCCATTTTAGTTGCCCCAACAACTGGCAATAACGATAATATAAGATTACATTAATCGATCTTTTGTGACAACTATCAAAACCTGCTTCTTTGTAAAATAGTTTCTGTTGATATTATCGCAAATTTTATGCATAAGTTTTATTATTATTATTATGTCATGTTACATTATATTATATATTTTTATTATGTTACAAGGGGTACAGCGGCCTGTCTCTCCACTTACTCCATTACTACACATTCTACTTATGTAAAAATTTATATTTTCGTGTCTGTTAACTAATAATTTCTTAGCTATAAACTATTACGGACTTATTATAAAACAGAAATTTAATTTATTTCTCATTACAGATTAGGATTATTAGTTTTCGCAAATTAAATCAAGAGCTAAGTAACTAGGTAAGGCCGCGTTTTTTTATAAAGCAATAGCGACTTCGACACACAACGTAATCTGAATTATTTGAATTCCATATTAAAATAATAAACACGACTCAGAAAAACAATTTCATCATGAAATGATTTATAGACTCAAACCAATTACAGTTAGTAAAGAAGCTTTTCAACAATATCTATGATCTTATCGTTTATTTGCCTCAAAATTTGCTAACTCCGATTGTGATGGTATTAAATGTCAAACTGATAGTATTGTTCTTAAATCTAAACAACATTGTAGTTAATTGTGAAGGGTCATGGTCTAATTTTAACCGTCCTAAATAGTTTTAAAGTATTTTAGCTTCGAAAGTAATAAATATGTGACGTAAAATGACTTATCTAACTATTTCAATGACAGAGATTGGTTATAGCCGGAGTTTATATATCAATATCCCGAGCCTATTTTCGCTTATGGGCCAATTTTTGTAGTTTATTGCACATTTCTTGGGTAGATGGAATGGTAATATAAAAACCTTGGCTTTTTAAAATTTCCACTAGAAACATACACAACACACATCAACACACAAAAAATACAGCTGCACTTTTTGTCATTAAAACATAAAACTCCATACCTTAGTAGTACCATTCTGAAGATAGTAAAGAATCCGAGTTATATGGACATAAGCTCATATTTGAAATGAAAAACTTACACACATGATGGCTACTTCCTCTATGGTTTACGATAGCACATACTAAGCTTTCTCCGTTAAACGTACAGTAGTCATCATTGATAAAAATGTAATACAGTTTTTTTGTAAGATTAAAGTTTTAATTATCATTTAATTCGTATGTATATTCGAGATTTTTGAATATAAATGTTTGATGCACAGGGTGTATGTTATTTACTTCTTTAGGTTTTAGATAACCTTTATTTTTATTTTTTTGTTGTTTAATTATTCAACATAAAATTAGAATCCAATAATTGTTATCCATTCAATTAGCTTTTGCAAATATAGTGTAGTAGAGACCGGTGAGATATTATTTGCTTGAGTACTTGCTTTAGATAAATCCATGCATGGTAGCTTCCCAGTCAACCATCACTGTATTTGTGCGGTTAGCGTTCAATACCTTTGAATATGCAAGACCACAGACTACGTAGTACGATTTGCATTATAACATTGAACCTTCACTTTTATGCATGGATAGTGCGTGGTCTAGGGTCGTAAGGGATATTTTAAATTATTAAAATTGCACTGTAAAATAAAAAAGTAGCATTAATTATTAGATAATATAAAGTGAAATTAAATAATATGAGAGAGATAGTCTAACTCTCGAGCATATTCAACTAATGAGGACGTCGTTGCACGAAAAGCAAGGAGTAGAAAGCCTTGGTTCGTACAATGCGGGTTAAGTTTATTATTATATAACAAATAGTTCGAATATAAAATAAAACTTTCGATGAAAATATTACAATTGAATAAGAGACATCTTAAGGCCTATTTACGCTTCGGAATGGAACTAACGCAAATGTAATGCTCAAGAGCATTCTACCGTGAACTTTATTAGGACTAATAATAACCTAGCAACAACATATTTATACACACCACTTTAACCGGGGGTATAAACTACTATCAGCTGTTTTCAATCTTTGGATTTCTGAAAACTGTATTAAATATTATATTTTAAACAAAACTACTTTAGATTGTTCTCAAACAATAAGCGTACTACTTGACAGTAAAAGAAATACAATGTGTGCCAATATGTGGCTGTAATAAATTATATCAAAGTATAACTTTGATATAATTTATAACTGATTTGTATGTTAATCTCCGCCCAGACATTATAAATACCACACACGGATGCAAAGCTTTAACCTTTCAAGAGGTTAAGATGTCAAATAGCATACGACTAACATAAAGTTTGGATTATTTGAAGTAATGTAAATAAGCATGACATTATTTAGACTCGGGAAAGATATTAATAAAATTTTAAACATGGATGCATTCATGGTCTGTTATGTTAAAGATCCTGTTGGTGTAATCTTATATTTTATATTATTTACCTAATAAGCTAACTAACTAACATTATTGTTTTAATGCTGTGGCACAGCGCTGGTTTAGTGCTTTATGCATAAACACATATACCATCAGAATAAAGCTTAGGTGTGGCTTCAGTCCCTCCTGCATTTAACTAAAATTAGTAGTCCTGAGACTACTCTCCTTAAATAATTATGTCAGCCTCTAGCTATAATTATAAAGCATAAATGAAATTGATACGTAAGATTTAACATCACACCTAAGCAAACTGCAATGACCTTTCCAGCTTCAACATTTTCTACACGTGCGGTATAATAACGCATTTAGGATGATGCTTGGGTTTAGCAGAGATAAGATTGCTTTTTAGCAACGAATGAGGTGCACCGGCTGTGTGGAAACTCTAACAAAATTTTACAATTAAATAAAATTGACTTTCCTCCAATATTCACGGCACTGCTGCGACATCCGCAGAGTGCAAAGTTATTTTTTTTTATTAATTATGTTTTACTAATTTTATTAACATTAAAAATATCGGTATTACATATTACTACTTTTAAGTAGTAACTGAAGTAATAGCTTTACGTCAGCTTACGTTAAACGAAAATAAAAGTTAAAACCATACAATTTGATGTCTTCTATTCTAATCTACATAACGCTGTCGGCATTTTCTTAGAGCAGCTCTAAAGAAAAAGTGACACGATAGTAAATTTCAATTAAACCTTAACGTGGCGATAATTTCTTATCAACAAATATTTTTAAAAGACATGTCTAGACGCACCTGTTATGGCACAACTAATTGCAAAAGACTAGGCAGACATAACGGATTTGATAATATGGGAATTATCATTCGCTAACGGCAAATAAACCACGTCTGAACATCGGGGATACAGTTGAGGCTCTATTACCTTGGATTATCTGTGGATCATAACATTATTTATTCAATAGTACGTCAATTTATTATTAATTATTTGAGCAAAAAGCAAATTTGGAAAGGTTTGCCTGAGAACAGCGACTCTTAATCCGAAGTCAAATATGTAAAACCAATGAGTTGTATAATCTAATAATTATTATAACCAAGTACCAACAGACTGATAGTTCAAATGATGGCTATTTAAATTCAAAAGACAACGTGTCCCGTCTTTGGTTTGGGACCAAATTAAAAACAAATGATGGTGAACGGTAAAATATATGCAAATAATTGAGTCACGAAAGTTACGAAAAGAATTCGTAACAACAGACCTCAATTAAATTATTTTTATAACATTACATACACAACTAAAGAAATTTCGCCGATATCAGGACTAGGTTGCGTCGCACGAATTCGTGACACAACTTAAGTACAAAAAAGAGGATAAATAGATAATTAGAAGTAACGTCAGTATTATTTTAGAGCGGGTGAGGTCATTAACCTGGCAAGGCCGTATGGTCCTCGTAGCGACAAAGATTTATGGTTTCCTATCAATAGCATATTGACATTACGTCAACAAATAGATTTTATGTTTTCTTGGCGCAAATATAGCGCTTCTAAATGGATCTACAAACAATATCGTATTGATTAATTATATATTATTTACGTAAGCATTGTATCACGTATTAAAGATTACTAAACGTGTAAAGTGTACTGAATTATTCGTTACAAATTTCCATGTTTATTGTTATTACTTAGTAGCTAAGTAACCAAATACTACAAACCTTTTATTTTGTGAACCTCATTCTGCTCAACTGGACGGAGTACCTAAAACGAAAAAAAATTAACTTAATACATATTATCTATGTGCTGACAAAGTAGGTGGATAGATTTTTTTTATTAAAACACTTAAAATAGTGGAAACAAGTGCCGCCTGCCTTTTTAACATTTCAGTTTATGTACCTACTTTTTTCCTAAGTACTGCGTATATAAAAAGATAAAAAAAAACGAATAAGAACAGAAGCTACAATCATATTCAAATGTTTAATACGCTGTGCAAGTAAAGGCGAAACCAAATGTTTCAAAGCAAATCT
The DNA here is from genome assembly GCA_951799465.1 of Leptophobia aripa. Lineage (NCBI taxonomy): Eukaryota > Metazoa > Arthropoda > Insecta > Lepidoptera > Pieridae > Leptophobia > Leptophobia aripa. The sequence goes on along the minus strand of OX637267.1, from coordinate 3,961,706 downwards.
TTAAATATAATAGGATTACATTATCAAAACTCAATACAAAATCTCCATTCTCATTATATCCAATAATTTGCATTCCGACCTCTTTTGCTAGCCCAGCATCAAATACTGGCCAAAGTTGGCATCATGCCAACAGTTAAGATATTCTTGGAGGGGTTTTTACTGGTTTTATTCATTTCCCTTTAAGTTATTTTCTCCGTGGACGCTAAAGGGCAGTGCTTTCATTCTTATTTTGTTTATTTTTAAGTAATTAACTAATTTTATTGTTGGCTTACTACTCAAGTTTACAGAACTAATACATATAAATTTTATTAACCGTTTAACTGAATAACACCGTCACGAAAATTATTACAAAAGTAAAACATTCGTTGGCATACAAAAACGTCGACCTTTAACATGTTATGTCACAAACAATCTTCAATCATAAAGCAGCTTCGCAAAATCGTGCTTTAAGCCATGACAAATCATGCCATGGGAACTAATCTAATTACAACTAGGTACATGCCTGTTATCTAATATGGCATTTTAGTGATTGCCGTTCATTTGTCTTGACCCCAAGCCAAGAAATGTCAAACGATTTGAACCACTTACAATCGATCCATATTTCAGTGAGTTATGGTACCATTGTATTAAGTGGGCGCAAAATGTTAATAATACTCTTAATTGCCATTAAATATGTTTATTTCTACGATATTATAAAAACAAGACACTGATAAGCGTTTTCTATATTTTAAGGCTTTTTATACCTAGAACTTAACGGCAGCACACTTTCAATCTAATTGTAATTATCGATGCAATTACTCCCACTTATTGCCTACGTATATAAACTGAAACTAATAATAAAATCAATTTCATACAACCGATTATGCGATAACTTAGGTCTTAACTACAGTTAATTTACAAATTATATAAGTATTACACAATTTAATAAGACTAAACATATCTTATCACGAAAAATGTAGTGATTTTATAAACCTTTCATGAACGCAGAGAACAATAGTAGTTATAATCATGTTAGTTTTTAGTCCTCTAAAACAATAATATGACATTATACATAAAGAAACCCAAAACATTCAACCTTATGATATACATCGACATCAAAATCATATAAATGTTATAGAAAAAGCCCCCAGGACGACTGATAGCTCTAATAACTTATAGTTCATATCAGTCATGTTAATTTTATCAAAATACTTATATTGTAGGTAAAAAAAGGTGTTGTGACCCAAAAAAACTATCTACACTATGCTATCTTCCCCCAGTGCCGTTGTAAATTCAACACTGCGGTCCTGTATTTTCACAATGATATTGTTTTAAACAAAGGAATCATAAATAATATAAACGTGAAAACTGATCAATTGCAAGATTTCCATTGACCGATAGCTTTGGGCGAAAACCAATCGGCGGGAAACGCTGTGTTATTCAAATGTAACAATTCCCTTGCACTTGGAAAGCGAGGGGTCAATTGTGGTCACTGGCACATAAGCTGCAGTCAAATTGCAATGAAGTAAATTATATGGGATTTGAGTGAATGCGTGGAATGCTTTGAAAACTAGTTTCATATTCGCAACATCATTTGAAGAATGCGCGATTTAAGCATAATAGGTTTTTATGGTTGCTATGTTCAAGCCGCATCTTATATATTCCGGTTCAAATAAAGCACAAAATGATTATCCAAAATAAAAATGGCCTACATTCGAAAGGAGACATATGCTAAACAGTTAAGGCAATATGCTTCGTAGCGTTTATCCTATTTCACATACCTAATACGGCAATCATATCAGTAATAGATAATTTCCACATCAAACCAACATTCCTTGTAACTGTACAATATTCACCGAGCCCTTATAATCTCATGTTGCTACACTTTAATCCAGTTGAACAAGTACATAAATCACTTCTATGCGGACTATGTTAATGTAATTGTCCCGCTTAAATAAGATTTCTCTTGAATTTGTAGGTTGTTGTACTTCAAATTGATTTTCAGATGACGTAGATTTCAAAAGGAAAATAAACCCCATTTCTAAGGAGTATTATTCACTTCTCCCTTTAATTAAACTAATCTCTAAATAAAACTAAAATTCTTTGAAGTGGTTAAGAGAAGATGCAGATATAGTAAATAGGTAAAATAGTTAAAACAGCATATTAGTCCGATTATTTGTAGAATAAAAATATGAGTCAGAACCTTTACCACGAATATTATTAGTAAGTACATTTTCCTATTCCTATTCCATTTAGAGATCTTAGAAAGAAAGGAAAGCAGTCCATCACTTAAATATAGCGTTACATTTCTCCAAGTATATTTTAAATATGTTATGAATTTTCTTAGATATCCAACAACATGTAACAGTTGACAGTGTGTCAACCTAAATACATAATTAAAAAATATCTGCAGTTTAATCATTGAAAACTGCTCTTCTTTTCGACCAATAATAGGTATCATCGCGAAAGTTATTATATTTGTTCGTCTGTGAGTATGTTAGGCAAATTTGTACATCACTAAAATTTTAATTAAATTTAGCACAGAGAGATCAATTAAGAAAAACCATCAAACATGCCTAATTACTTATTCTATAAAAAATTGCGCATTTAAATACTTAGTTTCAAATAATAAATGATAGCTAAGTTGTTTTAATATTCCACAGTGAAATACAATATGAACATAAATATCAATAAAATACCGAGAAGTATTAAGGGGGCAACACCTCGCCCTAAAGATTGTTACAGTGATAAAATACTTAATTTTATTACCCAGGCCCAATATCAAACAAAATTCCCCTTCAATTAATAAACCAAGTGACTGCGTTGGCCGTTTCTCTTTCAGCGAACAATAGTAAAAGTAGTTGTGTTGTCATGACAACGGATGAGCATAGCAGTAAAAGCAATGCCAGAACCAATAAAACAAATTATCAAATTTAATCTAAGATAAGTTACAAGCAAGAACGCATGTCAATCGTAAATACCATCTTTAACACTAAGCCATCATGGTTTCCCTGATTAAGGACTGAGGTTGTAATTCATGAAAAGATACTACCATACTATCATTTAAAGATTTACAATAAATATATAGCAAGAAATGTTCTATGTATGACGTTATTCCGAAATAATGTATCATATTAATTAATAACAAAGCGCTAGTAGCTCTTAAGTGACTTATCGTGAAAGTTCCAAGTAGCAAATACATTCATCTCATTAAAGTTATAAAATTGACACAGGACAGTTTCACTGGCGGGTCATTACTCGTGATTTGTACAAAACATACTCCTACATGAAATCTACTTTCGCTCCAATACTCTTCATGCACTTTCTACTATCGATTTTAACCTTTTCAAACATTAAACAAACAACCGATAGCATCGTAGCTAATTGTCTTTCCAATAAATAGAAAACTTACTGTATCTTTACTGTTTTCATCTTTATTTATAAACATATAAATCAAAAATACAACATTGTTATATTAATAACATTACATTAGGTCATATAGCGCGTATGATCAAGATCCGATGGACACGAAGGGTCCTTCATAGGAGACCTCGTGAGAACAAAAACCTTCAAGGGTGTGAGACGGTACACCGTCTACATAACGAGCCAGCCAGCTTGTAGCTTATAAATGGTTGCAAAACGCCAACATTAAGTTAAAGGAGAATAGACCAATAGGTGCCTGACGAGTTTGATGAGAAAACTAATATCTCTACATTGTTAAAGGACTTCTGTAAGAAGACAGTAGTGTAGTTAAGATATCTGCTTTAAATTCCTTGAAAATTAATATAGTTTATTATAATGTAGCAACTAAGCAACCACTTTGTAGTGGTATTATGTCACTATCTATCATGAATAAAAAACATTGTAACCACTTTTAGATTACTAGTTTAAAAACATTCAAACTTCATCTTTATTTACAAACAACCCGACACTAAGCATAACAGTGACTAATGTTAACGACTTTTATAAACATGTCATGTTATGTAACTGTTTTTTAATGAGTTTAAATTAAATTTTCAAATGATATCAACTTGACTTGGGTTATTATGTGAAATGATTACAGTCAGTTCAGTGCATCAAATGATAAAGTATAGATTATAAATAATATAAAAATATATTTTTTTTACATTTCGATATTAAATTAAAAATCACGTTACTCAAAACATTACAACCTTTTAGTTATTTATAATTATTAAGTTATAAAATTTCCTATTTGAGCGGGGAAAAGTTAAATAAACAGTAAGTCAAAATAGTCTTGATCTCGTGGATAGAAATCAATTGAGGTTGGACTCCCGCAGCGACATTTAGCCGTATAATAAGCTTTAAAAGAAGCGTCAATGATACCATTTATTTGGATACCCACCGCCGGTTATTTGTATTGATTTTGAGGATCACGTGAGAATGGTCAAACGCGTGGGAACGAAATGATAAACTGTCATCTATACCTTGACCAATCCAGCAGACGTGATTTTCATCGCAATTACGTTCATTTAGGTACCTATATGTAAATTAAGATGGTATGCCAAACAATTATACTTGTTTGTATACAAAAATATGTATAAATAGTGGTTCTTAAAGCAATTCAAACCTATAGCGACCTGAAATCATACGCTCTTACCGCACAGACTCACAGATATTCATCAATGTTACCAAAATATTTAAATACATTAGACTTATAATTTGAAACCTCTTTGTTATCTTAAAAACTTATAAAAAATAAGAACTAAACTATAAATAATATAATAACTATAAAATATCACGTTACGGAATGACAGACAAACAAATCATTTTTATTATTTTCTGTATACTTCTTAAGTCATGGTGTGGTATGATTTACTTTCATCGTTAAACCAGTTAGAGGAATTCCAAAATATATCAATTACAAGTAAAAGTTACCATTTAAATCTGCATACTTGATAACGCTGACCCGCATAGGAACAAGCCACCCTTTAAAGGAATTGTATAGAAAGCCGGAAAATCGTGAGAGATGAGAGATTGCGACGACATCGAAATGAAACATCGTATGCTAAACGACTACCTAGTACCTAGTACTGCTTGACACCGCGGGACATAAGTTTGTCGATCGTGTTGATGAACATGGAAGTTGATGTCGAGACGTAACATTAAATAATAAATGAAAGGAAGCGTATATTTAAAGATGAATTCATAAGTAAAATAGGAAACGTCACCTCAGACTTAGTTTTCACCCCCTCTGGGGTTCATGTGATATATCTAGTGGTATTGTGTAGCCGAGGGGTTTGGCCAAATATTTACTAAAAATCTATAACCAATTTTATACGCCAATTCGATTATTTGTCAATAAAATCCATGAAAATTTTTGATCATTATCATGATACTTATGTATATAAAATCTTTAGATGTAACAAATTAAAATGTGCTTAATATAAGCACTAGTGCACCTCTGCGCACTATACTCTGTACGAACTATATTACATTATTTTTATTATATTTTATATTTATTAGTTATTGTATTACCGTTTTATTTTAATTACACGGGAACGCGAGCTTGCCTCTATCCGGCATTTGACGAAATACAGCCGGTCGCTCCACGGACGGAGTATACGTTAAATTAAAAAAATAACTATATCTATGAATAACTAGTCATTTCTATTTTAATTTGTTATCTAATTTTGCCGACTTTCTAAACTTATAACTATGCTCATTTGGCCTTACTCATATTTACCTGCATAGTTATATGTATATAACCAAATTAATTTATTCAAATGTGAGATTATGCGGGGAACATTAATCACTCTACTACACTTCCTTTGTTTGAGAATTGGTAAGCAATTATATAAGCATGGATAATATTTACATAATATCCGTAGTTATTAATACATCCGTAATTGTCACCAAAATAATTTAGCTATCACTTCTTCTACGTGTTCAATGTAAATACTTGTTTGTTGTTTACGCAACACCCTTATTACAGTTGACGATTATAAATTGACAAAGGTTTTCAAAAGCTAAATACTGTTAATTAGCATTAATTTAACATTTAAAGGAATGTGTTAGCGCAATTCTTTGTAAAGATTCAATGAGTCAACATACACGAAATCAATGTGTCTATCACGCACACTTTGTTTAACAGTTCCTTTGTTACAATTGCAATAATGATGATTATTAATTCATCAAAATTGAATTACGATATTGTCTTGAGAATTTTGAAACTAGTTACTAATGTTAACCAATGGTTACAAATCGAATTGACGGCTATGTATTAACTGAATCCGTCTTCGGATCACAGTCCTTTTTGGAGACTAAATTTTAAATTAAAAAAAATATTTATTTATATGTCAAATATCAAGTAAATATAAAATATAAGAATTATTTTAACACTATTCAGTTTTATTGAAGCCAAAATATAAACACTTTCGAGCTTCCGTTCCCATATCAGAAAGCAAAGCCAATTTATCAGGAAAAGCAAATGTCATTTGCATATTACATAGGCTTACATTACGCAATTGGTCATAATACGAATTGTTTTATATTGATAGCGATTTATAATTTATAGAAAGTCAATAAAGTAAATCAGAGTATGGGTAACAGATAAATCAGATACATAACATATTTAGGTTTTTGTTAAATAAATAAAATAAAACTTTAGTTAAATTAATGGTGTTTTCATTTAATGTTATTTGTGTGGTTTGGATAGGTACGCGTACGAGTATGAACTAGTAAGTGCTTGATTGGGATATATACCATATACGAGTAAAAGGTTAAGTTTCCTTACTTATTCGGGGTATAATATATTTGGAAAATAAGGAAATTGTTCTTCTAAAATTGACTATATATTATATTAAGTTACCACAAAAAGTTTATCTAAGCTTAATAAGTTAACAATTGTGTGTTTTATAAGGCGTGATCTGCAAGTACATAATGTCGAGCATTAAACCTACAAATGACGCGGAAGTTCGAGGTATTTAGTCGAAGAAGCTATCAACGGGAGAGCGCATAGCTTCATGATTGCTGATACTAGTATGATTATGCTGTAATACTTTCATAGAATAATTTTCTTGAAATTACATATTTTTATAAAACTGTGGTAGATTTCATGTAACAATGAGCAAACTGTAATAACGTATGTAATAAACAGTGAAGATTATATGAAATCATGATATTATTGGTCTTCTTTTGGAACTACAAAGTTCTGATTTACACATAATATCATAAAACTTGTAGTTACTTTTAGTGTAATTTAGTCAAAGTTAATTAAAAACTGCACAATTTTCCTTCAATGCAACCACTCTGATGAAGATATATTGTACTAACTGAAATTAAGTTTTATATATTTTACACTCCATAAGAGACTAAAAAATATAGTCCTTTCAGTATTTAAAATATGGTTGAAGATCACGGGATTGTTCATAAAAAAATTTTGACCCATTTGAAAAAACTTGACTATAAAAAGAGGTTTGATGGGTGGGTCTGATGGGGCACACAATCTTAGTGAAATAATTGTAATGGCCCATATACTAATAGACAATAATATCAATATCAAATTATGAAGAATTTTAAATATGAAGGAAGGAATTTTAACCTACAATAACAATGTACAAAAGACATCAGTCTAAAGTCTGTTAAGCTTCACCAACTATTACAAATGGGTTAGCAGCCAACTTGATTTAATTGATTTCTACCTTTCTGTTAACACTTTATAAGATCAAAACAAGAATAATTTAATTCAAGAGAGGACTCTCAAAGCTACCTATTACTTGTAATTTGTTTTTTTTTAATTACCTACAGAAACCAAATTTTGCCACAATCTGGTAGACGGTTCATACGTTAATATATGATTATTAATAAAAGTATATATGAATAGTAAGATCCTTAATTGATTTGTTATATTAAACATAAAGAAAGTTTTACAAACAAACTTTTTCATCCATAAAAAAGGATTTGAATCAAAAAATTGCTGTAAAGGGCAAACCACAAAGGCACAAGAAACCAAAGTTTAGATTTTGAAAGATAGTAAATTGTTTTTATGATAAATAAAACTATTGATTAATATATTGATTTATAATTCTGGGTCCAATTATATAAAAAAATCCTATTGGTAGCAGCAGTAGTTTGTATGTTTTAAATAAATTTAATTGAAGAGTTGTTTTATTTACCTTAGAATTAATATACCTAATAATAAATAACCAAATCAAAATAATATATTAATTATACTTATGTTAAATACCTAAATAATCCATAATGGGGACTTAACATTCAGGATATTTGAAAACTATTGAAATGAAGATAATTTTACAATTATATTTATGCAAAAAAAAACCCTATAAGAAAGCTTTTATTAGATTAGTTTTATGATGAGCTCATTAAACATAATAAAGTAACTTACCCGGCGCCAGGTGTAAAGAATATAGCGGACTGATCAATGAACAGAAACACATTACACACTGAATATTATCGATGTATTTCACTGTTTCCCAAGCCACAACACTTTTAAACACTAATTGCTTTATTTTAGTAGTTGAGAACAGATTAATGTAATTTTTTTAAGATATTGTAAAATTGTTTCATTCTGGTATATTATGGTAGAAGGTAGAATGTTGAAATTGCTTACATTAAACTTCCAACACCACAGATGTAGTCTATATAATATTGTAGTCTTTGCACAGACATTTTCATATTGCATATTATATTTTCCGAGGTATAATAATTGTTTTGTTTTCATATGTCTAATTATATATTTTATTATCGGGAATATGTATGGTTGTCAGGGAGATACGCTTGAATGTTAATAATAAGTTATTTTTACTTATGGCTGCTACACCACAGGTTACTTGTTTGCTTTATTAGATTGTGAGATTCTGTGGTTGACAATACGTCAAGAGAGGAGGCTGCTAATTTACTAGATAATTTTGAATTTTAACCGAACGGAATTGATGTGATATTATTAGTCTAATTTTCCTGAAAATAAATAATCAGTTTAGAAATAAATATTTTATAAGTATGAATAACTCTTTAGTCTTTAATAAAACAGAGTCAGAAGATTTAATCGGTGGGAAAGTATATGAACGTTACGATCTTCTCAAAAAACAATATGATTCTCTTTCTTATAATTTAAATGTGAAAAAACAAGAACTGGCTGATGTTAAAAGATGTTATCAGACCGCACTTGGAGTAGAAAGTCAAATGAATGCTGATCTTGAAGCTTACCAAATACAAGAACAGAAACGAAAAAATGAATTGCTTTCTCGAGTAACAATTCTTCAGGAAAAAATTGCATCGATAAAAAACGAATGTGCAGAAATAAACTTACAAAATATTATTGAAATTAAGCATTGGGCACAAGAAAATTCTCAACTCAGGGAAGAAAAACCTCACACATCTCAGCAATTGCTAGAATTGAATACCGAGGAAGTCAATGAATTTCGAATTAAGCTCTCCTCTGCGGCTTCTGATTCGGCATTGGCTAAAGCTACCCTTGAGGAAGCCAAATTTGAAATTTCTTCATGGCTATCAAAAATTGATGAATTAGTATTAGAAATCAATGAATTACGTTCCGATGCGAATGTTCGTCGAGAGTCAATACTTGAAGCTAAGGAGAGAGAATCTTTCGCTTTAGCTGAATTAGCAGCAGCAAAAGCCACATTAGTAACAGTCAACAGAGATCATTCTGTGGATCTGAAGCCCCATGGTTAATACTACACTAAATTATTATAGTGCATACTATCTTTATCAAGTAGATTTTCCTAAATTTAAAATACTTGTTACAGCCACCAAAGGAAATTCAGTTTTTGCAGAAGTTGAAGACAAAAGACAAGATATGGCAAAAAATCTTATTCAAATGAAACAAACAAATGCAAGAGTAAGTGGGATGTGAAATGAAAATTGTAGGTATAAAATTCTAAGTTCTTTATTGATTCACAAAAAAAGTTTAATTTATTTTAGCTTCGTCGGGATTTAGCCAATAAGCAAGCAGAAGCAGAAGCTCTCATTCATGAAAAGCAAACAATTTGGATCCAACAAGCTGGTGCTATTTCAGAATATGATAGAGAAGTTATTGGTAGGTCTTAAAACTCAATTGAAAGATAAATATTTTTACAACTTAAAACACTAATTTTTAACAAGAGATTATGTTCCCCTATGTGGACATAAAAATATAAAGTATAAATGAAGAAATTCAAAACATTATTAAAGCAAGAATATCTATGTTTTCATTATTTATTTTACAGAGAGCTATGAAGATCGAATTGCAAAGTTGGAAGCAAAGTGTGAAAACCAGTGGAGTGAAATAAATCAAGGTCTATCTAAGCTGAGTGAATATGCATATTGGCAACCTGGAATAATTTCCCATTTAAGGTTCTTTTAATATTTCTAAAAAATTGTTGCAGGCTGTATTTTAAACTTTGTAATACCACATCCCTTATATTTTACTGTGGAATGAAACATCAAACACCTCACACACACTCTTGGGTAAAATTTTGAAAATTGCAAAATAAAATGTTTTTTATTTAATTTTAGAACCGAAAGAGATAAGCTTCGCACAAACGTGTTGGCAAAAGGTGCTGCACAATTAGCCAGTGCCGCACAAGTTCGTGAATTGCGCAGAGTTGTCACCCTTCAGACGATAGATACAAATAAACAAGTCACTCAACAAGACTGGACTGACCAAATCATCCATTGCACTGACAGACAATACTCCAAAAGTGACATGAAAGAACTCAAATAACTGATATCATCATTGTAAGTCATAATGATATTGAAAAGTTGAATTAGCTTGTTCTAAAGCCAAGAATATTTTTTAAATATTTTCTTATTATCAGCCGCAAAAATAAAATGTATACATTTCTAATGTTGTTTTATAACTAATGTACTATTATAAATTATAGTCTTATGGAAACTATTACCATAATGGTTGCAGCTCTTTATAACTGTTCTGTAGAACATACTTGGCTATTTCTAGTAGTGGTGGAGAGTTTCTTGCCCGTTCATGTCCACTATACAACCTTAATTAGGGAACTGGCAGTAAGTACCATTACCAAATACATTTTTTAACCGACGACAATGGTAGACCAATGATTACTATAAGATATATGTCGTATTAATATGTCTGCGATTACTGATTTCTTGTGAGCTAAATAAGTACCTACACAATATTAAAACTGGAGACCAGTGCTGCCAAACTATCTCTCTCCTATCCGCCTTTAGCTTTAGTTTTGAGGAGCTTTAGGTTAGGTTATGTATATTGGATTTAATTATTTGCCTATGACCTATCCCAGCTACTACTACGGCCAACCTACTGTTGGCCGTTTGAAAAATTGTCAATTTCATTCCAGACTGTCAAGTTTCTTGTCTGGGAATTATTGAAGGAAATATTACGAATTTAGGTATTAATAATTTAACTTCAAAGCATTCATAAGTATAAGAATTGTATCATAATATATTATGCCATATTGAAAATGTAAAAAGTAACGTGTGGTCATTTTCTGTCTGTCTGTCATTAAGAGTCTGTGATGACTGTTTCTGTATTAAACACGTCTGACGTAGACTTCAAATTTCAAAATATCTCTTTGACGGTAGACTTTAGTTTGTATTGATTTGTTTTGATTGTGAAAAAGTTAAATCATATTCTATTCATAATTCACTACAATCTCGTTATTTATAAAGTTTGAAGCATCTTGTATTATGTCATCGATAATTCAACGAGACGACAACATTCCGTTAGCTGACGATGATCCTCAAGTGATTATTACCGATGAAGTTGATAACAATCGTTTGGACCACGGAAGGTCCATGGACTCTTTACCGAGCTCTTACACAGGGTCATCAAGCCCAGGCTTGAATGGTCCACCTAGCTTTGAACCAGATTCTGGGATAGATGAACAAGAAGAAAAGGCTCGACTCATTTCCCAAGTTTTGGAGTTACAAAACACTTTAGATGGTATGAAAATATTTGATTAATTGATAATTAAATTATAATGGTCATAACATTTAGGATTCTTCAATGTTACATGTCAGACTTCAATTAAATGACCTTATAATAACAGCCAGTTCTTAAATCAAGGATGATCTATATCCCTTTCACAATTAATAATAACAATGACAATAAAAACAAAGTTCTGCTATTCAGCAGGAATATTAACTAATGAATTGTTTGATATAATCTAGTATGACATGTATTACATCAGTTTAATGTAATGTTATACATATATACTTATGTCAAATCTTCATTTGATATTTCTTGTTCCAGATTTGTCACAAAGAGTTGACTCTGTTAAAGAGGAGAATTTAAAGCTGCGTTCTGAAAATCAAGTACTTGGTCAATATATTGAAAATCTTATGTCAGCATCTTCTGTCTTTCAATCAACAACGCCTGCAAAGAAGTAAAAAGTATCAGTTTTCTCTCAGTAACAAGAACTGTGATCAAAGTTGTATAACTTTTGACTGAATGTAATAGTACATAGTACTGTCTGTAATCTTTCAAATTTACCCCCTGAGGGATATTATTGCTTATTGTTTTTGGGCACAAATAGCTTATATATTGCACAGAGGTCTAATACTGCTTTAGCCTTATTGTGAAGAGTGGACTTATTTAAAGCAATTCTGCCTTTTAAAGTATAATGTGTATTTTAAATTAGATTTCTTCGCCGTATGATGTATCCTAAGGTTTAAGCAGGTTTGGTGAATTGTGTGTGAATAAAATTACATACATTCCAATTTTGTATTTTTCAGATAACACATACCACTTGAAAACAAAAATTTAATATATTTTCTTATTTGAAAATATTAGTATTTAAAACTCTTAAATACATTTATTTAAAAGTATCTATTATTTTGTATTCACAACAGACATCATATATGATACTAGTCTGAATCAATCACTCATAATGTTTGCATTTGATAATAGCAACAACCGCGGTAACGCGATCCCACCATTAACGTTCTCATGAAAAATAAAGTCTTTGCAGTTGTTCCTCCTTAAAATATATTTTTGTATTTAATAATGAATATTAATTCAACTATTATAAAAAGTACTGATATATTAATCCATCATGACCGGAACGAAAAAAAACTGAAAACTGTATTTGTTATTACCTTACAATCTACAACAAAAAAAATGGACGATCGCTACATTTACGATCAACAATAACTTTAATCACATCAAAATAAATAAGTCTAAAGATAATTAAATAAAAACCATTATTTAAATACTAGCTTTCCGCCCGCGGCTTCGCCCACGTGTAATGGTTAAGTATATAGCGATTTTTAATGATCTCGAAAGGGCTTTCTTTCACGGGCTAAAATCTTGTTACAATTGGAATTATATATAGCCTGTGTTACTCAGGGATGATGTAGCTTTACAGGATCGGATGATTCGGGGAAATCGAGGGCAACTTTCAAATTAACGTACAGGCAATTAATATTCTGACAATTTTATATTCTGATAGTCATCTTCTTATGTGGATGAGCTGATGATGAAAGGTAAAACTCCTCAGCGGTTAAGAGTTGAAAGAAAATTCTTACGAAGTTATGAGTACGAAATACGTACTTGTGAGGTTATTAATTATTAGCTTGACCAAATAATAAAAGGTAAACCTCATTAACGTTAAGGACGTAGGTGGAAAAATGGATGCGGACAAACGATAAACGTCTCTTCACTCGTTTCCTTTTACTTGTTTGTATAGGTAGTGTTCACTCAAAATAATCATAGGGTAAAACGTTAATGAAAGTTTGAACTGCATGGTAGTCATTACACAATGGTCATTATTCTTTTCTGTTCGTGTTTTTTTTTGTTATTCTTTTTTCTGATCTTAGATTCTATTTCCGGTTCTATATTTTAACCTTATTTTGGCTTTATTTTTAATCTATTTTTATTGTGTAAACTGTTTTTGATAAGCTGTATAGGTTTAAGAAATAAAAAAATAAAATAAATCTAGGTCGATGACGAATTTTATCAACGCCATCTATCGAGCACATTGTTCAACACTTCAACCGCGCCCGCGCGCACTGCGTTATTTGTTATTTTTGTTACCTCTCATAAGTTTTAATATTAAGATTAACTTATATTAGAACATATTTATCAATATATATCTAATCAATCAATCTAAGTGTTTAAGAAATTTGAAGCAGTGGTTGAAGTAAATTGACCATAACTTCTTTTGCCCTTAACGGATTTTGACGAAATAAACTTTGAAATAAACTTTTGACAACGCTCCCAATTATATGTAATCCAACTGTGAAAACCGCGTTTAAATCCGTTCAGTAGTTTTCAAGTTATAACGTACCAGACAGACAGACAGACAAGAATTCCAAAAATTGTTTTTTTGGTTTCTATGACTCTTCTTTAATTGCCTCCTTTCAGTTTTTTGGAAAAATATTTAATGTACATGAGATTTCGGCGTTCTTTCGTGTCCCTAGGGAGGCGAGAACAAGGTTTTAAGACTACCTACTAATTTGACTTATCAAACCGACGAGATTTTCAACACACTGATGACTGAATTTTCAATAAACATATATTAATAATCGTACGTGTATGAACTGGTAAAACTTTACAATATGACACAATTTTGCAATTTTTACAATGAGTCGCGGGTTTGAAAAAGTGATATTGTCTACCTTAATTAGTCAGAGATACTTTATTCTCCGGCGGATTTTTTTATTTATCTAGTTTTTAATGTAAATACCTACATTATTTAAAATAATATTAAACAATAACTAATATATAGTTACGTTGGCTCTATTATCCATAATAATATGTAATTTATACTCTGTTGAGTCTGTACTCTATTTAATTATAATATAGCTAACCCACAGACTAGAAAGATAGAATTTAATACTTCTTTAATGTAAGTACTTAGCAATTATCATATAACTCTTACAAAATATAATGTTATAATATAGCAATAATAATATAAATAGCCAACAAAATCATTACCATAATGTCTCCTGTTTTCCGTCAATCGTTTGACTTATTTTTAACAGCAAAATGGATATTGCGAAAAGGTAATATTTTAGTTTTCGTTAGTAATGAAATAAAATAACTACATTTTTTAAATAATAAATTAATTTCAGATTTTCGTGCCTGTCTATCTTCGCTACCTGAGAAAGTTGACACAGCAAACAAAGATGAAATGACCCGGGGACGACGACCACGGACAAAGAACCCTATGCTTGAATACAGGCACATTTATCAAGAGTTTCTGCCCGATCCTAACCCTAATTGGCGAAACAGCTTACGAGAAAAATTGGAAAGAGCAGATATGCTTGAAAGAAGGAAGCAAATTGATATACCAGAATTTTATGTTGGTATGTCTGAGGTTGCTCAAATTTGGTAAAAAGATTTCATTGTAAAAATAGATTGTTGCTATTCAGTTTAATTTCATGCGTAATACATGCTCCTCACAATAAAATTGTAAGAGGCAGCAGGTTATGAGTTATTTACTTTATAAACTTCCAGGTTCTATATTAGCAGTAACAATATCAGATCCACATGCACAAGGAAAAAGAAGCAGATTTGTAGGTATATGTATTGAACGCAAAGGATGTGGATTAAGGGCGGAGTTTATTTTGAGAAATGTTGTAGATCATCAAGGTGTTGAGGTGAATAATAAGAGATACATTTTCAACAACATATACATATATACTTATTAATAAGATCCCTGTGCACCATATATAAAAAGTTTTATGGATTAAGATTTTCTTCTTTATTTTTGTATATTGTATAGGCCTTTACATTATCTCTTTTCATTAAAGTCCCTACCTGTTGTAGTATATTAAATAGTTTCTTCCTGTCAGGTCATTTCTTCTGCATTTGTCATCTTGTTCTCTCAGGCTTAAAATAATTGCCTTAAATAATCGAATTATATTAACTTATAAATATGCTTCAATAGGTACGCTACGAGTTGTATGACCCTACAATACAGACTATCCAAGTGTTGCGTCTTGAAAAGAGACTTGATGACAAGTTATATTATTTAAGAGATGCTCTACCAGAATACAGCACATTTTCCTTTGATATGGATCCAGAAATATTACCGGAAGGAACCACTGTACCGGTAAATCCTATTCAAGTAAGTTATTTATAATTAACTATTTGAAACATATAACATACAACAGTAGTAAGAAAAAGTGTTTTATTTTAAATAAACTGATTAGATTAAAATCTATAATAACATTCTGCTTATATTGTTAAAAAATGTAATAGATAAACAACATAAAAGTATAAAAAGGATTTTTTTAGGTAACATTAAAACCAAGACCTTGGTTGGAAAGATGGGAAAGGCAGGAACTAAAAGGTGTATCCAACATTGAAGAACACTTAAAAGAAAAAGATAGAGTGAGAAGAGAATTAAGAAAAACTCCATGGGAAAAGTATGACCTTATGAAACAGTACAGGTAAACATATTTTTTTTTAATCTTGCCAAAGTAAACAAATTAATAATAAATGTGGTAAGGGAAATATGCAATGAAAGTACTATATAAAAATTGTAAACCACCTAACAGACTAATAAGTAATACTTTTAAAAGCTGCTACATTGATTTAACATTGCTATATTATACTCAACAAAATGTAAGCTTGACACAATTTCACACTGAAAGCTTTTGCCTGAATTGCTAATTATTTTTGTTTTTTTATATAAATATCAAAAAAATGCTTTCACCGGACATCATTCTACAGGATTCTTTGTAAAAGTTTGATTTTGTATAATAATTCTTTTTTCAGAAAAACTATTCCAATTGAAGACCAAAATGAAATATGGGGAGAAGTTTACAATCAATTACAACAAATGAGGATATCTAGGGAAAAAACTGCTCGGAAGCGTGTAATTACAGCACCAAAATCCCACCTTGGATAGATTAAGCTAGTGTTATTCTTTACTGGAATGTATAGTAGAAAAGAAATAAATAACTGCCATCAAATTAACTCTATTGATATAGAGTTGCAATATTTTTTACTAAAATTGAAAAAAACTCCTAAAACAATTCAAAAAATTAATATAATTAATATAGTAATATAGTTTATATATAAAATATCCTTACTCAAAGCAAAACTATACATATAACAAGGAGTAATGCATGGAAATTTAAAAAATAATGCCATTATATATAATAATAAGAAATATAAATTTATGTTAATACAAGAATGAAAACTAGAAAAAATTATTTGAAAAGTATGTTCAATAAAGAAAACATTTGTATATCTCTGTATTGAAGTGATATCTTTTGACCATTTTTAAAATTATAGTTAGTTACTCTTTATTTATATACTTCTATGTGTATATATACAAATAATTGTGACTTAGACCCTGAAACCCCTGAAGAATATAATATAGCAATAAAAATCTGCGAATTTTAATCGCGCGAATATTAATATCTGTGCGCACAGGGCTCAAATCAGATGCAAAAAACCGCACTAACCGTTATAAACTATCGGCCACAGAATATTGCTGTGCGGATTACGCCCTACACACTACAGCGAAGTAGTGACCAATTTATATATTATGAACCACAGCCCTATCAGTATTTCAGTATTAAACTAACACTTCGTACCGACACACGTTGATCGAAAAATTGTGATTTTATCTAGTTAATTAGTGTATTTTTTTATTAAAAATGCCAAAAAAGTTAAAAGTCGTTGTGAAATCTCTTTATTCTCATGAGATACGTAAAGATGTTAGTTTAGAAAACTTAAAGTCGTTGAAACTTGAAGATGCATGGCCTTTTATCAGAGAGGAAATTGAAACGGAGATCGGTAGCAGTGAGCTCGTCTGTATTCCTCATATAACAGAGGCTGACCTTTACAATGTAACCTCCTTGTTTGTTCTTAATGAAAAGCCTACAAATGGAAAACGGTTTACACCTCTTGGACAGCTAAAATTAAACGTAAACACGGCTAAGTCTGACCCGCAATATGTCAGCTGGTTGAATGAGAGTGATTTCAAAGATTCTTCTTACAAATTTCCTCATGAGAGTGTAAAGGTAATATGTTATGATTCATACTTATTTCACAATATTTTCTAGGTTGTGACCTTTATTTCTCCCTCAAATTTATAAAATCAATGTGGTAATGAACTGAATTCCTAGGATCTGCATTTTTATTAGAAACTATTAGGTATTTAATATTACCAATACCAACTGAGATTAGTTGTATTTATAAAAAAAACAAATACTTTTACTTCAAGATTGCCTTTTATTTATTGTTTTTTTGAGGTAAGTGTGTATTATGTGAAATTCAACTTTAAATGTCTCAAAATTCTTACAGATAACCCTACAGGATGAGTCAATTAAGAATAAAGTGAGGGTGATAATGCTGCACTTCACTAAAACAACAATTCCAAAAAATAAGGATCTTGTCAACAACATTTACTTGGATGTTGATAAACATAAAGGTTTTTATAGTTTTAGCTGTTCATGCTATTAGTACTTAACAAAATCAAATGACACATTATTATATTTATTTCTGTTTCTAGACAATAATAATTCCCATAATTTACATATTATTAAAAAAAAAGATATTGCATTTTATAAATTAAATTATCTCCTGCTATAAAAAGACACATTGACCAATGACCAAATTAATATATATATATTTGTTCTCTCATATAAATAAAATTGCTATTAATATCATATATTTTAGAATTACAAGGCAAAAAATCAGTGTACATGATCACAAATGTACTCATGGCAAAAACGATTGAGTTTAGAGTGACTCAAGGAACATCATCCAGGATTTTTCACCTTGGAAATGCATCACCATTAGTATTTGGTTTAGAGGAGTTCATCATTGGTGATGATGGAAAACTCATAAGTAAGGTAAGTACTTTGAAGCTTATTATTGTCATAGTTAATGTTGTTATTATTATATCATACTTAAACAGGTGAGTTGAAAATCAATCTTAAAATATGACAATATAACCTTAATTTAATTTTAAAAGTCTTATCTAGTGTACATTTACTAGATATATATATAATGTTACTTAAAAACCTTTGTAATATTTTTTTGTATTTTTCCCTATTCTCCAACTTGTCTATAAACTTAATTTTTTTTTTCAAATTTTATACTGAAAATTAACTATTTGCACTGTACAGGTTGACATTCTTACTTTGCACAATAAAATATTGAACATGACATATTATTGATATTGAACTACAAAACATTTGTTTCTTGAATACATTATATTAATAATAAAAATTCTTAGATTATTATCAGCACATATTCCCTCATTGTATCAATTATTTTTCATAAATTGGAGAATGTTATTAAGCTAGATATAAATTTAGAATTTTAGTTTTATAGCAAATGGTTTTCTGACTGATGTGCTATAATTATTTATTTTAAGCCAACAGTCTAGTCAGTTGATGCCTGTAGACTTGAATATCATGCTTGTATATTCATTTGTTTTGGCAATTACTTCATTGATTCAAATTGTACAAACAAACTGCCAAAAACGTAAATTTCAGTTTCTGGCAGATCACCTATGTCTATTCAAAGAATTCCATCGCATTTCTTCCGGTGACGACCTGTTAAATATTATTTTGTTAATATTTGTCATCTTTGTATTTTAATTGGCTTGTGTATTCGTAATTACAGAATATTTATTAGATATGATTTGGTTATTGCATCAATAAAGGTTAATAATAGCATGGGAATTAAAAGACAATTTACTTGAAGGTCAAAAGATAAAGGCAAATCGATATGGTATTACTCATATTACTTCTGACGGCGCTCACTGACTATAATGATTAAAGAAATATTTTGCATTTTCTTTTGGCTACGATCAGAACTCTCAAGAAAAAAGATCAGACTCAGTAGATTTTAAAAGTACTTATAAATTTCTATTTTCTGTTCAAGCGCTGCTGACTGATAATACGTGGTGGTATATTTTTAAATTAATTACAATATTATTTTCATAATTACTGAATTATTTTGAAAGCCATTTGATGAATCATAAGAGTATAGTTTTAAATCACGTTGTAATCATTATGGGTAGTATGGGTTTGGAGTTTTATTACCAGTGATGAATAACCACAATATGATTATTTAAAAATAACAGTAGTAATAAATAGTGAAAAAACTTTTACTGTACTATTGCACCGTTCAACATATGCTATAATATTGTTTTATAACCTTAATCGTCTAAGATTAATATTTTTGTATTATTTATATATATGTGTCATTAATTTCACCGAAGTTGTCAGTAAGTGTGTCATATGTGATGTCATTTATAATGAGTAATGACACAAATAAATATAAGTATCGATGATTCATAAGTGCATCTTCCATATAATAAGTCACGTAAACAGATTACAATATTTTTGAAATTTGTCAATAGAATTGTCAAAATTTAATGTTGAGCGACGTATCAAAGAAAAAAAAAAAGAAAAATATAGGTTCCACCGAGATTTGAACTCGGATCGCTGGATTCAAAGTCCAGAGTGCTAACCATTACACCATGGAACCGATACACTTGCTTACGAACTTTAAGATTGTATGCTTGTTATTCGTTAGTTTTATCAAATTGATTTTGTTTTTTTTCAGCAACCAGTAACAATTAAATCCAAGTACCTTCATTGGCAGAAATTGCACCCGTCAGATCAGCTGTATATTGCACACAAAACAGAAGACAGCGACAAGTAAATTTACATTATCATAGACGATTCATAGCCTATGTAGACTTGCATTTTAAAATTATTTGCTTCTAAAGCAATGTTTTAAAACAGGTGGCAGTTCTCTTGCTTAAGCAATGAGGTAGAATAATAATTTAGTGTATTACATTTGTAATATGGATGGGTGTTTATACTATTATCACTTTACCTACACAATATCAAACAGAAGTTTGCCCACAATATTTTTATTAATAAGCCTAGGTCATTTGATATTGCACAGTTTATGTTTGTGACACTGAAAGATATCACATGATACTTATCTACTTGTACTTATTTTATTTATTTGTGACTACAATTTACTATTGAATCAATATACCTTTGGTATTTAAATTCATTCGCAAGATCATACATTTTTTTATGAGGTACTATTAAATTGAAAATAGTAAATCGCATTATTGATACACAGCTTTGCATGATATAGAAAAATACCCAGGTTAAGATTTAAAATTGGACAACATTAATTGTTTTGTTATAGATCCTACTATTATAAGGCAAATAATTTAAATAAACTTTATTATTAAAATATGTACAGTAGAATCCGGATATAACGACATTCAAGTGACCGGCGATACTATGTCACACTAACCGGATGACATACAAAACGGACGGATTATATATGAATATAATGCGATAAGAAACCAAACTTAAGTAAACTTCATATTACCTAAAACTGGTTAGTTGTCATAAGTGATATATATAAATAAGAATTATTTACAATTTTAATATAGTGAATAATTAATACTAAACATGAACACTTAACAAATCAGTTATTACACATTCCTTAACAATGGCATTATTTTTGGTTATTTCTAACCAGTAATATATTTTGTGATACTTATGTACTTAATACTATACTTTTATGTAATAGGATATATTAAAAAAACCAAACAGTATTTGAATAAATTATGTGTTGAAATGTTTTTTTTTACCTTACTTCTTTTTGGTATTATTCATATGTATGAACCCAAAAGTTACAAAGATAAGGAGCCATATAAAAATCAGATTAAGTGGTAAGTGCTAATACATAAAACATACTCTTTAAGTATTTTTCTAATTTTGGCAAATAATTATAAAGTTATCTAACCTG